>OX454421.1:32471757-33671757 GCA_949715475.1 Microchrysa polita
ATGGTCCCTTTTGGTTACACCAACTGACATGCAAGGATTTACACTATCGACAGTACTAAAACCTCACGATTCAATCCAGTAAGCGGGTCGAAATTATTTTTTTTGTAGAGTAGAATCCGTTTAAAATATTTACATTCCGAATATTTGATGCATGACTAAAACTGTTTTTTTTTTGCGACATAGGCGAAATTAACCACATTTTACCAAGCTTTCTTATAGATTTAGTCATGGATTTTGTTTAAAATCGCGTTATGAACCCGGTGAATTTTTTCTGTTAATTGGATTTTACCTTTAGTATCAGAGCTGTTAATGGGTGAAGTGATTTCTTCTGTTCACTTTATTCAGATTACAAACACATTTTCTGAAATTACATATCTTAATTTTGATTTATTTTGAATAATTACTTAGAAGTGTATTGTATCATTATTGAGGGAGAATAAGAGCAGACAGGGCAAGGCACCACGCCACAGATGACAAAAACGGCATGTTCTGCTAACCGTTCTCATAAGAAGAACTTCTATGTTACAAATATTTTCCGCTATATGGCGGCTGCTGCTGATTTGTCGCTAGTGTCACTAAAAAGAAGAAGAAATTCCCCGTTCGAGAGCTGATAGCGTAATGTTCCCTAAGGTCATCCCTGGTAATGAAAATGCAGTTCTTCAGCGAAACGATAAGATGTTCCTTGAAATTCTCATATCAAACTGCTTTGAAGTAAAAAAAAATGTTTCATTTAAGAGCACTCCTTACTTGTTCATCGGTTTTAAATCTAGCTTCAGTGTGTCTATGAATAAGAAATCTAGTATTTTTTTAATCACAGTCCAAAATTGTCCACTTCTCTTCACTACGTTAGGGGGCCCCTGTGGGTTGGGGGCCCGTGTGACTGGAATAAGTAGAAATGGAATGGCCACAGCTGTTAAAATGTGTCTCCAATTATACACAACGCTACATATATGAAACTAAAACATAAGCGCCGGTGGGGATAATATTTCAGGGGGCATAGATTTTGCATATTATTTTATTAAAAGAGAAACGTATATAGTACGTAACTCTAGGACCTTCCTACTCAATCGGTGTATTGTTGGATCATTGGATAATTCGAATTTCGGTAATAAGCAAAGTTTTTTCGGGATTGAATGCATAATTTCCAGACTATTAACGCCTGGACGATCAATATACATATTTTTTTTATCAAATTGGATAAAAAACTACCAACAAAAAGATGAAAAGAGAAAGCGACTTTAATTCATACATTTTTAGATAAACCCCACGATTGCTCTTTTTATGATACGCCTATGAGTCTCTACCAAACAAACAAATCGCACGCATGCGCACATGCAATGGCATGTTACCGATGTCAAGCTTCGTGCCATCTTCGTGGGGTTTCGAAGCCGGGCTAATTTACAGTTGATATACATACGCTACAAAATTGGACCCACATATGAACAAGCGTTTGTATGAAGTAAGCCGTTCCATTTTCTACTTATTCCGAGCCCGTGTGCGACCGAACACATGGAACACCGTACGTTACGCCACTGCTCAGGACACTCAGAACACTCAGGAACGAAAAGCTGGAAGCTCATGCGAAACTCAAAGATCGGCAGGGGCGGGATATGATAAATAGCCTACCGGCGGCAAAGAAATAAATCCGCTACTGGACGGAAAGCCACGAAACTAGCATCCGTCTCGTTTTTTTTTTCAAAGGACAATTTTTGTTACTGCAATACCTTTACGCATTATTTCCAATTTTTTACATCGATAAATTAGTGTTTGATCAAATCATTTATTCCTTTTGATTATTTTATGATAATAATCATAAAAAAAACACAACCAACCCAAAAACAATACACTGTTCTGAAACACCCCATTCCCGTAGAAAACATTATCCTTTCGTGCCTTCTCATCTACATCCTGTAGTATAATACACATAGACGATGAAACAACTTAAAACCTAATTTATCGCCAAGAGTGTAAGCCGTAGATAAATCCATGTTTGGATTCGGTTAGAATTTCACAACTATATATACGAGAAATTTACACAGAGAGTAAAATTTATGTTTACTTGACGAGTGAATTATATTCAGCCGGAGGTACATGACAATAATATTCCGTGCAACGCAACGTATATCTTACAACGACTCCGGCAGTTACGTGTAGGTTGTAGGAATGTTTCTTGTACATATAATAATATCTTGGAGTACTTCTAGTATCTGCTGCTGTTGCTGCTGCTGCATTGAACATCGAAGATGCTTTTAGGGTAAAACAAAGGTGAATTTCGACTCGATTAGTAGTGTATTCACCAGAAGACGTATGCAGGATCGAAATCTATGTAGGGTTTGAGATTTCGGTGTAACATGCACCTCTAATTTATTGATTTTCGCACGACTTGAGAAAATCATGTTTTAAGGGCTTATTTTGTATATAAATGTAGTGCAATGTTTTCCTAGTAGGTTTTGGGTGGTATGAAATAATTTGCGGAATAGTTTTAGTGCGGAAACTAAAGGGTGTGAGTGCGGAACCCGGAACGTAAAGAAACTAGTGAAGCTCTGACAAGTTTTGCCTATCGGCAATAAGATGTGGTGGCGCTGTCTTAATCGATTTCAGGCAGGTTGACATTTTAAAGGATTCAACAGAGTCGATATCAGCAATAAGAATGTCAATTCTTCCTGATACAGTTTAACTTTACTCTGTCTTTATTGTCTTGCATGAGAATTAAGCTTAAGCTCAAAATATAAAGCCGTATTAAAAAATATCTCAATACGTCGCATTACAAATTCAGGGCTTTAATTTATTCACTGTGTTTGCTGATCATATCACCGCGCTTGGTCGAAACCCTCCGGAGCTATATTTGAGCATACCATCCGAGATAAGTTGATACGTTCGTTTCATACCTTCATACTAGCACTAGCACACAGTACCTACGTATAGCCGATGCCTTCTATGCAAGAAATTCAAAAAGCTTGAGGCGAAAAATCAATTCAGGCCGCCTGTCGAAGGATATGTGGACACGAAATAGATACGCTTACGATCTAAGTGCATTCTCATACATATGTGACGCCTGCGGCATTTGTCCGATATATGCCTCGGCCTTTATAGTAAGCCTATATCGTCCTCGACAACACACACGACTTCGATAAGTCTCTCTCTCCGATACAACAAATGGCAGTTTGGCCATAGTATCCTTTTCCGTTTGACAGAAATGTCGTTCGTCTTGTCTACATATTTTGTGGGGATATTGATATGTGAATATATTCAGGGCAAGCGATAAAGTCGTTTCTGACTCAAATACAGGCCAAATAATCCATTCATATATTGATTCGATATAGAGGAGCCGCGCGACAGACAGCCAGTTGAGTTGAGCCTGAATACTCTTCCGTCCCTCATAGATATACGATCGAGTGATATCATGTATTGGCTGTGTTCACTGTATAAGGAACGTATTTTAGGAATGGATATCCTGAATGGCCGATGGGGTACAACATTATGTCTATGTGTGTAGGCATAGCATAAAGAGAATTTCAAGCGAGATATTGAAGCTAATATTTATGTGCGGCTTTTCAGATTTTAGGACGAGCTCATTTGAAATAGCCATGAGTGATGCGTTTATGCTACAGTACCAATTGGGGGCTTACGTTGCCGCATAATTGCATCGGCTTGTATACGATAGAACTTTGAGATACATATATGCGAAGGAGTTTGTGTACACGTACGTTCATATATTGGATTTTCTGGGGCCCTCTTTGTTTAACGATTGATTTGTTTGAAACGAATTGACAATATCCTTTTGACTGGAAATCATTTATGTTTCAATACTTCTGGCAAAACAAGATTACCAAAATTGTCCAGAACGATTGCAATCAACCGAAATATACAAAACTTACGATTTCGGAGATGTAATGAAGTTGTTCGTAAATTTTAGGATAAACTCTATTGGCAAAATCATGCTAATGCATACCAAACATTGAAAATTGCATTTCTGCAGCATGAAATTGAACGAGACCAGATTGTTAAAAATAAATTTGAATTCTCTCGTAGATCTCAGATGGCAATTTATCTAAGTTCCATTTTCCAGATATAATGTAAGTTCTCCATTCTTCGTAACTTTATTATTTCAAAGACGAAAACTATGTATGTGGCGCATCGCCGCCGTCGTACTACCATACCTACCAAATGTGTGGTGGTTGGTGTGGTAGTCAACTAACTTGCCGGATTGTTGGAAGACGTAAATTTTGTTACTTTTCCAATGATAATTGAATCACGTACTAACCGAAAAAGACGAGCGCACTGCCGCAGTATCGTGTAATAATTGTATGCTATTCTTTGGTAGGATTTATAGTTTCGGCATGGTAAAATTGGGCCATGCGAGGAAGTAGCGTCCTGTGTCCTTTGTCCGCTGGAAAACCATAAACTATGAATGTATTCATAAAATATAAGTAACTTAAGCCGTGTATCTGCATACTGGAAAATAAATTACTTTATAGAGTCAAGGAGCAAGGAGTTGAATTATGAGAAATAATATTCATAATTATATTCATGATAGAGCTCAAAGTTCAGAATTTCAAAATTGCAAAAATCTTAAATTCTGAAAAATTAAAATTAAAAAATTTAAATTCCAGAATTCGCAAATTCTGGAATTTCAAAAATTAAACTTCGAAATTTCGAATTTTCAAAAACCTAACTCCGAAATGCCGAATTTTCCAAAATTCACCTCCGAAATTCCGAATTTTCATAAATTCAACTCCGAAATTTCGAAAATGCAAATCCAAAATTTCAAATATTCAAAAATTCAACTCCACAATACAAACTTTTCAAAAATTCAACTCTTTAATTTTTTATTTTCAAAAATGCAACACTGAAAATTCAAATTTTCAAAAAAAATCCGGAATTCCAAAATTCCGAATTTGAAAAAAATTCAACTATGAAATTCCGAATTTTCACAAATACAACTCCGAAATTCCACACTTTCAAAAATGCAACAATTGAAATTTCAAATTTTCAAAAATTCAACTCCAATATTTCAAATTTTCAAAAATCAATCTCCAAAATTTCAAGTTTTCGAAAATTAATGTTGGATTTTCAAAAATTCAACTCTGAAATTTCGAATTTTTGAAAATTAAACTCCAAGATTCCGAAATTTAAAAAAATTCAACTCTGAAATTTTTAATTTCTCTAAATTTAACTCCGGCATTCCAAAATCCGAAAAAAAATTTCATCTTGGAAATTCCAAATTTTCGGAAATTCAACTCCAAATTTGGAATTTCCAAAAATGCAACTCCGAATTTTCGATCCGAAAATTGAAAAAATTAACTCTGAAATCTCGAATTTTCGAAAATTAAACTCTGAGATTCCGAAATTTCAAAAATTCAACTCTGAAATTTTCAATTTCTCTAAATTTAACTCCGGCATTCCAAAATCCGAACTTTAAAAAATTCAACTCGGAAATTCCGAACTTTCGAAAATTCAACTCCAAAATTTGGAGTTTTCAGAAATTCAACTCCGTATTTTCGATCCGAAATTTCAAAAATTCAACTCTGAATTGTTGAATTTTCCTAAATTTAACTCAGGATTACAAAAATTCCGAATTTTGAGAACTTCAACTCTAAAACTCAAAACTTTCGAAAATGCAACTCCCACATTACGAGTCTTCAAAATTTCATATTTTCAAAAATTCAACTCTGTAATTTTGGATTTTCAAAAATGCATTTCTGAAATCTCGAATTTTCGAAAATTAAACTAAAAGATTCCGAAATTTCAAAAATTCAACTCCGAAATTTTGAAAATTCGGAATTTTTGAAAATTCAACTCCAAAATTTGGAATTTCCAGAAATTCAACTCCAAAATTTTGAACTTTCAAAAATTCAACTCTAAAATTCCGAATTTTAAAAAAAATTTAAAAACTCCGAGATTTTGAATTTTTACTCCGAAATTCCGAGCTTTCGAATATGACAATAGACAAATAAACTAATTTTCAAAAAATCAACTGTTTTTCGATTTTTCAAAAATCCAACTATCTAATTTTTTAACAAAAATCCAACACTGAAATTTCCAATTTTCAAAAATTAAAATCTGAAATTCCGAAATTCCGAATTTTAAAAATGCAGCTTTGGAACACCGAATTTTCAAAAATTCATCTCCGGTATTCCGAGATTCCGAATTTTAAAAAACTCAACTACAAAATTCCAAACTTTCGAAACAGCAACTTCAAAATTTCGAATTTTCCAAAATTCAACTCTAAATTTTAAAATTTTCAAAAATCCAACTCTGTAATTTTGCATTTTCAAAAATCCATCTCTCAAATTTCGTATTTTCAAAAATTCAACTCTGAAATTCCGAATTTTTAAAAATCAAACTCCGAGACTCCGAAATTTCAAAAATTTAACTCTGAAATTTAGAATTTTCAAAAATTCAACTCCAAAATTTCCAATTTTCAAAAATTCAACTCCAAAATTTCAAATTTTCAAAAATTCAACTCCAAAATTTCAAATTTTCAAAAATTCAATTCAAAAATTATATATTTGAAAAAATTTCCTTAATTTTGGATTTTCAAAAATACAACTCTGAAATCTCAAATTTTCGAAAATTAAACTCCGAGATTCCGAAATTTCAAAAATTCAAATCCGAATTTTGGAATTTTCAAAAACACCGGAATTCCGCATTTTCAAAATTTCAACTCTGAAATTCCGAATTTTCAACAATTAAACTCCGAGATTCCGAAATTTCAAAAATTCAACTCTGAGATTTCGAATTTTCCTAAATTTAATTCCGGCATTCAAAAATTCAGAGTTTTAAGAACTTCAACGCTGAATTTGCAAACTTTCGGAAATGCAAGTCCTAAATTTCGAATTTTCAAAAATTCTCAACTCCAAAATTTTATATTTTAATATATTTAACTATGTAGCTTTGTATTTTCTAAAATTCAACTCTGAAATTTCGAATTTAAAAAAAATGTATCTCCGGAATTCCAAAATCACGAATTTTTAAAAATTTAACTCCGAAATTTCAAAAATTAATTTCCGAAATTTCAAAAGTTCAAATCCGAAATTCCAAATTTCAAAGTTCAAAGATTCCAAAATTCAAAATTGCAAGCCACATTTAACAGACAAAATGAAATATCCCGCTGACTTTTTACGCGACATCAACTTAAAGCCCACATATAACAAGAAGGATTTCCGCTAAGTCTTATTGAAATGACTGCTCATTTGGTTTACAGAACACAGCTCAGCACAGCAGCAGCCTCCATTGCCTACTGAAGAATAAATGACTTTGACTTTATAGACTCAAGGAGCAAGGAGTGGAATTATGCGAAATAAGATGCGTAATAAGTTCAGAATTTCAAAATTGCAAAAATCCGAAATTCTGAACTTCCGAAAATCCATAATTCCAGAATTTACAGATTCCAAAATTTTGAAAAATTTAACTCTGAAATTCGGAAATTTTCAAAAATTCAACTCCAAAACCCCAAAATTTAAAAAAATCAACTCTTAGTTTTTGAAAACTCAACTCCGGAATTTTGAATTTGCAAAAATTCAACTCTGAAGGTTGAAATTTTCAAATTCAACTCTAAAATTCCGAATTTTCAAAAATTGAACTCCAAAATTCCGTAATTTCAATAAATTAACTCCAAAATTCGAATTTTCGAAAACTCAATTCCGAAATTTTGCATTTTCAAAAATTTTACTCTAAAGTTTCGAATTTCCAAAAATTTATTCTGAAGTTTCGTATTTTCAAAACATCAACTCCGAAATTCCGAGTTTGCAAAAATTCAACTACGAAATTTCCACAACTCAACTTCGAAGTTCAAGGATTCCTAATTCGAAATTGCAAACCAGATTTATAACACACAAAATGAAATATCCCACTGACTTTTTGCGCGACATCAACTTAAAGCCCATAAATACATAACAATAAAGATTTCCGCTAAGCCTTTTTGCTATGACAGCTCGTTCATTTTACAGAACACAGCCCAGCAACGTAGCAGCCTCCATTGCAAAACGCCACCGCACGAAGCATAACTCATGATTTAACATCAAAATAAATTATGCACTTAAATCATCCTGTGTGTGTGCGTTCCGTATCTCTTTTGTCAATGGATGCGGGAAAAAGGATATAAATGTATAGAAAAAGTGACACAGCCACTGTTTCTCTGCCTGATGCAATTACATCTCTCGCTGTGCTATTACGCTTGTGGCGGAAATAAGAGGGAAAAGTCTGGGAAAATGCACACATAGTATGTGTACGTATTATGTTAGTCGTGTGTCCTGGAGCTAGTATGGCAGGCAAACATTTTTCTCACACACCCGCGGCGAATAATTCACCCTTTTTCAGTTTGCTTTGACTAATTTGTCTGACATATTGATTGATGGATTTAAATAGAGTACTCGGAACAGGGTTATAGAAAGTAAGATAGACAATATAAAGATGAATTGAATTATGGGATAAAATTGTTTAAAATTCAAGTATTAATTGAGATTGAAGCCTTGAACCTTCTTACTTCGTATCAGTCTACTCTGAACATCACGTAGTCAATCTAACGTAAACTGAACATCATTTGGAGAACATCAACATTTTATGATTTCTTCTGCCAACCCTTTAATATACGACGCAATACGGATTTCTCCTTTAATACCCGGCCAGAAAACATCAAATGACTATTCAGATATCCTCTGAAAAACAACCGTATAAATGGCCACGTCAATGAGTGAATGCATAATTAAAGCTTCAGGTAGCGTTCCCCTCTTAATCCATTTTATTGTCAATTACAAAGACAATTCGGCACAGGAATAATAATAATAAAAGAACCAAACAAAAAAACATTATCTTCTATTTTGAAAACCAGTAAACCCACTGTCCGTTCGACTCCGAGAATCGGAATCCTTCTTCAAATTTATACAGTCGTCCTATGACAGTCTCAAGGCATCCTATTCATTCATGGTCTGGCTAGTCGAATGGCAAACCGGGCACGGCCGACCGACCGACGCGAGCTTTACAATCCAAATAAAACTGAGCCTGGCAGATTCTTTCCGGCTTATGATAACGAGATTGCAAAACAACAAGCTAAAAAAAAACCTAAGGACTTCGGAAATTACAATAAAATGTTGTCATGGCAAAATTTTATATTTATTTACAGCGTACCGCTAAGAAGGATGGATTTTCCGTATAACTAGACTAGACCCTCTTTTGCGTAGAAGACATCGATGGAAAACACACAGACGAACAAAACCGAAAACCAATAAAAGCCCAAGCACGTGCAAATGTGATAGGAAAATATTTTATTCTGTTTCGTGTAGTTTGTGCGCTTTATGCTGCGCTTACAAGAGGGATTGCTTCGTGACATTTTGACATGGTGAGACGGAATGGGTTGCTCGTTTTCGAAAAGGCTCCTATTTTATAGAGATCCCGATTTTATAGTGTTCTAGAATTTCTTCCTGTCTCAGAAGACTTTAACGGGTCTTTAACAGAAACACCTTACATTCGTCGCACCATGAATCCTGCCGATGGGGTGAAGCACAATCGTATTTGACCCACAAACGAAACGGCGACACAATGCTCTTGTGTCGATGGTATCGACCAAACATTGAGCCAGGATACTTAAGATACTATTAAAATGGATGGAATTTACTTTTCCTTTCCAACGGACTTTGCATTCATTTACAATGGGCTTTACGACAAAATCCCTTTGCCGACAATTTTGATTCAGGCGAGCGAAGCAGTTATTATATTTGAACACTGTGTCAACATTTCCGTTTTCCCAGGCTTTAGAATAAGCTCTCTATTATTCAAAATGTTTAATAAATTGAATTCACTTTTTGATGTGAACAAAAAGCGAATTTAGCGTAAAGAAATGAACTTGAAATGATGAGACATTTTTTGTATTTTGTTACCTTTCAATTGGCATACTCAGGCAATTTGACACAATGCAGAAATTATTATTTCCCGCCTTTTATGGGTGTACTTTGAGAATTGAAGGAAGAGTTAGTTTTAAATGTTAAGCCTTTGGCACCGATGTCAAAGAGCACTGACGCCACAGCGCGAGCGCAGAGGTGTCAAATTGAAAACGTGTCCCGGGCCAGATAACCATGTACCAAAAGTCCAATGAAACTTATGAGTATGCTTCTTTTCATTTTGTTTTATTATTTGAATATTGGGGCTTTGTTTCTTAAGCGGACAGAAACATCGTCCAAGTAAAACGCAATCGGATCAACATTTTCCCCTTCGGTAACAGCTGACGGTTGCGGCATCAATCCCCAACGCGATATACTAAATTGGAAACTTCATTTCAAATTGTGCGCGTTGCAAGATACAATTAAAAGGAATCTCAGACAATATTAAACTGATTTACACCATGATGCAGAAAGTCTTCTGCATAATCTCAATAACGGCGCCAAAGAAGTTGGGCTACATATCAAAGAATCTAAAACCAACGCCAGTAAATTCAAGCATCACAATAACCTCAATATAGGGAAACAGATGAGATAAAGCGACGGATACAACTAGCTAATAAGTGTTATTTTGCGGTCCTCCCAATTATGAATTCGAAGCTGGTGCACAGGAACACGAAGCTCCATGTGTATAAAACCATAATCTGACCTGACCCAAAACTCTGAACACCTGTTGGACACATTCGAGCGAAAGGTTCTCCGAAGAAAATTCGGGCCATTCGTGAACGAGGTTAATGGCGCATCCGGTACAACCTTGAGTTGTATCAGCTGTATGATGAGCAACAGGTGTCGAAAATCTTAACCCATTAATGCCTGATGTTACATATATGTAACAGTAAGACATCCCTCGTTTCAAACGGCTGCTAAAGGAATACGATATCAATTCGGCACTAAAAAGTGCTTTAACCTGTACTGGACACTATTAGCAATGCGTAGAAATCAATTTAGCTGAATTTGGTTCACTATTGTGGAAGTTATAGAGGATTCTTTTTGATGGTTTTTTCGATGTTGACGAAAATCGTCACGATGGCAAAAGTAGTAGAGGAATTTTATTTTTATATTTAATTGTATGAAAAAAATTGGGAAAAAATTAATCGTATGTCATTACATGGTCTTTTTGAAACAATACAAAAAATAAATGAAATAAATATTGTCCGTAGTTTACGTTTTATAAGTACTTTTATAACACTGTTACATATATGTAACATCCGTCCTGATATGGGGAAAGTGCACTCTTCGTATACGAGGTGTATGAGTATGTACTTTTTTAGTGTTTTTTTTTATTTTATGAATTTTTTACATTATTGACGCGATAGTCCGGATAAATTATAAGAGAAAGAAGTCCGGATACTCAAAAAATCCGGATTAGAGAAAATTCCGGATTTTAACAAGATATTTTTATTTAGGAAAATATCATTATTAGTCATCATAAATGTTAAAATTGGAAAGGAAAAAGTGCTATTATTTAGGTTTTCCCTAAAATTAGTCATGTCACATGATTTTCTAGACCCTTGTGTCTTCTTGACTGGCAAATTGAGCGGCCATATTTGGCATCACATACGAAAAATATTGAGAGTCGGAATTAGAATTACTCTAGAAATCCGGAATATGGATACAATAGTAGTCCTATGTGGATAAAATGATAGCCGGATTCAAGGGTATCCGGATCAAGAAGTCAGCTTTATTTTCATGAGGCCAAGGATTAGTTATTCTATTTAATTCTGCTAATATAATATTTAAAAGGATATATTTTGAGCTACGAAAGAAGAAATGGTTTCTAATGTAGACCAAATTATAAACAAGGAGGAATTATAGGCTCTTTATTTAGTCCTTTTTAGAGAAATTGGGCGGATGGACAAATTGACAAAAAAATGGAAACAATAATTTTATAATTTACTGGCAAATCTTCCATAATCCTCAAAATCTGTATTTGTTACTACTGTAGTTCTATAAACTTTTTTCCTATTCACAAACTGTCAAATCTATTAGTTCTGTGGGTGTTCAAGAAACTTCTTAATAAAACAACAACAACTACACATGCAAAAACACATATATGTATGTATAATAAAATAAAATAATACAATATTTGACATAATATTTTTGTAAGGCTGCTCAATTTTCGCACACATTTCGTATTATTTCTACGTTATTGTTGCATTATCTACATTCCAAACTTCATGTAAAATATCCGCTTTCATATATTTTTCGCTTTATCAAAAAAAATTTACTAAAATGTTTTCTTTTTGAAAAAAAAATCAAAAATATACTTTGAATACACTTTCCCCGTATCATGCCTGATGTTACATATATGTAACACCCTCGAGTACTTCGAGTGCCTGCTGTTACATATATGTAACAGTGCCGGGAGCCTGAACCCGGCATCCGGGGAAAAAAAATTTTTCTACAAAATGTGTTTTTAGCCATTTTAAGCCGACGTGAAAAATTTCAGCTCAATCGGTAAGATTTTAGGGTCTCGTCGTTAATGGGTTAAAATTGCAGGGACTGCAATCGGCGGGACATGTACAAAGGAGGAACGACGATCGCATGCCCAAAAAGGTGATGAACGCACAACGAGTGGACGGAGCCAGATTGCGTGGACGACCGAGAGCCCGATGGGAGCATTCTGTATGTGAGGACGCCCACCAGCCAGATGCTAGGCTTTCGGAACTGGAGGACAAGGTCGCGTGACCGCGACAATTTGAGGTCTTCAATTCAGGCAGCCAAGGCCCGACGTCGGGCTATCGTGTCGTAAAGAAGAAGAACAACAACATTTTAAAATTAGAAACCAAATAAAGTGAAAAATAAAATGGCAAACGGTATATTCTAGGGAAATTGTTCGCGTAGCCATCGAGGGGATTATTTTGGCAGGTGATCCATGTCATAGCCTGAATAAATTTTCCAGATTGTCATTTTGCATGGGATTTCCAGTAAATATTTCCATGACCCATCAAGTTACGATTTTTATCTAGGGACGCGGGAGCGTCCCGCCCACTAAAGAAAAACGAAGAAATTTTAACAAATCTAAAGGAGAAGCGACCAAGACGACGGAGTTTTCGGACATCTGTAGCTCGGACCCTGTTTGGCCCTGAGTGTTCAAATTTGGTAGAGGTTGTCGCTCGCGCTGTCTTACGAAGTGTAGAATAATTAAAAAAAAAACTGATGAAAACACCAGAGATAAAAATCTGATAATAGATTTTTTTTTCGAAAATCTTGTTCTCGTTGTTCTTGTTGTTCATTAACAGGGCTACAGCCTCGTAGAGATCATATCGGGATTTGCTCTCTTTTGTCATGGATAGAGTCTGTTATGACTGAGGGTATATAGGCATATAGGCTATCATTTGCTCCGATCCGTGCGGTAGAAGAAAATATACAGCGAAAAATGTGAAATTGCATGGAGTTTCTAGCTTAAGCCTTTGCATGTGTTTCTAAGGAAGTATTTTGCAAAAGTCGGGGATAGGCCCGAAAAATGCCTAGAAAAGAATCGTATAGTTCTGTGATTTGGAAGTATCTATTGTTTAGAACAATGTGTATGTCCTCCAAAGTTTTCAATTGTAGAGCTTCTGGAAGAGTAAGGGCAAGGGATCAAAATTCCTGTTTTGGTTCGTCTCATATTAAACGAGTACCAACATATTAATAATACTGGATGAGCGAATAGTGCAATGAATACAGTGCGTTCGTTCCCGATTATCTTAAAGCTTCTATCAAATCAGCGCGGTAGCGGTACGCGGCACACTCAACCAGGGGCGAACCCAGGAATTTATTTCGGGGGGAGATTTGTGTATGCAAGTGACTCATGAAATCATACGTTTATTTTGAGACCTTAACCTTCCGCGTGTTGGTCTGTCAGACACTTTTTTCAATTTTTTCAGCTTACATGAAAAGGTAGCGGGTCGAGTTTTTTGCTAGCTGCCGGATTTGTTTTTGACTTTATTTTAGTGCAGGTCTTGTGATTACGCGAGACGGGCGTATTCGTGCATTTGGAAAGAATTGTCTGTGACACGTGACACCGACGCGGGTATAGGTGTGACTTTTTGTGTAAGTATAAAATTATTGTGTTAATTTTTTGTTTAGTGTTCTTTGAGTCCATGGGCGTAGCCAGGATTTCGGTCAGGGGGGGGCAAGCCCAAAATTTTTTTAACATCATGATTTTCTTAGGAGCTGAAATTTCCGGTCGCAGAAATATTGTTAGCATATTTTAGAGTACACGGAGAGAAATTTCCGTAGTGAATTTCACTAAAGCAAGTAATAAAATTCACTAAATGCTGAAAAATTAATATTCATTACAAAATCAGTAAAATTTTATTTGTTAACTACAAAATGTTGTGAACTTGACATTTCGCTTACTATCACAACTTTAACTACCTTACAATGAAAAAAGTTATTACACATTCATTTGTAAAATTTCATTGCAAATACGATGAATTTTCAACCAAACTGTAATTAAATTATTAAATTTTAATTTTGTGAAAATCAAATGTCATACGAATACTATTTCATGTCAGTCTGAATTGTGAAATTTAAATTCAGTTCTATGGAAGGAAACGATTTGTGGTGAGTAAATAAATTATTTATATGTTATTAATTCTACGTTATTTTTTCCGATTATAATAAATATTTACAGGAAGAATATGTACCTCATCGATTGATGAAGTCAATGAAAAATATTCTTGGAAATTTTACGGTACCGAGTTTGCAAATATCAATTAATAAAGGCCGGATTCGGGATTAACGAAAGGGTAAATCATAAATTCATCCCATTTGAAGGAAGCAGGAACCACAAAAATTGCAATACGAGTTTCGAGAGGTTCTATAATCCGAAATGTACTTTTTTTCATGGTAATTTCAATATGTACTCAATTTCAATTTATTTACTATTTCTTTGTTCTAGGAAAGAACATAAAACAAAAAAAAAAACAAAAATACAGAAAATTTTTCTACGAAAACCAATACTAATTTAAGATAAATAATTTATCTGAAATTCGCGTGAAGAGGCCGAATTGAATTTACGTCCGGTTTATGGAGGAAGCCATGTGATCACTGTATGTGAAAATTAACTTTTATTCATTTAAAGCTTTGATTTTTCGTTTTTTTTTCTGAATCATATTACTGGTTTATGTACAATCAAATCATTTTTTGAAAATAAATACGGTATCTATTTATTTATTTTAATTTTGAGATTTTTACTGCAGAAAATCATTAAATATGCACTAGTTTAATTTTGTAATAATAATTACAACCAAAATAATTTTAATAGTAATAAAATTTCACAAGTTGTAGTGTATTTTACTACTATTAGAATTATTTTGGTTTTACATCATTATTTTTACAATTAATAACGCCAAATATCGGTTATATTATATTATATTATTTATAACTACTTGTGTTGTAAAAATTTACAACAAACAAAAGTTAATTTTATTAATTTGTAATGAAAATCATATTGACAGATGGTTGCATTTAACTATTATATACAATAAATTATTACTACTATTGTAGTGAATTTTTACAGTAAGCAAAATTAACTTTATTAACATGTAATAACTTTTTTCACAACGCGAGTAGTTAATTTTACTACAAATGCGATGGGGTCAAAATTAATTACATTTCTGTAAGATTTACTACCGATTTTGTAAAATTTTACTATTTTTTTCTCTCCGTGTAGCCTGGCTTGTGGTTGGATAGATGCAGAGGGTCATGGATTCCAGACTCACCGTGAACGAATTCATTTTATGGTGTTTTTTGAACTCACGACCTACGTGACGGATTATGATGTCGCTCAGATTGTAAACAAGTATCCATTTATGGGGATAAATAACATTGCTGGGCGTGCTGTTGATCTTAACACCTCATCAAAACAGCAGTTTAGATCTTGGAAATTGGATGTCACTCACACATCTGCGGCCCTAGTTTACTGGGTGACTGCCACGCATGTTATTTCTTTTTTTTTTTTGCTAACTTTAGAGTATACTTTTTAAAATGGAGATGAGAAAGATTTTCTTCTGCATTCTGATTACATTCAACTGGCCTCCAATATCTGCCTTTCAGAGCGTAGTTTGTCTATTTCAGTGTATTTTTTGTATCTCGGACTTCCACTTGCGGTTTGTTTCGTCTGTCACTTTCATCTTAGCAAATTTATAAATCCTTTATTGATTGAAATATGGTTAACGGTTTTAATGAGATTTCCTCTAAATTTATCAAAGTATTAACAGTGCCTAAATTTTATTGCTGGTATGATTCAGCTAGAAAATAAATTTTGATTTAATAACTTGAAATACCCGCTCTGTGGCTCATTTGGTTGAGTCGCACTCTACGATGCTAGTAACATAGAGGTCCGGAGATCGAATCTCGGCGTGAAATATATAGTGCTTACAACATTATATTTATACACTCCGAAATTATATGCAATGTAATGTTGATTCGAAATTGCCTTTAAACGGCTAAGTTAACGCACAAGGGGCTACGGTACTGAGAAGAAAAAGAAGAACTTGAAAGACACTGAAATATGAGACCCGTTCCTTACAAAATCCTTAACCTTGGAAGGTCATGCTTATTTTTAGTACGGAAAGGTCATGCTTCGTCGATTCGACGACCCTCAACTTTGACGCTTCATAAAAATCACCCTTTCTCAAAATATTACTAAAATTTTACAAATTTTCAATCGTTAGTTTATTTAGAATAGAAAGACGTCGATTTTGAGTAATTTTGTAAGAAAATTTATTTACAAATTAAATTTTCTTAATTCAATGTTATTTGGCCCGAAAGATAAAACACTAAATTTAAAAATGAGATAAATAAAAATTTAACGTTGATATAATTCAAAAACGTGCTCGAATCATAAAACACATATTCTAAACGTACTAGGAAATTGGGTTTAATGAATGGGAAGCTCATGTATACAGGGTGTCCGGAAACTGCCGCATAAACGCACCGGATTATGATTCCTCAGTTGATTTCCTGCAAAAGCTAAAATTAAACCTAGTTTTCTACACTTAACGTATCAAAACTGTTAGAAATAATGGAGCTAGATTAAAATGATGTAAGAAAGATATTATCGTAAGACTATGCGCCAATTTTCAAAAGAATCGTACAAGCACCTCACCTTGGCAGAAGTTGGAGAAAATTGAGATGAAAAAAAAAGATTGTTTTGGGTCAAATCACGCAAATTTGACTTTGAAGCTCTGTAAAAACCAAACCTCTTATCCGATTTTAGTGTGGTTAGCTTTATTTTACAGGTAAATTTGTTGGCTGTAATAATCATCTTATTTCACTATTCTAGCTGGTCTAGCTTTGGAGATATTAGGCTTTAAGTCGTGCAAGAAAATGATTTTTTCAAAATTTTTTAAATGCCTGTGGCAGCTAAAGGGTTAAGCTGAGGGGATATGTTCCGTACAACTTTTTTGCTGGAAATCTACTGAGGAATCATAATCCGGTGCGTTTATGCGGCAGTTTCCGGACACCCTGTATACAAGAGGCACAGCGATCCATTTTGGGGTTCCGACACGGGTTTTCTTTCACTTCACCTATTGCGGTTTTTACAGTGGATTGTAGAATTATTTATAGTAAATTTTGGAATATCTTCTCCCCGAGCTCCCTTGATTAATTCTAATTCTATGTACGATGTCTAATTTTGACATTGAGTGCCTTGGAGCCGATTTTTATGAGTTCGAAATGCAATCTTCCTAAAATGAGGAAGAATTTTGAGCCATTTTCCTGATTTGTCCTATTTTTGTCCTAGTAAATATTTTTCCCATAATTTTTGAAAAAATAGGTCCCACATTTAAAAAATAAACATATTTGTTATGAGCTAGTTGTATGGACACAGACTTATCGTCGAATCGAAATACTGGAGTTCTAAGAGTTACACAAAATTCATCCTTTGTCGTTTCGATGACACCGATTTCCAAAAATCCAACTTACCCTGCTTACTTCGTCTAGCCGCAATGTACCCGGCAAGTACATCGGCACGGTAAGTGCTGTACGAAAACTTAGCTCCAAATAATGAGAATTGTCACGAAAAATGTGATAAATTTGATGATGCGTAGTCGATTCGACGAAGCATGACCTTCCGGGGATAACAAAGCAAAGCTGTATACCATTTGTCACCCTTTCAGATGAAAATAAGTTGAATTCCACTAACTTCCCGAAGGGACCCAACGGTTGAAATTGTGTAGCCATGAAATGAAACAGCCACAGTAGCACACTCACAAGTGAAATGTGTGTGCTGGTACGGAGCCTCCGTCAGTTACGAGAGGCCACTTGGAGTGGTAAAAAACGCAACTGCTGCGCCAGCAGCAGAAAATTTTTGAAAATGTTGTATAGTGCAGCGATTTTTGTTACTACATCGATAAGGTTTTTTTCACCATCTTCATCGACCAGGGGGGGGCGACTGCCCCTCCCTGCCCCCCCCTGGCTACGCCCATGTTTGAGTCATTCTTTGATTCTACTTTAGTACACATCGTCTGTTTATGCCAGACGGAAGAATATTTTTGTTTTCTAAAAGGAAAAAAAATGTTTCAGTTAACATTTTGTAGTTCCTAAGTATAAAAGTTGCAATGTAGAAGTTTTTTCGCAAAAAAAACTGATTCAATTGGAAATAAAATTATTGAATAACATTGATGTTTCATTATACACTTTAGTTTTATTATTGGTTATCCTCTATTTATCTTTTGTTATGGAAAAAAATACAATTTAAAAAGGATTGCAAATCATCGGTCTTTGAGACAGACGCGGGTATACGTGTAAAAAAATTGACGCGGGTTTAGGAAGGTTAAGATAATCGTTTTTATATATTCTAAATTTCAGAAAAATTTAATGTAAAACATTTAATATTGATTTTCATCACATAAATTTCAGTTCGTTTTCTTTAAATACTCCCTTAGGAAATAATTGGTTTTGGTAACCGATTGTTACGAAATTTTTGAGACGGAATTACCTTACTGTATTTCTTGCAAATTAATTTAGTTTTCAACGGTCACTATGACAAATTTGTCAATTTTTGTGTTTTTTGAAACTCACGAATTATAATAGGTAAAATGACCCTAAACAAAAACTACTCACTGCATGTATCTAATCTTCTTTTCAATTTTACAATACATTAAAATTATAATTTAAATTAAATAATTCGCAACTATATCTTGTCTATCAAAACTAATAAGATAGTATAGTAACCAGGTGATGACATTGCAAAATTTGGTGGAGAAATTTTTTTTTTGTTTCTTATGTTTTTTTTTGGGGTACTAAATGCGAATCCATAGGTTCCCACCAAAATTTCGTTCCTAAACAGTGTGAAAATCGCAAAAAAACCCAAAAAAAAAACTGTCAATTGTAGCGATACTGCATAACGCATTTTAAAGGAGAAATATACAGTTTCGAAGTTATAAGCCAAAAAACGGAAAAACTCCGAAAATGTTCGGGTTTTCTCCGGTTTTTGCCCCGTTTTGCAACGAAATTTTTATGGGAAGCTCCGGATTCACGCTCAGCACCCCAAAAAAACATAAGAAACAAAAAAAATTTCTTCACCACATTTTGCAATCTGATATCACCTAGTGACTACACTATAGATCTTGAGTCTGAAAGTCATCACTTATTTGTTATGTCAATATAGTTATGTTGTGTAAATTTTTTTTAAACTAATACTTTTGAAAAATCGGTTTCATAATTTCGGGGGGTGTTTAATCCCCCCTAATCCCCCCCTTGGGTTCGTCCCTGCACTCAACACACACCCCATGAAAAGACAAGTTCTCCGTGGTGTACCGCGGCGCACCGCTACCGCACTGCCCGGGTTTGGTGCAAGCTTAAATATGGTGCTGGGGCACCAAGCCGGTTTGGAATGGACTAACGGTGTATTCTGATGTGTTCAAATCAAAATTACAGGGACGTACCGAGCAAACATTTGTTAGGGGACTGAACAGTAAAATTTGCGAATACTGCTCATTTATGCGAATATATGTGAAATGTTCTAATTTGGACGTTTATTTAGTCCAAAAATTGTCAATTATTGAAGATAATTTTTCATAGCAGCAGTTTCTCGTATTGCCGTTACTGTAACTCCTTGAGGAGTGGTCTTGTCGACTAGTATCTATGTTTGTTGTCTAAATTTGGAGTATGATGGCAGACACACTTCATACTGAATTATAAACACGCGACGTTTTTTTTCCAACGCGAGTTTTGAACAGTCGTTTAACTGTGAATCTACATAATTTCTAGAGTTATAGAAAATTAACATAGCAACAAGAAAATTTACAAAACTAGGTTTTTATTCAAATTTCAGAAAGATTTTCAATATCCACAATTAGTTTATATGAAATTCCTGTTTTTTTATTTGCGAAATTTCCGTACCGTATAATATAGTTTTTGAGTGTTCATGTAAACATCGAAAAATGTAAAGACAGAAACACGAAGGTTTGTATGAATATATAGAAATTTGATTCAACCTGTTAAGTTGTGACCCGCCATAACTTAATTCGATGTAAATCCATTTTATCAACAATATCCTTTACAGAAAACATTAGCATCAAATTGTCTAAGCGTTCATCACCCATTCATGTTCGTAAATTATTGATTATTAGTTTTAATTTACTAAATGATCGCTCGCTTGAAGCTGATGTCACTGAACGGACATGTCAAAATGAGCTGAATAATCTTTAAGCTTTCGGTCCTTTGTTTGAAAGCCTCTCTCGCTATCTCCCAAAAATTTTGACACTCGGACCGGAGCAATTATCAAGAAGAATTTAAATTTCAGCATGAAGGCATTCCTATCGGCCGAAATTTGAAATCCTCTCCCAGGATAGTTCCACTTGAAAAATGGCTGTATCTCAGTAAGTGAAAACGGTATTTTCTTCAAGCTTGGTGACAATATTTTCAGTAGCCTGCCTGCCAGAAGGTCTCAAATCCGGAGTCCCGTTAGGATTTTCTTGCGAGAATTCTTAAAAACAGTACAAATTGTGAAGTCAATAGGATAGTTCCAGTGGAAATGAAACATGAAATAACGGTAGGAAGGGATAATTTTACTTTAAAAAATGTACCTGAACTTTATTCAAGTAATTTTAGCTCAAAAAGTTAATCTGGGATAAAATTCTGCAGGTTTATAACGGTAAATTGAGTTGATTTGTTCCCGAGCTCCTCTAAACGTACGCCAAAGAGCTTCAGTGTTTCTAAACTATCGTCTAACGGCATAGATCTTCCTCGTCATTCATTCCCACACATTTTTAATGATATTTAAGATCTAGGAAGTATGAAGGTCTTTCCATAACCTTCATTAGTTGGTCTTGAAATCAATATTTAAGCAGCTTTGCTTCATAATTGGTGTCATTATCTTATTACAAAATCTTATAGGAATGGCATGGAAAATGTCGGAAGTTTTAGGCAATACATTAGGAAGAATATCTTTAAAAGCCTGGGTACTCTGAATACCTCTAATTTAAAAAAGCTCAATAGTTCCATATCAAGATATTCAACCCCAATGTATTTGTGTTATTTTTATTGACCGAAAGGATTAAATGTCGTCGGTACAGATGGTTTTAGGTATTATTTCCACGATTTGAGCAAGAAGGAATTAATTTTGTAGACGCATCACTCAAAGTAAGAAATGTCGAAATATGGGGTTTAATATTTCGGTGTGGAACTAATTAGCTTGTGGAAATTATGGGTATTCACAACGTCCAGGCGTACAAAATATTTTGGGTAATCAAATTCTTAAAATTACCGAGGGTGAGACACCCCCCCCCCCTTAGCTACGTCCCTGCAGAGTTATAGATTAAGGCATTTGGAAAAGCGCTTTTTCAAGGAATTATAACGAGTCAACAATATTTGGCATGTAAGTTTATACTTCTAAGTATGTACCACTCGGTTTGATCATGTTGTGGTAGAGGGTCGAGGCAAAAGGGCATTCTTATGCTGGAAATAGATTGGACGCATCAATAGCATCAGCATCAGTGTGAGAGATAAACACACATAAGCATCAACATTTGAATTAAGAACACACGCATTTGCCTTTGATGACCCACATTGACAGCAGCAACAGAACAAATGCTGCTGTTGACGTGGGTCATCAAAGGCAAATACTTGTGTTCTAAATTGAAATGTTGATGCTGATGTTGCTGTTGATGCGTCCAATCTATTTGCAGCATTATAGTTATAAAGTGACTCAAACAGAGGCTGAAAACAGTGGCTATCTCTGATTCCTGAAGTCGTTTGGTCAGGAATGGACAGGTTTTCGAGACCTTTGATAAAAGATACATAAAAGGACATGTATAAGTCTTTTCTCTGGGGGGTCTAGTATATATTTTTCTAACGCGACTAACGAGCGTAACGTAACGTAACGACGGTGGAGCTCAAGAAGCCAAAGGTAGTAGATATGGCTACTTTAAAAGGGAGAACGATGTAACGTGAATGTAAAGTAAGGTGACCAGACTCCAGGAGACCTATTGCTGTACACATATTTGCGGGATTCGGTTTTCAGACAAATTCTCAGTCATGCAATTCCCCTTTCCCTTCACGCCGATTTGGATAAAGAATAATAGCACACGAGGGAACCTTGATACTAAACAGGGAGCCCAAAAGTTCTTGGTGTTCTCCTCAGTGGCATAGGTAAGGAGGGTGTCAAGGCCAAGGGTACAATTGGCTACATTTCGTAAAAATATCTACAAAATGCTATCCAAAGGGGAATTTCGGAATTCTTTTTACAGTATTTTCAATTGCATAATTGTTATTGCCTTCGGTAGAATTTTGACAATTTGGCGTACATCAGATTTGGATTTCTTCAATGTTTTTTTTTTCTTCAGAAATTGCGGCTGCCACAAGAACAATTCAGCAGGAATTTACTATGATATGTTATAGCGAAAATCAGTATTGTGTGATAATCGAGTGATACACTAGGGTTCTAATTGAGCGGCATTACAACCATGCTGCACTAACTTGCCTGAACTAGGGATGTCAAAAACCGGACGGTTAGTCCGAAAACCGGTACTTTCAGAACGGTTAACCGGTTATTTTCGTTTTTTTTTCTCATCCCGGTTTTAATCCGGACGGTTGTTTGTCCATCCGGTTAAAACCGGGAAAAAAAATCTTTCAAAATTCATAAAATTTTTTATATTTTCTTGATTTTTTCGTATGCAATTCTATTACTTGTACCCTTTGAAAAAAATTTATTTCCAAATTTCAGCCCTTAACACATTTTCTCGCAGAACCATCGCTTCGTCAAATTACTTTTCCTTGTATCTTTGATTTGATTTTGCATACGATACGAACAATAGCAATACGAGTGTGAATGCATGTTTTTACTAAAATTCTAAGCAAATCAATGAAAAGACTCGGTTAACCGGAAACCCGGTACTTTGAGCCCGGTTAAAACCGGACGGTCTAACCGGCTTTGCAAAAAAAAACAAAAAAAACGAAAACCGGGTTATATGCCGGTTTTTGACATCGCTAGCCTGAACCATACTGTTACATACATACCTTACTATTATGTAGGATACTAAAATCACAATCATCTTGTTCACTCAGCCGCCGGACCATCTTTTGGTATTACTTCATAGGGGGGGGGGGATGAAAGTCTTGCTTCCTGCTTCCTCGCTCTGCAGAACATTAGTGTATGCTGCTGAGAAACCACTCACTGAAGTCTCTTTTCACCGCATCGATCTCCAGTGTGGGAACGATTCTTAACATTTGCGCTCGGTGTTGCAGACTAACCTTCAATTTTAAGTTCACTCAGAACCTTCCAGGATCTAACTTTCACAGTTTAGAGCGTATTCTGGTTATTGATAATTTTAGGCGATGCTAACAACTTCGACGTTCTTCCTGATATGCTTTGTCGCCTGGCTTCCGCGTATCATTCAAGAGTCTCTATTCCAACTTCAATTAACCCTCAGCTACACTCGCTATTTCCGGCCTACACAACTACACTTGTGGGGGACCTAGGTCCCCCATTACCAAATGTGATTTTTAATACATTTAATTTTGGAAATGATGCCAACTCCTAATCTAAAACAAATCATAGACGTGTAATAAATGCAAAAATATCATTTTTTAAAGATTTGAAAACTGCTTGGAAAGTTTGCAGCTTTAATTATAGAAAGTGGCCATTTCGCATGGTACACTTTCAGTACATACTTCAAACGTCGAGTCTAAAATCAAATGTTATTACACAAAGAAGCAAAACTGTTTTTTACGTTGTTTACATAATAAAGAATGAAAAATGTAACTATAATTTTAAATATAGTTAAGAATCTTGAAAATCACAAGCGGAAAATACGGCCATTTTTTCATGAAATTTTTCCTTAGAAATTGGTAGTTGTTCTGCGAGAACAGCTACCATCTGTTATTCTTAGAAGTTATCTGCAATTCTTAAAATAATTAAGAAACTGTTCTAAACTCAAAATATTGAAAAATAGGGATTGCGTTTGATTCTGATGATACGAAGCCATACATGGTTCGACCTCCGGCCCCTGTCCATCAAATTGAAAAATATTGCAAAAGTTGACCTGATTTCAGTTCCATTGGAATAATAAAATATATTCTTTATTTACTATAATGTCAAATTCTAATCAAAGCTGCAAAATACAAGAAAAAAATTGCAAATATATCGGAAGTGCAAAAAAAAATTTACTTACGTAAGTACACTCGTGGGGGACCTAGGTCCCCCAAGGGCTTACAGCTTCTAACCTATAAGCTGCAGTCCAGCGCTTTTTCTCTGTTTGCAAGCTCTTAGGCAGTGCTACAAATACGCGAAAGTTCAACCGCATCAAATTTAAAACATTTGAGATAAGTCTAAAAATGTTCACCTTGGGGGACCCTAGTCCCCCACGAATGTAGTTAAGGGTTAAGTAGGTATATAAATATGTAACATCTGATCCCAAGGCCCGCGTTGTTGGACGGAAAATATTTGCTTCGCTGTGCCAAACTTATTCTTTCGGAATAAGACTGATCACAGGAATTAGGTTAGGTGTACGTCTGGTCAGCTTAATGTAAGGACAGTTTTGGGTCTGCAGTAACGGGGGATTTTATTGAAACCACATATTCAGTACACAATGAGGCTAAATGATCACATAAAAAATTTGGATTAACATTAGAGTGAACGCTAGGGTTCGGAATAGAGGTAGAGTAATGGTTTAGGCCCAGGTTAGGGCTAAGGTTTAGGTCAAAATTAAGTATAGGGTAACGGTAAGGGTAAAAGTTATTGTTAGGTCGCAGTTGATGTTATTATTAGGGTAAATATTAGGGATAGGGGTTGCGTAAAGGTTTAGTTTGAGGTTTAGGCTTAGGCCAAGGTTAAGATCAAAGTTAGGGTTAACATTAAGTTTAATATGATGCATAAAGATACCAAGGTTTGCGAGGTTACAGGGGCTACTAAGGCGACCAAGGCTACTAAGGAGTTTCAAGCTCTCCAAGGCTACCAAAGCGACCAAAGTCCTTAAGGTTTATAACGATACAAAGAGGTTAGCAAGGGGTTTATCATTATTATTATTCGCAAACAAATGCGTGACAATAGGGCAATGAATATCGTCTTCAGCATTTATTGATATGTTAAGTCGATTTTGTAAATCGAAAACAGCAAAAAATATGAAATCTCACAAAAACAACTGTGTTGTAAAAGGTTTCCGCCCAACAAAAAGTCGTTAGCTTTTCAACGCTATTTGTCGGGAAACTTGAATAAGGTTAATAGCAGAATAAAACCAATCTTATGAAAATTACGAAAGAACTTTATTCTATAGAAGAAAAGAAAAACGTGTTCCATACGAAGCAAAGCATAACAAAGTGAAAAAAACGCGTTTTAGTTTCTACAAGGCTGGAAGCTCCAAAAATGAAATCTGATAAAGAAAAGGACATAGCAGCAAATAGTGCCCTCGTTCAGCTCCCCGTCAATAAGCTTTTAAATAAATTTGCTCCACGAAACGAGCGACGAAGCGGTACGCAGCAGTATATACACACACCACACGAATTGGCAAATTTGGCGTGGACTATACCGCAGCGAAAATTATTTCATACATTCAGACGCGTACCGCAACCGCACCCCACTGGTTTCGTGGAAGCTATTAACTAATTCAATCACATTTGGATAGGCATATCATTAAAACAACATGGCAATATTTTGACGGGATTGTATTCATATCAATCCTTTTTGCGGATGACGACTTTTTCTTTGTCGGAAACCTTTTACAACACGCAGCCGTTTTTGGGATATACAAATAAAAAATGTACACTTAACAATCGCGTTCATATCCTTTACTGGAAATTATGAAGATAGCAAAAAAGTTACTTCTCATCGTAATTCTACGCCGACACCCAATTGTCTCCAATCTGCTTCATTTGCAAGACGATATTTTAGCCCACAGGAAATATGTGTATATCGTACAAAATTTCCTAACATAACAATCAATATAACGAAATAATATTTTGATTTGAAATTGATATTTTTCTACGTCCTTGTTTTCTATTTGCCGTGACATCAATCAAAACACAGCACTTTGGCTGTGGATACAATTTCATTCGTTTATTTTGTAGAAGATTTTTGACAAAATGGTAAGTGTGCGTCAAAGGATATTAAATTTGTGGAAAAAAAATATTTTCAGGATTTGGAAAAAAAACATTTATATTTAAAAAAAATTGTTGAGGTCTAAAGGGTCAGCAGATTCAAGAAAAAAAAGATTCATGTTTACTAATTTTTTGCCCCTCGTTGCTACAATGTAAAAATCTGTAACAATTTTTCTAAATCTATTACCACATACTGCTTGTGTGTAATGCAACGTTACGTTACGTGTTGGTTTTCGTCAAAATATAAGACGCTTGCACATGCTGCGTTCTAATAACGGATGACAAACTGCCATAAAACACGCAAAAAAAAAAGTAAAAAAAAAACCAGTCACGTATCCAGGAAAAGGACATTGAAAAACTACCGCCGTAAGACACAATATAACAATTTCTCTGCGCATACATTCCTATTTCTACGTTTAATGCAAAACTTGCAGAAGCATAATTTTTTATATGCAACTATCCGGCAAGGGAAGGGATACCGCACGAACAATATGCGGAGACGTATGTATGATAGTTTCTCGTCCCGACAATATGGTGCAAGGATAAAATGAAAAACGCACAGCGATAATTCAAAATGTGCATCAATCCTTCCATTACATGCCTGTCTCAAACTTGTGGGCTATGAACAAATTTATCTTTTTTTTTTCGCTGCGACACGTTTAGCCAGGCCCGTGCGCAGGGGGGGGTTTTGGGGGTTGAAACCCCCCCCCCCCATTGGCAAATGTTGCCAGAATTTCTTATTAAATACTATTGTTCTCATAAGGCAAAAATTTAACTTCATAAAAATGTAAACTGGCGTTGTTAATTTACACCTTGCCAAAAGAATTTTCTCTCGCCGCTAGACACCATCCAGTTCCGGACAGTTCAAGCACATTCGTGGTAGAAACTCATAAGTGTTGGTATGCAATGCGAAAAGCGGTATTTTCCCTATACAGAACGTATTGTAATTCAAAGATAAATGTAACCGCGCGGCATGTGTAGATTGTAGTGGGTGAACTATTGTAGGGCATTGCAGGGGGTTTGTTGTTGATTGCGACATTTCAAGGCTCTAGCTGCCAAGGTTTAGAGGTTACATCCGTCAAAAGATGAGATTTTAAGATGAAAAAATCAGCCATTGTACTCAATTTCGATTCCTTTATCAACCTCTATAGGAAAATGCATACTAATGAAATGACTCAGCATGGGTTTTAGGTAGTTTTTTTCCCAAATTTCATTAAAATCCATTTAAAACGGCGTTACAAGCCGTGCTCTGTGGCCATGATTGTTCGGTCACTACTCTGTGATATAGAGATTCATAGAGAGAGAGAGAGTTTCTAAACTCGTCATGACCCGCCGCAAATTTATTATTCAGAAGAAAATGATAAGAAACATTCTTATTGTAGAATAATAAACTAACAATGCGACTAGCCATTTGCTTAACCGAGACTTGGCTTCACACAGACATTTCAAATGAAGAACTTTTCATAAGAGACTATGATGTCTATCGTCGCGACCGCTATGAGGCTTCGACTAAGAGAGGAGGTGGTGTTTTGGTAGCTATCAAAACAACATTCCCATCTCATGAAGTTGAGCTTTTTCATAAGGACGTAGAACAGATATGTGTTTCTATCAATGTTTCTCGCAGCGAAAAAGTATATATTTTTAATAGCTATTTACCACCTTTGAGTTCAGTTGATGTTTATAACAAACATGTAGATAATATCTCCAAGCTATTTGCATCTTTTGAGGAAAAAGACAAATTGATCGTTGTTGGGGATTTCAATCTTGGTAATATAAGTTGGTACTGGAACGACGACGAGAAAAAAATTATGCCGCGTGATTTACATCTTGAGTGTGAATCTGTTCTAACAGATTGTTTGTTTGCAATGGATTTGATGCAAATGAATCTTGTTAAAAATTCGATTGGTAGAATTTTAGATCTAATATTTGTTAGTACTTGCTTGAATGCTTCTGTAATTTAAGTAGATAAACCAATTTTGCCCAATTCAATCCATCACAGTGCTCTTCTTCTTGAGTTTGTTTTTTATGATTACATTGAAGAAGAGCCCGAAGTTATTCCTACTAGAAATTTTCAAAAAGCCCAATTTGAAAAACTAAATTCAACATTTTTCAACATGGATTGGGCTCCAGTTATATCGAATAGTAATCTTATTGAAAGTTATACAATTTTTAATTCAATTTTAAATAAATCTATTCGCAAGTACGTTCCTTTAAAAAAGAACAAAATAAAAGCAAAAAATCCTTGGGCTACCAAAGAATTGTTCAAACATAAGAGAGCAAAAAATAAGGCCCATAAATTATACAAGAAGTCATCCTCTCTTGCCAATAAAGAAAATTTCTTTAGATTGAGAAGAGAGTATAAATTAATGAATAAAAATCTTTACAAACAGTATATTGCGAGAGCTGAAAATAATATAAAGAATGACAGTAAGACATTTTGGAATTTTATAAACAGCAAGCGTAAGAATACGGGAATCCCAAAAAATTTAGAATTCAATGGCAATTTTTACAAAGATGTTCAATCGGTTTGTGACGGATTTGCTAGATTTTTCAGTTCAGTTTACAAAGTGCCAGACTCCGTTTCATCAGAAATGAATGCTAACATCAATGGAAGTCAGAGTGCATTGGTCCCTCGGATAGCTCAGGAGGACCTTAAGAGTGCTCTTGAGATTTCTGAGGATGACCTATTGAATGCTATGCGTGATCTTGATGTTAGTATTCAGGCCGGACCTGATGGCATTCCTAATATATTTTTGAAGAATTGCATGCAATCGTTATGTCGTCCTTTAGCCTTTATTTTTAATTTGTCCTTGACTTCAGGTGTTTTTCTTGATGAATGGAAAGTTTCATACATAACGCCCAGGGCCGGATTTCCCATATGGGCAACCTGGGCTACTGCCCGGGGCGGCAGAATTTGAGGGGCGGCAAATTCTTAAATTTTTTCATTGGTCTAAGATTATGGGAAAGATGGATTTTGAAAACTCAAATATAATTGTAGAAAATAATTTGCTTTCTTAATTTATTCTAGTTAGAATTACATATTCGTCTTAATCCAAAGCGCCTAATCCCAACCTCAACTCAAATTTTAATTTGATTTCGCCTTCAAAAATTGGGACTTCGCAAATTGTTGCTTGGCGGCCTTTAGTTTAATTAGAGTAGGAGCATAAATCATCTTTGAAGCCACATTAAATGATTTAAATACGCGAGTACTTGGCTGCCAGCTCCTGCTTTCAAGCCACTAAAATTGCCCCAGACTTGGAGAAAAAAAAAAAAACAAAAAATGTTTTTGGTGATAGCGATCCTTTGGGAAGTTAGAAACGCCCCCAAACAAGTAACTCCTCTAACAACATATTTTTGCGTGTTCAATTACTTCTTAAATTTGTCCCTACATCAAATTCGCTGGGAAGCAAGGATCTGGTTTCGGAAAAGGTCCAAGTCTCGATATTAGAAATGTGGAATTGGCTATCAAATTTTTGAGTTTCTATTGGGTGAATAGATTTAAACAAAGTCTCAAGAATCTTTACGCTCAAATTTTCGAATTTGAAATTTTTTGTTCAGAGAAAAACGGAAAATTCCATCGAAAATTAAAAATAATTTAAAATAAATGGTGGTCCAACTAGAATGCCCGATGTTAATTGAGTGTCACACCTTAACGGTAAGTTTCTCGCCCAACTTTATCAGACATTTCTTTGCTTCAGTGTTTGGCAAATTCAACCATGGAGAAATACACAATTGAGCAGTGCGTTAAGGTCGTTGCAGCCTTTTACGAAAATGGACATTAAAATCTGGAAATTTTTAGGCACCGAATGATTTTTGCTGAATAACATCAGTAAGTGCTTTCCCAGTTCGTTTTCGTTATCTTTATCACCGAAAACAAAATAGGTCAAGGTGTGTTCAAAAGCTTTCTTATTTTTGTGTTTATTGGATATGACGTTTTCTGGTTAAATATGATGCTAATATATGAAACTTTTTTTTGTTGGTGGTAATTCGCAAACTATTTCCGAAACGATCGACAAAGAAAAAAAAATTAGAAAACATGAACGCATTTCTAAAGAAAGTGAAAAGCCGAATGTAATAAGAATAGTACAGTTTTCTATGTTCTCATTCGAGTTTTAATCATTCCTAAAACAATTTTGGGAGGGTCATGAAACACTTGGATTCCTCCCCTGGGAAGCAACATAAAAATTTTTCAAACAAAATACGCTTACTAGTAAGAAAAATATGAAAGTTGCAATTTTAACGCCCGCTAACGTTTTGCCTACATTTTGACAACTGCTACCTTCAAACTTATCTAGTGGCGGAGGGCGGCAAACTCGTTACTGCCCAGGGGCGCAATAGAGGCTAAATCCGGCCCTGATAACGCCTGTTCACAAAAAGGGTCCGAAGCATCTTATTGATAACTATAGACCCATAGCTAAAATATCTGCAATACCGAAGTTGTTTGAAATGCTTATTAAAAATAAAATAGATGTTTTAATTAGCCGTTTGATATCGCCATGTCAACATGGATTCCTGAAAGGAAAATCAACTTCAACAAATTTGGTATCATTTACTAAATTTGTTGCTGATGGTATTGAGCAGGGAATGCAGGTTGATGTGGTATATACCGATTATTTGAAGGCTTTTGATAGAGTAGATCATAATATTTTACTTAAAAAACTAGAACATTTAGGAATACAGTCAATTTTTCTAAGCTGGGTGAGATCCTATTTAACGGATAGGACTCAGTTGGTGAAGTTAAATGGCTGTACATCTCGCTCTGTTATAAAGTGTTCATCAGGGGTTCCGCAAGGAAGCCATTTAGGACCACTTTTCTTTTTAGTTTTCATAAACGATATCATCCAAAATTTTAAATTCGTGCGTGTATGGCAGTATGCCGATGATATGAAAATCGCTATGAAAATACGCAACATTGATGATTGCCTTAAGTTGCAATCCGATTTAGAAAAGCTGCAATTTTGGTGCCGCCATAATAATTTAAATTTAAATGTTAGTAAATGTAAAGTACTTAGCATATATAAATTGAAAACTCCGGTCTTCTTTGAGTACTCCTTAACAGGTAGTGTTCTTGAAAGGGTTGCCGAAATATCAGATCTTGGTGTAATTTTCGACCATGAGCTTTCATTTCGACAACACATTGATTACATTATTTCAAAAGCGAATAGTATATTAGGATTTGTTAAACGTAATGCGCGCGAATTTAATGATGCTTTTACTTTAAAAATATTGTATGCAGCTTTCGTTCGTTCGCACCTGGAGTATTGTTCTATTGTGTGGAATCCGTTCTATAAGGTGATGCATATCGAGCGTATAGAAAGAATTCAACACAATTTTACACGGTTTGCCATTTATCAAATTGGCTGGCGTTTCAAGCCAGATTATAAAACTCGCTGTTCCTTATTGGGTTTACAAGCCTTAGATTATAGAAGAACATTTTTAAACGCTATGTTTATAAGAGACCTGTTTTGCTCTCATATTGTTTGTGAAGATATATTAAATAACTTTCAAGTCAGAAATATTCCTCACAATTTACGGCGGAACAACCTTCTTGTTCAGCCTTATCATAGAGTAAACTATGGGCTTAATGAACCAATTACAAGGTCAATTATTCTTTATAATAGTTTGAAGGACTTAGTTAATTTTAATTGTACTAATAAACTAATTTTTAAAAGAAGTTATTGTGATAAATTTCCTTATTAATATATTTTGTTTTCAGTTTTTTTTACGATCTGCTAGAGTTTACACTCGATTGATTGATTAGTCACTTACGTACGGATAGTAAGTAAAGTGATGCCGAGAAGCCTAGTCCCGGGACAAAAGTTTCTGTGAGGCGAAAAAAAAAAAAAAAAAAAAAAAATAAGTGGTATGGCTGACAACCGTGTCACACTCCGAATTTTGTTGTCTTTGTAACGTTGACGATTACACATGCCACACGGTAGTCGTCAACGCACCATCCTCCACTAGGAGTTAGGGTAAATCAAGGTAGGTAAAAGCCTAGGGGAACGACATGGCATCCCTATCGTAACTATGAAGAAATCCTTATTCTCCTCGTGAAATATTGCCACCAGGTTTAGATAAGATTTATACCTCAGGCTCGTCCTTTGGTATTTGGTTTACTATAATTCGGTGACTCACCCCTCGCTCCGCTCAGATCTCACACTGTCAGTCTTGCATTAAGGTACGTGTTCGTAGAGACGACTCTTGGGATGATCGCTCAGCGATCGTAGTTTTGCATCCAATTCCGAGCCATATTTGCATATTTTTGTAACGGTGTTACTTTCCATGTGTCGACCATAACATGTCTGTATAGAAAATATGCGCGTATAGTGGTCAGAACCGATGGTTTAACTGCGATCGCTGAGCGATCATCACATGAGTCGTCTCTACGAACACGTACCTTTAGAGAATTCGCCAATATTTTTGCGAAGCAGTGCTGTTGCGAAATAGGATAAGACGAAGTGCAAGCGCAGCGAGCAGTGAGCTAATGGAAAGCAATTTGTTGGATTTAGATCTCTGCCTCGTCCATACATTTACTCAAATCCTATAGCTCGTCTGTTAACTAAGATCTCGCTGTCTGTCGCCCTTTTCACAATTCGCCAAAAAGCTGATACGTAGCGCTGCTTGGAAATAGGATGAAGCGAGCGCAACAAGCGGTGAGTTAATGTCAGGCAATTCGTAAGCTTTATATTTCTGACTCGTCCATACATATACTCATATACCCTTTACTCCGCTCAGACCTCGCTTTATCTGTCCCGCTATTTAGCATTCGCGACGTAGTGCTGTTGCGGAACAAAGTAAGTCCAGCGAGCGGTAAGCCAATGGATGATAATTCGTAAAATTTAGACCTCTGGCTCGTCCTTAAGTTTACCTAAATCCTGTGCCTTGCCCTTCGCTTCATCCAGACCTCGCCATGCCTTTTGCGCTTTTCAGAATTCGCCTAAATTTGCGACGCAGTGATGGTGCTAAGAATGATAAGGCGAGGTTCAAGCGCGGCGATCGGTAAGCCAATGGACGCCATTTCGTGAAATTTCAACCTATGACTCGTCCGTATAACCTGTAGCTCAGAATACTCTGCGCGCTCACACTCTGTCTGTCGTGCATTAGAAAAACAGCCAACATGTTTGCGACATAGACCTCGGACCTGGAACCTGGATATATGACTCTGGATTTGCTTGACAACCGAATTCCGCTAGTTTGTGTACAGCATTGGGCTTTTGGGAGTCTGGTCACCTTATTATAGCCTGTATATTTTAAACTTTAAATATACCTTTCAATGAAAAATTTGAATATATAAGTTAAACCCCCCCCCCCTTGGATGATTCCTGCGCACGGGCCTGCGTTTAGCGTATAGGTATGTGTAACACTTGAAGCTGTGTGGATGCAATATTTGCCCAGTGGAAAAGAACATATTTCTGGTGCTTTATCCGATATACAGGATACATGTTTGCTCAATTTTTTTATTGTTTCGTGCGTTCGGCCATGAACAAAGAGTTATGGTAATCAGAGAAGGAGATCCATTATACGCATAAAATAGACAAGTGAAATCTAATTTTCAGTTTGTTCCCTATGTTTGTCTTTTTAACAATTATTCAATATTTTTGTAGACAACTATGAAGTCGATGATGAGAAAACGTTTCTTGAAAATCTTCAGCCAATATTCTGCAGTCTGCATTTAAGTCTCACGTCTCACCAATTTTTCCCAACAGAACATTGGAACATTTCGTAACATTACATAGTTGAACGACTATGGTATCAACATTGCAGATATAAGACTATTTTTTCTGAATGTCGTATATTAAATGATTTATGTCCTTTAATATGTGCGGACTATGGGCGACTGTAAATACTGCGTTTTCTCCCTATATATATTCGTAAAGCGACGAATTCGAACAAATGTTCCATCATGGCATTGCACACGCCGGCCGGCCGCTGCATTCTATCTCTTTCTCGCGTCTTGGTTTAGTTTAGCTTTAGAACGGCGAAAGGACCTCGCTCGCACTATATTGCCTTTCGACGTCCGTCGCGCTGCCCCGACCGCTACCGCCATATTCGTCGTGATATGAAATGAGAAAAATGGTCAAATGGCCACGAAAAAATAGCAAAAAAAAGAAAGAGAAGTGTAGCAGGATATTTGAAAACGCAGAAGGACATAGCCATTGTACTTGTCGCACTATGTGCGGCGTTGAAGTATTTCGTGACAGCTTTACGGCATCTGGAAAAGTGAGGAATTTCTAATTTTTCCCTGTACAAGAAAAATTGCATTGTCATTTCATAGTGCTGTTTTTTTTTGTCTGTCTGTATGTCTGTGTTGCTTGTCCAATAACCATTTCATACAGAATGATGGGTAAGTGATGTAATAAAGGGACACGACTTGATTTAGATCTATGCGGTGAGCAAAATAGCAAAATCCTAGACAATGTAATGGCGACCCTTGCTGTAATATGTAAAGGATATGTGTTTTGAAGATGCAAAGTCCTTGAGAGGCTTTGAATTTGAAGAGCCCACAATAAATAGAAATAGCTGCATTTAGAATCCTAAAATAATGAGTAAGATTTGCGTAAATTGTACGTCTGTGATGCCAGCCCCGCCCCACTTCCGAAGTTATGCGCTATTCAAGAACTACTTTAAAATAGAAATTAAAGATTTATGTGCTAATTTCGTCCTCCAATTGAACATTTGATACCTCTTTTTTTGACCAGCATTAAGGATTTTATTTGATCTTTCTATGCATGATTTCATGTTCATACCAAAGGGAAGATCCGCACCTAATTTTTAAATAGAGGACGAAATTATAGAACGTGATCTTATTATTGAGTTTACTTGCGGAAGGTCACACTTTGAAGTAAATTCTAAAATTTTATTTTAGTCTATTGAATCGAAGGAGAGCACGTCCCCTAAAAAATATTAAACCCCAGGAGAAATTGATATTAATTGAGAAATAATGAGTCGTATAAACACTAAACACATAAAAGCGATTGAAACAAACTCTCCTGTGAGAAATTTCATACCCATGCAGGAGTTTTGAGAACTTCTATAAACCTTTGGCGACAATTTGACTTCAATTCCCGATCTCCTCGTGGATGGATCGCCAGTTGGTTTCAATTGCATTGATTCAACTAGATTTTAAAGGACAATTTTCGAACAAAGTTGTTTGGGTTTCATCAAGATGAGATGAGGGATGGAAGTACAGTACCCACTACCAGAGCGGCAGAAGCAGTACTTCCTTTTTTCGGACGTGCTAAATCAGGACTTGGCTTGATTCCCCGATTTAGCTAGCTCTGAACTTCTTCTTTATTAAAATTCTAAATATGGGCGTAAGCTGGATTTCCTCAAGACAAATATTTTGTCAACATCATGCCCCTAGGCCGGAATTTTTTGAGTGGGTCGGAGGGTATGTCATTCTCATTAAACTATATGACAACAAAAATATTTTTAGAAAACGGGCTAAAAATTTGAGAAAGGTAAATCCAGAGCGACCTTTGTCCTTTTAACGATTAATGGCGTCTACATGAGTATTACTCTTGAATACATCACATGACCTTTCTCACAAAATTTATCCCTTGCACACGAAACGTTTTTAAATCCATTAACTTCCCAAAGAAATCTTCACATGGCGGACAGCAAAAACTCTATAAAGTCTACATTTAAGCCCAAAAGTCATGTAGTGATGAAACACGGACAATATGGGCTTTTTGGCGGCGAAATATTTTCTTGAATTAGGTTGGTTGGCCAACATGATCGGAAACATAGGTGGTTAGGATCCTCACAAAGAGAACTTAGAATGTCACTTAAGCTTCGAAAGGCTAGGTCACGCAAATGCGGATAGGATATGGATATGATGATGTTGATGACACCTACTTACATGCGGGTGTTCAAGTTTCGGATATCAAATGCCTAAAACTGCAGTCTCAATAGAATTGCGCCGATGATATACTTTTAGAATCCCTGTCTCGGAATAACCGAGACCAGCAGACTGAAATCTTTCTTAAAATTGCGATTGAGACCAGGCGCCAACTGAACACCATCAATACCTACGCAGATTTGTAGTACTGAACTTTTCATGCGTAGAGCATCGAATTTTTATGAGGTAGTACAGCAGTAAGAAAAAATGTATCCTTGGTCAACCGCCAGCCAGGAGGGGGAAGGGTCAAGCGCCACTCCCTGCCCTGCCTCCCCAAACTCCTGGGCTATGCCTATGATTCTCAAAATGTCGCAATTATGAAAATAAACCACGCACGTTGCACACTGAAGAAATCCAGCTAATTGGAGTTTATCGGCTGCGCAGTCAGCAAGGATCTTATGGGAAACTACCTATACTCATCTATTTCAACGACGAACATATTACCTACTGTAAATCTGCCTGGTATATCACCTAAGGGGCGGCAATTTGTCCTCTTGCCCGGGCGGCGTAAGTGCTAGAGCGGGCACTGACTCAGTTACAACTACCCTACACGGGATAGAGCTTAGAGGAATCAAATGGGAAATATGAGGGATTTTTTTCAAACCAAATGTGAGAGTTTTTATCATCATGAGACAAGGTTTTGCATAGAAATAATCATCTTTTGTGATAAAATCCACCAAATCTACAAAATTAGCCAACGAGTTCGAGTCAAAGATGCTCAAGAACTGTCAAATGTCAGCTGTTTGGTCTTAACCGGGATGTTAACCGCTATGGTTTTTTTGGAGTCAGATTTAACCCCGATACGAAAAACACGCGGCTATTGTTAAAAGTGTTTACGAGTCGTGCGAAAATGACAGTTCGAATATTCGAGCAATGGCCATACGCTGCAAACCAATCGCGAATAGATTTCGTTATCTTTTCGGATCTTGTTTTGTTCTGCGGTGACAAATTGCATGCATTCGACTATTAATCGCAGATCAGTGTAGAAGCATTACGGATCTTTGTGATTGCACCTCTTGAATTTGTGGCCAAAAGTGAATAATAAAACTGTAAGAACACGACAGAGTAAGTATCATTTTAAGTGGCCCGGTTGTGTAATTTAGGTATATGTACATATTTTGTATAAATTTTCCATTAGTTGTTGACGCGGCCAAAATGAGTTACAGCCATACCATCGACGACTTCTCAATTCGCCGCCGCAAGGCCCAGACAGTAGGCGAAACTTTGCAGGAATTAGAAAATAACAGTGAGGACGACATCGTTGCGGCAATTCCTCCAGAGAAATTCTATGGCATTATCGATGAGGAGGATATTGAAGATGAATTTGGCTGTTAACAAAGAATTGTAATTGTATAAAGATTTGGCTCCAACTATTGAATTTGAGACAAACAATGACATACCGATTTTAACGACTTTGCTCATTCTGTTAGCCACAGGCGGTCAGAGGCAATGAGCTGCTTCAGAAAATAATTAAGCCGGACGGTTGCCCGGGGCTTTTTGGCTAGCACTCGAATAGAAAAAAGTTACGAAAAGGAAAATTTCAATATAAACATGTAGTGGGAAGGAAACCGTAGAGAATAAAGATGAAATAAAAGGGGCGAAATAAAGTGACGGAAGGCAGAAAACCAAACCAATACATTTTCTACAGACGGCGGAAAAAGGTTTGCTTTAATTTTTATTATATAATTAAAAAACGCGTTAAAGATTTTATTATTTGTCAACAGTTTCATTATTTCTTTTTTACTTCCAAAAAGGATTAGGATTAGGTTCTTCTTAAAAAAAATTGTTGCAATTGAAAATTCAATTCAATTCATATTTTCTTCAACAGAATTATGGATTATTGGGTCTGCCGGCATGATCCTCAATTCGTTTTAAAGTAAAAGGAAGTTATGCGATTAGTCCCAATTGTTGAGCCTGCTGTATCACAGAAGAACACGAACACTAAATAAATGGTAACCCCCTAAGAAATTCATATAAAATGAGAAATAGGGAATCGCATAAACACTCAGCACATAAAGGCGTTAAAAAAAACTTCTGTGAGATATTTCATGCCTCAAAATGCACCATTTCTATCTCTCAATTTGACCCGTTTTCGATAACGTCCACCCACTTTTCGTTTCAATTCAACTTCAATCCTCCCGATCTCTTCGCAAATTCTTTCAGTTAGTTGCAATTGCATTGATTCTTTCAGCAGTGAGAGGACACATTTAGAAGAATATGGTAAGATTCTTGTACCGCGATTTGGCTAGGTTTTCCCGATTTTATTAGCTCTGATTTTATTCTCTAAAAATTTTCCGCATTTATGAAAATAAGCCACGAACTTTGAAACCATTCGGAAAGAGATTCGGCTAATTGAAATTGATCTGCTCCGCATAGTATGTAAGGAAGTTATCGAGAACTTCTACAAAAAGCATAGTAATGAAAACGAGCGCCATTTTTCGACACAACATTTTTCAGAGCAGAGCAGAGTTTTAGAAAATGTATGAAGTAGTTTAGTGAAAAAAAATATGCATTAATTTTTGATAATAGAAATATGACTGTGTATTGGAGTCCTTACGTCGGCCAGTGGCGTAGATAAGGGGGGGTCAAGGGGATCAATCCCCCCCCCTTCGGTCACACATTTTTATACCCGTCACTATGTGAAAGGGTATATTAACCCATTTCTTCCCAAGGATAAAAATACGCTGAAACTATGAAGTTTTTTGGTAAATTCCAATCAATTACAATACAATTAAGAAAAAAAAATTTGAAAAATTTCAGTAAGTGCTACCAGTGGCTCCCAACGTGATGTTGCGTTGACGCAACGTTGGGAGTTTCTTGGTAAAAAAAATCTAAACGAAAATTTAAATTTTAAGCTTCTGTGTTGCAAAAAATGGTTGATTTATATGGCGAATAATAAATTTAGTGATAACATCCTGAAACACTCACTATAGCGATATAGATGAAATTTTGGGCGGGATTTTCGTACACCTTATCTAGTGGTTGGTCATGTCATATAGATAAGACACACACTATTTTCTTTTCAATATAATGTAAAGCTTTCTGAAAATTATGTGAATCTTCTCTATACGCAAAGGCTAACTATTAGATAAGATGTACGAATAACTGACCATTTGTATTATAATGGAGGTCGGCCGTACTTTGCCTTTAGCGTCTGGTGGTAATTCATAGTAACTTTGTCCCGGATTTCGCTTGTTTTTGATAGTTTCTATTTCAGATTTGAACAGGCATATTACAATTTAGGTGCTTAAGTCAGCAGCCAAAATACATAGAGGGGAACTGCTGAACATGTAGACTGCTATCCACAATTATCGCCGGGAAGTCTGTCTTACCACCTTTTAGCGATTCCGGATTGATTAGCTATTCCTTGTGACAAAAGTAAATAGTAAGTTGACTAGAAATAAATATGTTCTTGCGTCCAGTGCAAGAGAACAATTTACTACACAAAAGTTTAGCAAACATTTGCTTAGTAGCTCTGTTCTAACAAAACTGTCCTTAAATGGAAAAGGTTTTTGATCCCATACTTGTTGACTTCAGACCATACCGTGGAGTGAAGATTGTACCAATAATTTCATAGACTTTTCAGAGTACATATACATTCACTATACAAAGGCCCGCTTTACCCACTGTAGAGATCCTTGAAATATTTTTGGAAATCTCGACACAATCATGAAATACGTATTTGGAAAATTGCTTTAGACCAACTGACAAGTGTATCCAACTGTCATTGTCCCGCAACTTCTTTTATCATTTTCCTTTCTTCAATGAGACACATGTGACTCACAAAAGAGTACTGGATATGAATACCATGAGTCACATGTGTCTCGTGGATAGTGAGGTATTTAGAACTCATTTTAAGATATTGCTGATGCGAAACCTGCGTTACATAGCAAGAAAATGTTTTGCTCTTTATGCGTTTGCCCCAGTGTTACTGTACCGGGAAACTCCCAACGTTGCGTAAACGCATCACCTATGTTTAAAACATGCTCCTGCAGCAAGGACCAACCTTTTTCCAAAATCAAGTGGAATTAAATAATTAGCAATTGTTTTTCGTATAGAAAGTGCATTTGGATAAGATAAGATATTTAAATATTTTTAAAATTATGACGAAAAATGTCCTAAAAAACATAGTATTACTTTCTCTTATATCCTTAAGGACCCAATGGGTGATTTGCTGTAACAAATATGCAGAAATAGAGCCAAGAAATGTCCATTAAAAATTACATGATTCCTTTTCCATTTCAATTTAAATTTGGTGGTGTCGAGAGAAATCGATTGAGCCATGTCCGTCTGTCCGTCTGTCTGTCTGTCTGTCCGTCTGTTGCAACGCAAACTAGTCCCTCAGTTTTGAAGCTATCGAGCTGAAAATTTGTATGCAAGTTTTTTTTTAGTGTACGCTGTTTATACGTCGGAACGAATGGAATTGGACCATGGGGTCATGGGGCTGCCCCTGAAAATTAGGTTTTTCTAAGAAAAACTTTTTTCTTTATGCACCAATCTTAACCAAATTTCACCCAAGTGTGTTTCTAGTATAGCCTCAAAACATATCTAGAAACGGATGGAATTGGAACATTACGTCATAGGGCTGCCATACAAACGAACCATTGAAAATTAAGTAACCAAACTTCATCCAAATGTGTTCCTAGTAAAGCCTCAAAAAATATCTAGGAGCAGATAATATCAGAATACTACATCATAGGGCTGTCATACAAACCAACCACTGGAAATTAGATTCTTCTAAGAAAAACTTTTTTCTTAATGAACCAATCTTAACCAAACTTTGCGCAAATGTGTTTTTAGTAAAGTCACCAAACATATCTAGGAACAGATCAAATCAGAACACTACGTCATAGGGCTCTCATACAAACCAACCGCTGGAAATTAGGTTCTTGCATGAACAACTTTTTTCTTTGTGAATCAATCAACCAAACTTCACCCAAATGTGTGGCCAGACGTGCACCATTTTGCTGTACAATACCTTAAGCATTTTGACCTGTCGTACAGCATTAGTAAATGTACAGCATTCCCAACGCCACACCAAAGAAGCCTAAATGACTTCATAAAAACCTCCTCAGTGAGACCTGTAGTCAGTCTGTTAGGTGTTATTAGCAGGGTAATTGCACTTTCATGTGGCAAACATTCATTTTCGATAATTTCGAAACTCTTTGGTCAATCGTTCTGAAATTTCATGTACCTAAATGTAAGCGCCAGGTAGCTCCACAACCTGGGGATTACATTTACTTACATTTCTCCATATTTTAGGGTCGCCTATCTGCTTCGACAGTTACAGCTGCCCAAATCGCACTTTCGACTTTTCTAATCGAAAACTCTATAAAATGTGTCCAATAAATTTGAAAATTGGCAGACTTGTGATCATTTCAAGGCTCTAGCTCACATTTGTAGCTGTAGAGCTATACTTGGCGCTCAACGCTCACATTGTCTCCAAATTTCAAGGTCCTACTTATCTGCGCTCTGGAGTTCAATCGATTTAATCGAAAATTGTCCCTAATTCGGAAATTTTGGAGCGTAAAATTTTGAAATATAACAGCCATGTATAGAGGACCGCACTGCCCATATTAGGTGAAAATCCCAAGCATCTATAGCTGCCAATACTCAGAAGTAACAGCCATGTAAAGATGCGATTTAAATTTTTCACAAAAGAATTCTCCACGCAATGAGGTATTAATTTACCTATTGTAATAAACAAAACGAAACTTTTAAATAGGTAGGTACAAGGAGGTGTAATTTTCGTACTTCAAATAAACAGCTTCATGATTTTTGTCTCAGGGTCACGGATAGTCAGAGATAGGGAAAGGGCCATAATCATACCAACAATGCTGCTAAGACTGCTGTTTCGAACACTGAAATTCAAAAGTTGAAAAATACCTATTCCTAACCCTAAAAAAAATCGGGTTCATTGTGTTAAACAAATGTTGGGTTTGCCCCTTTTAAACGAGATCCTGGCTACACTTCTCCCATGCCTGTTATAACTTTGCGTCTTAAAACATACATTTGCACTTCACATGCTGATGATGTTTTGTCTATGAGAACATTTAGAAGTTGAGGGATCTTTTCTGGGTCCTGTTTAGTACCAACAGAACATTGCAAGGACGTAGCCAGGATTTAGCTGGATATCAGAAATTATGACATTATTAGAATCTTGTTGTTAATTGTAGACACTAGTTTCGGCGATGCCCCAATGCATAATATGCCTCCTGTCCCACTGTTCCTGTGTCGAATCCAATTTTATCGCTTGACGAGGCTGGGCGAGCACGAGTGCACGCACGATTACTTAATCGCTTTGCTATCATCGGAAGCAGAGAGTGCCACGTCTACAACGCCAAAGACTTCTTTTCTGAACAATTATAGAAGGGCTCGTGGGCCATGGTATATGCACGAAGCAGCAACTATGGAACTATGGAAAGCACCTTGCCTTCCCTTCGCACGGCTCAAAAAAAAATTTATCATTCTTACAGGGAAATATTTTATTTCAAATTGTGTGGCCTGTATGAGTTCTTACGAAATTTGTTGAAGTTTCTATGATGGAAGCCGATCCCAATTTTGGGTCACCAGATTTTTTGTGTGTTCCAAATTGTTTATTATATAGTCACTACTTTCGTCCAGATGACATAATTTATCTAACTGCAAGCTTAATTTCGGCAGAGTTTTAGGAATAAATAAATTAGAAATACTGTAGGAAGTTAGGGACTCCTGGACCCCTCCTCTGGCTACGTCCCTGGAACCTTGCTTTCCCAAGGTTCACCACATATTTCCCAGAATAAAGGCTACAATTCTTGCTGTATTCCGTTTAGGAAAATATCACTTTTGAAAGGATGGAGAATATGTGGTCGTTTTATGGCATCCGTCATGGTGGTAGCCTCGTGACATACAATCGACGCCGCTTAATGCGATCACATCGGGATCTTGCTGTTTTGATAACATTAAGCGAATGATAACAAATAATAAAATAGTACGATTGAGGGTTTGCCTGAAAACCGAATTCCGAAATGTGTACTGCATTGCGCCTTCGGGAATCAGGTCACCTTAGGCTAGTAAAGCTTCAAAAGATATTTAGGAATGGATGAAATCGGAACATTACGTCATAGGGCTGTCATACAAACCAACCCCCAAATATTGGATTCTTGTAAAAACAACTTCTTTTCTTTTGAATATTAACTAAAATACATCCAAGTGTGTTCCTGGATTAACCCCAACGTATCCAGGAACAGATGGAATCGGAACACGTTATTGGGCTGCGGTAGATATTTTTAACACAAAAGGATCCTCAGTTTCATTCAAATGTGACGGGTATTCAAATTTCGGCCTCGCCCGAAATTAGCCTCGGTCTCGTTTAATATTACTTTAGATACGTAAAACAAAGCATACGTGTGTAGTGTTTCATAAAACGTGAAACCATTTTCAGAACAGTAATAGAAAATTTAGCACTTCCTCAAATTTTAATTGTACCTACATATATTATAGAACCGTATCGACAGAATAGTAACACTACAGCACAGGGCTTTACGTTCATTTACTTTTTGACATTGGAGTTTTGCACAGGCAAGCCCTACTGAAGTAATCTAGACAGCGGCCGCTCTAGCATTTACGTGGTCCCGGGTAAAATAACAAATTGCCGCCCCTTAGGTACTGTACCAGGCAGATTGATGGTATTAGGCCTGTTCCAAAAACCGGGATCCCGGTACAAAACCGGTGTTCACTTGGTACCGGACCCGATATTCTAATGTACCGATATACCGGTTTTTTTGGTACCGAGTTAAAAAACCGACCGACGAGTCGGTTTTTTGGTACCGAGTTAAAAAGAACGATTCACTTCAACCATGAGCCGGTTTTTTTCAGGTTTTTTGGTACCGGTTTTTTACCCGGTACTCAAAAAAACCGGCTTATGGTTAAAAAAAACCGTCGGTATTGAAAAAAAACCTGAGTCAGGGAAACCGATTGTGGTACCGGGTATTGAAAAAAACCGAAACCCGGTACTGAAATCTCGGTACCGAACAGGCCTAGATGGTATGATACTATCGATGGACGTCTTTGTTGTATATAGAATCGATTCAAAGAATTTTTCCTCATAAATCGAGTGAATGGTCCCTCATGGTCGTTGCTCCGAAACGATTTACATAGTGAACCAGCTGATGTAGAGACAACACAAAAATGCATGCTCACAATGGGATTCAAACTAACGTTCAGCTATCATTCATAGTCTTAAACGCAATTCACCACAATTCAGCAAGGCCTTATAGAGTTTGTTTGGAATTTCAAATTTAAAGCTTGATGTAAAAAATCGGAAATTAATGCCTAAAATTCCCTAAAACACCCAACACATTTTAAAAAACACTGCCCTCAAAAATGTTAAGTCAGCAAATTGGTCTGACTTTCATTACTAACCTCCTGCGGTTGTTTTCATAAAAAACTGGGCAGCCGCAAAACTTAAATTAGCCGGATTTCTGCAGGGTTTTCAACGTACATGGCTTATTTTTATAAACGCACCATTTCGACAGTTTTTATAGAGAATAAGGTCAAAGCTAGTTAAATCGGCGGAACCTAACCAAATTCCAATATAAGCCTTTCCGAAGGATGGGCAATGTGTTACGTCGTTCTATCCCTCATCTTGCTGAAATCCACACCACCTTGTTCGTAGTTTGCCCTCGAATACTTAGTTATATAATCAATGCAATCGAAACCAACTGAAGAAATCCATCCATGCCAAGATTTGGCGAATTGAAGTTTCATGAAAATTATGGAAAACCACTTAAAAAAAAATAATGCCTTTGGACATAACATTACTCACAAAACGCCGTAACGCGGCTTATGCTCCCTATTTCTCATTTCATATGAATTTCTTCGGGAGCCCAATATTTATTCCTGGCACTCATCGGACCTAAACAAAAACTTTAGATCTCATCTTCCGGAAATCAAAGCACGGCATATCGCATATAAACGAAACAAAAAAATTACATGCTTCGTCCTCTATTTAAAAATTAGGGAGCTACTCTTTGGCAAAAATGAGGGATCATGCAATGTCCTTCTGGTGGAGAGGAGTAATTCTCCGATTAGTATATTAGAATAACGCAATTAGCACATTTACTTTTCAAAAGTAGGGCGAATGCTAACATCTCATATGTAAAATTTGCGCATGGCCTCCAAACTTATAGCAAATATAGCTAGCTACTACGGTGTCCTAAAAGTTTGGAAATTTTAGAAATACATATGTACTCACGAATTTCTGAGTTATCGGAAAATTTCGATTTTGCTTTATGCACATATACTGGGCATTCCCAACGAGCTCCCCTCTTCACAATGTCCCTTTTCTGGACATATAACTGCGTTGAGTTGTTCCAGCCAGAAAAGCGGCGATGCTAGGTCTTTCGCGACTCCAAAAATTTTGGGAACCACTGATCCAATATAAAGCTCTGGTACTCCAAGCACAGTATCGATAATTTGTATGAAAATTGGAATACTGTGGACTCACTCACCGTAGTAAAAAAGGCAAAATTATTTCAGGACTCAGTTTTTTCGTATATGGCAAAATTGCTATCTAATTGGCATCAAAATTTGCTGAAAAAACGGCTAATTTGAAGTGTAATAAATACAGAAATTGTTATTTTGAAATGCAACATTTGATAACCTTAAAAGTATAAGCAATCTTGCAAAATGACCCCCCCCCCCCCCCCCCCTCTCCGAAAAGCTATCTACGCCGCTGACGTCGGCTTTTTTAGATGAGAATCAGAGTCAGTATCATCGTCATTTAACATGAAATCCATGCAAATACTGTTAAAATTTTGATGATTGTGAAATCGAGTTCGCTTGGTGGTACTCACTTCACACGAAAGTCTCCACACTGGTTTTTGATATTTCGCCAACGAAAACAATTCAGTTGCATTTTATTTCACAGGGAAAAGGAGTCATCGAAAATCAATCAAGCCGCGTGTGTACATTTATCTTACAATAAGTGAATTCATTGGAGACATAAATGTACGTTGTTCGCTCGGTGAACTTACCATACTTACCTACTTATTACATTGATGGTGAAAAATATGCCGCTTGGGGAATTCAATAATAAGCTTAAATTTTATAATCCCAAACAAACTCTCTGCAAAATCTTGCTGAACTGTTTTGAAATGCTCTCAAGAATCTGAATGATAGCGAAATAGGTTTCTACTATACATATACTGTCTGGGCCTTCTGTAGTGCAGTGAATTACTGGAGCGTTAATTGGTGCGAAACCCACAGGGACCAGGAACTTTTGTGTTTTCTTTATAAAAATGCTAAAATGTAAATCGTTTCGGAGCTACTTACTATTACAACAACTAAGAGCGGAAAAAATCTTTTGAATCGCTTCTACAAAAAATAACGATAAAAGTACTATCTGCTTGGTATAGTGCAAAAAGGGCTGCAAATTGTCCACTTGACTGGGCGCATCTGTTGTCATCTCTCTTCATTACCGTAACTCCTATAGTGGAGCATGGTGCGTTGATGGCTACCGTGTGTAGTCATCAACGTTACAAAGACAACTGAATTCGGAGTGTGATACGGTTGTCAGCCATACCACTTCCTAGTCACATTGTTAGTTTATTATTCTACGATAAGAATATTTCTGATCCTCTTCTTCTGAATAATAAACTTGGAACGAGTCGTGCCGAGTTTGGAAACTCGTTTCTCTATGAGTGTCTATTTCACAGAGTGGCGACCGAACGTTCACGGCCACAGAGCACGACTGTTGTCATGGATATGGTAAATCAACTAGAGATCCCGGAGCGAGACCAATTATAATAGAGTTTAAATCAGCCGAAAGTTTCCCAACTAACTTTCAGGGTTGATCTGATGGTGAAACTTTTGCTGACACCTGTTGATACGGAGAATCAATCTTCGACAGCAGAATCGGCAGAAAAAGGCCCATCAAATTTACCGCGTTTGTCGGGACAGCATCTACTTGTTGTACAACCGGACAACAAAGCTATAAGCTAAAGAATTTTTTTTAATACGATCCGTGTAATCAGTTACGCATGTGTCACCGGTGAACATGCATAAAGTGATTCCCACTAATGCCAATGTGTCACCGGTGGCACTTATGTAATGCATTTTTGGTACCTTACCCTCTGAAGAATACATTTTTCATGTTCACCGGCAATGTATCAGCGGTGAACATGAAAAATGATCTGATTAGAACGCAGTGACACATTAAGACGCAGCGTGTGAAATTGAGGTTTATCGAATATAAAGCATTGATGGTCGCCAGATACTGGATTTTGTTGCATATTCGATTGAATCAGTAGGTGAAAACAAAATTGTGCGGAACGGCCATTGTTCGAGTAATCGAACATCGATTCTAGCTAAACTAGCAATTTGAATTTTTTTTGTAGTTACACTTATAAATAAATAATCTAAGATTGTTTCAACATGAAATAACTGAACATTTTTATAGTGTATGAGGCACATATGACTCATAGACGACAGACTTACTTATTTTTTTCGCACGTTTTGGAATAAGTGTCCCTAGACAAGCAATAAAACCATAAAAAATGCTTTTGAAACTTTTCATACGGCTCCATAGGCATATCTGGGTTAAAACGACACCCAAACCGCTTTTAATTGGCGCACAAGTGTAACATAAATTATTTTGGATTGACGTACAAACGCGTTTTAATGGTCCACACTATTCAGTCATCAGTCTCGGTCGCAGTCATTTAATACAAGTTGACAGTTTATCAGTCAATAAATTAAATGACAATAACTTGTATGGAAAATGTGACTGTGACATCTTTCTGATGTAGATTATAGATTAGGAAAAGCTTGGATCAACCTTGGACTCGGGCTTCACAGATTTTTTTTTCGTCCCTCTTTACTTTAATCTAATCGAATTCTATTTCCGTGAACCGAAAACAAAACAATATACACCGCAGTTGCAATTTATTTAATTCCTGACCGTATCGCGTAAAAACAACAATGGACAACATTCCTCCACCATCACACATATATTATAAATCCGCACAACAATTTTCTCGTCCACTTGCGATATACAATTCCATAAATAAACGGGAATTTAAGATGTTCGACCATTAGCAATTAACGAAACTATAGAAGGACTATAATCATCTCATTATTAACGTCATTAAAATTTATCGTGCTGTTATTTACACAGATTAGTCTCGCATTCTCTCTCAGTGTTTGTCTCGTTGTTGTTTACATTGTCCATACGATGATGCTATTTATTGCTTTTGTATACATTATGTTTAAGTCATGACGACTAATCGTCCTTTTCGATGGTTGCTCTGGTGGCCCGACAAGGATACGTTTCAATATGGACGAGTGCCGAACAGAATGAGAATTATATAGGATTTTGCCAGGATTTCCGGTAAATAAATGTCCAACAAAGCATTTTATCAATTCGCTCATCCAAAAATTTAGCAAATTTACGAGATGGAAGGAACAATTTTAAGGTTGTCGGAAATACCGCGAAAAGAAAGAGGGACCAAAATGGGGGTCGGTATGAAATGAGGCAACATTAGATTAGTCAAATGAGCATGACCACGCACAGATTAGTGGCGGAAAATTTCTAATGCTCTGGAATTGGTCCTAACAGGTTGGCCTAGTTTTTGCCAAATATTTTCTTTATTTTATCATGTGAATATTTTGGTGACTTCAAAAAATATTTTCGCACATGACAAATTGAACTTTCCCCTAGTACGCCAGGAAATTTGATCAAAAATTTGGCCAAACTTCGGAAAAATTAAGGGAAAGCTGGGTTTTTGCATGAGCCTTCCTTTGAAGGTCCTAAACAAGACCGTAAAAGTCCCCGTCTCTACGAGTGCCGCTAGCGGTGCTACAGAAGGTCAAAGACCCTCGAAAACAGGTTTTTCTGAATATCTCGATAACGGTAGCATACACAAAAAAGTTGTGTATGGCAAATTTTAAGCTCTTGTGCTTTTTCAATAAACGATGGAAATACCGAATACGTTCGGGTACTCCTAACGGTGCCAGGAGGGCTAACGGTATTTTTAACAATTTTTCAAGAAAATCTCTATAACGGTAACTCGTACTAAAAGCTTTTGTATGGAAAATTTGTAGCCTATAGAGTTTTGAAGAAAGCGATCAAATTTCATATCAATACGTGCAGCCTTAAGGGCGCTATGAGGGTTCAAACCTTAAAAAAGGTGTTTTTTTTTGGGTTTTTCGTGAATGGCGCTAAGACGGGGGAGTGTGCTCTCTGGTCTTCTGGGAGAAGTTTGTAGATTATGTGACTGTTAGTAAGACGCCAAAACTCCCCAAAGATGGGGGCCCCCCCTAACTGTTATATATAACAGTTTTCCGTGCACGTTACCGTTATAGAGATATTCCCCAAAAACTGCTTAATTGAATCTTTGGACCCTCATAACTTCGTTAGGGGGGCTCCCATCTTTGGAGACTTTTGGTGTCGTACTAACAGCCACAGAAGCTACAAATTTCTCCGAGAAGACCATAGAGTACACGCCCCCGTCTTAGCGCCATTCACGAAAAACCTCAAAAACACCTTTTTTTAAGGTTTGAACCCCCATAGCGCCCTTAAGGCTGCACGTATTGATATGAAATTTGACCGCTTTATTCAAAACTCTATAGTCGGTCCTTTTGCGATTTACTGTGTGCGGAATTGCTTCGGAACGCTCTACTAGGCTGAAAAGTAGATACCGATGATTCGAGAAAGAGTGATCTGACGAGACTCTCCAATCTTTGATTAAATGAATTATATCCTCTGATGCTAGAGTGATTTCCAAAACCTCTTGTCGGCTTTTTGTAATAAAAGTAGGCTCACAGCCCACATTCCAAATTAAAATGTCGATGCCTAGAAGGCACTTGAAAAGCAATTCACCTCGCTCATTAGTGTCCGAGCTGCCCCAGACTGTATGATGTGCATAAGAGTCGCACCCGAGGATTACACTAGTTTCTGAAATCTTTGCTGCCGCAATGGCTTCTTATAAATTAGGAGAAGAGGCGGTACCATTATACCGCAGCAGCACAGTACACCTTATCTTGTAGCTTCAGTGAGACTCAAACAAAATTATTCACTAATTAATTAATTAATTCACACAATATCACTAAAATCTAACAAGAACGCAGGACAGCGGTGTACCCCGTCCTGAAACGTAAAAAATAGTAAAATCAGAACACCTTGACCAGATCTGTTGCCACTAAAAGTTCCGGAAAAAAAACGATATCGTCACTGCTCTGGGATAAACGATGAATTAGAGCAGCTGATGCTGCCCATGAATGGTACAGGTTGATCTGTAAGAAATTCACCACTATGTCCTCTCCAACACCACGACATCCTCATCCGTTTTGGATTCGTGGGAGTCAATAAATATGGAAACGATCGAGACGCAATGTCCAAAGCAGCCAAGTCTGAGCAGCGGGAGACGCAGTCGTCATCCACAATCTCATCCGCTGACATAAAAGCCGCCGTGGCACGTGATCAATACAGACGACATCTTCCACATGCTCCACGGAAGCGGAAACCGGCTTGTTAGTCTTTTTGTTAGGTTGAGATGCATCACCATTATTTCAACGATCCATAAAAACACGTGAATATCTCGCATTTTCCAGTAACGAGTAAAGCCTCAATCGCAATACTCCGTTCCGTTCCATTCCGTCAACCATCCAATCCGTTCCGTTTTGTCCAAATATTAGTGCAAAGCACAATGCTCCGTTCCGTTCTGGCAGTTATCATACCTGACGAATACATCATCTCTATCCATATCCGTTTCTTATGCTCATGAACTGTCATTTTCTATAAAGTAAGGTTATGTGATCCGTAAAAGTTGAATTTCGGTCAACTCTTTCGATCCGTTCCGTTACAACCATTGTGTGCGTTTACATGCCCAGTCCGTAAGGTCTACTTTTGACAGCTGAACGGAACGGAACGGAGTATTGCGATTGAGGCTTAAGGGTTGCCTCCCTTTATTGTTAATCTACGGTTTTCGCGGGCAGATCTCCCTATCTCGATTCAGCTTAACTCATGAGAGAAATACAAACTCACAGGGCGGAATACTCACGAAATCAATAAGTGAAAAATTATCATTTCAACGAGAGACACGTGACATGAGATTAGATATGACGTGGGCTATAGAAATATGCACTCAAAATGGAAGGAACCTTCGTTCTAATATTCTGCTAAGAAAACTTAAAGTACCGCAAATAAATGGTTATCCAAACCTATTTGCTCTACAAAAAGCTAACAAAATACACATCTAGTTGTTGAGAAATTATTCCTCGTTGGGTTGAAAATCAATGAACTGTAAAGCCTAAGGCTTCAAGCTTACATGAAAACATATGTCCTTTCGAAGGGAAAGGTTGTAACACAACACTCACATCGTCGAAAAAAAGAACGAGACCGAGGCTAATGTCAGGCGCGGCCGAAATTTGGATACCCTTCGCTCTCCTTGGGCTACCTACGACTTGCATTTGTTCCCCCTCCTCCCATTCTTTTCCGAAAATCGTTTTTTTACGAAAATCAAAATCAACTCATTCCAGGGAAACTTCGGACTTACCTTTGGGCGCCTCGTTTTCCATGTATGTACACAACTAAGTAGGATGCTGAGAAAGAAACGAAGCTGTTTTCCGGGGGGATAAACGCCTAACCATTCTACTTGACGATCCGCATCGACAATGAAACTTTGGTAGCGTTCCGAAGTAGTTCCAACATGCCAAATGAATTATAAAACCATGTTCCTGTTTTCAAGATATTTCGGGGCAAATGAAGAGAAGAAGTCGATTAATGATTTAAGATCAGATTTGCTGGCTCAATACCTTCAGGGTAAACTGGTTTCAGTAGTGCAACCACGAGGCAAAGGGCGCCCAAGCCCAAAAATTGGGGAAAAAATTGCAACATGAAAATCAGGTGCAGAAAGCAAGCTCCACATGTACAAATTTTTATACAAAACCTTTTTTCGCGGAAAAATATGCTAATATATAGGCGTCCTATTAAAAACATTTTGTCAAAAAGGTGTATTCAAAATCGAACATAAAAAGTCCCACTAAAATTTGTATGCAAACAAAATCCATTAGACTCGCACAAATTTTTTCAAAACTTAGTTAAGCAAGTTTCACATTAGCAAAAGAAAAATTTGGCCTGCGCCTCGCTCTAATTATTTCTTCTTGTAATTGTGTGGCCTGGTAAATATGAAAGACGCGCTTCTGTACGATATTTCATCAAAATATTTTAAGGCGAATTGTGGGACTAATATTTTTTACTAAAAACAATAAGTTGTATTGAGGCTTTTGTTACTGTTGTATTCTTCGATGCTACATAGCAAGCGGCGCTCGTGGCAATTTGCAAAATCAGATTCGAAATCATTTGGTTCATTCTTAGGGTTAAGGTTTCTTGAAACTTTATTTATAAAAATGACCAAAAGATATACACCGCAATATAGAAGGTTGTTTCGCAGAATGTTTGGCGTCCTTCCTATCTTCAGCCGCAATCTTTTGTTTTAGTAATTGCCAGGTAACTTCTAAACTTCTTCTAAAGGGTCCCAGAAACACAGTACCTACTGGGAAATAGCACCATTACCAAATTTGCGACACCAGCCTACGGTGATATGAATTGCCTTAGCCCCCTCCAGGTTAAGATCATGGTTGCGCCACTGATTGGGTTACGTACCACACTAGCTCGGCTCTGCTGAACAAAGTCAGCTCGCTCATATTATAGAAGATAAGAGCGAGCGGATCATGATGATCTGGGTTTAGCAACTGACGGCGTAATTCTGCTGTTTCTGACCGACATTTCTGTCAAACTAAAGCGCTTTTCGATTTTAACACTCCTTGGTCGCTCGTTCAAAGTCCACTCGGTTACTGCTGAACGCAGCAAATGCTACTCCCCCCCTTTCCAACAAGTAAAAACGTACTTTAATTTTTATTTAACAAAATCTATATTGATTCATTTTCAAGATGATATTTTTCTACTTTTTCCTCCTTTGGACATGACCATCTGGTCGCTTCAATTAAAACCCATATATATCAAGCAAACATATTTATCACGATAATTCGCGTAACAATTAAATGTCGAAAGCACATATTACCAAAACCAACACAAACATCAAAACAAAGCATAAACCCAAATAAGTAGATTGTATTAGCTATAATTAGCACTCTGATTTATTTATTTGTTTTCGTCGTACACATGACCATTCTGGATGCCATTCTTTCCAATTGCCGAAATAAAAATACCGAAAAATACAGAAATTCCGAAATAATCCCTATTCCATGCAGATGAGAGACTTCGTCTCTCCGCAGTCGAGGCTCCTTGTGGTCCTTATTACGGGCATAATCCGTAGTTGAAAACATAACGCAAAAGCATCCGTCGGAATACAAAAGAATAGACGAATTCAATGAGTTCAGTGAAGCGCCACGCTAACGCTATACCAATATTGGCGTGCTGGAATGAGAGAGGGCGCGCGCGATGAGATCATACGCGGGACAGACACCCACTCAAGAAGTGTTCTTTAAGGAGGCTTTTGAAAAGAAGCGATGTAAGTTGATATCAAGTGGCGCGGTATGGCTCTTCAATGGCCACTTTTTTATTCAAAACCACTCTCTCGACGTACGTTCGTACGTATCGTGAGAAGCTCAATTTGCATCAATTTGCTAGTTCACTGGATTACCTCAATAGACCTTTTCAAAACTGAAGACGATTCGTCGGTTTTCTATATTATAGTTTCCTTATGTTTGTTCTGAGGGCGTATTTGCATTCTTTCGATAGCGAGCGAAGCATGTTGCAGAAATATGGTGGAACGTCTCGCGCTTTTTGCTTCGGCTGACTCTCTATTTTTCGAATATCCGGGTGAAAGGCGAACATGCTTCCTTCAAAGCATAGTTGAGAATATTATTATACAATTCAGTATTATCGTTTTCATGTTGTGCGGTTATTCAAATTAAGGGAATGCAGAAAATTGAATAAAATGTAACATGTAATGAAGCTTATTTCAGGCTGAATGTTAAAAGGATTTGAATAGACGATAGATAGATGGAAATTGGATCGCGTAAGATTAATGGTAGCTTCTGAAGGGTAGGCCATTCGGTGAACGAAACAAGAGGAGAAATGGATTGCATTTTTTGTCGTTTTCATAAAATCTAAAGGCCTGTAAAATAGAACTAAAAATGTATTCCTATATGTTTTTGTCGTTCTGATCGCAAGTCCGAAACCCGCGTTTTCCTCCATTATTCAAATTTCAAAAGGTTCTGGCAAGAAATTAAACGTCAAATGACTGAGTTTAACCTTCCGGCGGGCGCAATACTAATCCTAACACGATCGGGCGCAATGCATCTGACAGATTAAGTGCAGAAAAAAGGATGAAACTAAGTTTCTGTATATTTTAGACTCTTATTTATTGTTGCATTGTCTTTTTGAAACAGTTCTACGAGATTTTAGAAACAAATACTGGCTCACAAAGTTTGATATAAAAAATATATAAATATATAAAAAACCTCGAATAACTCGTCCGCTTAAAAAATTTGGGCTTATTTTACTAAAAACACAATATTGAACGATTTGGTGAGCCTAAAAGTCAACACAACGTTATTACGCAAAGTGAAGAGTATAACAAGTTGAAATTTTCATAGAAAAGGAGAAAATAACACAATCGGGCACAATACATCTGAGAGATTAATTCATCCCCTCCCACCCCTCAGACATATGGTAGATTGAAACTGAAAACTGCTTTGGAGTTGATCGATAAAGATTAAGCTACTGTGAGTTTCAGAACTCTCCCTTTTCATATCGCTGATTGGCGCAACAAAAACTCAACTGGTTAAAAATCCAAACGCAAAATGCAGTTTCAAAGCCTTACCATCCACCGAGCTGAATCAATTGCCAATGTCAATCAAAAATTTCCAAGTTTATCATCAATTAATTAAAAAATGAAATTTCCAATTTACTATTGTCAATTGCTATAGTTTCGAGGACATTGAAATATGCAATTGAAATTGTAAATTACTCCTGAATTAAAATTTCAAAATAAATCACCAACAAATCACCTTATGCATGTTAATTTCACTTTGATACGCCCTCCGCTATGCGAGTATAATCTATCGTTTCCCGACAATTTCCCGCATAACAATACACAAATTTTCCGCAAATAATAATATCATCACAACTGACATAGACAATATACACGGAAAATTCAATTGGCCACCTATTTCGGTTTTGGGGCGCAAATGCTACAATTTCAATCTCATTAAAATGCTTTTATTATCGGATGTGAGTATAAATTTAGTGCATAAATTTGCATTTTACCGTTATATGCATCGCGCGTAATGACTTGCACCTTTACCGGCCATCACCGATGTGCATTTATAATCAAATCAGTAATCAAAATTCTGCTATACGTACACAAACAATGACCCCCGCCTTATAGAGCGCGTCGCACGCGTTTACGTTTAATTGATGCATTATTTGAAAATTTCACACACATTTCATTGAATTAATAAACATGAACTGAATTTAGGCTATAATGGAGGTGAACAACGCGGCGCGGAGTATGTATTTATTTCGAATTATAATATTCCGGCACGTACAACAAAACACGCATACAAAATACCTATACTCACCAAATTCAATTCTAAAATAAACAAACTGTTCAACCGGAAGCCAAATAAGGGATGCTGCCGAGAAATAAAAATTGGATGGGGGAAAATCCACCAAATTATATGGTCATTTTCTAAATTTCCGAATCGGAAGCGAACAATTTACAAACATAAATAGAGTGTGTATGTGATTTTCAAACCGAAATGTAACATACGTTGGTTAAAACATTTTTTTTTTGTCTCCGATTCCCAAGGATGCGAAGCAAGGATCAAGCCGTATGTGCATCCTGAAATATTTCGTATGGTTTGTATTGATTTAAATGCAGGTGGTGTGGGTGGACAGACAATCCAATTTTCCAATGTGGTCGAGTCTAATTGTCCGGAAAAACTGCTATTGGTTTTGAAACGAAGGAGCATACCATATAGACATTCAAGGATTCAAGTGCTTGGCACGAGAATTTATTGGAGTCATTTGATGGGCAATTTAATTGAAAGCAAATCACATAATTAAATAATTAAATCATTGTTAATGGTAGCTGGTGCCGGTTGCTAGACATTGATGGTCGATTGTTTTTTTTTTTATTGCGAGATGAATGGTCCGATATTTTTTTAAAAGAATTTGATAAGCTCATCGAAATCGTTTGAGATTCTGGCAATGCTAAGCCAAATTCGCCCCATGAATAAGTAGGCAGGTCTATCGATTTTAACCTCTGTGCGATCAATAAACCATAAATCTTAATAAAATTTAAAGATAGTATCTAATTTCCTCTCTATTTCGTACTGTCAGCGAGAGAACTGTGAAACTGTTAATTTACCCATAATATAGGTAATAAAAGATTTAAAATCACAGGTCTGCCATGAACAATTATCCGGGGTCTGATAATTGATTTTGATATTACGTGTGGAACTGATTTAGGGAAAAAATTATGAAAACATTCTTTTACGTACAGTTTAGTCAAGAATTACATAGTTATGTTTCTATTAAAATTGTTGCTGTAAAATTGTCAAAATTTGGAATATCGACCCGTAAAATGTCGTGCTCAGTGGCCGTGATCGTTCGGTCGCCACTCTGTGAAATAGACACTCATAGAGAAACGAGTTTCCAAACTCGGCACGACTCGTCGCAAGTTTATTATTCAGAAGAAGATGATAAGAAATATTCTTATCGTAGAATAATAAACTAACAGTGCGACTAGGAAGTGGTATGGCTGACAACCATATCACACTCCGAATTCAGTTGTCTTTGTAACGTTGATGACTAAACACGGTAGTCATCAACGCACCATGCTCCACTAGGAGTTACGGTAATGAAGAGAGAGAGAGAAAATGACAAAAATGAAATTCACTACTCACGAGATTCTGAGCTTCGTAAAGATTCCCTTGCATACTCCATGAAAAGAGGTGAGAAATTGTAGACTGTACTTTAATCATTAATCAACCCTACTCGAAACTGCCAAACTACTTTTCGAAAGTGCACAAGCCTGGAAACGAGTTGAGGGAAACCGTGGCAGTCATCAATTCCTCGACGCAAAACATCACAAAATGGTTTCTTCAGAGGCTCAATGGTCAAGGCAGAAGAGGTTCGACAAGGGTATTATAAACAGCGGAGATTTTATTAAAAAAAAACTATGCGACATGGTTTCGGTTTCGGCGGAAGAGCGCGTGGACATTATTCCCCACTATCTAGATAAACCTAGTACATCAGATTGCAAAATGTGGTGGAGACAAATTTATTTTTGTTTCTTATGTTTTTTGGGGTGCTGAGCTCGAATCCGGAGCTTCATACCAACATTTCGTTGCGGAACAGGGTCAAAATCGCGAAAAACCCTAAAATTTTTGCTGTTTTTCCGTTGTTTGGAAACTCTAACTCTGAAACTATTTATTTCTACGAAAAAACTCTCCATAAACATTTTGGAGAGAACATAATTGCGCGTCCAAAGAGACATAATTATTATAAATCCGTTGAGCGGTATTACTACAATTGATAATTTAAATTTTCCATTTTTAACATAGTTCAATATTATGAATAAAATTTTGAGATTGAACGGTTTTCCATTTTTGGTCGCAAAAGTTGCATTTTTCTTGTACATTATGTATTTTGGGGGCAGAACCTGAATCCGCAACTTCCCACCAAAATTTCGATGCAAAACAGGGTCAAAATAGCAAAAAATTACGTATCTATTGTAGCTATACCGCTCAACACATTTTAATGAGTAAGGACGCGTTAGACCCGCAATTATGTTTTCTCTAATATGTTCATGGACAGGTTTTCTGAGAAATGTACACTTTCGGAATTATAAGCAAAAAAACGGGAAAACTCCGAAAATTTTGGGTTTTTTCGCGGTTTTGACCCTGTTTCGTAACGAAATTTTGGTGGGAAGCTCCAGATTCAGGATTCAGCAACCCAAAAAACACAAGAAACAAAAAAAAATGTTCTCCACCACACTTTGCAATCTGAAATCACCTAGTAACTGCACTAACTTGTTCATTGATATAATTACTGAGTTCATAAATTAAAAAAAAAAAAAACTGGCGCAGGCCTGCATTCAACTTCATAAGTGTTGACGACATTCATTTTACATTTTACCTCTGCTCTGAAAAGCCATTAAAAATTACCTACCTACCTACAGTGGGAATCGATCCCGGGACCCTATGGATTGAAGACATGCGCCCTAACTACACCATGCAGACTATACGTTACGAAGGTTTATAAAATACACTTAAAGCGATATAGGCCCAGTTTCTCGTAGAAATTTAACAACCGCGATAGCTAACTATCTTGTCAAGATTGCTTTAAGTCGACATCTTGCTTACACAATGTCTTGACATTTAAAGTTTCGCTATTCAGTACCCATGGGCTGGTTAAGTCTTATCGTTTAGACGAGACGCGCACCTGGTTTTTGGAAAAGTTTAAAACTTGTCCGCTCGTGTCGCAATACCAGATCAAAGCTAATTGTCTTCGAAATCTCACCCCGACGACGTCACAATAACGTATTCATTTCTCATTGTTTGTGTTGCCGGAATCGGTTGGCGGAGGTAAATATACTAAATAAATGCATTTGTTTAATGCCTATTCGTATTTACTTTAGTTTGGAATAAAATTGCATATCGGACTTCACGAAGTATTCCATCGAATGCCTTTTTTAAATCGATGAATACAAAGTGCAATACCTTTCGTGCTGCTCTATACTTTTCCATCGCAATACGAATGCACTGAATCGCATCAACAGTTTGTGTCGCATATGGCTTGTGATCACGCCGGTGATACATAATCAGGAATTGTTCGATCAATCGCTTTATGTCGCCAGCATGGTTTCTATATCCTTACCCCAGGAACTGCTGGCTAGTGCCAGTTAGAACGTTATTTTGACTGTGGATTTTGTTAATAACAAAACAACGTCGACGTGTCGATTCGACTTCATAATGGTGTCTAAGTGAACCCCAAGGATTTTAGGATGTGTGACAGTAGGAATAACGTCTCCTGCAGTGAAAGACGCTATTCTGTTGAACTCCTCTGAGCACTCCCTCTTATGTGTGGGATTAGGTGCCTTAGCAGTGAAATGAAGCATAGTTTGATCGTATGGGCGACGTTTCTATCTATCACATTTTCTGGTCTCTAATCTAAGATGACACTAACGAAAAACATTAAACCTATTTTTCTCCCATTTCTTCAGAACAATTCCAATGTAAAATCTTATGTTGCTCCTCACGCAAAGTATAACTTCGACCTTTTGTTAAATTTAAGGTTTACACTTCGATTCACTCACTCAGCACAAGAATAACGACGAATAATGTTTTACGTTTGTTTCATATAAGCGCTGTTACATTGGACCAGCGCTTACTTATCGTTTCTGAACTATGAACGCGTTTCCATATGCTATAAGTATTGCCAGCCTAGAATTACACAAATGAAAGAGAGCTTTACATTTTATTTGACGAATTAAGCAATTATATTAATGTGCGTTTTGCATACTTTTAGGATAAAATTAACGAGACTTTGAGGAAACGCACATTATAAATTATACATGCTTTAACGATTTGATAACTTAACAACGCTTTAAAGAATTGATAGCTTAAAGTGGTTGATAAATATCTACGAGAAACCGGCCCATAGTGTAGTTACTACGTGATAAACCTAGTACATTAGACAAATTTACTTACTATCGGGGATAATGTGAGAAGTTAATTGTGTTCATGATCGCTTTACATTAAGTTTAAATTTTGTTTTCGTTATACTAACGACCGTTGTTTCATAAAATATATGAACTCTGTATTATTTTAAGGAAGAGAAGGTTTACTTACTATGAACTAATTCATCATCATCATCATCAATGTGGCACGATAGCCCGACGTCGGGCCTTGGCCGCCTGAATCGTTGACCTCCAATTGTCGCGGTTACGTGACCTCGTCCTCCAGTTTCGGAAGCCCAGCAGCTGGTGGGCGTCTTCACCTACGGAGTTCTCCCAGCGAGCTCTCCGTCGTCCACGCATCCTCGCTCCGTCGATTCGTTGTGCGTTCATCACTTTCTTTGGCATGCGATTATCGTCCATCCGTTGTACATGCCCCGCCCATTGCAAACGTTGAAGCTTCACGATTTTCGATACTTCCAGCTCATCGTACAATTGATACAACTCATGGTTGTACCGGATACGCCATTGGTCTCGCTCGCGAACGGCCCCGAAAATTCGCCGAAGGACCTTTCGTTCGAATCGGTCTAGCAAAATTTCGGAGGCTTGGGTGAGGGTCCATGTTTCGCAGCCATAACATAGCACGGGTCGGATGATCGTTTTGTACACGCGGAGCTTCGTGTTCCTGTGCGCAAGTTTCGAATTAATTATAGGGAGGGCCGAGAAATATGTCTTATTGGCTAGTTGTATCCGTCGCTTAATTTCGTCGGTTTCGTTGGCGTCCTTTGATAAGTTACAACCCAGATAGTTGAAGTTGTCTACATACTCGATATTAAGGTCCCCCACTGTGATGCTTGAATTTGCTGGCGTCCGTGTTTTCGATTGCATCATGGCCTTTATTTTGCTTTCGTTGATATGTAGTCCAACTTTCTTTGCGGCGTTATTGAGGTTATGCAGAAGGCTTTCTGCATCACCCAACCTTCGAGACATGATGTTGATATCGTCAGCGTACGCTACTAATTGAGTCGACTTGATGAGTAGCGTTCCGCTGCTGTCCATATTCATGGCTCGAATTACATACTCCAAAGCAAGGTTGAAGAGCGTCGGCGCCAGCCCGTCGCCCTGCTTGAGTCCAGTACGAGTTTCAAATAGGTCCGTGAGTCGATTCTGCACTCTGACCTGCGAGACGGTATTAGTCATCGTCATCCTTGTGAGTCGCACTAACTTTGCCGGTATACCAAAATTCAGCATAATGTTGTACAGTACACTTCGATCGATACTGTCGTATGCCTGCTTGAAGTCGACAAAGATTTGGTATACGTCGATGTTATATTCCCAGTACTTTTGGAGTAGTAGCTTCACTGTGAAAAGCTGATCGGTCGTTGATCGACCAGGTCTGAAGCCGCCTTGATACTCGCCAATGATTCGTTCTGCGTACGAATTAATTCTCTTTTCAAGAATTTTAGATAATATCTTATAGGCCGTACAAACTAATGATATGCCCCTGTAATTCTCACACTTCAGCTTGTCACCCTTTTTGTGGATTGGGCAGATTATGCTTTTGCGCCAATCTTCGGGGATTTCCTCGTCGTTCCATATTTTCAGCAGTAGCACATGTATAGCGTTGGTCAGGCACGTTCCACCATGCTTCAGCAGTTCTGCTGGGATCTCGTCAGCGCCGGGCGCTTTATTATTTTGGAGCGACTGTATGGCAAGACTCACCTCCTCTACTGTTGGGGGTAGAACGGGAGGGCCTGGTTCGGCTAACTGCTCAAGAGCTGGCTCCGCGGGGGATGTTGATGGTGCATTGAGGAGCTCTTCAAAATGTGAGGCCCATTGTTTGTTGACGCTTTCGATGTCGCTGATGATGTTACCATCCTTGTCCTTACATAGGCTTGTCCTGGGTTGATATCCGTTCTTAACATTATTTATAAGTTTGTACGCCTGTCTAATGTTCTTACTGGCTAATCTTTGGTTTATTTGCTGTAACTGCTCGTCAAAATGTTTGCGTTTCTTACGTCTAATTAACTTATTAGATACTCGCCGAAGCTCGTTATATCTTTCTTTCTTGGCTCGGGATGCGCGTTGTGTGTATTGGCGATAGGCTTCATTTTTCGCCTCAATCGAGGCCCTGCATTCTTCGTCGAACCAGTCTGCTCGTCTGCGCCGGCCTTTATAGCCCACGACCTCTTCTGCGACCCCCTTGATGCTGTCTTTGAGCTCCTCCCAGAACTCATGGATGCCTAAATTGTTGATGTCATCAAGCATGGGCGACAGTTTTTCCTCTAGTGCTGTTGTATACGCAGCCGCCGTGGCATCATCAATCAAATTGTTAACCTCGAAGATTTTGGCAGGGTTGATTCTCGTTAGGTGCACCGAAGAGATTCTGCACCTGTAGGTCGTCTTCACCAAATAGTGATCGGTGTCGCAGTTGGCTCCTCGATAGGATCGAACATCTAGGACATTAGAAGCCCATCTCTTGCTGGTCAGTACGTGGTCGATCTGGTTCACGGTGTATTCATCTGGAGACTTCCAGGTCTGCTTGTGGATTCGTCGATGAGGGAAGCATGTAGAGCTTATTACCAGGTTTCTGCCGCTCGCGAAGTCGATAAGTCGCTGACCGTTGTTGTTGTTTTCGTCGCGGAGGCTATGACCTCCAGTAGTTCCCCTATGCCAGCTTTCATTTCCGACTTTGGCGTTAAAGTCTCCTAGCAGCAGCTTGACGTCGTTTGATGGAAGTGAGTCGAAGAGTGTTTCTAGGTCGTTGTAGAACTCGTCCCTAATCGCGTCTTCTTTTACTTCTGTAGGGGCATGCGCATTAATGAGCCAGAGATTAGCGAAACGGGTCTTAATGCGGATCGCACATAGCCGCTCGTTGATGGGTTTGAAGCCGATAACGTGGTCCTTGAGCTGCTTATTCACGATGAAAGCTACTCCAAACTCCTTGTTGCCCTCCTCTTTACCACTCGTAAAAATAGTGTGCGAATTGAGGTCGTTAATCTCGCTTTTGAGCCATTTAGTTTCCTGGATTGCAACTATGCTCAGCTTGTATTGTTCTACCTGATCCAGGAGGGCCCTTAAGGCCCCCGGTCTATTCAGGGAGCGTACATTCCAGGATCCGAAAGAGTAATCAGTTGTTCGTTTGCGGGATCGTCGTTGTTTTGTATCCGTCCAATCCGAGGCTTTTGTTTCAGGTTTCTTGACTTGAAGTTTTTCTTAGGATGAGTTGTCGGCACATCGCTAAACCATGATAGGGTTTAATCGTTGAGTAAAGGCCATCATGGGCATGCCTCAAAGATGCTGCTGTAGTGGTTGACTTAAATGTTTTATGTCACCTATCACGTTAAGTAACCTGAGACGCTGCAGATGTTAATGCAGCACTCAGGCGCAGCGGTTACTCGGATAATGCGGGAAAGTAACGCCCCGTAGAGAGACATAGGAATTGGCCGAAGTCCTTTTCCTATGAAACTCCTCCTGCATAGCTAAGGGTCCGCAGTTATGCCACAACTGAAGAAGATAAAGGAATTAGCCGAAGCCTTTCAACCTTTATCTTCCCCCTTACGGGAACTAATTCATCATGGTAATGAAAAAAGTCTATGCACCTAGTTCATTAACCCTTCGTTAGGCGCGCACCCAATCGTCACGTGGTTAGGCGCGCGGGCTACAATTGTAGCCCAAATTTAAAATTATATAAAAAATATTGTTCAATTTTAATTTTTTTTCTTCCTCGGTCTATGAATTACTGTACAGATTAAAAAATATAAAATCCTTAATTTTTTATTAAAATATAATATAATAAAAGACGGCAAAATGCAGATTAGTCCTATTTTTAGTCTTTTTTCACATTAACTTACTTAGGTGAACAAAATAGTTACTTTTCAAAATGAAAACCCCAAAACAGTTTTTATTCTCAGAAATCAACAAGAAATCTTCGAAATGAAACACCGGGCGAGAGAATGCAATTAAAAATGCCCAGTTTGTGGAATTCCAAACTTAGCCCATTTTTGGGTACCCAATATTCACAATTTTTTAAACTGGGAGTACAGTTTCTTGCTAGAAAGCTAAATATACAGGGTGTCCGGAAACTGCCGCATAAACGCACCGGATTGTGATTCCTCGTGTGATTTCCAGCAAAAAAGTTGTACGAACATACCCCCTCAGCTTAACCCTTTACCTGCCACAGGCATTCAAAGATTTTTGAAAAAATCATTTTCTTGCACGACTACAAGCTCAATATCTCCAAAGCTAGACCTGCTAAAATAGTCAAACAAAATGATTATTACAGCCAACAAATTTACCTATAAAATAAAACTTACCACACTAAAATCGGATAAGAGGTTTGGTTTTAACAGAGCTTCAAAGTCAAATTTGCGTGATTTGACCCAAAAACAATCATTTTTTCTATCTCAATTTTCTCCAACTTCTGCCAAGGTAAGGTGCTTGTACGATTCTTTTAAAAATTGGCGCATTATCTTACGATCATATCTTTCTTACATCATTTTATTCTGTGACCCAAAGTGACCCAAAAAAACATTGTTTTTTTTTTGCGAATCCGCAATGAAATTTGACGAAAAACGAGACTCGTGCTTTGCACCCCAAAAATCGTAAGAAACAATAAAAAAAACTTTTCTCTACCACATTTTGCAATTTCAAGTAGGTACATACTACGTTTTCCGCCTGCTCCGAAAAATCTCAATTAGGCACAAACTTTACCTAGCCTTCCGTTAGTCGCAATAAAAAATGTAACACGAATAGACGCAATGCATCTATTAGATGCCAACTTTGTCATCCTGTTGTAAATTAATGAATATCTTCATAAGGTTTTTTTCTTCAGTAATTGAATATTTTAAGCCTTGTCATACCAATAGTCAATATCAAAAGAAAAAAATCGGGTCTGTTAATAATATTCTTTTTATAGAAAAAAAGTCTTAAAAAATGATTTTTTTTGAAATGGTCCTACATAATTGCAGTTTTACAGGTTTCTTAGCATAATTAAATTTTAAAATGGACTTCAATGGTAAAGTGAAGGTGTAATAGTGTAACACGAAAATGTATTTCTCTTGTAGTAAATATTTTTTTTTATCCTATACTGCTGCGCCTATATCGATCCACGTTCAAATCACTTACACGAGTGCTCGCAATGCATCTAATAGATGCCCGAGCCTGCTACGTAAAGCCAAAGGACCTCCCAATTATCACTTTCAGACTGAAATGCTTCCCTACTCGGTATACGAAGCTACTATGACTTAGAAAGTGGAATTCGCAATAGAAAAGAAGTTATGGTAAAAAAACAATGCGAGGCATCTGTCAGATGCATTGCGTCTAACGGAAGGCTAGTAAAGCCTCAAAACATATCCAGGAACGGATAGAATCAACACGTCATAGCTTAACCTTCCGGCGGGCGCAATACTAATCCTAACACGATCGGGCGCAATGCATCTGACAGATTAAGTGCAGAAAATAGGATGAAACTGAGTTTCTGTATATTTTACACTCTAATTTATTGTTGCATTATCTTTTTTAAACAGTTCTACGAAATTTTAGAATCAAATACTGTCTCACAAAGTTTGATACCCTTCACATTTTCAATTTTCTAAGAAAATTGCGCTTTCAATCACTTCAATATTTGAAAAACCTCCAACAACTCGACCGCTTAAAAAATGTGATCTTATTTTACTAAAAACATACTGTTTACAGCATATCAATCGGTATGTTGGCAATGGCGCGGCGCGGCGCACAGTGGGGCGACTAGAACAAAAATTCGGACATAGGCAATTAGACGAAATCTTAATAATGCAGATTTGACTTCTATGACTTTACACTATACAGGGTGTCCCATTCATGGTGGAGAATATTTTAATGGGAGGTAGTCTGGCTCATTTGGGGAAAATTAATGTACAACGGGACCCCTCTATTTTTAACCGTTACTATGTAATAGCATTTTTTATCAAAATGCCCGACTTCCTGAACAAAATCAAAATTTGCCACACCATCAAACATTTCATCCGAGATATAACTTCACTTTCTGAAACTACATAAAATTTCCAATAAAACGACACCTCGCCCGTTACGAAGTTGCTCGTATCTTCCGAGATACACTCGTTCAAACTTTAAAGTAATTTAACCAATAACACCATAAGAAAATCGCATGGAGCCAGAGCCAGCTGCATGTTAAGGTCTCTCTAGATTAGGCGCCAAATGGCTGCGCGTCCAAAAACTGGCATCGCGTGCAGCCATTTGGCTGTTACTTAGCATCCACACTAGCAGCCAAATGTAGACAGAAAATGACATAACCAAAATTTCATTTTGGGGATTTTGTTAAATTCAATTATCAAAATCGGACTCTGCGCGTTTGTATTATTACACGGCCATTCAAGAATTATTCATTTTCACACAAAAGAACGAACAAAAGTTGGAAAATTGTCACTTTGAATTTGACAAGCGGTTGGTTGAGTTGCCGAGCCGAACGCCGGGGGAGAACGCAAAATTGACTGCTTCACTTTTTCAACATTTTCCGGAGTTTTGGTGGTCCGTTGATATCCATTTATGGTTTTTCGCGGTACTTCAACACTGCCGAAATGAGTCTGTGAGGAGGAATCCCAAAGCGAGCGTGGAAGGCAAGTTGCGTAGCAACAAGCAAGCGTCCGTTGGAAAAGTAGGTCTCGACTGAGAAGGCCCGCTGTTCTCTAGACCAGAGTATTATGGCAACTGACTACAATGGGAAACAAATTTGGGGGAATTCCCCTCCATATGTGCCCCTCCTAACCCTCAACCCGCCCAACTCGCCGCTCGGGAATTTTTTCAAATAAGTAAGTCTCTCTGCCGCAGCCTCTATATCTAAAATTAATTCCTGCTGTTGATATAGGTCTTGTATTTTTCTAGTAAGGATTACGGCTGCTACAAAGGGGGTCAGATGTTTAGTTCCTGCAAATTGATTCCGCGCGTACGGCTTTTTTTTCCGAAAATAGAGAAATAAAAGAATTGTTACTCCTTAAAATATCCTCAGATAATCCAGCTGAATGCTCTGAAAACCATCTACAAACTCTCATACATGAAGGGAAACGTATCTCTTTCCTTTTTCCCCTCCATAATATTTCAAATAACCCTCATATCAAGCACACCATACAAATATTATCTGGATTAAACGCCAGTATTCTAGTGTATATCCATTGAATTTTCTCAAGAATGAATATGATACCGAAAAGCAAAACGACCTATATACAATCAACACATGGAATGAGTTGAACTCAAGTTAACATTATAAGAAAAGCTGCAAGATACGATAAGGGCACATCAAAAACAACAAATGTCTTACTTGCTTTTTCGACTCTGATATGTGAGGAGACGGCTGAAGGTAAAAGCCACCCACCCCATCCCATAACCCTAGAATGATACGAGTATGATACTCGAAGCAGCAACAACAAAAAAGAGCAGCTAGCAAAATACATTTTGTAAGTATCCTTTCGAATGAATATAATGTAATAAGACCGTGCCGAAATGAGCATCCGAATTACAGGAAAGTATTCAACAATACTAGAGCCAACAACAAGGACTCCAACACACCAACAACAATAATAACATTGCGACAACAATGATGACAACGGAACAATAACGATGAAGGGCCTATATATACACCCGAAAGCAAAGTGAACACAAATGAGGCATAGGATATTTTCGGAATAATGTACCAGAGAGTATGGAACTGGAGAATGGATATGGAGCACTCTGACAATTTGCCACGTATTACGTCGAATGCATCTGATTGAAAAGAAACGCGCAATCAACTTATTTGCGAAATGGAGCAATGATTGTTATGGAAATTGGTAATGGACTATTTTTTGGATGTTTGGAAAAGGAAAATTCATAAGGATAATCGGATTCAATTATTTCGATTAATTGTTGCCCGCCCGTGGGAGGATTCGTGGAGGTAGAATACCTGCATGGGAAAACTTATGATTCATGCTTTGGGTTTGTCCTGTTCCGTGCCGTGAGAGTTAATAAAAAGAACAATAAAAACAAGTCGCGCATTTACCGCCACATAACCATAAGTTCGCGTGCATACCTGGCTTGGTTCACAACGCACATGATTAATGGTTGTAGCACATTTTGGTTGTGTCATTTGGGGCTTTTATTTTTTATCCGCACAACAAGGATGATGTACAAAGTACAGGTACGGGAAGCCTATGACATGACGAGATTTCGTGATTTAGAGGAAAAGAATAACAAATCATAACTTCATCGAATTACTTTTTCAACTTTTCATATTATAAGGACATTTTTCATGTTGGTATAATCATGTGATGAAATGTTAGGAAAGAGGAAATGGCGTTGAAGAAAAATCCTAGATGGTATGCCATATTTTCTAGTCAAATATTTATTTTTCTCGTATCATCTTGTGCAGACTCTGGCTTTGTATGTTGCGATTATGGTGCTAGCTTATTTGCTCCGTACTAAGCCAATTTTATACCATATTGAGGAAACTGAGATTTGGTTTATCCCGAATCAATTGAAAATATCAATTTGTTATTCTAAATTCTGAGCATGGTTTCATTTGTACATTTTTGAATTTTACTCTTCTCCATATTGACTACAAACCGCACAAATTTCACAAAATACGCCCATAGCACCACATGCATTGCACAATTCTGCATTATGCATTGACAAGAAATGCCATCGAATCTTTCTAATCGAGAGCTACGATATGCTGTCGACGGTATCCTTTCAAGCTCGCTTGTTCTCACAAAACCGAATAGAGCCGCTGGTATAACTCTTTACAAATTCACAAAACAGAAATAGGGCCTGTTCGCTCGACAACGGTCGTGACTAGTAAACGATTCCCAAACCGAATGAATTGCACTAAATTCTCGTCACGTATTCTCCTTTTTCCTGTTCTGTATTTCAACTTGTTCAGAGGTCGCCGTCGCCGCCGCCATTGCTGCCATGTACCATTCAATCGAAATTATCCTGACCATCGCGCGATTCTCTAACATACAATTCCGAATTCCCTATCGTCCAAATATCACCGTCAGTCAGTATGCTGTTGGTGCGCGGTATGCGGCGAAACCAACAAAGCTCTGAGACACACAACTGTCGGCAAAAAGGACATTGCCGACAACACAAAAAAAAAAAGACACACATAAAATGCAAACGCGCTTATCCATATAGGATATCGCAAGGGGGCTCTATTTTGGGATCGAACGGTCGAACGGATGAACCGATAGATGGTTGCATCTCATAAAGTCTTTTTTTTTCGTTCATCCGAATAGGAAATGGTCTAAAAATCATTTGGAGAAAGGATATGGTCAAAGTGAAGATGGGAATAGTAAAAATGGTTCACGTTGAATTTACACCACCGACGGTAGCGTCGCGTCGTGTTCAACGGTGCTGCGGTCGTAGATCGTAGTACGATAAACGTTTCAATACATGCTATGCGGATTGAGTAATCTTTGGTGTAGCGCGAGGGCTTAATGAATTTTGGTAAAAGCACGTTTCAGTCTTCAACGAAACGAAACGATTCAAATTTTCCCCGAAATAAATCGAAAATGGAAGAGATTGAGTACGAGATGACGCTAATAGAACTTCATCAATGGCAGATTGCAAAACCAATTTTGGTTGTATGTATTTTTCTGAAAGCAAGGACAGGCTGCTAGTTAGGAAATAAGGTGATTATTGAGAGATAGTGATAACTTGAGGCAGGACTTCTGGTTGTTTCACCACAAAACGGCTGCAATAAAAACTAGTCCAGGCAATTAATTGATGTTTTTAAATTGCCTTAAGTTACGACATAACATTTACAAAAAAAAAAATTCTTCCAAATATGTCCTTAAGGTGAACAAAAGCAATAATCGGAATTTGAAGGTTCAGTTCAGGAAAAAGGACATAGGAAGTCATCTACCGGTACCATACCGTCAGGGAAGTGTCTAAGCCTTATGCTCTTTCCTTCCGGTTCATCGAGGTCGGCATTTTATTGAAAGGATCTAATTCTTAAATTGGGATTTCTCTGTCCAGTGCATACACTCACATTTGGAAACCCAACCTGGTGGCCGCAACTCCAGCTAGTTGATTTGGGTAACAACCTCCAGCCACTTCGAGTGCAACTCCACGATTGGTAGGGACACAGTGCACATCCATTCCCGCTAATGACAGCAGTGATCCTCCTTTGGCCCCCTAGTGCATACAATTCAGACGTGCATATCCCAGGTTCGTTTGACCTGTAACTATTCCAAGGGCCCCCTTGTGTAGCTCGGGCTGTTCACTAAAAATTACACCCCGAAAGGCACAGATTACCCTGCTGGAGGGGAAATAGGACAGCGATAGTCCAGGGGCAGAGCGTCCGTACCTGCTGCGGAGGATTACCAAACGGTCCTTTATTTGAATAATCTGATTGATTTTTTGACGTCAATCAACGCCACTCTAGCAGTGCTGGATACTGGGTGCGAAGTCTGCCTCTGCCGTTTTCCCGGTCCCGGCTCCCGTTTGAAATACGCTTCCTTAAGCCATTCGCTAAACGACAGCCAGCAAGACACACACAATAGGGTCTACCACAATTGTCGCGACGGAGAGCACTTAAGGCAGTAACTCTCCGGAGCTCGTACGACGCAACGCCCAAGCTGGCCAATTTCAAGGAGCAGTGGCCTGTTATCAGAGACCTTGACTTAGATTAAAATCTAGCCTTAGCTTTCCATGAGCAGCACGAAGATCATTGACGTATGACACTATACCGCGGACGGACTGACCCCGTCTAGATTGTCATCTAGACAGGACATAGTAAACCAGGAGCTCATCGTTGGTGAGGTCTCCTGAATACCCTATCCTCACGCACAAACAAACATTGAGGCAGCAGCAAACCCCTCCTGATTGGGAAGAAAGGCTGTTCCGCGATGAGAAACCTCCGAAGCAAGAGGAATATCTGCATGGCAGCAGTAGGGATGTCAAAAACCGGACGGTTAGTCCGAAAACCGGTACTTTCAGAACGGTTAACCGGTTATTTTTCTTCCTCTCGGTTAAAACCGGTAAAAAAATTCGGCTTGTTCTGCTATCCGTTCTCATAGGGAGAAATTTTGTGTTTCCGATATTTTCCACTATGTGTCCGCTATATGGCGGACTGTAAGATAAGTGTCGCTAGTGTCGATAAGAAGAACTAGAAAAATCTCCTTACTGAGCTGATAGCGTAATGTTCCAAAAATTCTTTCAAAATTCATAAATTTTTATATATTTTCTTGATTTTTTAGTCAGCAATTCTATTACTTCTCCCTTATGAAAAATTTATTTTTTCAAATTTTAGCCCTTAAACATATTTTTGAACACTCTCCTTATTTCTACAGGGTGCGCCAGAGAAACATATTCATTTTAAAGGTCAATAAAAACAAAAAAAAAATTTCATACAGCCTTGAAAACAAGAGATATGACCCACCAAACAAATTGATTTGCCGGCGATCTGTAGACGATTTGCCAAAACAAGAAATTTGTTCGCCGGCGAACTCGTTTTTAGATCGCAAACAGATTGTCTGAGAAGAATATGGTACCTCTATGGCGAATTGCCCTGGCAAACCGAAAGCGATACGCCAATATAATCCGAAAACGATGTGCCGCGGCGAACTGAATACGATACGTATTTAAGACTCGTAGAAGTTTTGTCATTCCGAAGCTTAAATTATTTGCCTTTACGAGCCGTAGAAGTTTTTCTATTACTAAACGTAAATGATTTGCACTCCCCATTCGTAGAAAATGGACATTATTGGTTATTTAATGCCTGTAGCCAATTTTCATCACAATGAAGAAAAGTCTGATTTGAATTTTCGTCGCCGCAGTGAATTATGCTCGAAAGATACGCAGATTATTCGCCATGATGAAGAAAGTTCGTACTGACTTAGAATATTCTTCATCATGGCGTACTATTTGCGTAAAATCCGAGGATAGTTCGTCAAGTCGAAGTAAACTCGAATCAGACTTTTGTTCATTGTGGTGAAAGTTCGCCAAATTGTTTGGTGGGGAGGCGGTCGGGGAAATGTTGTCGCAACAAATTCAATAAGCCTAATGCTGTGTGTGCTGTTGCTCCATCTGGCTGAAAAAACACGTCCCTACCGTTCATTTCTTCGAGGATTGGAAGAAAAAAGTCCTAGATCATGTTACAAGTGAGCGACGGTTAAAGAAGAAGCTCTCGAGGCCCGCTGCTCTCTAGACCAGAGCATGATGACAACTGACCAGAATGGGAAACAAACTTGAGGACTTCACCCTCCCACCCCTCTACCCACCCAGCTCACCGCTCGAGAGTCTTTTCAAACAAGTAACTTTCTCTGGCGTACCCTGTACCTACGTGCATTTTGAATTGATTTGGCATACAATACGAACAACACCAGCAATACGAGTGTGTATGCATTTTTTTTACTAAAATTCTTAGCAAATCGACGAAAAGACTCGCTTAGCCGGAAAACCGGTACTTTGATCTCGTTTTAAACCGGACGGTCTAACCGGCTTTGCAAAAATCCGAAAACAACCGAAAGACGGGTTATGGGCCGGTTTTTGACATCCCTAGGCAGCAGCCGAATTTAGCCTACGTAACAAGCAGCGAACCATAGATCTGACCGACTGCAGGCCTACCTAGCCCCAAGTCTATGCGCATAATACAGCTCAGTATTGGGTATACAAAGACCATAGCTGCGTAGATCTCTGCACATAATACGCCTTAGTGTACCCACCACAAAGACTATACGTACCTTCAACCACACAAAGTGGGCCGAAAGTCACTTCTTATGAGACCGGTTCAACACTTCTGCGCTATCGGTCATCGGTTCAGTGAGAATGAGCTTTTCAGCATCATTGTCACAGATTTTCAGGTTGAGACTTCAACGCCCACACGTACTCCCTACGCATGGAGAATGTCCATGAGTTGGGAGCTCTTTTTCTTAAGCTCACGCTCACGCCGTGTTTGGCCCACTACTAGGAGGGGAAGGTCGTCGGCGTAATGGAATTCCAGACAAACGGCCCAACGCTGAAGCCCTGCGGACATACCCGCATGGGATACTTCTTAAAAAGGTCATTCACATCCACAACCAAATATGGTTCATCCGTGAATTAACTCTTTCACAGAGCTACTGAGTTATTTCCAGAGAACCAACTGCCTAGAGCTTGTGTTAGACGGCCCGCCACAGCAGATTTTCAAAAGCGCCCTTTAAATCTACCAAGACTGCAAGGACTTGTTTGGTACCATTGTCCTTGACTGTTTCTTGGACGAAGAGAACCGCGTTCTCAACAATTCCTCCCTTACGAAAGCTATCCATCCAGTCTGACATCCGATCTTCCATCCTACCTACCAGTATCCTTTCCAGCACTTTACCAAGTACTGGAAGGAGACTGATGCCTCGACAGGACAAAAGTTCAGCTCGGATATTATCAGGACTTTCAGCATCACGAACATCCGCACAGTTTTCCAACTCCTGGGACACATATTCCAGTTTTCGTAACGAGACAAGACACTTTACATAGTGCATTACCCCAGGCGTCGTCCGAACGGCTGCTGACAAAACGCTTCCACCTATCCTCCTTACGGGGAAATAGGATAAAAACCCTCACAAATTTATTTAATTCATCATACGATTTAGAACTCACGAGAAAATGTCGAACGTTATCAGTATGTATGTCCACATGTCTATAGCTACATAATCTGAGATGCGCGGTGGGATAATTTAGACTGCGAAGACTGAGACATTCCTGGGTCATATGAGATCTCAATTAAAATGGCTGCTTGCTCAAATACCGTCAAATAAAATGCCATTGGATTGTTCTAATAGTGAGAGTCACATATGTGGTGCACAGACAAGATTACCAAATGCTAATTGTGCAGTGTCGTGCTCTGTGGCCGTGATCGTTCGGTCGCCACTCTGTGAAAAGAGACACTCATAGAGAAACGTGTTTCCAAACTCGGCACGACTCGTTGCAAGTTTATTATTCAGAAGAAGATGATAAGAAATATTATTATCGTAGAATAATAAACTAACAATGCGACTAGGAAGTGGTATGGCTGACAACCGTATCACACTCCGAATTCAGTTGTCTCTGTAACGTTGATGACTACACACGGTAGTCATCAACGCATCATGCTCCACTAGGAGTTACGGTAATCGAAAGAGAGAATTTTGCAGTGAGTGATTACTGTCGAAAAATTGGTACGTAATCAGACGGCACTACGTGTTAAGGCCAATATTGTATATTTTCCGCAAAACCAAGGCTCCCATTGTAAGAGCAAACAGAGTGTGGGGATGAAAAAACATCCACACTGCTAAAAAATGTTATCCACAGTCTAGCGACGAAAATTCTATGTCCCTGAGAAATTAGGGAAAGGTTTGTCCCTGTAATGCTAATTAACGGTAAGCTGCAATCTGCTCAACCACTGACATCTTTCAGGCGATCGAGTTCAATTTAGTTTGCGGCATCTGTAGAAAGTTATTGCAGTAATAGTCATTTTTATTATGTAGCAAGTAACCAAAGTAAGTAACCAAAATGCTCGGTCCTACAATATTAGATTTTCTGTTGAGGACAGTCACTTTAATTTTTTTTTACTTTTTTTTTTTGATATATAGTTTCCATACTGAAACGAATGTTTACAATATTCAATCCAACTCACGCCAACAATTTTAATCGACCAGCTGAGCTGAGAACCGGCGCGGCGGCCCTTCAAACCATAACATCGTTCCGGTAGTTCACACGCACCGTGTACAGCATAAGCATCTCCACTCAACAAGCTCGAACAGCTATAAAAGACGAACAACGAAATTAATCAGCAGCATTCTAGTCTTGGCATCGAAGCAGAAGCATCCACAACTGGAACTGAGGAATAAGAATTGAATCGCCATTCACGTGAGTATCCAATGCGTGTAAACTTGAATCATTCATTCATCATATTGCAATAATATTAAAGTACAGTTAGAATAAAATCATTAAATATATTATTAAATTGAATCACTATTTTTTTTATAAACTGTCACCCAAAGTCTATACAGGGAAAGTATCCTATAAATTGTAATCTTTTATCAAGTATCAGCAACTTTGGTTATTCTTATTCATTGTAGTTGAAAAAAAATATAAAATAAATTTCTAAACCCATTTTTTCTTATATGTAATATTGTTGTGATGATTTAAAATATATTAAATTATATATAATTATATAAATAGCAGAACACACCACATAACACTAGACAGACAAAAAAACGACCCATGACCCAACAAGGCAAAACTGGAAAATGAAAAATGACAATAATTTGTAAGACTAATCCGGCAATGGTCAGGTTTTGTGTCTGTGGCGAGAAGAAGACTATAATAGAGAACAAGAGCCCCTCTATAACACTCTTCAAAAGTCTTGTCTTTCCGTGTATATCTCTCTCTCGGGCGTATTATACGTATAGAGCCGTACAATGTCCTAATGAATGGTTATGTTGTTGGGCTACCCGGGACACGTATCCATTAAAAGGGTGAAAACTAATTTTTCATTTTGACATGTTTCTCTCTACAAGTAGTAGTAGAGTGTAGTGTGATGGGGTGCTAGCGAATTTTACAACACACATAACACCAGAACCGTTTTATTCGATGAAATAAATGTGTGTGTGTGTGTGTGTGTGTGTGTGTGTGTAAGACTAGAACAAAAGGCAAAGCCAAAAAAGGGCTGCATTGTGTTTGTGAACGGTGTGCGAGAGTTTTGGCTTACCGCATACACACTATACTACAAGATAACACCGGAGTTTAGATGAGATGCTTATGTATGAGTTTTCTCCTGTTTTTATAAATATTTTTGTTCAGGGTTATGTTTAGCCTGTTTTTTCACCATTTCAGCATAATGTTTGCAATGCTCGGTTGGAGCATTTTAAGGACATGATAAATTTTCGAACACTTCTGCTTCATGTCAGCTTATTTATTGGATAACTTAGTTTTTTTGACTTTCGGTAAGAGCCATAAGGTATGGAGTGAGTTAATCATAAGCTTATGGTAGATTAAAGTTGGATTAGTGTAAAGGATGATTTTTCTTTTTTTTTTTCTGGGAAAAAATATTGCAAAAAAACATGCATATTCACAGTAATACCATAAAGTAAGAAATTGGAATAGAGATGGAACTCCATAGAACATTAAAACCTACTGACTGAACAACATTTTACCTTTGAGTGTGTGCTGTAAGTAAGGTGTACATACAGGAAGATATGTCGTGTATATACACGTTACTTACAGCACACACTCAAAGGTAAAATGTTTTTCAGTTGATTTTAATGTTATATGGAGTTCCATCTCTATTCCAATTACTTACTTTATGGTAATACATCCTGGAAATTTTGTTTTCTTAATCCGTTTTAACCCTCCGTCGGGCGCACCCGGCCTGACAGGCCAGCAAAACAGTTTCTGCTCTGCTCCACGCTAGTGGAGGGGCGCACAACTGTTTAGCTCCGTTTACTCGTCTAACTTTTAGAATCTCACACAATGCCTACCTATATTTTTCCATGGTCATTTAGACAGTTGTGTGGTAAGGAATCTGGCCTCACAGGCCGGGTACGCCTGATCGCGTCATAATTTAGAATGTGCCTAAACTACGCGAAAGCGCTGCGTCAAAGATGCTTTTCCACATTTAATTTGGAGCATTAAGAACCTTTTTAAATAACGCTTATCAATTGAGACTGCCTTCCTTTAATTACTTTCAATTTTTCTAACGAACAATGGATGCGGTATTTTTCATAAAATTTTCTCTATTGGTTTCTTCTGGTAAATCGATAATTTTATTTCTGTATTATACTGTTTAGTAAATAGGTTTCTTAGTATTATATTTAGTTTAATTACATCCCTTAGATACTAATAACTTAATTTCCGAAAAGTATCTGAAGTTTATAGTAACACATTAAGAAAAGAGGACCCCAATAGATGGGTGGCCTCTCAGGCCGAGTGCGCCCGATCTTGTTGTGATTTGAGGTGCGCCCGACGGAGGGTTAAATTAAATTCATCTTACCTTTTATCAGTGCTCGTCAACATTTTACAAATACAACAGAATTTATTGTACCTTTCTTTTTTAAGAAAACTATTTCCAGATAGTTAATGATAATTTCTTGAAACAATTTTCCCGTAAATTAGCATATGCTCACATGTACTTCAGTTCACGGAAGATTTAACTCTCTCTCTCTCGCTCTATAATTTCAATTAAACTTCCCACCCAAAATTCCTCGACAATTTAATAAACTTTTCCCAACTAAAAAAGAGACTCATTTGAATATAATAACCGCATAAGCTGCTTTTTCGAACCTAAACGACCGTGCAAAAAATAAACTGAGTAGAACAAGAACCCTAACCTGCCTCATCATCGTCCTCATCGTCTTTCGTCGTCGATTGTTGGGCCCTCTCGAAACGCGATAATATTTAGCTTCAACAGATTCAACTTTATAACCCCCAACCGTGAAGCTAACGGTGATGATGACCCTCAGGATGATGATGATGATGATTATGATGATTTCGAAAAACTAAAAAGCGAAATGCATCGTTAAGTTTTCTATTAGGCCATAGGACTTTTGAGTTTTTGACAACCTGCACCCCGCTCCCGAACAAAAGTTTATCTTGCACTCGCATTTCTGTGGTGTTTTTTCATCATAGCATACATACAGGTACTACTCCCTATTTTCCAGTATTCGACGAAATATAATATTTTGTAAATTTAAATCGTTTTCCGGTTTTATTTTTTAATCGTTTTTTTTTTTCATCGCTTCGTGTCGTCGTTGAATGCTTCCCGCTTGCTGGAGTGCAATTACTTTACATTCTCTTGATTATGGTTAACGAATCGAAATATGATTGCCCTCATACTATGAAATTATGTTAATATACACAACGAGAGCACAAGCAAAATTGAATGGAGATGATTCGACTTTATTCGTCCTTATTATCCTTTTAGTTGGGGCGGCATGCTTTTGCTTTGTATTACTGAAAGTTGGATCTGTACATTGAGGTAGGCATAGTTGTTGATTTATTATAGCGCTTCGTAATCCGTTAAAGTTGAAATTTTTCGGAAAGGATTTAGTTGGAAAATGTTAATGTGTATAGCGAAACATGCCCAGCTAAGGCAGCGTACACATACAGTAGGATGCCGAGCTTTTCGGGGACGCATAATGCGAGAGTCACCCTTACTAGTTTTGAGATTAGTATTTTTGGGTTCTAAACGTTGAGGAAAGTATGCTCTTTTGTATTCATGGTTCATGCGGTATGGTTGGTCATCGTTGGTGCAATTTACAATCATCGAAGTCGTTGAAAACTAAACAAAGTGCTGAGTTTAATGTCACAGTGAAAGTGAGCCACCCAATTGTTTTCGTCGATTTAACGCTAAAATTTTGAATAATCTATATTTTTGTATTCAATTAATAAATCATTTTTAATTGAGTACTAAATTAATTAAAATCAATAAATTAATTAAGGGAAAAGTCCAAGAATAGGGTAGTTGGTATAGGGAAGTATCACCGTCACGGAATATGACGGTAAATGGTAGATAGGTGATTACTTGTATATGGATGGTAAATGGTAGGTGAATGGTAGATGGTAAATGGCATTAACCCTTACGCTCCCAATGATGCCATATGGCATCATGAAATTTAATGATTTTTCATAGAAAATGTAAGAAATCAATTTTAACTTTTTGTGTGATATTAGACTCTCCCAATAGTGTAATACCTAGTTGATTTTTTCCAGCGTGAAATTTTTGGTTTTGGGATGTTATTTTTAATGAAATTTTAGAGAAGGTTTGACGATTGTCGTAAAACCGAAAAACTGATTTATCCATTTCCCCATATTTGCTGATAATAATCATTTTATGCAAATCATTTTAATGGTTTTATTTTGTAAAGAAGTTGTTGTAAGAGAAAATCAAAAGATTTTTCGATTTTTTTTAGGAAAACCCTATAAAGTAGTTTTGCATGAGCATGATGCCATATGGCATCATTGGGCGTGAAAGGCATATCAGTAAGTCCCCTATTCATACAAATGCTAGTTGCTTGCTGTATGGAAGGCACCCTCAGTTTTTATCCGAATGAGCTAATTTTTGGTGGGTGGGGTGATTATGAGCTCCAATCGCAATAAACCAAAATATAGCACTCTGCTCTAATTTTGGGGGGAGTTATGGACATTTCCTTTCGCCAAATTTAAATGGAGGGATAATGGGGGTCGTTGATCGGAGCCACTCAATGCTTCTCCCAAAATAATATTGAACTTATTGGGAACACTTGTACGATATTTTACGGCTGAACTAACATTCTTTCAAGAGTTATGGGGCTTTTAACAAAGGTATAAAATGAAAAAGTTCTAATTTATTTTTAAGCTAGCGCCGAATCATTGAATAGATCTCTAATGTGTTATATATCATTGCAAAGATAATTTTATGTAGCTTTTTTCGTTATCAGACTATTTTTCCATATCTTTTGTCGTTTTTTGAATACTCGCAAAAAAAACGAAAAATGACCCCCATTTCCCTCTTTCCCCCTTTTTTTAAGGTTGCGGACCCCCAATCGGCTGGTACTTTTTTTCCCATAATCTGGGGGTCGTCACCAACCATTCTGCAAAAAATATCTCATTTTTCACACGGAACTTGCTAAGTGCCCCTTTCAGTCCCAATGATACCATATGGCATCATGCTCTGATTTGTTAACTATAGCGCTTAAAAATGTTTCTTTTTTCAAGAAAATATCATAAAATATGCCTACTGAACGACATAATGTTGTTAGAAAAAATCTACGCTTAAAATCCATAATTTGGGCATGAAAGGGTTAAGAGGGTCGGAGGTCGAAAAAATTTATTTTTCTTTTCTATTTACACAAACATAATGTTCGAAAACATACATTGAAAAAACTGTTTGCATATTTTGTTCCAAATATATTGGTTAACCTTCGCTTTCGTGGTATCCACCCGGGTAGATATTTCAATTTTCATTTGTTGCTGACTCGGCGATTTATTAATTTTCATAGTTTCTTAGAATTAAAAGAAAAAAGTTAAAATTTTAGGATGACTTTATATTGAGCTTTGTCGCTTTTCAAACGTAGGCTCATGAATATCTACCCGGGTAGATACATGAAAAATTCCACCGAAATACCATTCTTTTCGTATCACATTTTTTAAAATAAGTTTGCAAAATCAGTTTACGAATATTTATAAATGAAATCTGTAAACTTTTTTAGGCCACAAAAAAAAAATTTGGAATTTCAGTTGTGTTAGGGATGGGTATCTCAATCTGGGCATTTTTGATAGTTTAGCGCAATTACATTAGTTTTTGCAGTTTTCTTTTTTGAATATCGGTTTGACTACAATGGCAGGCTATTGGTCAATATAATATACAGGGTATTCCGCAACCGAGTCGCCAAAGACCTATGGTCGATTCTAGAATTTGCCTCCAACTTAACAAATTATTTTTAAACTTTTTCAACATTCAAACGGGTGTACGGTAAATCTAGCTCCATTAATTCTAACAGTTTTTATACGTTATGTCTAGAAAACTAGGGTTAATTTAAGCTCGAATTCAATACAATTTAATTCACACTGCCCCTATAGATCTGCAATTGGTAAAATCTATTCGAAGTATGTCGAATTCGAGCCAAAATTAACCCTAGTTTTCTGCACTTAAGGTACTAAAACTGTTAGAAATAATGGAGCTAGCATAAAATGGTGTAAGAAAGATATGATCGTAAGACTATGCGCCAATTTTTAAAAGAATCGTACAAGCACCTCACCTTGGCAGAAGATGGAGAAAATTGAGATGGAAAGAAAGATTGTTTTTGGGTCAAATCACGCGAATTTGACTTTGAAGCTCTGTAAAAACCAAACCTCTTATCCGATTTTAGTGGGGTTAGTTTTATTTTTCAGGTAAATTTGTTGACTATAATAATCATTTTATTTCACTATTCTAGCTGGTCTAGCTTTGGAGAGATTAGGCTTTAAGTCGTGCGAGAAAATGATTTTTTCAAAAATCTTTAAATGCCTTTGGCAGCTAAAGGGTTAAGCTGAGGGGGTATGTTCTCTACGACTTTTTTGCTGGAAATCAGCTGAGGAATCATAATCCGGTACGTTTATGCGGCAGTTTCCGGACACCCTGTATTATAAAAGAATACTGAAGGAAGAAGGGGGTTATGACTTCAGATCTTTTTATTGGGGACCGAGACCGTGCATAATGATTTTTTTGGAAAATTATGGCCGATACAAAATATTGTGTTTTTTTTTTCTTGGCAAACGTAACGAAATTGGACAGGAAAATATTGTATATTTAGTAGAAATTGACCTTTAAAACCGAACGTCAGCCAAACGTAACCGGAAAGTATATAGCCTTAAAGTATCTACAACATAACCGCAACTAAAAATGAAAACCAATAAATATTAACAAAAAACTCGCACCCGTAGTTTGAATTAAAAACTCAAAAACAAACATTTACAAAAAATGATGGACATTCCTACACGTAAATAGTAATCGATAATACACCTGGAGCGACAAATTAAAATTATTTACCCCAATATCTCAACAGTCGCCCCCCCCCCCCCTGGTCGATGAAGATGGTAAAAACTCCTTATCGATGTAGTAAAAAATCGCTTATTTGCCACTCCAAGTGCTGCCGCGAAAAAGCCATGATTGGGAGAGTTTGCAGTCAGGAGGCGCATACAAATAGATGACAGCGAGTGGCCTCTCGTAACTGACGGAGGCTGCGTACTAGCACACACATTTCACTTGTGAGTGTGCTACTGTGGCTGCGTGGATCCCATATTTCCTGTTTCATTTCATGGGCTCTAAGCTGGAGTACACAATTTCAACCGTTAGGTCCCTTCGGGAAGTTAGTGGAATTCAACTTATTTTCATCTGAAAGGGTGACAATTGGTATACAGCTTTGCTTTGTTAGCCCTGGAAGGTCATGCTTTGTCGAATCCACTACGCATCATCAAATTTATCCCATTTTTCGTGACAATTCTCATTATTTGGAGCGGAGTTTTCGTACAGCCGAGTACATTGCGGCTAGACGAAGTAAGCAGGGTAAATTGGATTTTTGGAAATGGGTGCCATCGAAACGACAAAGGATGAATTTTGCGTAACTCTTAGAACTCCAGTATTTCTTATGGCTGGTTGTAGATTCGACGGTAAGTCTCTGTCCATACAACTAGCTCGTAACAAATATATTTATTTTTGAAATGTGGGACGTATTTTTTCAAAAATTATGGAAAAAATATTTACTTGGACAGAAATAAGACAAATCAGGAAATAGCTCAAAATTCTTCCTCAGTTTAGGAAGATTGCATTTCGATCTCATAAAAATCGGCTCCAAAATCGATGTTTTTGCATTTGAAATAAATTAACGATTGAAAATCTGGCAAATTTTTTATATATTTTGAGAAAGGGTGATTTGTATGAGGCGTCAAAGTAGAGCGTCGTCTAATCGACGAAGCATGACCATTCCGTACTAAAAATAAGCACGACCTTCCAGGGTTAAGGACCTTGTAAAGAAAGGGTCTCATATTTCAGTGTCTTTCTAGTTTTTCTTTTTCTTCTCAGTACCATATAGCCCCTTGTGGAGCCGTGGTGCGTTAACTTAGCCGTTTATAGGCAATTTCGAGTCATCGTTACATTGCATATCATTTCGGAGTGTATATAATGTTGTAAGCACCTGGATGTGTCAAATGAAAAAGCAACAACAACCCATTGGTCTCGGCGATGACACGATCCAAGATAGAGCTGCCTGTAGAAATATGCTGAGAAATTATCGCCAAAACGGGCGATGTGCCTACACCGCAGGTCGAGCAACGCGGAACCATGGAGCGGTATAAAGAACGAGGCAAGGAAGAAGAAGATAATGTTGTAAGCACTTCCATTCACATGTACGGAAATTTTTGACCACGCCGAGATTCGATCACCGGACCTCTAGATTACTAGCATCGTAGAGTGCGACTCAACCAAGTAAGCCACAGAGTGGGTGTTTCAAGTTATTAAATCAAAATTTATTTTCAAGCTGAATCACACAAGCAATAAAATTTAGCCACTGTTAATACTTTGATAAATTTAGAGGAAATCTTATTAAAACCGTTAACCATATTTAAATCAATAAAGGATTTATAAATATTCTGACGATGCTACTTTGCTAAGATGAAAGTGACAGACGAAACAAACTGATTTCGCAAGTGGAATATGCAGTACGAGATACAAAAATGCACTGAAAATAGACAACTTCGCTCTAAAAGGCAGATATTGGAGGCCAGTTGAATGTAATCAGAATGCAGAAGAAAATGATTCTTATCTCCATTTTAAAAATTTGACTCTAAAAAAAAAAAAAAAAGAAATAACATGCGTGGCAGTCCAATAGTAAACTAGGGTCGCAGAGTGACATCCAATTTCCAATATCGAAACTGCTGTTTTTTTAAGGTGTTGAGATCAACAGCACGCCCAGCAATGTTATTTATCCCCATAAATGGATACTTGTTTTCAATTTGAGCGACATCATAGTCCGTCACGTAGGTCGTGAATTCGTTCACGGTGAGTCCGGAATCCATGACCTTGTGTACCAATCTAATCACAAGCCAGGCTACTCTAAAATTTGATAACAATATTTCTGCGACCGGAAATTTCAACTCCTAAGAAAACCATGATGTTGAAAAAATTTTGGGCTTGCCCCCCCTGACCGAAATCCTGGCTACGCCCATGGCGGCCACCCACTGAATTCATGGATTCCCGGAATACAACGAAACTCAATTTAACAAAAATTACAGCTGGGCAAGTGATTTTTTTATATGGAGATTCGTTACCATTAATTGGTCAGTTAGACTATTTAATAATTTGAAAACCCTTCCCCCTTCAATTCGTAAATTGTAGCTTTTTTTGTCTGAGGACACTATTTTACAGCTGGATTCTCAGAAAGCAAATATCAATACTTTTTCTTCTCAGTACCGTATAGCCCCATGTGGGGCCAAGGTTCATTAACTCAGCCGTTTATAGGCAATTTCGAGTCAAGGTTACATTGCATATCATTTCGGAGTGTATATAATGTTGTAAGCACTATATATTTCCTATCCGCACAGGTACATAAATTTTGGACCATGCCGAGATTTGATCTCCGGACTTCTAGATTACTAGAATCGTAGAGTGCGACTCAACGAAGTGAGCCACAGAGCGTGTCAACACTAATTACAACAAAATATGGCTTACCATGTTGAAACTACTCCCTAAGGCCAGGTAACCTATGCAACTGTCGCACTGAAATAGATTGCTTTAATTTCAATAAGTACCGTTGTTATAGATATGGGTCGCATAAGAGATTTGAAACATATTTCAAAATTTACCGAAACAGAATATGTAAAAAATATTCACCTTTGAAATATGGCGAAACATTTTTTAGACAAAATAAACGAATCGTTGAATATCAATTGATTTGATAGGCGCTGTTTGGAAAAGGATAAAAGCGGAAATGGTGATATTAAAAAAACAATTGAGTCACAATTCATTCAATACCGTAAATATTATTTTATTGTAGTAATTCAATGATTTGCTTGAACTGTTCCTGGTTAATTTTGAATGTGTGTTTCTCACAAACTAATTAAAAATGACACGATTATTCACTACATCATTTTTAAGTGTAGCGGACACTAAATAATTGCACGTAGGCTCACATTAAAAAAACTAATTTTTATCCTTAACTACCTACAGTACTCCGCGCTTTATTCATTCGGGCATAAAAGCGAGTGCATGCTCCATCTTCTCATCGAATTTAGGACTTCCTTAAAACTTGAAAAGAAAATCCTTTAGTACACACTCTCTTTGAACTATACTGGTTGGATTTCTCGTTCCTTTTGCTATTATATCAAAACTACATTTTCTACTCTGAACTTCACTTCTGCGGATTCCTTTACTGCTCTACGAACGGGTGGTTGAACATTGCTAGCTAGCTTACTGCGGTGATATCCAACCTTGGCCAGATGGATATTGGATATTGTTCTCAAAGTGAATACGTTGGCATTGTCTTTCATAAAAAAAAAATGGTGAGTTTCTGATTTATACCTTTCTAATGTCCATTGGCTCAGACGATTCGGTTGCAGTGTATAGTGAATCCGTCCAGAGGCCAGTGTTTGATCGGAAAGAACGCAAATTAACCTACTAGAACCCAGCGTTGCGAAGACGCAACGTGTTACTCTTTTCCACCCACAGTTTATAATATGAAGGGCAACGATTCAAATGTTGTATTTCTTAAATTTAACACAATTATCTAATAGATTTGCTTTTGCAGGATTCTGTTGTTTAAGCTAATTTTAATTATTTTTTTCCAAAATGAAATTTTTTTTCCCCAACTCTCCCTCTCAAGTACATTTAAATTTTCTTTACTTTTTGGTCCTCCCCTCGTAGAATGGTGGATCGTCATGATTAAATTCCAAGATAAGTGGTCCGCACTCAGTTGTGAGTTAGGAACCACTGGTCTGGTTCACCATATTTCTATACTAAACTATTCAGGGCTAAGTGCACTCACTTTCATTTACTATGAAGCCAAATAAACTTTTAAGAATAAGTTTGATTGTTGGCATGCAGCAATGGCAGCAAGTTGGTATATCAGAGGAAGTAGATTTATGAGAATAGGATAACACACACATCCGGACTAACATTGTTTCCGTCCGTTATGATCTTAGACTTTTCCTTTTTTTGTTGTGTAAGAATATGAGTTTTGTTGATTTCATTTATTATTTTTTTTATTATTGTAGTCAGCCCACAATTGGGAAAAGATGCTTGTAGAGGTAATTCATTTAAGCTGGCTGAATTGCGTAAATTAATCTCAATATGTACTAAGTCTAATCATCACGGGATCCATGTGACGGTACTATAATAATCTGACTGTGATGGTAAATGAGTATATACCCAACTATGTATGAGGACTCAGCAGAACGGTTCAATATTAAATTGAACTGTGGTATAGGTAAGCAGACGTGTCAAACTCGCGGCCCGCGGGCCGCATGATCCCTCCTCATGGTTCTGTGCGGCCCGCGACCATGGGCGTAGCCAGGATTTCGGTCAGGGGGGGGGCAAGCCCAAAATTTTTTCAACATCATTTTTTTAAGAGCTTAAATTTCCGGTCGCAGAAATATTGATAGCAAATTTTAGAGTAGCCTGACTTGTGGTTGGATTGGTGTGGTGCACAGGGTCATGGATTCCACTCACCGTGAACGAATTCATTTTATGATGTTTTTCGAACTCACGACCTACGTGACGGACTATGATGTCGCTCAGATTGTAAACAAGTATCCATTTATGGGGATAAATAACATTGCTGGGCATGCTGTTGATCTCAACACCTCAACAAAACAGCAGTTTAGATCTTGGAAATTGGATGTCACTCACAGCATCATGGTGGATTGCCACGCATGTTATTTCTTTTTTTATATAAATTTAAGAGTCAAATTTTTAAAATGGAGATGAGAATGATTTTCTTTTGCATTCAACTGGCCTCCAATATCTGCGTTTTAAAGCGTAGTTTGTCTATTTTCAGTGCATTTTTTGCATTTCGGACTGCATATTCCACTTGCGAAATCAGTTTGTTTCGTCCGTCACTTTCATCTTAGCAAAGTAGCATCGTCAGAATATTTATAAATCCTTTCTTGATTGGACGGTTTAAATAAGACTTCCTCTAAATTTATCAAAGTATTAACAGTGGCTAAATTTTGCTGCTGCTATGTCGTGCTCTGTGGCCGTGATCGTTCGGTCGCCACTCTGTGAAATAGACACTCATAGAGAAACGAGTTTCCAAACTCGGCACGACTCGTCGCAAGTTTATTATTCAGAAGAAGATGATAAGTAATATTCTTATCGTAGAATATAAACAAACAATGCGACTAGGAACAGGGACGTAGCCAGGATTTGGTTTCGGGAGGGGTTCAACGCTCAATACGAGTGTAAAATTTTTTTGAAATTAGAGTTTTGGTATTGATTCTAGAGGATATGGTATTGTCCGATCGTTCAGGAAAAGTCACTTCATTTATTAAGAGAAAAAAAGTGGTTTCAACTTTTTGAGACTTTATTAACCCTTCTGTCGGCACAAAGGTCTGGCCAGACCTTTGGCACTATATTTTGGTCAAAAAAGTATAGAAGATGGAATCGCAGCGACTTCATATTTCATGATATCCTAGAATAATATGTTTAGAAGCATTTTGCAAAAATTTAAAAAAATCGGTAGAAGTTTTGAGTATGTTTTTGATGATTTTCAATTTATAGTGCTTTTTGATACCCAATAGGTCTGGCTAGACCTACAGTGTTTCCCTCCATTTTTGTCTCAAGGTAAAAAGTGAAAATATTAAATTCTCCGAAAATTCTTCTATTTATGATGTAATAATGTCATTAAAATTCAATTTGTACGATAAACGATAAAATTTTCTGAGATTTTGCTTTAAAAAGCCGTGAAGTTCGTAAATTGGGTACGCCTAATTTTATCGCATCTTATAACATCATCTAATCAACTGAGATTTTATTCTAGGGAATTCAAAAGAGTTTTATTTTCTTTGTAATAGTAAGAACTAAGTATTAGTAACTTACGAACGTGTTTCTAAATAGATTTAATTAAGATATTTACGGAAAATTTAGAATGAAATTATTTTTGCGCTTGAAAATTCCCTATTTCTTTCTATCTATTTACCCAAATCTGCAGACTAATATCGGGGTAAAACCTACCAACAAAGCGCTAAATACGTCCCCACAGATATTGGAATCAGAACATTCGATCAAACTTTCTGTACGGATACGCAATGAAAGAAGAGAATCAAAAAAAGAAGAAAATAAGGGAGAAACGTGTTTGTACTAATACCACCTCAAAATATGTCTACTTAAAAACGCTTCCAGTATAATTACAAAAACGATTTTAATGCTTTTATTGTTTATAAATGGTTGTAAAGAATGGGTAGAATAATTCTACCGTTAAAAAATTTACTTTTTCTAAAAAATAAAAAAATTTTCTCAGTAGGTCCAGCCAGACCTATTGGGTATAGAATATGCATATTGTAGTAGGTGCCGACAGAAGGGTTAAACCTTTCGCAATTTTCAGAGAAGCATGCCATGCCTTAGGGGACATTACGCTATCAGCTCTCGATACACGAATTCCTTTTTTATCGACACTAGCGACACTTACCTTACCATCCGCCATATAACGGGCAACAAAGGAACCACAGCAGTTCTCGTTATGAGACGGATAGCAGTACAAGCCATATTTACCCAAATCGGTGCTTTTATAGAATTATTCATAATAATAAAATGCGCACTTTGAAACACGGTTGCCTAATACACTGCAAAAAATTCGTAACGTTCATTTATTTTAAACTCTTAAAACGCATAGGTTGTGACAATTTAGAGTCACGAAAATCATGACTTTGACACGGTTTTTCTGCCTATCCAGTACGGGGCAGAAAAACTTCACATACAAATTCGAACATGAAGTTGCTTACGAGTTTTTCTATACAGAACAAAACTGTTAAATTTGTAAGGAATTTGTGCTGTTCTGTCCTGTACCCGATAGAAAAAAAAAACGCACCTACCATCATGATCTCACGTATCACGGGAACCTTTAAACAGATTGAAAAGCGGAAGATTTGATTCAAAAATTTATCAAATTTTTAAAATTTCTTACGTGAGATGCTGTTCTTTCATCAACGAAGGCGTTTGCGGAAATAGCCTCAATTGTTTTTGCAGCTCTTATCCACATGACAACGGGTAGCTCTAGGGCGCTTTACATCGAAGAACCGGCTGTCGTATATAGGAGCATTTTTATAAAGAAAACACAAACATCCATGGTGGCAGTGGACCTGGAACCCACGCTCCGGCAATTCATAGGAAGACCGTCTTCTTGTTCTACCCAATGCCCATGTCACACTCCGTCGAATTTTTTCCCGAGGCGTTCATGGATTAGCGATTTTGTTGAAATAAACCACACACAATGAAACAACTGATGGAATCTTTCAATGAACATATCAAACGAACTAAAGTGAATCATTAGTTTTTAAGTAACGGCCATTAATTGAAAATAACATAAAATCTATGATAAAGTAATTTGCATATGAATGTAGTTACCCTCGTCGTAGGCCGAATACTAGTCCAAATTTTATGGAAACGGTTAAATATGAATTTAATGCTTTTTATTCGTTAGATCAAATTGCATCAAATTTGCAATCCCGAGCAAATCAATTTAGTCAAACGAGAGAGAAACGAAGAGAACCGACTTAGAACTGCAAGCCGCGTCACAGCCACAGCTGATTATAATTACACTGGACTGTGTCGCCCCATTAATGCTTATGCTCTTGCCACCTTGTATTTTCACTATAGCAAAGAGTAAATTACGGGAAGGAATCTCCATATAAAAAATCCCGATGCCCATTCAAAACATTTCGGGAGGGGTCCGGACCCCCTGGACCCCTCCCCTGGCTACGTCCCTGACTAGGAAGTGGCGTGGCTGACAACCATATCACACTCCGAATACAGTTGTCTTTGTAACGTTGATGACTACACACGGTCTACACATGCTCCACTAGGAGTTACGGTAATCAAGAGAGATGATTCAGATAGAAAATAAATTTTGATTTAATAACTTGAATGATCCGCTCTGTGGCTCACTTGGTTGAATCGCACTCTACGATGCTAGTAATCTAAGAGGTCCGGAGATCGAATCTCGGCGTGGTCTAAAATGTCCGAACAAGTGATAAATAGTGCTTACAAGATTATATGAACTCCGAAATGGTATGCAATGTAGCGTTGACTTGAAATTGCCTATAAACAGCTAAGTTAACGCACCATGGCCCCACAAGGGGCTATACCGTACTGAGAAGAAAAATAAGAACTTGAAAGACACTGAAATATGAGACCCGTTCTTTACAAGATCCTTAACCATGGAGGTCATGCTTATTTTTAGTACGGAAAGGTGCATGCTTCGTCGATTCGACGACGCTTTGACGCCTCATACAAATCACCCTTTCTCAAACTGTTTATACAATTTGACAGATTTTCAATTGTTAGTTTATTTAAAATGGAAAAACATCAATTTCGGAGCCGATATTTATGAGTTCGAAATGCAATCTTCCTAAAATGAGGAAAAATTTTGAGCCATTTACCTGATTAGTGCTATTTTTGTCCTAGTAAATATTTTTTCCATAATTTTTGAAAAAATAGGTCCCACATTTCAAAAATAAACATATTTGTTACGAGCTTGTTGTATGGACACAGACTTATCGTCGAATCGAAAACCAGCCATAAGAAATACTGGAGTTCTAAAAGTTACACAAAGTTCATCCTTCATCATTTCGACGACGCCAATTTCCAAAAATCCAACTTACCCTGCTTACTTCGTCTAGCCGCAATGTACCCGGCAAGTACATCGGCACGGTAAGTGCTGTACGAAAACTTAGTCCCAAATAATGAGAATTGTCACGAAAAATGGGATAAATTTGATGATGCGTAGTCGATTCGACGAAGCATGACCTTCCAGGGTTAACAAAGCAAAGCTGTATACCATTTGTCATCCTTTCAGATGAAAATAAGTTGAATTCCACTAGCTCCCGAAGGGATCTAACGGTTTAAATTGTGTACTCCAGCTTAGAAGCCATGAAATGAAACAGGAAATATGGGATCCACGCAGCCACAGTAACACACTCACAAGTGAAATGTGCGTGCTGGTACGCAGCCTCCGTCAGTTACGAGAGGCAACTCACTGTCATCTATTTGTATACGCCTCCTGACTGCAAACTGTCCCGATCATGGCTGCTCCGGCAGCACTCGGAGTGGTGAAAAAGGCATCTGCATTTTTGAAAATGCTGTATAAAAAAATAAATAACAGGCGCGACAATCCAGCATTGGACTAAGGCCGCAGGATGTGTTAGTGACATCCTATTTCCAAGATCTTATCTGCTTTTTGTTGAGGTAATGAGATCAGCATCACGCTCAGCAGTGTTATTTATCCCCATAGATGGGTACTCGTTTAACATCTGAGTGAGATCATAGTCCGTCACAAGCTCGTGAGTTCGAAAAACACCATGGAACACGGTGAGATTAGAACTCATGAGCCTGTGCACCGAAGGTGCGCGCACTAACCGCTAGACCAGCCAGACTGTATAGTGCAGCGATTTTTTACTACATCGATGAGGATTTTTTTACCATCTTCATCGACCAGGGGGGGCGACCGCCCCTCCCTGCCCCCCCCCTGGCTACGCCCATGCCCGCGACCATGTCCAAGCACAACACAAAAATGATGAAATTGGTATGGTGAACTCAAGTCTGCAAAAATTACTAAAACTCTTCAGTGGCTTATGCAAGATTATTTTAGGAATTTTTCTCAAATACAAACATTTTGCTCTTGGTAATTTGGTTTTATAAGACAGCTCATCTTTTTTGTACAGGACAATATACTAAGGCTATTCATGGAACTGTTCTGTCCCGAAAAGAAGTTAATAAAAAAATTGATTGGCTTTACCGAACATGAATTGAGATTTATTTGGAAAAATGGCAAAGCATTAAAAACTACGGAAATCTGGGAATTGGTGACTAAATCACCTGAATGTGAAATTACAGCAGCGCCTGATTTTTATATTTTTATATTTTTAGATTTATACTTATTAGGCTATATTGGTGCATGAGTTTTGTTTAAAACCATATCACAAACAACTGTTTGTCTCTTTTAGCCAACTTTCTGCTGAAATTATTTTAATCTGACTATGTACTTTGATTCCCAATTTATTTTGGGCGGATGACCCGTGCTACAATTTTTTTATCATCTGTCCAATATTTGTCACAAATCATGTAATTAACAACTAGGGGGCTTCGCCCCCTGCTCGCTACGCTCCCCAACCCCCGGGGCCGAGGCTAATTTCGGACGCGGCCGAAATTTGGATACCCTTCGCTCTCCATGGGCTAAAAGTTTTTTCGGGCGTACCTATGACTTGTATTTAATCCCCGTCCTCATTCTTTTTCTTCCGTCTTGACAAAAGTTTTGGGCTTGGTTGAAATAAGTGGGCAAATAAAAATATTTACTTGGAAAATTTTATTGTGGTTACGGGAGCATGACTCTGCAGTACGATTTCATTCGTTTTTAACTTTTTTGTTGCTTTGGTAAAGACACATTAATTCAAGGTTTTGTGAAATTAAAAAAAAAATGTTTCTTAGAAGAACCAAAATGGGGGTTGGGTTTGTATGGCCACCCCATGACCCCATGGTCAGATTTAATCAATTCTTAGATATGTTTTTTGTCATCAAGAGAAACACATTTGTGTGTAATTTGGTTGAAATTGGTGCACAAATAAAAAGTTTTTCTTAGAAGAACCTAATTTGGGGGGTTAGGTTTGTATGGCAGCCCCATGACCCCATGGTCCAATTTCACCGATTCAAACATACAAACTGCCTGCAGCAAAAAGGAGCATTTGTGCAAAATTTCAGCTTCATTGCTTTTAAATTGGCCGAGTAAAACGCGCAGCAACAGACGGACAGACAGACAGACGGACATCGCCCAATCGACTCCCCATGTTATGCTGATCATATATGTATACTTATTATATGGTCGGAGATGCTTCCTTCAATGCGTTACAAACTTCATGACAAAGTTAATATACCCTTCGTTGACTCTACGAGCGAAGGGTATAAAAAGTGGTTACTTGAAGATCAATCATATTTCTACTAGGGATGGGTATCGAATTTCTACGCTTCTTATCTTAAGTTTTTCATGTTCTTGAAGTACATTTTCGAAAGGTGGAAGTTCTCACGGATAATCCCGAAGCCACAGATCCAGACGTTATGCCGTATTTTAAAAGTAATATTCTCTAATGTACTTCCGTAATACGATTAAATAAAAACAAACGAAATGTTGCCAACTGCGGCCGACCCAAACCTCAAGAGAGTCTTATTTGGCCCGGCCCAGGTTTTGAGTTTGACACCCCTGAGGTTAGTTATTGATTTATCTGTAACTGCTATTTAATAAATAATTTTAGTATATTGAAATTTAACAGTATGTACATTATTGGTCAAAATTTGTTCTGTTTTAGAACTTGTTTTACAAAATCAAATGTTACGGATTGTGCGTAAAGGAATTTAGTTTAAATTTTTTTTTGTTTTTGTTTTTTTTTAATAGACTAATTTGAAAGCCGTATGTTAATATATCACTAAAATGTGTTGTAAAATGTACTTGATTTCTTCCAATTGGCACAATAACTGGTAAAGGAACAACAACACATTGCCCTCGGCGATACTGTAAACGTAGGCTGAGACTTTACCGCCAGAACGGGCGATGAGACTACACCACAGGTCGAGCGACGCGACGCCATGTGAACGGAATAAAGAGCGAAGGAAGAAGAATAAAGTACAAGAAATAGTTAAATTTATTTGTCAATGAAATCCAGGTCTAAAGTTTTATTCACCTATTATGTTTTTTTCCAGAGCAATTCTTCCCAAAAATTGTCATAATTTCATGACCTCAATACTCAAAACATTTCGATATATGTACATTATACAATATCGAACCCCCGACGACACTACATATACGAAAAATGCTTTCATACTGCCACTCTGAGGGCGCAACGCGACACGGTCACGTTTTAATTCCAATTTTATGTATGTGGATATTATGTGGTACATTTTATTTCTCAGTTGCCACTGCAGGATCTGACGGTAGCTCTCCGATTCGATGGTGGTTGGTACATCCATACAAACAAACCGAATTGGGGTTTCGAGTCTCAGCTGCATTCAATGTCAATATTTTTCGTTGGGGTGGATTTTGTTTTTATTTTATTTTAAATTTTTATTTAATCATGAAATTTATAGCGGAGTCATCGTATCGCATCATGTTCTGTTCTTTTCGTTCCCTATACAGGGCGCGGTGAATTCCCAAAACGTTAAGTGCACATACTCTACAACAGCGAAAAGTATTGGCACCATATGTCAACAGATTCGAAGAATTTTTTTGGGGTTGTGTTTTTTTTTTTGTAATTTAATACAATCTTTATTGGATCCCGGGAAAAAATAGCCAATGGACTATTTAAGGTCTATTTTGAATAGTAATGTGGTTTTTTCATGACTTAATATTGATTGGTTGGAGCTTCGACAGTTTTTATGCACTTCGCTTTCTAAGTGAAAGGTACCATTAACTTTTTCATGAAGTTTGTAACGCATTGGGTTGGGTAAATCCAGTGTATCATTTGTGGATTTAACCCCCACGTTTTCCCTATTGCTCTTTAGGTTGATAATAAAGTCTGTTTACCTTTCGTAATTGTGTTTTGCAGTTGCTTGTTCCACGTGAGTCTGTTGTCGAGGGTCACTCCCAGATAGTTTACCTTAGTGGTAAATAAAATTGGAGCATTTAGTCCTTCCAAATTGTGTTAACGACTGAAGGTTATTAGTGTTGTTTGCCCCTGGAAATTTGACCCTTATGAGGATGCTGATATCATCGGTATGTCCTTGGGTATAGAAACCAGAAACTCTGAGAACAGCTGTATTCTTGGTTTCCCTGAATAGGTTTCCTTGTAATTGTCGTCCCTGAATCATTGATTTTATCCACCGACAGAGAGTGTGTTGGCGCCGTGTACAAGAGGTTCAAAGGAAGTTTTGTTGAAAGCCTCCTCTATGTCCAAGAAGACCTCGAGCCTTATATCTTTGCTTTCTAGTGTGGTCTCAATCTTCCCAACTAAGTGGTGTAGTATCGATTCACAAGATTTTCCTGTCTGATAAGCATGTTGGTTTGGGTGCAAGGGGAAAAGCCATAGTTACCTGTCCCTGATATGTTTATTGACGAGCTTTTTCAATGGCTTGAGAAGGAAGGAGGTTAGGCTTATTGGCATATACGATAAATGTACTAGGGTTTGGTCAGGTCCCGGCTTTGCCAGAAATGCTACTTTTACCTTCTTCCAAGTGATTGGAATATATCCTCAGGCTATGCTGGCTCTAAATAGTCTTAGTAAATATGGAGCCAGCATCGTAAGGCCCTGTTTAAGCAGGGCTGGATAGACACCGTTTTGGTCCTGGTGATTTGTAAGGTTCGCCCATTCCCCCCTATTATAAGTTACTACTTGTTTCGCGAGGGACCAGTCGTTTTTGTTTGCCCTGAAATACAGGGAGTTGTCAACCAACTGATCTATGGTGGATCCAGGAAAATGATATCCTAGAAGGACTTCCAGTGTTTCCTTACCTGTTTTGTTTGGCCTCCGTCGGAGTTTTTAAGCGTGGTTTATTGGATCCTTGTGATCCTTCTGCAGTTTCGTTCCTCCAGGTAGATCTTCGATCTCTTTACAGAACTTCCTCTAGGATTTCCTCTTGACTTTCATGATTTCTTTGCTGTACTGGATTAGGAAGAAACGGAATGTGTCCCAATCCCCAGTTATTTTCGCCGCGTCGAAGAGTTTCCGTGTCTTCTTACGCAGGATGTCCAGTCCAAGGTTTGAGTTCCACCATTTGCACTTCGCATTGGTATGTCGTCTCGTTAACCTGCAACTCTCTTCGAAGGAGGTATTCATTGCGGCTTGCAGTTTATCCGCCACAGCCTCCAGACAAACTGTGGTTTCAATATATTCGGGAATTTCAGTCAGATTGGTGGACAGACACTCAGGGCCGGATTTAGCCTCTATGGCGCCCCTGGGCAGTAACGAATTTGCCGCCCTCCGCCACTAGATAAGCTTAAAGGCAGTAGTTGTCACATACACAAAGGAAATGTAGGCAAAACGTTACCGGACGTATGTGAAAAATTCAAAATTTCATATTTTTACCAGTAAGCTTCCCAGGGGAGGAATCCATGTGTTCCGTGCACCTCCTAAAATTGTTTTAGGAATGATTGAAACTCCAATGATAACATAGAAAACTGTACAATTCTTATTACATTCGGCTTTTCACTTTCTTTAGAAATGTGTTCAGGTTTTCTAAAAACCTTTTCAATTTCTAATTTTTTTTTCATTGTCAATTGGAAATAATTTGCGAATTACCCCAACAAATAAAGTTTCCTATATTAGCATCATATGTAACCAGAAAACGTCATACCGAAAAAAAAACAAAATTAAGAAAGTTTACCTAAATTTGAAGACACCTTGACCTAATTTGTTTTCGGTGACAAAGATAACGAAAACGAATTGGGAAAGCACTTACTGATGCTATTCAGCAAAAAATCATTCGGTGCCTGAAAAGTTCTAGATTTTCCTGATTTTTCAATTATTTAAATTACTTTTTTTCGGGCGTTTTTCTTTAAACGAAAAATTGCAAATTCAAAAATTTAAGCGTGAAAATTCTTAAAAATTTAGTTAAACCTATTTACACGATCGAAACTCCAAAATTTAATATAGCCAATGCCGTATTTCTATAATATCGGGACTTGGACCTCTCCCGAAACCTAATCCTTCCTTCCCAGCGAATTTAATGTGGGGACAAATTTAAGAAGTAATAGAACACATGAAAATGTGTGGTTAGATGAGGTACTTCCTTGAAGGTGTCTAAAAATTTCGAAAGGATCGCTATTACCAAAAATATTTTTCGTTTTTTTTCAAGTCTGGGGCAATTTTAGAGGCTTTGAAACAGGAGCTGGCGGCCAAGTACTCGCGGAATAATGTTAAAAGTAAAGCCAATGCCTTAAACAAAGATGATTTATATTCCTATCCTAACTGAACTAAAGGCCGCCACGCCATTTAGAGTGAATGAATGCTTCAAGCAAAATTTTGTGTAGTCCCAATTTTTGAAGGCGGAGTCACATTAAAATTTGAGTTGAGGTTGCGATTAGGTGCTTTAGATTAAGATGAATGTGTACATTTAACTAGAATAAATTAAAAGTGGAAATTATTTTTTACAATTATGTTTGAATTTGAGTTTTCAAAATGTATCCCTCCCATAACTATAGAACAATGAAAAATTTAAGAATTTGCCGCCCCTCAAATTCTGCCGCCCCGGGCAGTAGCCCAGGTTGCCCATATGGGAAATCCGGCCCTGCAGACACTTCCTGTAGAGGTCCCAGTCTGTTTTTCTCGGGTTACGATAAAATTCGATTGGCTTATCAGCTTTGTCGATTTCCATACCGATTCGATAGCGATGGTTCGTTTAAGACCCGAAGGTGGCCAAAGTAATATCAATGATCTCTCTTCGTCGTGTTGTTACAAAAGTGGGTTCAGTACCCTTATTTAGAATTTCTAAATTTTCTTTAATTATAAAATCATTGCCAGTATCTACGTCGTATATTATCTTAACTCGGGTGGTTTCTAAGCCGGCTACTTTGTTCAGCCAATAATTTTGGACGAGGAATTAGATTAGATTAGATTGTGGGGGAGGGGAGGCGCGAACCCGATGGGGCTTCGCAGCACTGAAGCCGATGGGCCTATTGTACTATCGCCCTGGTCATATGTGAGCAGAACTATGGCTGACGATCGAGGTTGAACGTGCTAAGAAATGAGCTCAGTTTGCTGATTGACGTCGACGCTATATCGTCTGTGTCTGGATAGGCCACTCCAATTTGTGTCCAGCGGCGTTGGGTCAGAGCATCACATTCGCACAGGACGTGGGTTGAGGTCTGGTCATCCTCTTCGCAGAATCGGCAGCTCCCGTCTCGTACTAGCCTCATTGTGCGCAGATGTGATCTCAGACAGGAGTGGTCTGTAAGAATCCCACATATGGTACACTGAACCAAATATTTCTTCATATGAACGATTTTTTTTTTCGTAAAATGTTGAATAAAATTTTTATTTGATTTGAATAATAATTTGTTACATTGAATAAATACGGGTAGATTTTTAGAAAAAAAGTTACATATTATTCAATATGAAAATTTTGTTTTTTGTTTTATCAAATTAACTAAATTTTCATCAGTTTTATTACTATTCGCTTACAATTTTTTATCAATTTGAAGAAATCGCACTTTGTAAAAGTTTTTCTTCGTATAGAAAAAATTATTCAAACTGACGATTTGTTTGCGCTAAATTATTGGAACCAATTGTCAGATTGACAAAAGTTAGTCAAAATAACAAATTCACAATTTGTCAGATTCGTCAAAAGGATAAAACTTAATCAAATGGAAGAATAGCATCATTCTTATATTTTATATATGTATATTATATTTTATCACAGTGAATAATTTAGTCGTATTGACAAAATCAATTCTTCAATTCTTCTCTTTTACGAAAATTATTCACACAGATGAATAAATAGTAACGCATTTTCTGTAATTTTTCGATTTTTTTGAGTAATCTTTGCCTTTAAATTTTAATGGAAATCTCAATTCCAAAAAGAAATTTTTTAATACAATTTGTGAGAAAGAAAAAAAAATGTCGTGGCCGAGTCTCAATAAGGTGTCCGCCATGCAGTGTGTATCAAGTAGGTACTGCAGGTCTTGAGAACATTGGAAGTATATTTCCTCTCTGGCGCAGTGGCAACGTGAGTGGACTGGCACGCAAGCGGACCGAGTTTCGAATCCTGTGTTAGACACAATGGTGTAATATGGTTAATTGTATGTAAAAAAAAGTGTTTAATAAATATTTGAGAGTCTTAAATGAGTATAATAATAAATTAAATTAGTTTCAATACGAATAAGACAACACGCAATGTTAATTTTTAATATTTAAAAAAAAATAATAGAAAATTTCTTCATATTGACAAATTTATTAATCAATTTACAATAATTTCGTAATTATTCAATATAACTGTGGTATTCTTCAATCCAAATAACAGCTTCGTTGACCGTATTTTGATGAAATTTTCTTCATATTAAATGTAATTTCGTCGAATTTACGAATTTTTTGGTTCAGTGTACGTACCTTATTTCTGGTTACCTGAAGTAGGTCAGCCGTTCTTTTACGGGAGTATCCTTCTATGAACAGTTTGGATTGCCTGAGCCCGGGTGAATTGTCCCAGTGCTTAGATGCCTCAATTTGTTTGTTAATCTTTTTACTATACATGTAGAGATGCTACTAAAGAGTTCTAGTCCGCAGAAGTGGGTTGCTCCGGCTGTGCGTGCTAACTCATCCGCCTGTTCGTTCCCCGTGATGCCTATATGTCCTGGGACCCAGAAGAGTGTTAATCTATTGTTTACGCCTAGTTTGTTCAGTGCATTCAGGCAACACTGAACCAGCCTTGACGTAACGGTATACGTAGTGACTGACTTAATAACCGCTTGGCTGTCTGAGAAGATCGCTATTCGTTTATTTACATAGTTAGCCCGCAAACATAGATCGGCACAGGCTGCAATTGCGTGCACTTCTGCCTGAAAGACAGTAGTGTGGTGTCCCATAGGTATAGCTACCCTGTGAGCTGGACGAACCACATCTGCTTTGCCTCGGTTTCGAGGTGTATGTCAACTGGGTGTAGGTGAAGTAACACTTCTAGAGAGCTGCTAGGGGAATATCGGAGTGCACCGACGGTAATGAGACATGCTAGTCTCTGTACCTTGCCTAGCACAGACTTACCCCCCGTAGTCAAGGCCCTCTTCCACCAGACTGCAGCACCGTAGTCTAGAGTGGGTCAAACTATTGCTGTGTAGATCCAGAGCATAATGGAGGGTTTCATACCCCTGATTTTCCCTACGAATTTTTTGCTTATCCACAGAGCTCTGGTGGCTTTTTCAGCCGCCGCTTCGACATGCTTTTGCCAGTAAAGTTTTCTGTGGAGGATTACCCCGAGATATTTGACTTGATTCCCAATTGGTAGATGGGTGTTGTACATTATCGGGCGTCTGAGTTCAGTTCGATTTCTATTCCTGGCGAATGGCATGATGATCGCTTTGGATGGGTTTACTCGGAGCCCGTTCGCATTACACCATTCTTGAACTATATTTAGTGCTGGTACGAGTAAATCAGGTAGTGTTTCCTCAAACAAACCCTTTACCCCTATAACCACATTGTCGGCATAACCCTGCACGGAGAAGCCATTGGATGTGAGCTTCCACAAAATTTCGTCCGCAACCAGGCACCACCGGAGGGGCGAGAGTACGTCCCCTTGTGGGCAGCCTCTAGTAACCTCATCAAGGAGAGATAGCTCGTTGATTTGGTAGACGACTTTTCTGGCGGAAAGCATACTGCAAATCCATCCTATCGTCGTATTACCTGCCATCTGGTTTCTCAGTGCTCTTTCAATTGCATAGAAGGAAGTATTATCGAATGCACCTTCGGTGTCCAAGAAAGCAGCAAGAGCGGAGGAGGAATGTATCCGAACCCTCGGCTGCGATGCGACGGCTTAGTGCTGCGGTTGCGGCTTAACTATGCTGAAGGTTGATCTGACCCACCTTCAGCATCATGAGGGCGCTTTGATATTGGCTTGAAGGTGATCTGGTGTAGACCAAAGTAACCTATATGGTATCTGACCTCTAGTAACTTCCAGCTTGTTTCGGCGATCCAGGCGACCAGATTTAATCCAGTCTTCTCCTTAGTGGATGCGACAACGTTCCATTCATCGATGTTTAGCCCCTGGTTCAGGGTCTTCGAAAATGTTATAATCTGCTTCGAATCCTCAGTGCCAACTATGTGCGTATTCGGGATGCGAACCATAATTTTGCTGATCTTAACCACTTTCTCGCATCCTCCACGCGAAGGATTGCTCCCTCCCATGGATTAATGAAAGGTATTGTCAACCAGTTCTTTGCTTCGTGATTCACTCAGGTTAGGGTACGCCTTTGACCGGGTAGCCCTTCGTGTAAAGAGGGGCATGAGAGTGTTCACACTTCTGATACGATAGATTTAGCCGGCTTATTAGTAAGTTTGGGTATTTATCCAGAAACACAGCCATTTTAAGGGAGCAGAGCCCAACTAACAATTTCGCTCTGATAACACTCTACAAGAGTCTTACAAGAACAAGCATCAAGACATCAACTCTTGAAATTTAACTCTTAAAGAGTACTATAAGATCCTTATAAAAATCTTATAAGTATTAAATGACACACTTTCCAAGAGTTATTTTGATCTTGTAGCAAGAGTTAAAATCTCATTATAGGAGATACACATGTCTTATTAGAAGGCTTTTAGGCTTCTTATTAGAGTGGAAATTTATTCTTGTAAGAGTCTCAAAAAAATACTATACACTTGTTATGAGACGCAAGCTCTTCTAAAAGGTGTAGCGAAAAAGAGTGCGCATGATATTGCCACATTCGCTATCCTTTTTTGTCAAACATAAGTAGATATTACGAGAACGACTATTAATGTCATGTGTTATTATTTCGACCTCAGCTAAAATGAAAATTTTTCACGCTGATAATTGCTTCGCAAAACTTAGTTTTTTCTAGAAATATGGGTCGACATTTTAATGCGATTAAAATTTTATCGTTGAATATGGCTATTTTGCTTCGAAAAATAGCAAAGCCCCCTAAAAATAATCTACTTTTTTTAATTTTGGAGGAAACATAATATTTTTCTACTGTTGATAACTAGTATAAAACTTCATTGAATAATTTTTTTCAACTTCAACATTGACTATAATTTAAATTTTGTCATAGAGATACACATAATAACTCTTTAATTCAAATTGTTATTTTCCTCAAAACCACAGCCTAGTATGAAAAATATGGCAGCCATTAATGAAATCTTCATACAAAGCTAAAATTCTAATAACAAGAGGGCGGCTCTTTTTACTATACTTAAATTCTAATTGCAAGAGGGCGTCTCTTTTTACTAGAATGAAATTCTTATTGCAAGAGGGCGGCTCTTTTTATTAGACCGAAATTCTTATTGCAAGAGAGTGACTCTTTTTATAATAGCTAAAGTCCCTCTATCAGAGTTTATTTCTCTTTACTAAAGCTTAACTCTTCTGATGGGACTTAAAGACATACAACAAGCGCCTAAGTCTCAGTATAAACTATCCCTATAATTTGACGTTTGATTATTTCTGTCGTGGTATGATAAAAAGTGTATCGCATTTTTATAAATCCAACGGAGAAAGGGTTCGGTGGGTGATTCTTATAGTATTTTTGTGTTTTGTTTGCTAAATGCGCTCATTGTCTGAACCATTTATCTCGATGGTGTTATCTCATTTTCACTAAGGTCAGGGTGAAAACAATTCGAGGTGTCCTGATTTGATTTTTTGTGGTTTATTGAATCAGCTTAGTAATCCTTTTGTGAAGACATCAAGGAGAGTTTGAAGTGAGAATTCACGTTGCCCATAACAATCCTTAGCCCGGGAGGATCATCACTCTTAAATTCTAGTATAATTTTGTTTAACCTTTCGCCGAAATGCGGACGATCAAAAGACAGACTTGACAGATTATATGGTTAGCTCCTTTGAAATCAATCGTGTACTCACAACACTGTTCTTATACGTGTTTAGTATACCTCTCTTATTTAATATTATAAGAAGTCGTTAAAGACTTAAGTATTTATAAAGCTCTCATCATAAGAGTCGTAATAATAAACTTCTTGAAAGAATATTTTTATAAGAGTTTAAGCCTTAAAGAGTTAAACTCCCACTAAAAAGTCTTTATTAGAGTTCATGACAACAAAATATGAACTTGTAACAGGAATACAACTCTACAAGAGTAATAATCTTATAATAAATGTACTTAAAGAGTTTATTTGAATTTTGCTACTAGAGCTATATTACAAGAGTGGCGAGAGCCTTACTAGAGTCTTATGAGAGCTTTTTCCAGTTCACAAGAGCTAAATTCTCAAGAGTTTGTTAGTTGGGAGAACTTCCTTGAAAGTGCCTCCCGATGCTATTTTTGAGGATACGAGTTTTGTCGATGGAGTTCCTCCATTCCCAGTGTTCGGCCTCTTTTTCTCTACTCCTTTTGCGGGGGATTGAGATTCCGACCTGGTTCTTTTGGGGAGGTTGTTTTTAGGCCCCAAGGGCAGGTCTTGGTATTTGCCATGGTCAGGGCCGGCGCGAGCCTCAGCCGCGCCCTAGGCGAAAGTTGCATATTGCGCCCCTTGGCTAGGGAAGGGAAGTGTGGGGGGGGGGGGGGGTTAGTGGTTTATTTGGAAGTTCCGGATTCATTCAAAAACCTTAATAGGGGGCGAATTCATATTTTTTATTACACGAACTTAACAAAATTATATACACAAATAAAAAAATATAACGCAAAAAAAAAATGAAATATCAAAAACTAAACAGTTCTGATTCAAAAGAAAAATTAAACGGTCCTTTGATAATATTTAAGGCGCGATAAACATGTTCATGATGCTTGCAAAAGTTTTCCTGGCCCACTTGAAACTATTTTGCGCGCGTAATGCAATTTGTATGCGCCCGAGTCTCGTATTGATAAAGCAAACCAAACATAGAAATCAAATTTAGAAGAGCATCATCAACACAATTCTCGGGCGCATACAATTATCATTTCCCGCGCAAAATATGTAGGTACCGCTTTAAATACCGGGTGTTATACACTGGGAGACATTCCAATAAGAAAAGCCTTTGATTATAAAACGCCTGCATCTTAGCTACTCGTAAATTCAAATTCAAAGAAATGTACGGCTTGAAAGTTAATGATTATTTCAAATATTATAAGATGTGTGATATTTGTCTTCGCCGTAAATTTTTTTACGCCCATGAGCGTGGCGCCCCTGAGTATTGTATTCTTGAGCTTGACGCCCCTGAGCTTTACGTCCCTGAGCGTGGTGCCCCTGATTAGGGCGCCCCTGAGCGTGGCGCCCTAGGCGACCGCCTACTTTTGCCTATCGACGCGCCGGCCCTGGCCATGGTTACGCTTTTTTTCGTGACCTAATGGGTTCACTCTTTTCCTTCGCCTTTTCAATCGTAATTTTCCGTCATTGAGCTCCGGAAAGCGTTGGTTTGTTTATCTTTAGGGTTAGTTGGCCCAATTTCGTCGCCGTGTTAGGCACGTCAGACCTCGGGGGTTGAGATATAGTTCCCTCATTTTTGGCTGCTTGGCTTATAGATGAACCATTGCCTTCTGCTTGGGCCGGTTGGTATTGTTCCACCTCCTTTGTATGTTCGTTTGTTTGTATTTTTGGTTTCCATGTTTGGTCCCACGAGTATGACGGTAATTAAAGCTACACACACCCAAGACTCCGTTCGCGACACCATTTGTCACTGGTGCTATTCACCCCTCGGCACGGTTTACACAACACCTTGGGTTCGGGATTGTTGGAAGATCATCAGCATCAGCATATTTCTACTACTATCTTGCATGGGTCGCGGTGAATCCAACAAAACCAAGTTCGCTGCAATGTGATTGCCGGAATATCACCTTATTTGGAAAGGCGTAATTTTTCTCCGTACTTTGGTTGTTCCTTTAAATGTAAGCCGAGAAACATTTAGAAAGCTGCATAATGCATTTTACATGATCAATCAATAAAAAATCAATAAAATCTGTTGCTTTGGCTATAGGTAAATTTTTTGATGGTTATGCCAAAAATATTTTTCTAATTTTTGAATAAATAACCCCTTTCGACCTTGAATCACCGTTGACCAATGCTCTTTTGAATTAACTTAACTTTAGCTACAGCAGCAACTCTACAAATTATGAACTGAACTCATAAGGGAGAGGATTTGTTTGTATGCTTAATTTTTAATGCAAATCCTATTTAGCATTCGTTTTGATTCTACACGCAGCTAAGAGCGGATAAATACTTTAGCTGCGATAAGATAGTAGCAAATAGAAAACAGGAAGCTTTTTCCAAAATCAGGAATTATTAATATGTTTATATCGACATAGGACGTCTGAGTAAATTACGAGAAAATTGATATTTTCCGTATACGAAGGAAAATAATAGAATAATTCAAGAGTATTCCATACATATTATCGTTTCTTGTCGAGCCATCCTTGAAAGTAGAATTAATTTTCTGTATACACTCGCTGTGACTTGTGGGCCAGTTTCCTTCAGGCAGAACCGAAAAGAAATGGCAAAGCGTAAACTTAAGAAATACATAAAAAAAAATAAAAGCTAACAGCCACTCATTCCCAATCCAAGACATACAAACAAAAAGTTGAATGGAATTGAAGAGGATCACTTTTAAAGGAAGGAATACGCTCCTGAAAAGCGAGAGCACATGATATACACGAGGATACACCCGTTGGCTTGGCTGGCTGGTTGTGCAGATGAATGTTGGATGTTGCAAACAAAAGGAAAAGAAAAATCATGTTCTGCTTCGTTTCAATTGTACACGACAACAGGCTCCCATAAATCAACTTGACACAATAAAGTCGGCGTAACTGATGAGTTGAGAGCTCCTTTCCTCTTCGCTATTTAGTTGTTTCCCATTTTTTATATCGTATAGTACTAGTACACGTAACCATCGTTCGTATACGTCCTGCTTCTGACTTTTTCTTTTCGTTTTCAATTTTTTATTTCGGCAACGAGTGTGTACGCTACTAGCTATAGTACATGAAAAGGAAAAGTTCATACCGCTGCAAGATAGCGATGCAGACGCTAGCGCGGCAGGAAGGGACGAAGAGCATCATCCATTTACCTTAGAAAAGGAATTTCATCGGAAAAGGAATCATCGTCGTCGTTTCTCTTTATACCTGTCGCTGGTAACTTGTACCCATTTTCTTTGTGCGCGGAAGCTCAAATAAAATGGAAACCGACAACTGCAGCGTAAACTGCACACTGAACTGTATCTTTGAATTAATCTTTTCAGATATTTTGAGTGAAACAAAATCGTTCGTCCTTTACAGGAGAAGATGGTGCGATAAAGGATGTCGGATTTGGAAAGATTTTCTATTTGAACACGATAAAATGCATAGAATCAAGAGTGCCATAAGGAAGATATTGGAATTCCAATACATATAAGTACAATAGAAAACTAGGGGGCTTCGCCCCCTGCTCGCTTCGCTCGCCAACCCCGGGGCCGAGGCTAATTTCGGGCGCGGCCGAAGCTAGGGGGGAGCTAGGTTTGTATGGCAGCCCCATGACCCAGTGATCCAATTTGGGTGAATCAAACTTACAAACAGCCTGCAGCAATAAGAAGCACGTGTGCGAAATTTCAGCTCCGTAGCTTTTATAGTGGCCGAGAAAAACGCACTGCAACAGACGGACAGACGGACAGACGGACAGACGGACAGACAGACAGACAGACAGACAGACAGACGGACATCGCCCAATCGATTCATCTCGTCATGCTGATCATATATGTATACTTTTTATATGGTCGGAGATGCTTCCTTCAATGCGTTACAAACTTCATGACAAAGTTAATATACCCTTTCACTCTATGAGCGAATTGTATAAATATCAGTTCAATTTAATAATTGGCAGCTTTTTTTCTGGGTAGAAGTGGGGAATCTTGCATAGATACTGCGTACCGTGTAGCAGAGATCGCAAGCATGCAGTTATGTCGGATTTTTACCGACTAAACCTAACACCTGTTTAGTCGCCGCTGGACCTTGCGGGACCACCTTTCACTTCACAGGGCCACTTTCACTACGGGCAGCAGCTTCAGCAGCTCCATGTGAATGGAACAAATCGAGTTATTTGCTGATAACAGCATCAGAGGCACTAGGTTCTCGGGACTTATATTTTCTCCCAATTCCGCTTTCAGTTGACCGCGGATGTCTCCAAATCTGGGACAATCAAAGAAGACATGTTTTGCTTCCTCCGCAAATCCCTTGCATCGCGGACATTCTGGCGAGTCGTCCAGCTTAAACCGATGCAGATATTTACGGTACCCTCCGTGGCCCGTTAGGAACTGGGTCATGCAAAAAATGCACATCCCCGTGTTTTCGGCCAACCCACATGGCTATGTCTGGGATAAGGGTATGTGTCCATCGGCCTGTAGATGCCTCATCCCAGCGGACCTGCCACCTTCTCATAGATGCTTGCCTTTCAATGTTGCTTCGCCCCTAGGTGCATCTCCAGTGTTACGCCTTGGCGACCGCATTACAGCCTGCTGATATCATCCACTAGGATTGGTGAAGGCATCAATCCGGCTAACACATAGGCTGCTTCATGTGATATAGTGCGACACCCACAACATACTCTCAAATCACACCTTCGAACAATTTTCCCGTTGTGTCGAGAAACAAATTAGGCGATAAGAGTTAGGCTCACGCTTATTTGGTTTTGGAATTAGCACTAATTTTTGTCTTTTCCATGACTGCGGGAAGTCCGTTCTTCTAGCCAAGTTCCAAAGACGTGGATGAACTTTCCGGGCATTGCCAGAATTGCAGTTTTCAATGCCTTATTAGGGACGCCATCGGCGCCTGGTGCTTTATCATCCTCAAGCCTGGGATGCTGCGCTTAAAAGCTCGGACTCTGCAATCGGGGGCGTGATACCACTAATAGGTGTAGGAATTCGGTGAATAAAAAAAATCAAATCATTGTTCGATGTCACTGGTGTCAAACGTTGACAAAGGCGCCGAGTTTTGAAGCACTCACATAGCCTACTAGCGATCTCCTCGGTCCACCAGTAGTTTTCTTACCGATTAGTGATGGAACTGTTTTTTGGCATGAAGGCGTCGCAAGCCATTGATAGTTGATCGGTAAATTGCACAGCCTTCTGTTCCGCTGATTCGGTAACTATACCTACACCAGACAGGGTTTCTATGAATGACGCCTCATCGAAGCGTCTCGTCGACCAACCCAAAATTGGAGCTATCACTATACTTACGTGCGATCTATCCGCTATCGAGAATAGCATTCCCTGATGGTCGCTATGTGTATAATGCTCGCTAACTTGCCACTCCATAGCTGTAACCAGCGAACTGCTCACGAATGTAAGGTCGATGATGGACCCCGTATTTCCTCTTCTAAACGTGTTAACGTTCCCCGAGTTCAAGAGACCGATGTCGAGCCGAGAGAAAGCATCCAGGAGCGTCTGTCCACGCTTATTTGTTTCGCGTCTCCCGCAATTACTAGTGCGAGTACTCTCGTCGTGCACCAGTGCGTCAAGAAAACTCTCGAACTCGGTGTCATTCAAACGTGGCGGAGCGTAGCAGCTGCACACGTGTACGCCGTTGATATTGGCTGTGACCACTCCAGTAACCCTCCCGATGTACCCTGTTGAAACGCATTATGTCCAAAAGTCAAAATTGTTACATCGTTGTCTTATCTGCGATCCAAACCGAGCTATGCAGTTTTTTATATTGGTCGCAGGTAATTGCAGCGTTGATTCGCTTCTCTTTCACCGTCTGTGATAGCAGATCTTGTGCTGCCTGGCAGTGATTCAAATTCAGCTGCAAGAATCTTATTTAGGGATTAATTTTATTGCCTCGTGATATATACTGGGCACTTGACGCATCCAGTTTGGTGCTTATAGTTTGCCCTAGCTGCCTCCTTGCGCAAAATGAAATTGGGCTCTCTGTCGCAGGATAACGCTTTGTGGCCGTCCTCTTCATACTTGCTGCACAAATTTGACCTCGTTTTGGCTATTGCAGTCCCTCGTTGCCAAATGCTAAACATTTAAAGTATCTATTTGGAGACAAATGCCACTTTAACCGACAGATCGTCCATACCACCTTGACTTTGCCTACTTCCATCACCTTGTTGGCTACATCTGTAGGTAACCTTATGGTTGCCCTTTGGGTGCCACCGTACGCCTTCCTCAACGATTTCACGGCGTCCGTCGAGACGAATCCCACTTCCAATTTTTCTACAAACGCCGCCAGGACATCCTCCCTCGTTGTGACCTCGTCGAGATCTAAAGCCTCTATCGTCGTCTCCTGCCGCATTGCTCTTCTCCTGGATGGATTCAGTCTTCGCAGGCTCGTAACCATTCCATCTACGGAATCTCCGCCGCGGGTTTTCATTTGGAACAATAGTTCCCCATTTCTTGTTCGGCGAATTCTAGAGAAGTTATCGCCCATCTCTTTTATGTCGTGGTTCGGACTTCACTGTTTTTAGGATGTCGGCATAGGTCATCTCTTGTGACTCGGAAATGATCATCACGTCGGGTCGTGTCCTTAGCTTCTTAAATTTAACGTTCTTCTTCTTCTCCCGTTTGGTTTCCACTCTGGTCCAGGGTCTCGGATTTTCTTCCAGTTTGACCCTTTCGGTTTGAACCACCTCCTCCTGTTGATCCACTGTCCTCTTTTTTGGAGACTGCGCTTTCTTCCGTTTGGATGGTTGAAGATCTGCCGTCTCCTGAGCTTTAACCGTTCAGGCGCCGGCATGTTGGGAACTCGTGGTGACGTCTGGATTTCTTTGTCTCTTTGGAGCTTTGTGGCTTTTTTATCATATATCTGCTCTTTCGCTCCATTATACATTATGGCATTACGCGCACGTTCCTCAGCATCTCTTTCACGGCGCAATGTATGTATGGTTTCGACTCTACAAACTCCATCGCGTCAATAATCAGTTCGATTAGTTCGCGACCATGTGTCTCTCTTTCAACTACTGCCGTCTCCTCCGTCGCGAGGCTTTTTGTAACAACGGCTAGAGGCTGTTGTTGTGGAGACCTCGAGAGATTAGAGTTTTTTTAATGGGATTGCTCCTGCCTGGGTACCGAACACGTCATCTACAGCTACATCAGAGTCTGATGCTACTTCGTTCGGATAGGTATTCGTGTTTGTTGTTTCGCGGAAAGTTAATTTTAATTGCCTTTTTTCGTCAGATGTCATAAATGGTAGTCGGTACAATTGGGGGACACTGTAATGTCTTTTACATCTTTTTGGATAATATGAGCTCTCCCCAAACGCATTTCTGCTCTGTGGCTCTTATGTGAAATCTGCTAATTTCACAAGACATTCCTACTTGCCACGGCACGATCCAAGGAAATGAATAAACTTACAAAACTATCATTAAATTTTCCGTAAAACTTTACCATTCTATCTTTCAGTCTTATACATATCATTCTGAAACTATAAAATATCTGTGTATTCTGTCTTATCGAAAATTAACTTTCCTTTCGCTCTCTAAACGTACTCACTCGTATACGTATACTTATATCCTATCTGCACCTTTAAATTGGCGAATGAAGACTCACAAGGATCTAACTATATAAAGTTTTGTCGGCGGTAGCGGTAGAGGCGGCGGCATAGTGACGACGTCGTTGGACGCTGCAATAGTACCTACTACACGAAAACTTTTTGTAATTATGTTTGCGTGACATTTTACTTCACGATTAAACTTTTGCCGCGATAGTTTTCCGTAAAATTTATGTTTCACCAGTCGTTACACCAACCGACACACACACACATCCATATGCAAGGCCGCACATATGACGGAATATTATTTTACACACACGTGTGTGCACCTAAACGGTGGAAATTTATTTGATAAGTCGACAAATAAAGTAATAAAAAAATAGTCTCCACAGGTGTTCTGGATTTTAGGTATGCCGGGGGTGGTTTGAGGAGGATATGTTGTCGGAAACGAGTCCTTTATAATGTGTGTACAGGGCTTCACTTCACCTGAGTCCTTCGTATGTGCCATACTGGGGGATGAGTGTATACGGCAGTGTCTATTCACTTTTATACTTGCTGTTACACGCCTGTTAGGAAGAAACAATTTTCCTGCTAAAAAATTCAAACCCGCAACACATCCTGACTGGGGAGGAGGTAAACCTATAATAAGGAATTTGTGGTATGAGATGACTGACGATATTCAACAAATATCACCTTTGTACGCCACCTGTTTACACACTGTCACCGTAAAACCATAAATTTAAAGATCGTGCTTTTTTGTGAGTAAGTACCATACACTCTTGTATTAAACATGCAAAATGTATTATGTATTACCATTCGACGTGCAGATGAATGATGAAGAGGAAGACCATGATACCGTGTGTAGGGATGTGCTCATTTACAAAATATGCGGAGTTTTTTCAATAGAATTCATTTGGACATTTCTCGACTTATTTCTTCCACACAGCTTTTTTTCGGGAGTTGCTTCATTACTTAATGGCTGCAGCATGGTATCATTAATCATTTTTGGTAATGACTTGGGAATTTTTTGGTGTTGACTTTTGTGTTTTCTCACATATACTTGAGAATGAAACACTCTGTGTATAGGGTTGAGATTGCAATTTTCAGTCTATTGAATGAAATGATTTATAATGGTAACTGACGAAGAAAGACTTCTTCATTGAATTGGTATTTATTTTACGCTTTTCTTTAGCTTCTTACAGAATATCAGAGCACTCAAGCGCTTATCGTTAATAGAGAAAGCTATAATTGTTTAAACTTTTTCAAGATTGTTTGGAGCAACTGTAAACGAAGGACGGCAAAAGTCAGCAGCGACATGCTTTTGAAAAATCGTTTATAGCCAAGACCCCCCCCCCCACAAACAGATTTGTTTGGTTATCTACTTAATTTAAATAAGGGTGCCCCAATTTGAGTCATTCCAAAAATAGGGTCAAGTCCTGTCAGGTTGTAAACTTAGGAGTACCCGATATATGTAGCTCTCTACGCGCCGACACGACAGTTCCATTCACTATCGTTCATGTGCTGAAACATCACTTCCAGAAATATTTTCGTTTTGAAGGGGTTTCCTTGATGATGAAAATTGAGCCCTCCGGTCGACCGCAAAGTTTCATTAGGATCTAAACTATTTTCTGAAAGTCCAATTCAGGCAAAAACAGCCTACCATCTTATTGGCTAATTGGAATGGAAGGCAGGGGCGTAGGTAAGAGGACGGATCAAGGGGATTAGAAGACGGGCACAAGCTTACACGCACGACCTAACGATCTTAGTTACTAGAGCGACTTGTTGACATTCATGTACGAGCTATTATCCCACCACTTCTTCTTTCAACAGCTCAACAACATGCTTACTGGAAAGATAAATCTGTGGATACAGCTCTGCACTCGTTAGTCAGTTAAATCGAAAAGTTTCCTTATCAAAAGGAATAGATAATGGCTGTGTTCTTAGACATTGAAGGTGCTTTTAATAACATCAGACTTAGTGGGATTGCCGACGCACTTCAAAGTCTTCACGTCGAGGGGTTCATTTGCACACTCGTAAATACGCTTTTAACATCTAGACGAACTCACACAACACTGGGCTCGTCCTTTGTGCAGGGGTACACCACAAAGAGGTATTTTATCTCCCCTACTCTGGAATATAGCAATCAATTAATAATTGCTTGTCGATCTCGAAAATATTGGTTGCAAGGTCACTGCATATGCTGACGATGTTGTAATTACTGTTACAGGTAAGTTTCCGGAAGTGCTTAGTGGACTATTGGAGAACGCCTTGTCTATTTTAATAAACTGGGTAAGCCTCAGTGGGGTTGGGCTTAGTCCAGCTAAAGCTGAGTTGGTGCTCTTTACTAGAAGACTTCTATTGACCCTCCCTTGCTGCTGAACTTGACACTGTGCTCAATCTGCTATCTACCTACAACAAAAACTGTTGATAACTGCCGCTCAGCTCTAAGAGTGACGGTTCAATATTTCATCATCGTACTCTGCTGGATACCTAGTCAAAGTGGATTTGAAGGAACTAAATACATGCGGACTCTCTCAGAGGTCGACCGCAATAATATAAAAATGCCACTCGCTTCTTGTAAACAGGCAATAGAAACAACTGTATTGCACAGGTCTAGTGCAAGATGGTCTAACGGTACCACATGTGCTACGACAAGATGCCACATCTTGGCCATGTCAACCATTTTACTGTCAATATACAGGAAACATAACATATCGGCCAGGTGGTCGGGATCATAACGGGGCACTGTCATATCGGTGAGCACGCTAGGACGTTCAGAAATCCCCACAACGACTTCTGTCGTAGTTGTGAAGACGAAGAGGAGGAAGAGTTTACATCGTTTTCTCTGCCATTGTCCAGCCCTGGCCGAGAAACGGAAACGTGTTCTTGACACAATGTAAAGGGTGGCCCAATTGAACTGCAACCAAATGTAGGTAACTGTAAATCTGTGACCGCTAATGATAGCGCCCTCATATTTTGTTCCACGACAGTTCACCTTGTTGTGTTTAAGCATCCGCGTTTGCGCCTGAGTGTTGTGAAAAAGACTTTATCCGTGATGGAAGTAAAACGTAACAGTGTGATTGGGCTATATTTGGCTGGAAAGCCGCAAGTGGAAATTGTTCGTGCTCTTCAACACCTAAATTTCAACAAATCTTTCGTGTCTCGAACCATAGCTCGTTACAATGAAACTGGTAGTGCTGCTAAACAATATGGTGGTGGCCGGAAAAAAACTGTATCAACCCCGGAAATGGTACGGAACATCAAGGCTCGAATTCGCCGAAATTCTCGACGGAGTGGTAGAAAAATGGCTGCTGAGCTGTATATTTCGAAATCAACAATTCAGCGAATATTGAAAAAGGAGCTCAAAGTTAAGCCTTACAAAATACAAAAAGGACAACATCTGCCGAAGCCCAAAAAAAAAGTTAGATTCGATAGGGCGAAAGAGCTATTGCGATTGCACGTACGTGGCCATTACGAAATATCATTTCCTTCGATGAGAAAAATTTCCCTATTGAGCAATTTATAAATAAACAAAACGATCCTGTCTACCTAAGAGAAAGGTCGTCCGAGAATTTAGATATCCGGATGGCCACCAAAACAGCCGTGACGGCGAATGGTCGATATCCGCTAATGTTTTTTGATTGTGGCATCAAGATGAATGCGAACGTTTACCGAGAAATTGTTTTGGAAGGTGCTTTGAAGCCGTGGGCACGCAGACATTTTACTGAAAGAGAATGGACATTTCACCAAAACTCTGCACCGTCACACAAAGCACGCGCAAACCAAGACTGGTTAAGAAACAATGTTCCAAAGTTCATTTCGACCGAACAGTGGACTCCTCATTCACCGGATGCGAATCCGCTGGACTACTCCATATGGAGGATTTTGCAGGCCCATGTCAACACTAAAAGATACCAGAGTATTGATGCGCTGAAGGCAGCTCTTCGCCGTGAATGGGCAAAAATGCCAGAGGCTCACATTCGTGCAACGTGCGATTCGTTTGTCAACCGACTCAAAGCCATAGTTCGCGCTAATGGTGGTCACATCGAAAATTTGAATTAAATTTTAAAAATATAATTGTATTTCAATATTTGTTGCTTATCTTCAATGAAATTGTGTATTAAATAAATAAAAAAATCAGTTAGCCAAAAGTTGCAGTTCAATTGGGCCACCCTGTATTTTTGCGATACAGATGATCTACGTGGTGTGAGGCCACTATCGTTCAACAAATATATTGCCAGCTCGAACTGGTTTTCAGCTTAAGTATTAACTTAAAGGTACCTTTCATTCGGTGGTATCACAATGAACCAACTTTTGGTCTAATTGCGCTAAGTGATTGTCACTTGGCGGCCCCTGTACACCTAACTTAACCTAAGGGGACTAAAGGAAAAATAAATTTCAAAATTGCAAGCGATATTACCGCTACGTAAATTTTCTTAGTCAGCTCTTCGTCTTTTCGACAGTCGTCTGTTTCGTTACAGATTTTTTTCACAAAAAAAAAACGCAAACCCCTACTTGAAAAGTGTGGTCAGAAATGAAACTAAAACTGAAACTGGAAACTGTAAATGTAAATGTAACTGTAACCGTAACTTTAACCGTAACTGAAACTGAAACTGGAAACTGGAAGTGGGAAACTAAAAACTGGAAACAGAAAACGGGAAACTGGAAACTGTAACTGTAACTGTAAATGTAACTGTAACTGTAACTGTAACTGTAACTGTAACTGTAACTGTAACTGTTACTGTAACTGTAACTGTAACTGTAACTGAAACTAGAAAACTACAAAACTAAAGAACTACAAAGCTAAAAAAACCAAAAATTTAACGAAAAAATTAAAGAAAAAAAAAACAAAAAAAAACAAACTAAAAAGAAAAAAAAAATAAGAAAAGAAAAAAACAAAAAGAAAAAACAAAAAAATCTAAAAAACTAGAAAACTAAAAAACGAATAAAATAAAAAACTGCAAAGTTAAAAAACCAAAAGTTAAACGAAAAAAAAAAACAAAAAAAAACTAAGAAACCGAAAAACAGAAAACCAAAAAACCGAAAAAAAACGAGAAAACGAAAAAACTATAAACCAAAAAACCAAAAAATAAAAAACCAAAAAAAAACAGAAAAACCGAAAAAAAAAACAAGCGAAAACGAGAAGATGGAAGGAAGTGACACCTACTATATCATTAAGTCTTAGAGAAACTGTGATAACGCAACGATTGCCTTAGTCCAGAGTGGCTATGTGAACACACAATCGACACGTGTGTGGAAAAACCAAAATGTATTCAATTATTTCAAATGTTAAAGAATTTCAAAGTTGCCCACACATTGAGACACTTTCAGAAAGAATGCCAGGCCTTAGTATAGTATATCCTATGAGGCTCCTCCTGCTTACTTAAGGGTCCGTAGTTTGAAAAAAATATATTGGAATCGGCCACCTATATTTCATTATTACGGTAATATCTCCTTCCTTTCATTAGTACCAGTAGTGGATTTACCAGTAGGCTGAGTAGGCTGGAGCCTAGGGCGGCACATTTTACGGGGGTGGCAAATTCGGGGCAATTTTTTTTTACGTTAAACACATTCCATACACATTTATTACTGTGGAAACCGAATTCCGAATACGAATTACAATGCCAGATATAGCATTTACTTCTCATGAGATACGTTTTGAGAGATTTGTTTGAAGTGTGTTTGTACCTCAGTGAGATACAAAAGTGAAGAACTGTTTGTCACCGTTATCTCAGAGTTTCAAACACCATTTTGTAATTGAAGACGAATCTTCGAATAGGCCTCTTACAGTCAATTGTTTACAGGCTAAACTTCGAAACCAATCACTTTTTTCTTTTTTTTAATGGGGTCTTGGTCCGTGACCCTTTCTGTTAGTAAGAAACACCAACAACTTAATCTTGCACTGATTCCGGTTTCAAGATCCCGGTTTCTTGTCAGTTTCATAAAATTTAAGCAATATCATAAATTTATCACTTTTAACCTGCCGGCGGGCGCAATACTAATCCTAACACGATCGGGCGCAATGCATCTGACAGATTAAGTGCAGAAAATAGGACGAAACTAAGTGTCTGTCTATTTTCCACTCTTATTTATTGTTGCATTGTCTTTTTGAAACAGTTCTACGAAATTTTAGAAACAAAAACTGGCTCACAAAGTTTGATATCCTTCACATTTTCAATTTTCTAAGAATACTCCGCTTTCAATAGCTTCAATATGTAAAAAACCTCCAACAACTCGACCGCTTAAAAAATGTGAGCTTATTTTACTAAAAACACACTATTGAACGATTTGGTGAGCCTAAAAGTCGTTATACGCAATGTGAAGGGTATAACAAGTGGAAATTTTCATAGAAAAGGAGAAAATAACACAATCGGGCGCAATACATCTGAGAGATTAATGCATCCCCTCCCACCCCTCAGACATATGGTAGATAGAATCTGAAAACTGCTTTGGGTAGCTGATCGATAAAGATTAAGCTACTGTCAGTTTCAGATCTCTCCCTTTTCATATCGCTGATTGGCGCAACAAAAACTGTTCACTTAATCTGTCAGATGCATTGCTCCCGCTCGAAGGTTATTTCATAAAATTAATCACCTCGTACTAAAATAAGACGGCCGATTTTCAAAGAGGTTTCAAATATGAAAAGTGTAGCACTTGAACTGAATATGAGGGGAGGGAAGAGATATATTTTTGTAGTATTTTGATCCTTCCGCAACGGCTGATTTGAAGATTTCATTTTTTTATTGTACGACCAGAAATTTAAAAATCTTTAACTCAATCTTTAAAGTTTGCAGTAGGCTAATTTAATTTAAAAGATTGTTCTCCCAAAATTGTTGAATCATGCGTTGGAAAGTGATCACACTAAAGCAAATTTTAATTTTTTAATTCATTAGATAAAAGTACCGTTATGAAATTAGTTTTTAAAATATTCAATTAAAAAACAAATTAGAAATTTCCTAAAGATATAAAAAGTGTATCATAGTGACGTTGATAGAAAAATATTTGAAACCAGAAAAATACGGTTTCAATGAAATTTCAAGTATGTACAGTGAATCCCCAACATTCGCGATCCCCTCATTCAAGAATTCGCTTTAGCTTCATGGTTTGCGACACTTGTTCAATATTTCCCATTTCCCCTATCCAATACTTCATGCTAGGGCACCAAGACAGCTTCAGTCTGGTACGAAATGATGGATCTACATATGTATATGCTTCTTGTACGGTCACCAACCGGGGAGAAAAATTCACTTCAACATGACCCAATACTTACTTGAAGTGGTCGCACGATTTGATTTGTTGGCAGCCTTCGCCCAGAAAACATCCTTATGCTCGATCTTTTGCACAAGCTCATTTATGATATGCGCTTCACCTGTTCTTTTTGAACGACTTCAGTCGTTAATCAACTATACGAAAAGAAAAAGATCATGGACTTTTGATGATCAAGCAGTGCGTAAGACCGGGTCGCAGTCCTTCTGAAACCACTTTGTTTAAAGTTTGTCTTCTCAATTCAAGTGAAACAACTGAAGGAATTCATCAGGGAAGAGATGGGTTGAAATAAAGTTTGAACTGTTTCGAAGAGTGGAAGGAAACAAAAAAAAAACACATTTCAAATTTTTTAATGACGTATGCCAATCTTATTGATATGCTCAAACAAATTGTACCATCGATTCTGTCAGTATTGCTGAAGTGTGCATTAAAAGCGGGACATTATGAAGAAGAAGAACGAGATTTTGACCGATGTGTTAGTGAGCACACAAAAATTCCGAAGAAGGAATTCATGAATTTATTACGATTCTGTCTAATAGACTGTAACTATTTTTGTTATAAAAATCGTTTCATGTCTATGAAATCTGGCCTTTTCTGGGATCCAGTCTAGCGCCCATTCTTGTTGAACGCGTTTTAGAAGACCTGATCAATGAAGCCCTACTAAAAATCGATTTTATTCCATTATTTTGGAACTCATACGTAGGTGACCACATCACCGCAATACCTGAGGACAAAATACCAGCTATGTTAGAGGCACTACATGCTTATCATCCGAACATTTGCTTTACATACGAGGTCGAAAATGATGGAAAACTTGATTATCTTGATATTAGTCTATATCGTACTGAAAATTGCAAGATAATGACAAATTGGTACTACAAGCCAATTGCGTCGAATCGATTGCTAAATTTCTATTCTAACCATCCAATCAAAATGAAAACCAATACGGTAAAATCATTCATCCGAAAGGTTTTCAGGATAAGCCACAAATTATTCTGGAATGATAACTTGATAAGGATTCATAATATCTTGCGAAAAAACAACTATCCAGCCAAGATGATTAATAGATTGGTGAATGAAGTCAGAAATAGTAGAAACACTTCCAATTCAACAAGCTATGCGTTCCTGTCCTTTGAAGGCAACACGACTACGGCAGAAAATACGGAGAATACCACCACTCAACACTATTCGTCTCTCACATACATTCCAGGGCTTAGCAGTTCCATCTCCAGATCTTGCAAATATTTCATACCGGATTTAAAACTAGCAATGCGTCCTCATCAAAAAAAGGGAGAAATGTTTGCAAACTTGAAAGATAAAATCCCGAAAGAAGATAAGTCCGGGGTCGTATATAAAATCGACTGTGAAATGTGTGATAGAACGTACATCGGAGAAACTATCCAGAAATTAGGTACTCGTATCAGTCAACACCAAAATGATACGAAAAAAACGCTCAATCATAATTTATGTGCTCTTGCAAAGCACGCGATACTTAACCAGCATACATTTAACTTCTCTGATGCCCAAATTTTAAGAAATGAGCGCAATAAGGGCAAACTTCAAATCCACGAAGTTAACCAAATCATCAAATATGAGGAAAAAACGTGTAATGAAAAGAGCGATAAAAAACACTATTCTAGCACATACATTAACTTAATTAAAAATAATTTACTTTGAAATTTATTTATTTATTTATTATGTAAGTGTAAATGTACCTTTATTTCTGCAATCCAACACCTGTGATATTTTTACATCAAATCTGTGATATTTATGTCAATTTGACAACCATTGTTGTAAACGTAATTTTTGTGTTTTTGCGCGTTTTTTACAGTTTTTGTTTTATGGTGTAATCTTTCCGTGATAGTTAGGTAAAAATTACTTTTCGGTCATTTAACAATACATTATTATAATTTGTTAATGTTTTTAGATTACGAAGATCCTGATGATGGGCGAAGCCCCAAATATATTGATTATATGAAACATTAACTCTCATTTTTAATTTTTCGTGGATCAATTGGAGGCAACACAACACTAGCACCTTAATGTTTTTCGATCCCGGCAACTACAAAATCCGTAGTTTATTATAATTTTAATAAACTGCACGAAAATAAGAACATACCCTTCAAACCGACTTTCCAACCAATCAATTTTTGTATCGCTGTTTTTTTATATTTATTTATCACATAAAGTTTGAAGAATGCTCAGGACCCACGAAGTGGAAGCACTCTCCTATTAAAGTGCAAAGGGGAAAGTTGAGAATAAATAAAGGTAAATCAGCAATATTCCCGTAGAGCCTGGTAGGGGCGGGAAAATGTTGACAGCCTACTAGCGGCGAATGTGCAAATCCGTCACTAATTAGTACGCTGCTACTAAGCCATGACATGAGCATCGATTCCCGGTATTAGCGATTTACTCACACCCTGTCCAGTACACATCGGCGCTAGCATTCTAACGAGCAGAGTGACAGAGGGGTAGTAAGAGAACTTGTCACTATAGTACAGTCTTAAATTCTAGGATATCTCATTATCGTCTAATCGAGATAGTCCTTTGGATTTCTTCAGGACACCGTATGCGTATTCGGTTCCAGGACAAATATTTCATGCAAGTCTGACACTCCGTATGAATTTGTGAACGAACGTCAAGCAACTACATATTTTTAACCAGCAAAAACCTAGATGAGAAGAAGCACTTCTGCTAGTAAGCATATTGGTTTTTATACCCATGGTGTTCAGGTGGACACACAGAGTTGAGAACTGGGGCAGTATTGGACGCCCTTTCATTGCATTCGCTGGCTAAGTGGTAAACCTGCAGTTCTGTCGACACAAATACGTACTTATTCCCCATTGGCATTTTTATTTCCTGAGTGAGTTAGGCGCTTGTTTTGTTACTCACGGCGCCTCGAGATACCAAGCTTTCGAGATACCAATTTTACCAGGGCGGTGTGTGGTGGCAAATAGCAAGATAAATAGCAATCGACTTACTTGATCCTTCAAGCCTTTTTGAGTATTGGATTATGTGTAACCACGCTATGGTTTTTCGAAGAAAACGCACTCTGTTGTGACGTTGAGGGAATAAAGCTCGGCAGTGCTTAGTACAGATTCATCTCCTTGAAACCCCAACGTTACGAGGTCTCGGCCATAATAAGTGATTTTCTAATTAACCTATGTTCACTTTAGGCCCCGATTTATTTTTGTAATCAAAACATGAGTCTGAAATTCATCATGAAAATCCCTTCGTGACACCTAACAACATTTCGCCCAACACAAATGTCACTATTCCGGAACGGCGTAATATATTCTTATTGCATATTATAGCATCAAACAAATTGCATCAATTAAACTCGCCGACCTGTAATAATCATGTGAAGGATACTCCGTTGAGTATTTTGGTGCGTAGTTGGTAGCAGTAGCTACGTCAATGCCTTAACTCTCAACTAATTTGGGGCTTTGTCGATTTTCATGCTTCGTGTCCACACATGACTTGTTCAATTAGGTTACAAATGACAGCTTACAGTCGTACATGTGTGATATTCACTAATTCAATAATTTATTCATTAGCAACACACAGCATAATGTAAACATTTTCACACCATACTCTTCTCGCTCGCATGTTATAGTTTCAGAGAGATTATTTGTTCGGCGAGTGTTCATCGCGCCAATCTGCACGTTCGGCGACGAAGCATCCCTATGATGGCATCCCAGCGTATAGCGGAACCCCGGCGGGTGCGGGTATAGTTAACGCTGACAAGGATATCTCAGCGTTTGGATAGGTGCGAATAGTTACCAATCTCAGTTGAATAAGCTCGTGTCCTTGGTGCGGTACACCCACAATGGGTGCCCGAAATGTACATACCTACACATCCTTGCAGAATTCGGGTGGGAATCCTGTCTGCTGAAAGTGCCATCATATTTGTATCCTATCCTGGTTGGAGGCGCATTTATTGCGAGAGCACGAGGTGAATGAAATCCCGTCGTATGTACATATACACGAGGACCAGAAACAAATGTGACAAATTTACGAGAGACACGTCGAAATGGTGGCAGTCGAGCAAAAGCGAGCTGTGTATAAGCCAGCTTCCCCGGGTTATGTTTATAATGCTAAGCAGCATCCTGGATACACTACACCCGCCATAATGAATTTATTACCACGATATGCGTTTGCAGACACACTGAATATTTGGCGTGGTGTTGATGACAACACAACACATACTGCGCTTCGTGCTGTTCTATGTCTAACGTGACTTTGCCTTTTGTCATTAATAATGAAAGACATTTTGACTGTGCACTGCGGTGTGGTGGTGACGAAGCGCAATGACGTGGCATCACGGATGAAAGGAAGCGGTTACGAGATGAAAAATTATTTGTGGAGATTATAGAGTCGAGGTTTCGCGTTTCAACTATATGCTGTGGCTGTGAGGTCTGCTTTTTCACCGGCGCGTGGGAATGTTAAAAAAAAAACGTGAAAAATACTCTTAACTCGTCGCTTTCAGTCGAGACCTACTTAAAACTCCATTTGAGAATTCCCTTTGTCGATTACGATCCTATTTAGATTCTGCAATATGCCTATTTATGGATTCCGACCTAAAACGCGATGCTAGTTCATTTTAATGGAACGCACTGACCCATGAAAGGATGTGCTTTGTGCAATTCTCGTTATGCGTACTCTATATGGTAACGGATGGCCATTTGTAGTTTGCTATGCTAAATAGCTGCATTTTGCCGCTATTACTGCAGAGACGATTAACGCCACTTTCGCGCTTTATTACATTGCCATTGTGTGGTTTTGAGAACAGTATCGAATAAAACCCATTTATTGCGGTCGGCGTTTTAGGCAACGTAGGAATCTGCCCTCCAGTAAGCTATTCGCTTATTGAGTTTTAAGTTTCTCACGAGTTTTATTTGTATTCATTGTAATAAATCTGCTTCGTAAGTAACGACGACTTTACCATGTTACTTGAGCCTACTAAATTAGACCACTTTGTCTAAAACACGTCATCACTGTCACTTTGCATCACCACCGCAATGTTCAACTGAATCAACCATTATGCAATTCCGGAAGCTTAAATTGAAGTGAAAATTGCCAAGCAACAAAAAAATATTTTTTTTTTGTATTTCTGAATGACAGGATTCTCGTCATACCATGCTTTTACGAAACGTGTATAAGGAATCAAATCAAGGACGTGTTTGATTCTTCCTTTAGTCATAGTCATGGTGAAGTGATATCCGCACGTCAAGACTGAAGAGCCGCGAATTGACGTCGATTGAAATGCTCGTTGACATTGCGACAACCAACAACGACATGGTATCCTCGACACAGAGATATGGAATGGAAGACGCATTTTCATTCTGATGAAATAAACAAATATAAGGAGTCGCCGACAGACATGACGGCGACAATTTGAAAAAGACACTTGACATTGTAAGCAAGCTAGATATGGACAATAGAATGAATATTGGTTGTGGAGGTTAAAATTCAAAGAATGCACATTCTATAGGCAATGGAAATTCCCATTGCATAGCCCATAGACACTAGGATAGTCTGATATTATTGGAATTCCGCGGCTGAAATTGTTGTCGTTGTCGAGATTTATTGAAAGCATTTTCTAATCATCGAATGGTGTGGTGTAGGGAAATAATCAAATGTCCTCAGTTTTTTATTGTTCATCCAAAATCGTGACAATTCTTCAATAGAACATTTTTTAGTTTCTTTTTAAAGAAAAGTTTGATAGGAGATTCAGACTATTGACAGGATTTATCAACCGCTACATTTCATCAACATCTAATTCAAAATTCATTGTCCGTCTGTCTGCTTTTGAATTTTGAATTTTGAATTTTGAATTTTGAATTTTGAATTTTGAATTTGAATTTTGAATTTTGAATTTGAATTTTGAATTTTGAATTTTGAATTTTGAATTTTGAATTTTGAATTTTGAATTTTGAATTTTGAATTTTGAATTTTGAATTTTGAATTTTGAATTTTGAATTTTGAATTTTGAATTTTGAATTTTGAATTTTGAATTTTGAATTTTGAATTTTGAATTTTGAATTTTGAATTTTGAATTTTGAATTTTGAATTTTGAATTTTGAATTTTGAATTTTGAATTTTGAATTTTGAATTTTGAATTTTGAATTTTGAATTTTGAATTTTGAATTTTGAATTTTGAATTTTGAATTTTGAATTTTGAATTTTGAATTTTGAATTTTGAATTTTGAATTTTGAATTTTGAATTTTGAATTTTGAATTTTGAATTTTGAATTTTGAATTTTGAATTTTGAATTTTGAATTTTGAATTTTGAATTTTGAATTTTGAATTTTGAATTTTGAATTTTGAATTTTGAATTTTGAATTTTGAATTTTGAATTTTGAATTTTGAATTTTGAATTTTGAATTTTGAATTTTGAATTTTGAATTTTGAATTTTGAATTTTGAATTTTGAATTTTGAATTTTGAATTTTGAATTTTGAATTTTGAATTTTGAATTTTGAATTTTGAATTTTGAATTTTGAATTTTGAATTTTGAATTTTGAATTTTGAATTTTGAATTTTGAATTTTGAATTTTGAATTTTGAATTTTGAATTTTGAATTTTGAATTTTGAATTTTGAATTTTGAATTTTGAATTTTGAATTTTGAATTTTGAATTTTGAATTTTGAATTTTGAATTTTGAATTTTGAATTTTGAATTTTGAATTTTGAATTTTGAATTTTGAATTTTGAATTTTGAATTTTGAATTTTGAATTTTGAATTTTGAATTTTGAATTTTGAATTTTGAATTTTGAATTTTGAATTTTGAATTTTGAATTTTGAATTTTGAATTTTGAATTTTGAATTTTGAATTTTGAATTTTGAATTTTGAATTTTGAATTTTGAATTTTGAATTTTGAATTTTGAATTTTGAATTTTGAATTTTGAATTTTGAATTTTGAATTTTGAATTTTGAATTTTGAATTTTGAATTTTGAATTTTGAATTTTGAATTTTGAATTTTGAATTTTGAATTTTGAATTTTGAATTTTGAATTTTGAATTTTGAATTTTGAATTTTGAATTTTGAATTTTGAATTTTGAATTTTGAATTTTGAATTTTGAATTTTGAATTTTGAATTTTGAATTTTGAATTTTGAATTTTGAATTTTGAATTTTGAATTTTGAATTTTGAATTTTGAATTTTGAATTTTGAATTTTGAATTTTGAATTTTGAATTTTGAATTTTGAATTTTGAATTTTGAATTTTGAATTTTGAATTTTGAATTTTGAATTTTGAATTTTGAATTTTGAATTTTGAATTTTGAATTTTGAATTTTGAATTTTGAATTTTGAATTTTGAATTTTGAATTTTGAATTTTGAATTTTGAATTTTGAATTTTGAATTTTGAATTTTGAATTTTGAATTTTGAATTTTGAATTTTGAATTTTGAATTTTGAATTTTGAATTTTGAATTTTGAATTTTGAATTTTGAATTTTGAATTTTGAATTTTGAATTTTGAATTTTGAATTTTGAATTTTGAATTTTGAATTTTGAATTTTGAATTTTGAATTTTGAATTTTGAATTTTGAATTTTGAATTTTGAATTTTGAATTTTGAATTTTGAATTTTGAATTTTGAATTTTGAATTTTGAATTTTGAATTTTGAATTTTGAATTTTGAATTTTGAATTTTGAATTTTGAATTTTGAATTTTGAATTTTGAATTTTGAATTTTGAATTTTGAATTTTGAATTTTGAATTTTGAATTTTGAATTTTGAATTTTGAATTTTGAATTTTGAATTTTGAATTTTGAATTTTGAATTTTGAATTTTGAATTTTGAATTTTGAATTTTGAATTTTGAATTTTGAATTTTGAATTTTGAATTTTGAATTTTGAATTTTGAATTTTGAATTTTGAATTTTGAATTTTGAATTTTGAATTTTGAATTTTGAATTTTGAATTTTGAATTTTGAATTTTGAATTTTGAATTTTGAATTTTGAATTTTGAATTTTGAATTTTGAATTTTGAATTTTGAATTTTGAATTTTGAATTTTGAATTTTGAATTTTGAATTTTGAATTTTTAATTTTTAATTTTGAATTTTGAATTTTCAAAATATGTACGAAGTACGCCCCATACCCTTTTCGCGGACAGAAGGAAACTGTTGTATCACGAAGTCAAGGCGCTGTTCGACAGGATATAATTGAATCTTTGGAATCTTTTGGAAGTTGAGCAGCGAATACGCGCATCGGTACAATTTTAAACAAGTCCCTGAAATCCACTTCCAGGTATAATGGATTTTTGAGACTTCTTGCCACAATAAATTTAAGAAACTTTGTTGTGCCCTCAAATTGTACAGGCCCGCGAATGTACCCTAGGACGGAGGCGCTATGACCAGAAGCTATTCTGACCTCTGCTTGCATTGCGTGTAGATATAAGCCGAGATCAGAAATAAGGTCTAAGGCTCGCCTTCCAAGAACACTCACGCTTGCACCACTTTCTGGCAGTCCTGTAATTTTCCGTCCATGGAAGTGGATTTCTGCGTAAGGTCGATATCGTCGACCGCTGATTTCTTCTGTTTAATGCACCGATTAGAATGGTATTCAGTTGATGAAAAGGTTTTCCAAATGGTCCCGCAGGCGATTAATGTTACGGTACGGCGCGGGCGTCACCTGCAGGTCACTATCGCTCAACTTAGCTTTGAGCTGATTATTGAGGCAATTAATCGCGTGGAAAAAGGTGCGGAATTATTTGCTAGGAAGCTGAAATCGAGAATCAATAGCAGGCCTATATCGACTTCAGTTTGGAAAATTGCAAATCTCTTCTGAAAGTCCTTCTTTTCAATTTTCCAATATCGAAGGTCGTTCTTAATATTCCGAATTATCTTTCTTCGAATTACGCCCCTTGTCGTTTACCGAGAAAAATGTTCTTATTAACATTGTATCCCGCAAGGATCGAAATCCAGTAACTGGTCTAAATGGCGGTTTCGGTTTCGGATTCTTTGATGCCTGCCAAATTTTAAAAAACCAAAAAGACAGTAGAAGCAAAGTTTTTTTTACGACTGTAGTATGCCTTCTAAAATCGGGTTACCCGCTTTAGTCCTTTGGAGCTAAAAATTGTCATTTATTGCATATTTTAATCCGATCTAAGAGTTTGACAACATATGCTCTAGAGTTTGATGTGCTGAATATTTTTGAAAGTTGTCTGGAAATCTGTAGTCCTGTCAATCGGTAAACCATGGTTTATACGGTAATTTTACTTTTTCGCGTCCTTCTTTTTCCTTTGGCGGGCGAGCCACGTCTCTTGATATCAAGTTCCACTATTAACAATTTCCGCAATTTTGTTTACTCAAATAAAAGATTTACGTTAAAATCCTCCTTCATCGGCACTCACATCCTGTTGGTTGACAAATTAAAATGTTCCGGGACATAAGCTACTACATCAGCTCAAACCCTTCTCCAATGCAGTTCGTATTAGATATACCTGTTGTCTGTTTAGCTTATATGACTAATGGATTTCTTCAGTCTTATATTTTCATTTTATGTGGTGCGTTCAAGCAAAATGTGTTTTCCACCTCCCTACACCTATAAGTGAACTCAACATTTGATACAAATACGAAGACAGCGTGGAGCTAACCAGCACGACAACAAGATGGCTCTGGGACGAACGAAGGACTTCAGCAACATACATTTGTGAATTATTAATGTTCATTCCCTAAAATAGACGCATCTACGTATACACTTACCATATCCTCCCGACATCGCACAAGACATGATGAATTGTTTTTGAGGTTTAAAAGTCAGATATTTTGTTGAGTGAGATGAATTTCAGCTATTATTCAGACTATTTTGTCAAAATGGCACATAGTATATCTACTTCGTTGTCGGATAAGCTTCAAAATGTTTATAATCAAAACTCGTTTGCATTAAGGCAAACGAAATGTGAAAGGGATGAAAACGTTCAAGTCAACGACTTCATCGACTGAAGACGCCATACCGCGGAGACAATGCGACAGAAGGTACTGAATTCAATGATGTTGTCTTGCTGTTGCGGGGGTCGAAAAAATAAAGACCGATATCATTTGAGAAAACAAAACAGTCAACGGAATATTGCGAAACTTTTTTTCATAATTTCCAGGTAACATAATATATTCATAAGACTCGAAGAAATGTACAATGCTTGCAATTTGGATAACATATTGTGTAGGTACTTCTGGTGTAGAAATAAGCAAGGAATTGTCAAACATATGTCTCTAAACATACCCTCGTATCTCATAGCGAAGAATGTTACAGAATATCTTGTTTACAATAGCTGTCATTGGTATAAAACTCCTGGAGGTTGTGCCCAATTTTGAATGCTCTGCAGTTGTGGTTTTCCATACCAACCGCTCACATCACTTCCGCATGTCAAACTTTACTGCCGACCCTTGCCCGAGATCTTTCATACGTTCACATCTTCTGCTTTACGGCGCACTCATAAAACCTCTGTCCCACAGATATGAACATATGTATCCTTACATATTACAAGAAGTCAAAAATTCTTGCGGTTTGCCTTTGCCAAGCAATTTAAAATATGTTTTTCTTCAAAAACAACACAATACTTCGCATCCCTCCGTGCCGATACCGTTGTCTATAATATGCACACGACGACAGCGGCGGTGTACCTTACACGAAACAATGACTAACAAGGACGCTTTCGCTTGTGTCTCAGTTGCGCTGTGACACGATAAAATCAGGATCGGAATGGCGGATACTGAAGTGAAGTTACTGCTGAAATGTGCGATGATGTATGCAAAAGTCAACATAGAGCGCGAGCTTCTTCCACTTTTTCTACATAATACACAACAGTCTGGAGTATTATGGAGAGAGCTAGCGTGGGGTTGACTCTTTTCTAAACCAGCTACGTATTTACAGTTTTCGCTTGAATTTACGTTGAAAATACATTTACTTAATATTTGTCCTGCGGGAGTCATAAAATATACAAACACAACGCCCGAATTATTATAATACATCTTCGAGTCTTTTGTTTTGAGAAGATCGCATCTTCTCTAGAATATTTTCTCTTTTCGGTAAAATGTTTACCAGAGAATCGTTTCGTATATGCTCGTTTAACGGAAAAGCAGTCAATGGGCGTATAATATACGTAATGTATGCTAATACCGCCCGAACATGCCTTAAGACTTTTCCCCTTTCTTTTCAAGCGACAGTACACAGTGGCGGTACTTAGGATTCATATTCATTACAATAGGCAGAAGAAAAAAAACAAGTATTAAGCTTGAAGCTTATATAACGGTATGCGAATATGAAGAAAGTTATAAGGATCGATGAAATAAAGAAAACATGTGTATGTCATGCGAGAACTAAGTCGTGATTTTAAGAGGCTTGCTGGAAAAAGAGGCTTTTACGATTAATGTGTAATTAAGAAATTGTCGAGGACTGTTGTGGTAGCAGCTCATGAATATGTTTAATTACCGGTAACATGATTCCATCCGCTTTTCCTATAACCGACTCTTTCAGCTTTTCACCTACCTATTTTTTTTTTTTTTTTATTCTGCAATAGCAATTCAGTTATTGCAGGAGGGAGTTTTTCAGTTGTATGTGGAAGTTTACTGAAATAGGCTTAGTAGTCTCCTGGCCATTTTTTTAGGTTTGTGAAGTGGTCCTGCTATTGCGCCCCCGGGGAGACGGGGCTGGAAATCTGTCGTTCCGTTAAGGGATAAACAACATAAAATTATCATTTGTGAAATCTAATCCGAAAAATGAGGAGAAAGGTCAATGCATTAATATTTGTATGGGCAACTAGAACGAGGATTCCAAATTTTCCAGATGTTCCATAAGCTACCCTGCTGCTCCTGGTCATCAGTTCGGGAGGAGGGGATGGAATGACTGAAAGAGATTGACAAAACGAATAGAAATTTCCCTTGGAAAATTTCGCAGATTTTTCGATAGGTATTCGACATGGTTGGTAAATTAGGTGGGTGGGGTATAGGGTGGAATTTGCCGATTTTCGCTAATCCATTCAGGAGAAATAGGCAGATTGTGTGAAGAAATTCTCTTCATAATTTCGCTCATTGTGAATTTTTTGCATGTTGCAATACTACTTATTCGGGTGATTGGGGCAGAGAAGCAAATAAGGTGCAGCAAATTCACTGAAACCCTCTAATTCGTCCAGGTGATGTTCGAGGCTAATTTCGTGGGCCAAATTCACCAAACTGCACTCATTGTGAGTTGTCCACAAGTTTGAACGGTTATTCAGCTATTAACGAAATATTTCGATCATGTAGCGAAAATTAATTAACAATCCGCTATTCCGTTCAAGAGATGTCGGCAAAAATTAGAGAAAGCAGCTGCTTCCTCCAAAAAAATTTTTTTTATTTTTTTTAGGGTTTGGGGTACAAATTTACTGAAATCACAGGATAAGGTAAAAAGTTGAAAAAGAGCTTTGCCGAAAATTTGCTAATTTGGTTATCCGTTGAGGAGTGTCTGCAAATTTCAATACTTTTTCAGCTATTCCAGGTGAAAACCAATCCAATATATGGGTTCATTTTACCGAACGACGTAAATCCGATTGAAAAAAGTAGGCGCAAGTGAATTATGCCATTAAGGATCAAGTTCAGCACAAGAGAGGGTGGAGTGAAACGTATGCGAGATAATGATTTGTCTGTCCTCTTCGTTAATTTTCGTATTTTTCCATCAAAGGTCGAGCTGTCGATGGGGGGGGGGGGAGGAGTGTTAAGCCAGTGATCAAAAAATATACGTAAAATCTGGGGAAATTGAACTGCCTTCGCATTATTTCCGACCAATTTTTCGAATGTTTCCTGAGCTATTCGGTGGCTCTCGTTCTAGTCAGTGCTGATGAGAGCGGAAATAAACCAGGCCATAGATAGAATTCACTAAAATCCGGTAATCGGTTCAAAAGTATGGTATACTACTGTCTCCATATATTAACTCGTTGTAAATATTGTTTGGCTGGTCTAGCGGTTAGTGCACGCACCTTCAGTGCACAGGGTCATGAGTTCGAATCTCACCGTGTCCCATGGTGTTTTTCGAACTCACGAGCTTGTGACGGACTATGATCTCACTCAGATGTTAAACGAGTACCCATATATGGGGATAAATAACACTGCTGAGCGTGATGCTGATCTCATTACCTCAACAAAAAGCAAATAAGATCTTGGAAATGGGATGTCACTAACACATCCTGCGGCCTTAGTCCAATGCTGGATTGTCGCGCCTGTTATTTTATTTTTAAATATTGTTTGGCAGGAGGGTCCAATTTTCCAAAATACGCTAATTCAGGATATGTGGGCTAATTTACTGTTGTTCGGCATACAAACCAATCCTGTGTAGCAAATTTATTGTTTCAATAGTTAGGCCGCGCGCACACTAAAGGCGTATTGGAGCGTCGCGTAGCGTAAAACCTGTCGCCTAATACAACGCTTGTATTGAGCGACAGGTTTTACGCTGTGCTACGCTCCAATACGCCTTTAGTCTGCGCGCGGCCTTATATGCGATATTCCGAAATAGGTATGCAAAATATTTCTTTTCATAATTTTGCCCATTGCGAATTTTATTCGTGTTTCAATAGATATTCTGCTGTTCGGGGTACAGACCCGATGGGACTTATGCTACTGAAATCCATTTTTCTGTTCAGAACATAAAGACAAGAGTATGTGAGAAAAAAGAATTTTGACAATTTTTGTAATTGTATTTATTAGAACGTTTCAATGGATAGGTATTGTACTATAAGGGTAGCCATCTACTCTCTACTGGGTAGAGACCAATGTTTTAGGCTTTTAAGCTTGCTGAAATTCAGAAATTCGTTTAAGAAATGTTGAGAAAAGCTTGTGACAAACAATTACCATTGTGAATTTTCCGAAGTTTTCAACACTTATTCTGCTACTACTACTATTCGGAGTTTGGAAATTCTTTTTTTCGCTTTTTTTTCAAATTTTCTTAGCTATTTAACTATTCGGTGTAGAGACCAATCCGGTGGTGTAACTTGAACAAAATCTACCAAAAAAATCCAAAATAGTCGCCAAAGGATCAGAAAAGCAGCTGACTTGAATATTATTTCCATTGTGAATTTTATACTGTTTTTTTTTTTTTTTTGAGTAGAGACCGATTCGGCGTGAAAAATTTACCGAAATCTGTTTACCTTTTGAGGGAATAAATGCTAAAGTAAGTGAAAGCGAACTTTTTTATAATTTCCTTCATGTTTCGATACAAATTTACTCAAATCTGAGAATTCGTTCAGGAGTTATATGCAGACAGAAGTATTTGAAAAAGAACGCGGACATAACGAAGCTGAAGATGCCTAACCCATCATTGCCAAGGTTTCGATGCCAACCCAAGATTCATAAGGAAGGAGAGGAAATGCGAGAAATTATTGCCGACTCGAACTCCCCGACCTACAATGTGGCGAAACGGCTGGCAAGCGAGTTAATGGACATCGGCGACCCATATAGTAGGTATGCAGTGAGAAACACAATCGAACTCACAAGGAAGCTGCAAGACATACGCATCGCCCACGACGAGGTACTAATCTCCTTCGACGTGAAGTCACTGTTTCCGAACACACCAGTCAAACAAGCGAACTATCAGCTCGAAGTTTGGCTGAATAAGTTCGGGAATACTACCGAATGGAGAAGCAAGGTTAAAGTATACACCAACCTCGCACACTTGTGTATGGCGGAGAATTACTTTGTATCGCGAGGCAAATTTTACAAAACAATTTTACAAACAATTTAGTATGGAGATGGAACAACAAGGCTCACTACCATTTCTGGACGTACGGATCATCAATAATACAGGTAAGCCCGAATTCGAAGTCTATAGGAAACCGACCGCAACTCAAAGGACGATCATGGCGACATCAGCACATCCTACATCGCAAAAACTCGCGGCATACAATTCGATGATCCACAGGCTTTATACTTACCCGCTATCAGAAAACGGTTTCGATAAGGAAAAGGAATATATCCTTGACACAGCGACAAAAAACGGATACAACACAGAAATAATCAAGAAGCTCATGGCGAATAAACAGCAGCAAATATGGAGGAGCGAACGCACTACATTATACGATCAAGCGAAAGACGAAATGAGATGGATTAGCATACCGATGGCCAAAAATTTCTACAAGATCAGGACATTTATGAGGAAATTCGACATCAACATCGTAGGATCAACCCGAGGAAGCACGCTGAAGAGTCAACTAGGCAGCGAGAAGGAGCGACTAACGAAGGAGGAAAAGAGTATATATGCGGTATCGTGCGGCGACTGCGGGAAGCAATACATTGGTCAGACGAAGCGCCTTATCACAACGAGATTGCACGAGCACTTAAGGGAGGCAGCAAGTGGACAAAAAAGAGTAACCAGCACAATCAGATCATCCATAGCTAAACATATCATTGAGGAGAAACATACAATAACTAGCGATAATCTGGAGCTGATAAGACACGTCAAGAGGCCCCACACTTTGGATGCTTGGGAGAGCCTCGAAATATTGCGACGAAACCCGGAGACATTGCCTCAACACAGACGAAGGAAATTGCGATTGAAATTAATTAGAGAGCTGGCAAAAAAGAAACCATACTCCAATTCTAATTAACCCTTTTACCTGAATTGCCGTGTTCTGTTTTTTCTTTCTTTTTTCTTTTATGAACATACCTGGAGTTTTCTGAGTAACTTTAAAAAAAATGTTTTCGTAATATGAACACCTGTACAATTGCCAATGTATGTATGTATTAGCTAACGCACTGAAGAAGGGAGCACATTGCTCCCGAAATACGTATATGCGATAAAAAATAAATTTGTTGTTAGGAACAGCTGTTAAATTTTTTAATTATAACATCAACTACAAGCATCAGAGGACGATATTTATTTGAAAAACAACTGTTTTCAAAATTTTGATCATTGTGAATTTTTCGCATGTTTCAATAGTATTCTGGGTGTAGGCCAATTTGTTGGAATAAATTTACTAAAATCCAGCAATTAGTTTAAGAACTATAAATGTTATAAATTTGGTCATTATGAATTTGCGAAAAAGAAAATCATTGTGAATTGTTTCTCATTGTTAATTTTCTAAATATACAAATACATTGCTATTTCGGCCGGAGCCTTGTATAGACCAATCCTGTGGGATCAACTTACTGTAATGCCGTATTTCGTTCAAGAAATACAGAGAGAAGTATGTGAAAAATAACTGTCTTAATAATTGTGTTCATTGTGAATTTTTCATATTTCTCAATAGTTGTTCTCAATAGTTGAGGTAAAGGCCTGTGGACAGAACTAACTGAAATCGGCTGATACGTTCAAGAAATACATGCAGAAATAGGCAAAAAAAAGAACTTATTGTGAATTTTTGCTTATTGTATGGTTATTATGCTATTCCGACCGGTGTCCAATCCAACAAACCCAAAAACATGAAAATCTGTCCAGCCGTTCTTTTTCACAAATCCGCCGTTTTCAAAGCAAAATTACACTGTTTTGTGGTTCGCTTACATTATATTAGAAATTCCCTTATACTTATACTTATAGGGGAAGATAAGTCCTCAGCTGCATGGCTTAAAAAATGATCCTGCTTTCATAAATACACTTCTTCGTTGCTTTGCTAAATAAATAACTGCCGCTATAGTCCAATAATGGACTACAGAAGTGTTAGTGACATCCACTTTCCAAGATCTTATCTGCTTTTTGTTGAGGTAAATGAGATCAGCATCACGCTTAGCAGTGTTATTTATCCCCAAAAGTGAGTACTCGTTTAGCATCTGAGTGAGATCATAGTCCGTCACAAGCTCGTGAGTTCCAAAAACACCATGATCCACGGTAAGATCCGAACTCATGACCCTGTGAACCGAAGGTGCGCGCACTAAGCGCTAGACCAGCCAGACTAGTAGATAGGTGTTGCTAATTGCGACAACAACACGCGCTGCCAAATCCCCGTAAATAAGTACTTGTGGAATCATAATCCGTGAAATGGGTTATGATTTCGAAAAGCATAATAAACTGAATACGCGGAGGGACTCGAACCCAAGACCCTGTGCATTCAAGGTTAGTGGAAGCGCTTTTACTAATCACTATACATACATCAACATAACTACATTATATAATCTGGTGCTGTTAGTGTCTGGTTAATGTTACGGTTAGCACGCACACCTTCAGTGCACAGGGGCGTGGGTTCGAGTCTCACAGAGTGAACCAATTCAGTTTATGGTGTTTTTCTCTTTTATGGGAATAAATAACTCTGCTGAGCGTGCTGTTCATCTCAAATCCTCACCTAAAAAGCAATTAGGATCATGGAATCTAATGTCACTAACACATCTGCGACCATAGTCCAATTTTGCACTGTCGTGCCTGTTTTTTCTTATTTATTCACGGTGAAAAAAAGGCATGTGACGAAAATCTATATTCAAATCAAATTGAACATTTCCTGAAATACCAATTGTCCTTATGATTTTCCAATGCACACAAAATAAAATCCATCCAACTCAAATACGATCGTCGTCGTCTCCGTTCTGTGTGTATATTGAAACACTCAAACCCATAACAATCGAAGATTACTACTTCCACCAAGTTGAACTTGTCGAAGGAGCCCTGTCTATCTGTCAATACCAATTTATCACTATGACTGAACACAATCGACATACAAACCCATAACCACGAACATGAGGCCGAGAATGTGGTCTGGTCGTGGGGGTGGGGGTTGGTTGTGACAGTATAGGGTGAAGAAATTTCTAACGCCGAGGAATTTGCCAATTGACTTTAGTTTAGAGCCGAATCCGAAGTTTTCGGAAGGGAAGAACGTTTGTTGGTTGTTCTGCGGGTGTTCTTTTCCAATATCCTTGCGGGTTTCAGATTCATCCATATACGACCAACTGACACACACACATTACGACGAATTGTGTGATTTACAGTTTTGAGTTAAGATAGGTCAAGTGCGGATATATGGCTTTGGGTTAAGTCTCGGGATATTGTGTCATCAAGTTAATATTGAATCCTTTTGGATTTGCTTTGCCTGCGCGCGTGTACTCGTCTATCAACCACCACGCAAGGCATGTTCATATGGATGAATGTCGAGCGAATATATGGCTTGCAAATTTGTTGATTGCAATCTTTCCAAGGAAGCTGTTTGCAAAAAAAAAATCGCAATGAATTGAATGATTGGTTGTTGAGCTCCCTTTTGTATGCTGATTTCTGAATCGATATTTCCGCATGGTTTCCAGTTAATAGTGAATAAAAATCGATTTTCCGGCTATGTAACATTTGGCATTTCGATCTCGTCGCAATTTGCGAAATTAAAACGCAAAAACTCGTTAAATTAATTGTATACTGTAATAACACAGCATATCCTTTTATCATCCAACCACTGATGTGTTAACCTAAAATAAAATAATCCATTCCCTTGTCGCCCAATTTACAATTGTGAAATTTAGTTGAAAACTTTCTCATCCCGCAAAAGGAAAAAAACGTCCCAGAGTGCCTTCCAGTTATTATGAAAAGCCACATCGAAATTTTTGAATTGTGAGGTCTTCGCAGAAAACTAAAGGCTATTTAAAGAACAATTACCAAGCCGACTCTTGCAAAAATTTATAACGTTAGCACATTGTCTCTGTGCTCTGTGGAAGCACGTATCCTTCTTATGCCAATGACGAGAGACGCAACGTCTGCTTCTACTGCTACATACTTTTGATCCTACTTGCCTCTCATACCTAGTGGCTACTGAGTTTTCATCCTTGAATTGTCGCCACAGCTATTATCCGTTCACCTGGAAAAGTAAGCGAAAAACTTTTCCATTGTGCGAATTTTAAATGAAGTAAGAGAATGTCGAGCCGTGCGACATGGGTTTTTCTTGCTATTAGTCCCGTGACAATATTGAAAATTGTTCTTGGCGCGCGATAGTACGATATAATGGCGGGCCAACCGACGACGGTGGTTCGTGGTAGATGTGGTGAGTGTCAAGTGGTATATCGTAAATTATGGCTAATTAAAATTGAGCGCGAGTTGGTGGAATTAAATTTTCATTGAAACTTTATGTTTTTATCTGTTTTTCTTTTTTTTTTTTCTGAACTCGGTGTTTTGGCTTATAAGTTGAAAGACAAGTTTTCGTTGACAATGGCGATTAATATGGCTTTTTAGTAGATCTATAGGTATGTTAATACAAGGTAAGTGTCTTTTTTCGTTTTCAAATTATTCAACTAATTAACTAAATAAATAATAAATTATAAAATCAAAAAAAAAACAGGAAAAAATGCAAAAACAGTGAAAACTATTAATTTTGAAAATAGTCTTAAAATGCATTTAGATAAACTAATTTTACTGAAAAAAATTGTATTTACAAAAAAAACAGAGAGAACTTATGTGGTCCTCCCGATGACAGCTTGCGGCCAAACGGGGTTTTCAAGCCTCTTCGGGGCGAACCATACCCGTTTCATCTCAACAGAATGGCCAAGAGTTGCCAAAAGACCCCTCCCTGGCACGAGCCTTTAAGGTTCGATGCAGAAGGGATATGTATGGCTTTGTATGTGTATGGATGTGTTCTATGTGTTTTTTCGTCAAATTGGGAGCATTTCATCTCAGGGCGGTTGCTCTGAATTCTCCTAATCTGCGTCTCGATGCCGGGACCAATCCCAGTCTCGAAAACTACATCTGCTGTGTAAGTAACCGGCGTATCTTCGGGAATGCCAAGTCCTTGAGGTGTACCTGCTGCAGAGACTGGTGTCATTTCTACTACTCAGGCCTAAGAAAAATGAGAAATTATGACGAGAGTTGTCCTTTGTTGCTCCAGGATGTGTGCACGCGGGTCGGCCCAGCCACCCTCAGAAGCTAATGCTCCACCACCGTCTCCGGCCATTCCTGGCCCCAGCTCTCAAAACAATCCTCCACCACCGCCACCCGTAGTCAGCAATATAACAAGACATAATCGCTCACCTGCACCTCCCGCAGCAGTGTACATCCCACTCACCATATTGCAGTTTAACTGCAATGGCATCCGTCGGATAATCGCAGAGATAGTCCATTGCATGAGTACGCGCAGAATTCTGATAGCGGCATTTCAGAAGACAAAGCTCCAACCTTCAACTCCCGAATTGAACATCCGCGGCGATTACATACTTTTGAGACGCCAAAGAGTCGGCAGGCAGGGTCATAATCCAGGAAGACAGCTCGCATTCCTAATACACAGAAAGAGAAATGCAACGAATGTCTGTAAAGCGACCTCTCAAAATACCCCCCGCGCCCTGTCTCACCCAACCAAAGACAAGGGCAGTGTAGCCATCGGATTCGGTAAGAAAACTACTGCAAATCCAAAACTCTGCGCGAGCCTGTTTAATGAGCAATTTATTGAACACCCCAAGATCAAGATGCTTAACTGCAAGATAAAAAGAAGGACTGGCGAGCGAGCGGTTGACATCATCCCCACCTGTACAGCGGACCATGTCTCAGCAGCAAGAATGCAAAAAACTCAAAGGCCATTGGACCAGATGGCATTTTAATGGTAATGCTGAAACCAGGGGTGGCGGGGGGGCCCACGAGATTTAGGGGCCCAAAAGCCACGTGAAAGATTTCTCGAACCATAAAAACAGCACAACTGCAAAAATAACTCCGACTTAGATATTTTTTGTAGACGCGAAGAGATACTTTTCGAAATCAAAACGAATACTAAATTTATTGTTCCTCTTGCACCAGGTCCCTTATATAAATAAAATCTTTGAAAGTTTATGGGTCATGACACAATCTGGATCATCAAATTTTCACAAAAAAATGCTCCTGGCATGGCTGCGCTATTTGCTGTGGCCGCGGAGTGTAATCCTTTTTCTTGCCAAGTACCATATGAGCAAAAAGATTCTTTTGGTCCCTCTGAAAATAAACTATTTTAAAACATTTTTGGTGGTAGTACCTTGTCTAAACTTGCGGACTAAATTCCAATCCAAAGTGAACTGAACATGAACTGTCAAACACGAACAAAATAGTTTGAGAGTGGTACTAAACTTAGATCAAACTAGTTAGTACGGCCTGTATATGTCGTTGAAGACTAAAATATTTTATCTTGCTTGCGGTTTACATACGGTCATTAGGGCTGTGGTGCAGAAGTCACATGTGGTTTGAAAGGAGTCTTGCCAAGATTACTGTGCTGAATTTAATATTAAGTGCAAGCGTTGAGGGACTTAAATCACAATAAAATTATTAGCTAAAAGAAGGAATAGAATTGAATTAATAACGTGTCGCTTTTATCAATTGTCTAGCAAGTTACAATTTTAGGCCGCCCACACACGAGCGTCCAAATCCATTTTTTGGATTCTTCGTTCTGACAAATTCATACATTTTCTTTGATTTTGACAGAAAGAAAATTAAAAAAATGGATTCGGATTGATCGTGTGTGTGCGGCATATGGTAGATAGGGCGCTCGTCTTCAAATCAAAGGTTCGTGAGATCGAATCCCATTGTAGGCGCAGGAAAATTACTATGCATATTTAAGCACTATGCTTAAAACAACTTTAGAGGTCAATGCTGCGCTGCGTGAGCGTTTTTATTTTAAAATAAAAAAAAAAACGATTGATGAAATCATTAATTTAATAAACGTTACAACAAGAATGCTATTCTCAATATAAGAATGCAAAGAGTCAAAGTAGCTCTTAGCAAAGTTATTTTAAATACGGCCGGCGTTCTTAATTTTAGTAGAAACACTATAACGTAACAATCGTGTTTCAAAAGAGTTGCTTTAAGGTGGATTCACACTTTTTAGTCATCAGTCACAGTCATACATACAAATTGACAGAATTTTAGTCAATCCATTAACTGTCAATCTGTCAACTTGTATGGAAAATGACTGTGATTGATGATTCAAAAATGTGGATCAACCTTCCAGAGTGTTTTCGATTGATTTCACTCTCCTTTTTTCTTAGTGTAGGGGGGCCCACTCAAGAAGTTTGCGGGAGGGCCCCGAGTGAAGTTGTTCCGCCACTGGCTGAAACACCTCGATCTTCCGGCCATCGAATACCTAACGATGGATTTTAACTTGTCGATATCCACGCTTGTCATCCCTGTCTCAAACCCGGTAAAAGCGCAAAACTCGCCGAATCCCACCGTCCAATGACAATTCTATCACCCGTTGCAAAGCCGCTCGAAGCACTCATCCAACCCACCCTTGTATCGCATGCTGAGCTAGCTTCTCACCAGCATGGCTTCAGGAAGATGGATAGCCCCACCCATCACGTCCACAATGTCCTCAACCAAAAACATGTGACAGAACCAACCTAAGGGCCTTTGACATGTCGAAAGCCTTCGACACGGTCATTCACTCTGCGTTGTGGGCCGATCTCCTAAATATGCATATTTATGCACAAGAGGTTAGGTGGATTGCCAAGTATCTAGCTGGTAGGCAATCCTTCACAGAGTTTCGGGGCAGTTGTTTAAAGCATAGGAAGCAGGGAATTCCACAGGGTAGCGTACTCTCTCCTACATTGTTTAACATCTACCTGTGGAGCCTGCCAACACCCCCGGAAGGTATCGAACTAATTTCCTATGCGAACGATTTCACCGTACTCACCACGGGGAATGATTTAAATGGCATGTGTGCTTGACTGAATGACAATATTGAGAAACTGGTGGAGTTTTTCAATATCCGAAATCTAGTCTAAACAACAACGTCCTGAAGGCTCTAGCCGGGAGTTCCGGGAGCAAGGACAAAGAAACTATGTTGGTCAACTACAAAGCGATAGGTAGGGCAATCCCTAGCTATGCAGCACCGGTGTGGTCACAAACCGTTTGTGACACAAACTGGAATAAGATCCAGGCATTCCAGAACGCTGCTCTACGTATCGCTACAGGTTGCCATCTCATGTCGTCCCCGGATCATCTTTATCAAGAAACCAGCATGTTATCAGTGCGCGATCACAATCAATCTCTTTACAATATCTGGTCGTTTTCTATCGAGAGGATCACCCAAACCATCATCTCAAGGACAATACCCCCCATCCACGACATGTCAGGAGTGGAATCAGAGATTTCGAGAGAGACGTCCAGCGATACAAACGGGTGCCTCCCGATATATTCGATAACACAGCATACCATGCGGCCATTGCAGATATTCACACAACCGTTGTGAATCAGTCAATAGGGAGATTAGGTCCGAATAGGGTCATCTAAGTGCCCCCACTACCCATATCGCCTGAGGAGACTAGGCTCCCGAGAGCCACAAGAGTGACACTAGCCCAGCTTAGGTCGGGTTTTTGTTTACGCCTCAATTCGTACCTATCTCAAATAGACCCGGACATCCAGAACATTTGTCTGAGCTGCGGTGGTGCGCCTCACGATGTGGACTACCTGTTTCGATGCCCCGCACCCACTAACTTCACTCCGAGGGCGTTTTGGGACAACCCTATTGCAGTTGCTACGTTCTTGTCGCTTGAGACAATTGGCGAGAATGACGACGATACTTAGAGCACATAGTTATTAGTTATTAGTTATTAGTTATTAGTTATTAGTTATTAGTTATTAGTTATTAGTTATTAGTTATTAGTTATTAGTTATTAGTTATTAGTTATTAGTTATTAGTTATTAGTTATTAGTTATTAGTTATTAGTTATTAGTTATTAGTTATTAGTTATTAGTTATTAGTTATTAGTTATTAGTTATTAGTTATTAGTTATTAGTTATTAGTTATTAGTTATTAGTTATTAGTTATTAGTTATTAGTTATTAGTTATTAGTTATTAGTTATTAGTTATTAGTTATTAGTTATTAGTTATTAGTTATTAGTTATTAGTTATTAGTTATTAGTTATTAGTTATTAGTTATTAGTTATTAGTTATTAGTTATTAGTTATTAGTTATTAGTTATTAGTTATTAGTTATTAGTTATTAGTTATTAGTTATTAGTTATTAGTTATTAGTTATTAGTTATTAGTTATTAGTTATTAGTTATTAGTTATTAGTTATTAGTTATTAGTTATTAGTTATTAGTTATTAGTTATTAGTTATTAGTTATTAGTTATTAGTTATTAGTTATTAGTTATTAGTTATTAGTTATTAGTTATTAGTTATTAGTTATTAGTTATTAGTTATTAGTTATTAGTTATTAGTTATTAGTTATTAGTTATTAGTTATTAGTTATTAGCTTCTAGTTTTTGAAACTAAAACCGAGAGAAAGCGAGAACTAATTCGTAAAAACCATTCATAATCATTTTCCAAGTATAATAAATCTCGATTGAATATTTATTTTTTTTTTTCATTTTTTCATTTCAGTTTAACACTCCATTTCTAAATCCCAGTATATCTATTCTTCCAAATGCATTGTCCCTGACAAACAGTATTGCTTGTCAATTTACGAAATCGCTCAAGGGAGTTCTCATTGTTCTTTTCCTGAAGTCCCTTCATCCTGTTGATTTCTCCCATCACAAAAAACTACGTGAAAAATTGTCTAAATGGCAACATGAGCGATATTTTCCATTTGAACCAATGTAAATGCATAATATATTCAGAAATTTTCCATCAATATATCATGGGACCAGCTTCCTTATTCTTATTGCAACATTCAGAAGTCACTAGGGCCTCGGTCCATTGACGCTCCTTGTGCACTGGAAACGAAGGTTCTTAGTCGTGATCATACTCTTGCAATATAGCATCACTTCTATTAGCAGCAATATATATCTTCGATGAAAATTTGAAACACGGCGCTTTTCAATTTTTCAATTCCAAAAATATTTTTGCTACTTGGGTAGATGCATTGCTGATATTTGTATGACCACGTCATTGCCATGCCAATGCATTTGATGCACTTGCAATCTCTTTGGCCTCGCTTGTCTTGTTCGCTTCTATCGCATGCGGACTACATATATCGAGTCGTATTACTCTTGGGGTATTGTCTATGCAACATCCGCTATTCCGTTCACGTACAACACAATAGGCAAACGGCGATATACCTAAGTAAAGTATGCATCTGTACTCCAATAGACGAGGGAAAGCATTATTGTTGCAACCTTTTACTTGTTAGATGCATCATGCATCAAAAATCCCCGAGGGACTAGTACTGTGCCGGGGCTAAGGGATATGTACATTCCGGCATTCTGGGACTTGGGTTTCATGCCATACACCATACAGCCATCAACCTCGATTACGCCATCTTTCCCGTACAACACCATCACCGAATCCACACATAGCATGACTGAAAACATTGAGCCACACCACACAATACAATTTGAATCAAGTCAATAAAAAGTTCAATTTTATTTGTCACTGTTGGCGTGGAGACGTGACTTCTTTTCGCAAAAAGCAGCAGCCACTGTCACGACCGCATCGATGAGCTCCGGAATCAGAAAGACTTAGCTCAACAGCATGCAGCAGAAGGATCCTTTTAACAATCACAACCCTCACCCCGCAGCGTCGCTCGACGCAGTTGACAGGAGGAGATGTGGCCTTTGAAAAGGGTTAAATTTTCAGATGTGTTGCGGTCGTTTTAAGCAGCAAAACAGGGGTTACAAACAGGCAACGATAAATTATTTACGAACCTGATTGAATTATTTAGGGAAGATATAGGAATGAATTCATGGAAATAACAAGGACACAGATCCAAACGATTCCCTGGGAAATGCTTAAAAGCAAAACGTATAAAACGCCATAGTCAGTTGTAAGTGCAAAAAGAGTTCGCTATCGAGTCGCATTCTATGGATGGGATAACGACAATCCCGGAGTGGCACAATATGCTTCCTGGAAGGTAGCCCACGAACGTGATGCAATAATATGCTCAAACTTCGCGTGATATTCGGACGATGCAGTAACTTTTCGCTTTCGGATAATGCCAGTGAAAAGACTAGAATTCTTATATTTTATCCTGATTCTGTTTTGCTGAAGCGAAGGGAAAGTCATGGACTAACTGGGATCAGGTTGCTTGGTTTTTTGCCTGACATCTGGAAATGGTATTCAAACTGAGTCTGGTCGGATTTACAAACGGCATGAAATTGTTTGTTTAGTGTAATTTAAAAAATAAATTAAATAAACACCAAAAAGGACGAAAATGCTTTCGCTGAGATAAGTCCTTCAAGAAAGTAATTTAATCCTTTGAAATTATCAAATTCACTTAATCACCATGGTGTCATTTTGCTCATGCTCCTCTCCCTGGAACCACTATGAATTAATCCGCACCATGATTAGATTGATTGTCGCTTATCCTTTATCCCCATGCCAGGACGACACATAAACTTCAAAGGCACACAGTGCCCAAGCCCAAGTGCCAAGTTTCTAAACTCGAATGTCACTCAATGCTAACGATACCATATACCTCGCTTACCAACTCCACTGAACTCAACTCGGGGACCACGACGAAAGGAAATTTGTTCCGCTATCTCATTTAGGGAAAATTTTCCAAAGATTCAATGCCATACCCGCACTTTATGCAACCAGTATGACAGTGTAGCGTGAATGCTTTTCGATGTTGTGCTATAATAGCAGAGTATCAAACAAATTTGCCCTAACCTCGACCTTTCCACCCTCACCCCCCTGTATACTCGTTTGGCATTGTTGTTTGGCTGGAAAAGTTTTGTAGAAAAATCATTTAATGGCAGGAGATGGTGTCGGGAGGGGGAGAAGGAGGGGTAAAGGCGGCAAAATCTCTTAAGAAGACCAAAGAAAATAATTTTAAAGTTTTGCTATTAAAGTGCTACCAAGGGAAATTAATTTGCCAACACAGAGTATAGAGTTTATGCAGTTCGTCTAATTAAAGGAAGGAATCAAGGCGAACACAAAAAAAAAACGTAGTGTAGGAGTCTTAGTTTGTATGTCCTGTTAAAACTTCTTATACTCGTGTATAAGGATGGTGACAAGAATGGAAATCCGGCAAAGTTCAAGAAGATTATTTTCAAAAGTGTGATGAAGTTAAGAGTGGCATTTTCGGGGAAAATTTATTTGATCAGATCGGGATAAAAATGAAGTGGCATAGGCTATGAATAGAATGTTCTGTCACTTCTGTGAAGTTAGCCCGCACACATTCTCAAATTACGCTCGTAACCATTTTTCCGCCGGCGGCTACGATTGTTCGTGAATGTTCGTCAATTATTTTCGTTTGTTCGTCCTTAATTATTTAATAATAGCAACTTTAAAATTCTCAGTGTGAACCTAGCCCGCCATCTATAAATATGGTTGGATTGGTATAAATTTGGTATCAATCGAAAGCCAGACGTTTTTTCGTTATTTTGTAATGAACCACGGAGGGACGGAGCTGACCGTAAAGGTCGAAAGCCAAAAAAGAGGCTTCTTCAATGGGGACGGCGGCGAAAAATAACTGGATGCTATGCTCAACCTCGGAGGGGCATGTGTTTTGCCGCCTCATTGTCCCTGTCTATTCATATAAGCATCGGCACTCTCATGCCTCATGCCATTTTTTTCTCAAACGGGGGCACGTGGCATATTATTCAACACAAAACACAGAAGACACCCAAACCATGGACACACAACTGGTTGTTTCATTTTTGTCTTACATTAGTCGCTTTCTTTCTCGCCAAAATAGGCGTTACCCAATTAAATTTAACTAACCGGAACACAACTGTTATCGACACATAAATATCCTTCTTCGCTCTAAGCTGCATTTTTCAAATTTCAACGATTTAATAAATACATTCAAATCACTCAGATTTGGAAAAATGTTGCCAAAGCAAAGAATGAACATATTTGTGTCCGAACTGGCCGTTACAATGTAGGTACATAAATCTACGGAGTTCGCCTGTAAGCACCTCAACTGTGCATTTAAATGCCAATAAACATTAGCCGTGCAGGCTGGCTAGGGCAAGCCTGACTTCTCCTCCGGATGTCAATTGTTTTGATCAGGTTTTTGAAGTTTTAGCAATCTGGGGTTTTATAAGCCTGAAACAGCAGCAGTTGTTAGTGTCAATCGTTGATACTCGCGGCGCGCTTTAGAGCACTTAGACCGTATGCACTGTCCAAGTGCTCAGTAAAGCTGGGGTTTCGACGCTTTTCATTGGGCAATCTCTTTCTTTGCATGGAGGTATCACAGACAAAAGGCTTTACAGATTTCTGACAATAGTTTCCGCTTAATGAAAAGTTTCATCAAAGGACCCTAAAAAACCTTTGAAACGCTTTGCATCGGCCGACCGCTCGCTATTACTCGCATCATTGTGAGTCCTTAAAGAAACGCCTGGTCAGAGCGTAGCTGGCGGTGATTAAAACAAATTTCAGCTTTTTAAAAATCATCTGTGAGAATGAGAAGCATATTTAAATGACCATAAAAAATAAAAGGATTTTTAACGGCTCGATCCTCGCTACGCAAGGACCTCGCTTCTTCACACACACGTGCACAACATTGGCCATTTCTGGCAAACATTTTTAGGTATCATTGTTCGGAAGTTCCAGTGGTCCAAAGTCGTGAAGTGCAACTTTGGCCCCATACGATCCGTAATTAACGAGATAATCGAACTTTTATTATAAGTAATATTTGACCTTCGATAACTAGCGAACGCATTGTCCGATCTCTCTGTAATCAGAAACACTTGTTTAAAACCCTGAATGATGAGCAACAGGCGTCTTCAAAGGACCATAAAAAAAAACATTTGAAACGCGTATTATCGTCCCGACAACCGCTACACGCGGACCTAGGTTTTTTTGTGAGTCTAAATTTCCAAAACAATTTACCGAGGTGCGAGTTTGAAAGCATTTCAAATTTCTTAATTGTCCTTTGCAGATGCTTTCCGTTTATCAGAGGCGACCCTCAAAAAACTATTAAACGCCTATGGCTCCACCGGATCCACACCCATGCTCATGCTCACATCTTGCCATTCATCGATTTCCAAAGGGACAAACGAAAGCGTTATAAAGCTTTTCAAAGTTTTCCGAGTCTCGTCTCTGATAAATAAGAAGCGTCAGAAAAACAATAAAGCATTTCGTATTTCACCTCTCCTTCCACCTGAACCTCGTCCCAAGGCTAAGTAGGATTAAAATAGAATCTCTGTAAGGGGCTGTTATCGCATCGTTATTCTCTCGCTTTGTTCAGATATCGCTGCCTCTACACTTTAAAAAGAATATCTGGTGGGAAACTTTCATGTGGCATGTCCTCTCTGCTCTCTGGCGATAGAGCGAGCGATGCAAGGAGCGAACGTAAGGGCGATCTAGTCCTGTAAATTAAATTCTATTATCACAAGAGGATTTTTCTTTTCAAGGGATGATGCATAACAGAATTTAGCGCAAATGATGAACAAGGAATAAGTCGCTCATAAAATTTACGCTCGCTTGTCGTACTTTGGCCCGAATAAATTACGGTCGGTGACGAATGCATCCCGCTTATTGTATCTTGGGTGTTCATTCTCGATCGAATGCATTGAATTTTGGCGTGTTTCGCGTTGTGCCTTTCAAAACACATCGTCCGCCGGAAAACCCTCAGTACTTGACTCACGAAATCCCTGGCGACGGTGATCATTTCGGTTCGCTCAAACTTAGAGTCGCCAACGACTCTCCAGCGATTGAACATTTAAGCTCCTTTTTTAAGGTTCCACTACCGAATTTGTTAGAGAAGATGAGCTTTATCCACAGACAGGGCCGGCGCGAGCCTCTGCCGCGCCCTAGGCGAAAGTTGAATATTGCGCCCCTTGGCTAGGGAAGGGAAGTGTGTGTGTGTGGGGGGGGGGGGTAGTGGTTTATTTGGAAGTTCCGGAATTTTGAAACTAATTCAGATAACTCGATGTCTCGAGATATTTCATGCTCAATAGATGTTGTCGCTAACCCAACTAATCTTTCCTACGACATAGTTGAGCGCAAGTACGTCTTAATTAATTTTAATTTAGAAAAACTGCGCTCTCCACTTGCAACAGTGACAGGTAAAGTCAGCAAAATTCTTAAAGAAATGTAAATATTAGGAACAATACTCTGCAGATTATGTTGTGCAATAAACTGAAGAACTTCGCATGGGTTTATTGTTTTAGGAAGTCTTCGCGATATACATAATAGTTCTGAAAATAGATCATCTCCATCGATATCTTTGTTAACGTTATGGTTTAAGGCCTTTTCAAAATTTTGACACTGTAACCGAATTTGATGTCATAAAGAAATCCAAATAATATACAATATTCTTCCATCTGCGAAAAACGGTCCTGGATTGCATTTATAGCTTTATCTAAAACCGGAAAATAAAACGTTACTTTATGTTTGGTTTTCGGGTCTGTAACTGGGTTATCTTCTGCCTCGAATCCAAATTGTCTTTTAATTTTTCGCTGCCTAACAGGTACACTTGGAAAATCCGTTTTCACTTCGAGCTCTGTCGCAAGAACTTTAGCATCTGCCAATTTTTGTTCGTAGCTTTCATCAGATCTACAGTCTAATAGAAAATCTTTAGTATTTTTGAGCTGTTGCGTACACGAAAATATGTCGGCATTCTTACTTTGTAATAATTTGCTAGTGACGTTAATTTCGAAAAGGATATTGTACCACGTTACGAGTGATACTAAGAATTTAAATGAACTTATTCCATCTGCAATGCCCTTCGCTTCAACGCGTGTCTTATTCCCACTGTAAGCTGAAAGGTTTGGGTCTTCGAAAATCTCAATAAGTGCATCGTATTTTTTGGATATTTGAAATCGCAAAGGCTTCATTGCATCAATGCGACTCTCCCAACGTGTTTCACTTAGAGGCTTTACAGTTAACTCTGTTATATGTTTTTTAAGAATTTGCCAACGTTTTGTCGAACCAGCGAAAAAATTGTAAATTTGTTGAACCATATTAAACAAATTTGTAGCTTCTAGACAACAACTTGCAGCATCATTGACAACTAAATTTAAAGAATGGGCGCTGCAAGGAACAAAAAAGGCTCGTGGGTTTATATCCAGTATTTTCCGTTGAACACCATTTATTTGTCCTTTCATGTTACTCCCGTTGTCGTATCCCTGACCTCGTAAGTTAACAATCTGTAATCCCATTTCTTCAAGTTGATCGATGATTGTTTTCGATATAAAAGCACCAGTTGTTTCCTCCAGTGGAACAAACCCAAGGAAATGCTCTCTTATGACTACTTTGGGTTGTTGCATTTCCAGACTAATTATATCGACAAACCTGACTATAATAGTCATTTGCTCTATGTGGCTGACATCGGGGGTACAATCAAGGATAATTGAATAATATTTCGTTAATTTAGCATTGTTTACATTTTTTTCTCTAATGGCTCGAGATAGCAGCTGTATTAATTCATTTTGAATATCTTTGCCAAGGTAATGGACAAGCAATTTGCCATCTTTAATTTTTCGCAAATGTTCATTCATCACAGGATCGAATAATGCAAGATATTCAATGAATTTTAAGAAGTTGCCGTTATTAGGGTCAAATAATTTATCGGTTGAACCCGGAAAAGCCAAATTTTGTTCACCAGGCGTTCTTACCAAAGCTATTAAACGATGTAAGATTTGTTTCCAATAGCCTTCTTCCTGGTTTACTTTGTTTTGGAGGGCAGAGTCAATCGTTTTATTTTCCCGCAGACGTAGCTTAAGTTCTCGCCACATATAGTTATCAATATGGTTTGCATTGCGTTCATGTGAAGAGAGGATTTTACTTAGATTTTTCCAATCATTACATCCTTCACGACTTAGATATGTTTCTCGTTTATTGCTGAATAACTTGCAGCAAAAACATACAACTGAATTATTTGATGTGGAATAAACCAACCATTGGGCATTTGTCTCTTAAAGTGAACTGTAGTAAACCTGCGGTTGATGTTGTCTTTGGGGAATCGACTATCTATATTTTGGCGAGGACCGCGTGAGATAATAATTTGGCGCATATTATCATTTATCGAAACAGGCCAAGTACCAGGATCTCCATAATCAATAGACGCTGTTACCTCATTGTGAACAGATTGTAACGCTTCTATCACCGAAGTCACTGTTTCCTCTTTGCATGACGATTGTTTTTCAGTGGCTGGTGGGGTAGTCAAAGTACTGCATTCAAGTATTTCCGGTTGATTATCTTTTCTTAAAAACCCCATAAGTGAGTTTTTAAGTTTAGCGACTTCTTTCTCTTTGCGCTTCCGGTATTGCGATCCAGATGGTTTCTTTGATTTATTAGCTCCATCCATTGCTCCAAAATGTTGGATGTTCTATAAAAAATATGGGCAAGTATTATTTTTTTACTTTTACGATATCTGTATCAACCAGGAATAGTGACACAACATAATATTTTATTTTTAGAATTGCATTAGATGCCTTTTTTCCAGTAAAATTCGTAAATTTATCCCATCAAATTTGTACATAATTATCGAATAGAATTTATACTTTGTCGAATACAATTCATAACTTGTCGAATGAAATTCATGACCTTTTCAAATCAAAATAATTTTTTTAAAGGAATTATGTAGCCTTTTCGAATCAAATTTAAAATTTTAAGAAATTAATTTAAAAGAAAATTTTCGCGAATTTCATTCAAAAAAAAAACTGCACACTAAATTTAAGTTGGGGATTTTGTTTCGACATACATAGTTTACCTAAAGTTTTATGCGAGAAAATTTAAATTTTACATTTCCGGTCAAGATCCGGTGTAAGGTATGTACATATGAGGCAAATTACGAACATTTAACTGAATGGATTTTACTTGCACATTTTTAAAATTGTTTCCGATTTTATGTATATGTAATCACTTTTATTGGATAACATGTTTATGTATATCATACTTATTTCAACTTAGAAATGGAAAATGTTGAGTTGTGTCAATATTGACGCCCTTAGGTGATATTTGATTAAATTTAAAATTAGAATAATATTTACTTTAACTAGTATTGTAATGATGGTTATTACTTAAATCTCGTTTCAATAAAAAAGGAGCGACCACCAATAATTGCTAGCGGAAAAAGGACAACTTCTCTATTGATAAATATTACTTTTATATTACATTATCAGCCAAATTTACCTAATTTTCTAAATCACAATAAACTTCACTATCTGAAAAAAGGTTGCAAACTAAAAACTTCACTCTGTCGAAAATTTTAGATTACTGACGTAGAACAAATTTATTAAAACCAGCAAACCTCTTTTACCAAAATTCTGCACATGCATTATTTGATCAACGATTTTGTTCGAATTTTTAAACAAAATTTCGTCGACTCTCGGTCCTTTGATAATAATATTTAAGGCGCGATAAACATGTTCATGATGCTTGCAAAAGTTTTCCTGGCCCACTTGAAACTATTTTGCGCCCGTAATGCAATTTGTATGCGCCCGAGTCTCGTATTGATAAAGCAAACCAATCATAGAAATCAAATTTAGAAGAGCATCATCAACACAATTCTCGGTCGCATACAATTATCATTTCCCGCGCAAAATATGTAGGTACCGCTTTAAATACCGGGTGTTATACACTGGGAGACATTCCAATAAGAAAAGCCTTTGATTATAAAACGCCTGCATCTTAGCTACTCGTATATTCAAATTCAAAGAAATGTACGGCTTGAAAGTTAATGATTATTTCAAATATTATAAGATGTGTGATATTCGTCTTCGCCGTAAATTTTTTTACGCCCATGAGCGTGGCGCCCCTGAGTATTGTTGTCTTGAGCTTGGCGTGGTGCCCCTGATTTCGGCGCCCCTGAGCGTGGCGCCCTAGGCGACCGCCTACTTTCGCCTATCGACGCACCGGCCCTGTCCACAGAAAATAAAAATGAAAATATCTTAATATCTAAATATCTAAATATCTAAATATCTAAATATCTAAATATCTAAATATCTAAATATCTAAATATCTAAATATCTAAATATCTAAATATCTAAATATCTAAATATCTAAATATCTAAATATCTAAATATCTAAATATCTAAATATCTAAATATCTAAATATCTAAATATCTAAATATCTAAATATCTAAATATCTAAATATCTAAATATCTAAATATCTAAATATCTAAATATCTAAATATCTAAATATCTAAATATCTAAATATCTAAATATCTAAATATCTAAATATCTAAATATCTAAATATCTAAATATCTAAATATCTAAATATCTAAATATCTAAATATCTAAATATCTAAATATCTAAATATCTAAATATCTAAATATCTAAATATCTAAATATCTAAATATCTAAATATCTAAATATCTAAATATCTAAATATCTAAATATCTAAATATCCAAATATCTAAATATCCCATGGCCCATGGTATCAATGCTGCGACTCGCAGAGGCCGAACAGAAAATTATGTTACTTCAGACTTTTTGTGTTTCTAGTTCAAGAATGTTATAGGACACCAACAATCTAAAGAATTTGAATGACCGAACAACATACGCAGTCGATTTATCAAGGTAGCAGAAGGCCCATATTGTAGAAAATAGACCCAGCTGAAGGCAATGACTGCAAACAGTGCGTGAATTGGAAAATTCTCTCAGCTATGCCTCTTTAGATATTGAATGCAGCTACAGATAGAGAGTTAGCAGGATTCGGGACTTGATGCAAAAAAAAGGAAGGAATTATCTACATTTTTCAATATTCATGAGCTCACACATTCGACTGAGCACAATCTTCAACCAACAACGTCAAAATCCAAACATAATTGTCTTCATATAGTGTGGTTAACTATATGTGTGTGATTCTGTGTGCAATTAAGCAAGCGTCAATTAATAAATTACAATTTTCCTACACTCTATTTGCGCGTTCGTTCGAATTACATGAACACACGAACAAGCCATTGTACCGTACTCTGTATTATGTCTTCCTATTGCGGGAATTGATAAAAGCCCGGACACGCCGTATAGTAGAAAATAATGTCCTGTCCTGGTTCCGGATCCTTTTGTGCACACTATATATAGATGATGCGCATAGCACGCGGTTATATTAAATAATGCACGTTCTGGGAGAAAATTTTAGTTGTTCCTGTATCCGATGCATCACGGTTTTCCTCAAAATTGTTAAGTCCACGTTCAGCCGCTTTGGTTGTCGTCCAAACGACGGCATGGTTGTATAATAGGAGCACGATCAAAAATGGGAGGAAGCTGAAATTTGCCAGTTTCATATATGGACTCGTAATAATGCCGCACCAAGTAAAGTCAGTTGCCTTGTGACTAAAAAGGATCCACGACGAGAAGAGAAATTGAGTGGCGTCGAAGATGCATTCATACAGAGTGGTATACAGAGGACACGACTGGACCCAAATCTGGATTCATAGTCCTAATATTCGTTTCGTCCTGATAGTCGACATGCAGCACAAAAGAACGCGGTGCCCGTTATAGTGATAATATGGGTGTCGAGAGTGCATCCCGTAATGTTTGACCGTGGAGGAAGCACACAGTAAAGGGCATAGCTAACGACTGCATATTATGATAATAGGACGTAGTCGAGCGTGGTGATGATGAAAATAAGCATGTTCTCACATAATTTCGCTTTTGTGTGCTGTACGCGGCGCCCGGCGTGGCCGTCCGTTTTATATAATGCCCATAAGATTCTGCCCGAACAAAAGGGCATCAAGGCAAGGACGCACAGCGCCGCCTAGCCAACCAACCATACATCCAACGAACCATTGGACGTTAACGCGACAAACATGATTGCGTCCTGTGTTGATAGCCAATTATTCGCCATTGTTCGTTGGCACTTTCAAATGGATATCAGCACACAGAGAGGGCTTCGTCCGTCAGGATGACATGTCAGAAAGGACAGATGAAATTGCATGGTGATGCTGCTGCTGCACATCGGGAAAAGTTTCTCGAATATGCCAACGACATGAAAATGCTCTAGACTGGAAATCAATTTTTGGTTTTTGCATATATGTACGTTCATAAAACGAAAGGACAAAATTACATTGGCGACGAATCCGAAGGAGGCAGACATATTGTGACGCTACACGAATGGATTATATAAATTTAAATTTGAGTTTTAATTGACAGGATTTGCGGTCTCGCTTTGTCAATGGAGTAGTCAAAGCTGTCTCTCTTTGATTGCTATGTGACATGAGGCTGAACGACGAACATATTCAGTGTACCGCCATTCCATGACATAGTCAGCTGAATAGCCCATCCAAAATTATTTTCTTTTTCGCCCAGGACATTCATTAATATCCTGCGCAAACATGAAACAGTTTTACTTTAATTACGGGATAATTTCCAAGTGGGATAACGTTAAGGGAGAAAAACTACGTACATACATAACGGATGCCACAATACTCGTGTGCGTTATTATCGTTTTTATGTTTTGTCTCCGAGATGGCTTATGGTTAGACTCCGTTCCGCTATAAGGACGACGACATCCAGTTCTTGTTTGACGCAACGCAATAAATTGTCGTGTTAATTTGTCACTTTTTGTTACCTCGTTGCTTGCTTAGCCGACGTTGAAGCCATTTCTAAATATTGCCATCCCATTTGTGTGATATAATCTGCGGTGGTTACTATACAGTAGTTGTCTAAGAAAATTGTACAGATCCCTTTTTTTTTCAAGAAGATGGCTTGTCAATAGGTATGCATTTTCAGAACCGAGTGATTTGCTCAGGTTTAACAGAATTTTTCGTCGAAGGAGTTATCTGCCATCCCAGTTGGTGACTGTAAATTCAACGTACAAGGAATTTAATTCGTGGGTTTCCTGGTATGGATTCAGTTGCTGTAATTTGGTTCTTAATAATCTTTAATCCTAGAGCCGAATGAAGATCCGTAGAAGAAACTCGAGGACTCAATTTCTCTGGCGTTTACAATAGAGAAAGTGCACAATTCGCCGAGTAAATACTCTCCCATCCTATAATGAACATGTAATAAATCACATCACAAAAAATAGAATTGAAAATCAATGTTGTAATGAGCTTAACTTAACTTAACTTAACTTAACTTGCTGCGAGCCCTGATATTTCTTGGGATTCTTTTCCGAAATCTATACACAAATACCTGTAGGTACAGTTGAAAACTCATTTCGTTATGCCACCTGAAACAGTTCTCTCCTGCATGGAATTTATGTTGATTGTACTTACTACCCGCAAGAATTTCGAAACCGCCTCCCATGAATGAATTTTTAAAATTTTAGAATTTTTTCTATTTTGAATTATACAGTTTATACATTTTTGGATTTTTTATTATCGATAAATCGGCAAATTTTAGAAAGGACCTGAAACTTGTAGAGGCGGCGAATTTATAAAACGACCGCTTTTGCAGAAGTTCATTTATTTTTCGTAATTATGTAAACGGCTTCTTCAGATCTTGAACGAACTTTACATCAATGGACGTTTCTGAGATATGCCACCCCTCAAAATGTGCCGCTCCGGGCAATTGCACAGGGTGCCCATATGAGAAATCCGGCCCTGGAAAAGGTTTCACCATATAAATAAAATTTGAGCGTAAGCCCTGGTCAGAAAAATGTCTCGTCGGTATTCGCAGAAAAAAAAACAAATTATTTTATTATCTTTAATTCAAGTGCCTTCTATCGACCAAAAATGGATGGTGTAGTTCATTGCGGGGCTCAAATTACAAGCAGCCAAAACGAAGTAGTTGAGCTTAAATGGTGGAGGGAAAAGCGGTATTCGTATTTCAGGACAGGTAGAGTTGATAAATTTTGCTACTTCGAAAACATAGTTACAGCAGATTGGATTGGTCACACTTTTCGACAGTATCCGACAATTTTGCTAAAAGGGTTCTGCATTAAAATCTTCAAGGAGCTGTGTTGGACGGCTGAAAAACATGAGGTAGGGGGTTGCCTGATAGGCTGCGTGATTTTCCCTAAAATAAAATTGATTTTCCCCTAGATTTGAATTAAAACAAAAACCTCCCACAAGAGCTTCACGCTGGTCGCTAAATGTGATGTGTGGACGAAGGGAAGAAGCATAACGAACAACTCGACTATCTAAAAGCTGAGTGATTATTTTTTCTTTCAACGACAGTTGGCTGCCTATTGGGTCGCCGCGAATGAAGTATCTCCATGTGAGGAGACCCCTAGGGTACCGTTATGAGGAATGACAAATTTATCGGAATGGCTTGCCTACAGTTTAAGTGACGGTATCCAAACGCTGTAGTTGAGCCTATCGAAGTGGGCAGTTGCTGACCGAAGACGTAAAAAAAGAAACATATGCCTAGGATAACCCGCACAAAGGTTCGAAAAATTAAAAAATAAGTTTCATAGAATTGACAACAGCCAGCTCAAGGGCTCCTTGATGGTGGTTAAAATCGTCTTTCTAAGCTCTCGCAATTTAAAATCGCCAACCTTTAAGTCCCTTAAGGTACGTTGTGCTCGACACGACTGCATCGGCTCTAGCGACAGCGACTCGCTCATTTCATATAAAAACTCGTTTTTAGAATGAGAGAAAAATGAGTTTTTATATGAAATGAGCGAGTCGCTGTCACTAGAGCCGATGCAGTCGTGTCGAGCACAACGTACCTTTAGATAAAAATATTGGTAAAACGAGACCGAGGCTAATTTCGGGCGCGGCCGAAATTTAAATACCCGTCCCGTCACATTTGAATGAAACTTAAGCTTCTTTTGTGTTAATAATTTCTACCGCAGCCCTATGACATGTTCCGATTCCATCTGTTCCTGGATGTGTTGAGGCTAAGGCAGGAACATACTTGGATGAATTTTGGTGATGATTCAAAAAGGAAAAAGTTTTTCGTGCAAGAACCTAATATTTGATTTGATTTGAATGACAGCAGTTTTTGGATAATATGACTATAACGGTAATATTCTCTTGTGTTATATGAACGCCTAAATTAATGTCAAAAATTTTAGGGTTCAACCCATACAATAATGATAAGAAACTGATAAGAAATTTTGCCACTTTTTTTAAAACCGAATGGGCTACGAATTCGCCATTCAAATTTTCTAGCCAGAGTTTCCGTTATAAAGTCTTTTCTGAACACTTGCTAAAAATACCGTTTGACTCCCTGACACCGTTAGGAGTCCTCAAATCGAAATCGCCATCATTATAACGCCAATCAAATTAGTCAAAAATAAACTTGACTTCATGCATCACAAGTCGACGCGACCGTGCTGTATCTATAGGACGCATTGAAAATGAAACACATGATGGTCAGCTGAGGGAAATGCCATTAATCAGCATGTGTGCTTGCATATGGGAAACACAATGGTTCTTTTCGCTTTAAAAATGATTCGTACACTTATCGCATTCTTCTTACTATATAAGACAAACACAAGTTTGATTCTTTACGTATTTATGTTGTTGATGTTGGCGTGAGTATGCCAACACAAGAGCGTTACGTGCTGTGTCACGTTGGCCATCACACCACACTTTTGCGAACAAAAAACAGCAAGTATAGCTTAAAATTCTTATTCATTGCAGAAGTGTATTGGTCAACATTATTCCCGCTAAATCAGAAATTAGCCCGCTTTGAAACCATTCTTTATTGTACAAAATTTAATCAACATTTTTGCGTGGAATTCAAATGGATTTATTTCGCTGTATTACATTTTTCATTTCTTATGAATAATACATCATTCATATATTTCGCGTAAGTAATGAATATTTTGTACGAGCAATGCATTAAACATATATGTTACACAGCTATTACATCATCTTTTTGAGTAATGATTTTTTAATCATTATCCGTAATAAGGCGCGTAGGCGTGTATAGATGTTTTTTTGGGGGCATCGTCATGTACTGTTTGTATGAAAACGTCATAGCTTAAAAAGGTATCTCGGCTGAAGTGTATGGTGCATGAATCAGGTCACGCATGTGTTTTTTGCTGGCTGAGATAGGCCTGCAATAGTGACTAAAAAATTTCTCCTTACGTATTGGGTTGAGGGGTTTTGGAAGCTTTGTTCATGTAGATTGAAATGCAGGTAGTTTCATATGCAAAATCGCCTGATCAACTGATTTTTTGGGGGAGTTAACGTCGTCGCGCGAGACTTTTACCGTTTTGATTACTTGTCATACAACCAGAGCTCACTAGATCATGTAATTAAAAATAGGGAAATCAGCGACTTAATTTTTTTTTACGGTGTAAAGTGAATGTCTTCCGTTCTTATCGCTGAAGTTATCTAAACGACAACAGGCACGATCTTGACCTTGTATCGACCTTGGATTATAATTCGACCTGTGCCTTGTTTTGCAAACTGTTATCCACAGAACTCAATGTTCTGTCAAAGCCGTATCAGAACTGCTGTGGTCTATAACCTCACCAAATATATCTCTGCAATCATTTCTATTTTTCAAGGGTACTAATTTTTTTTTCAAATTTTCTTCTTCTTTACGGCACGATAGCCCGACGTCGGGCCTTGACCGCCTGGATTGAAGACCTCCAATTGTCGCGGTCACGCGACCTTGTCCTCTAGTTTCGAAAGCCTAGCATCTGGGCATCTACAGAATGCTCCCATCGGGCTATCGGTCGTCCACGCAATCTGGCTCCGTCCACTCGTTGCGCGTTCATCACCTTTTTGGGCATGCGATCGTCGTTCATCCTTTGTACATGTCCCGCCCATTGCAGTCGCTGCAATTTCACGATTTTCGACACATGTAGCTCATCATACAACTGATACAACTCAAAGTTGTACCGGATGCGCCATTCACCTCGTTCACGAATGGCCCCGAACATCAAGAGACGCGAGAGCGTATCGCCCGCCAAAGGAAAAAACCAAAGCGAACCATTCTATGATTACCGGAGACAACTTGCTTTTTTGTTTGACAGGGCTACAGCCTTCCAGGCAACATTCCCCAAAATTTTTTTTTAACAAAATATTCCACATATCCTGTTCTAGTGCCTTTCCAAAAAAAATCTTCGATCGGCACAATAACGGGTAAGATATATGTAATAAACGGTGAAATTTTCACCCTCACAGACTTAAGCGAGTAACCCAATTTCAGACTGGAGTCTACAGTTGCAGAAAGACTTGCTTCTACTGTATCTCCCCGTAATGGGATTTTTATGAAATTGGGAATGAATGATCCTCTAGTGGTCCTTCTAAAGAATCAATGTCTTCCATTTAGATAAGTGGATGGAATAACGGTAAAATAATAGGTAAAGTTAACAAAAGATTTCCAACAATTGCGTCTTTCGGCTCATCGCATTGACAATTTTTTAAAACACACTGCGACCTTGGGACACGGGGATATTGGGACACTGGGAGACTAGGATCTTGGGGCAGTGGGATATTAGGAAATTGGGACATTTGGGTCTTGGGACATTAGGGCATTAAGATATTGGGGCATTAGGCACACTGAGGAAACTGGGACGTGGGGACATCGGGATATTGGGGCATTGGGACATCGGGATATTGGGACAATGGGACATTGGAACATTGGGATATTGGGACATTGGGATATTGGGACATTAGGACATTGGGAGACTGGGACATTGGGGCAATGGAATATTAGGATTTTGGGACATTATTATGATCTTGGGACAATAGGACAATCGGACATTTAGATATCGGGAAACTGATACATAGGAACATTGGGCAACTGAGACATTTGACATTGGGACATCATGATATTGGAACATAGGCGCACTGGATTAGGACATTAGCACATTAAGACTTTCGGATATTGGGACATTAGGTACACTGGGGAAACTGCGACGTGGGGACATTGGGCATATGGGACATCGGAATATTAGAACATTGGGACATTGGAACATTGGGATATTGGAACATTGTGACATTGGAACATTGGGATATTGGGCCATTAGGACACTGGGAGACTGGGACATGGGGGCACTGGGATATTAGGACATTGGGACATTATGACTTTGGGACAATAGGACAATCGGACATTGGGACACTGGTACAGAGACATCGGGATGTTATGACATTGGGGCACTGGCATACAAGGACATGTGGACATTAGGGTCTTGGGTTATTAGGACATTGGGATATTAGGACATTAACACATTAGAACATTGGGGCATTAGGTGCACTGGGGAAACTGGGACGTGGGAACATTGGGCCACTGGGACATAGGGATATTGGGACATCAGGATATTAGAACATTGGGACATTGGGATGTTGGCACATTGGGATATTGGAACATTGGGATACTAGGACATTAGGGCACTGAGAAACAGGGACATGGGGGCACTGGGATATTAGGACATTGAGACATTATCACTTTGGGATAATAGGACAATCGGACATTGGGACACAAGCACATAGGGACATTGGGCTACAGAGACATCGGGATATTGGGACACCGGGATATTGAAACATTGAGGCACTGCGATATTAGGACATTGGAACATTGGGATATTGGGACATTAGGACATTAGGACGTTGGAACATTGAGAAATTGGGACATTTTTGCATTTGGACATTATAATATTAGGCACACTGAGGAAACTGTGACGTGGGGACATTGGGCCACTGAGAAATCGGGATATTAAGACATTGGGATATCAGGATATTAGGACATTGGAACATTGGGATATTGGGACATGGGAACATTTGGATATTGGGACATTAGGACACTGGGAGACTGCGAAGTTGGGGCATTAGGATACTAGGACGTTGGACCTTGGGACAATAGGATATTTGGGACACTGGTACATAGGGACATTGGGCGACTGAGATATCGGGCTATTGGGACATTGGGACATCGGGATATTGGAGAAGTTTAAATGTACAGGACTACTGCTTAAAGTAATTTGGTGGGAGCTTTAACATTTTATTCAGTGCCACTTTGACGGCTCCCACCAAATTACTTTAAGAAGTAGTCCTGTATATGGTAAAGGTACAAGAAACTCCATCTAGCCATAAAATTGTTTGAATAGACTTGATGTCTTCTGAAAGCCTTTTGCCAAATTAAATGGGACTTTGAATATGATGCCCAACCTCATTATAGAGGAATGTTATGTCATCTTATCCATAGTCAATAAAGGACTGAAACATATAAATAACTGAAAACTGTTTTTTCGGACTATGTCATCAGATGTCCAAAAATTGTCGATACCCACTATCCTACTATAGAGATATTAACTCACTTAACAGAACGACTCAACTTCATCAGGACAGTGTCTCCACACTCTAGCAAGCAATAGTCTTTCATCTAAAGGCGAACATCATACTATTTCTCTACGCTCCACAACCATGGCTTAGCGCTTACTAACATTCTGTCACGCTTCACATCCACCACGCTCTTCTCTACACCAAAGAAGCCGAAACAACAGAAAAGAGATCTACCATTAATCCTATTTTGCTGCCAGATGAGCAATTACTTTATGTAATTTCCTTTCTTTGCCGTATAATCGTTGTATGTGTGTCTTGATAAGAAAATATAACCTGGCTGATTTGTGTTCGCCATGCACACTGAGTGGACAGTGGTTGTTGTTCTTGTTCTTGTTTTGTCCTGGGGTTTTCTTATTATTTTTGTTCTTGTCAGTGCTTTTTTTTTTCACTCTCTCACTTTGGTCATCTTGCAGACAAGTCAAGGATCCAAGGAGTTGAGTTGGTATTGTTTCGGAAGAACATTAAAAGTGTGTAGTCTGCAGTTGTGCTGATGTTGATCCTGTATACTTATATATTGTCCTTTGACTGCTGTAGTTACTCATGTGCATAATTAACACACTATCCTTCGTCCGTTCCCGGCGTAGGGTGCGCGGTAGGTAGTTATGGACACTTAGAGAGGACAACAAGACATTTCACTGTCAGCTTTTCTGCAATAGAAAATTTAATTTCAGCATACGTACATATAGCATAACGGGAAAATTGGGAAATTTTTTTTATTTGTTTGTTTCTTAGACCTACACAGTGCTCCTCGGGGTTACTTCAAAGGACATTCATTTGTATCTATTTTTCTGTTATTCCCTAGCTAATTTTTTGTCATTTTCATCTAGAGATATATTGTGGTGTACGCTGTGGTAATTCATTTCTTTTACAAACCATTACGTTTGTGTATTTTCTTTTGTGTTGAAAAAAATATTTTTTGTTGCTGGTTTATTATGTAATTAGTTAATTTTGTCGGTAAACTAGGCCATTTAGTAGATGTCCACGATATATTTGTTTTGAGAGAATTGTTTTTATTTTAATTTATGGTGAAAGCAACAGTAAAACCACCCAAATACTGATAGCTTACCGTTAGGCCGCAACCAGACTGATCGGGGTTCGCCGAACTGCGCGATTTGGCAAACCCCTGGTTGCGTGCTTATACGAACATTAAAATGAGTGTGTTTACGATATGCTCGTGAGTGTACACACTTCTAAACGTAAACCACGCTTCGCTCGAACCCTGCATGCCAGTGGTGGCCCGTGCTTCCTTGCAGAGGATGGGCACCTTCACGGAATAAAAATCTTTTGGAAACACCTAAAATTAACGACTTTCCACATAAAGTTCGCATTGTATTAAATGGAACCATCAATTTCCGCTTCTATTTCACAGTTTTCCCAACCATTTTTTAGATCAAGCTATTATTTTTTTATTTAGAAAAAATAGATTTTCGGGAACATGCGAATTAATGTTGTGCGCATTTAGCATTTTCAATGTAAATGTACATAGTCTAAAACAAATCACATATTCACAACAATGATGTTCATGTTCCCGAAAGTTTATTTTACATTCTAATACATATTACAATGAACACTTCAAACTTATTAATCTAATAATCATCATTACACAAGAAACATGTTTTCCTACATAGCATTGAGCGAACGTTGTTTTTTTTTCATTTTGACTAGCTCATGGTAACCCCAAAAATTGTACTTTTAAATTATCTACGTCATCATCATTCTCATTCTTATTACACTGATTCCATTCAAGCTGCTATAGGCCGGCCTACCTTATCGGTATTGAATTCGATGCAACCGCTCCCAAACGTTTCATTAATTTCGATTGATTTGTTGTTGTAATTTGGTCACCGGTGCAAGTGGCCTACCATTGGACCATTTGTTTCGTATTTATGTCGATGGTAAGTAGATTTCAACAATACCTAAGGTTTGAATATGCGAGTTGAATATTGCATACACATAGGTTAGGTTAGGTAAAGGGGCCGCCTGACTAGCGCCATGCGCACTTAGACCAAAAATTGGTCCATTGTGATACCACCGTATTTTCTACGTTCCGTTTAAAACCAGCCAGTGCTAACAATGTATTTGTTAAGCAAAGTAGGGCTCACATCTCGAAGATCATCTGTATCGTAAAAATACCTCGAACCCAGTGCACGCCTCCTTCTCTCGGATAAGGCCGGACATTCACAAAGAAAGTGATGCACACTCTCTTCCTCCTCTTCATCATCACAACTTCTGCAGAAGTCGTTGTAAGGAATTCGGAGTGTCCTGGCGTGCTCCCCAATATGGCAGTGCCCCGTTATAACACCCACTACATATGTTGCGTATATATTTCCTGTCTAGCGACAGTAATATGGTGGAACGGGATATATCTAGTATAGGCCAGATCATCCTCGTCGTAGCACAAGTATATCCGCAGGCCCGTCTAGCGTTGGTCTTACGTTCAGAAGCGGCTTCAATTATGCACACACGGCAACAGGTGTTTTAATCTTCTCGTGGTCGCCTTCAACAATACTTGCTACCGCATTCTGAGCCGTCTGCGCAGCAATTACCTGCAAAGCCATTATGCCCCGGTATCCAGCATAGTGTAATGTTGAAGAAATGACCCATTTCTCTGAGTGCATAGCGACACCCTTCAATAGTTTTAGATGTTGTAAATGCTGATTCAAGTGATCGAATTGCAGCTTGACTCTCAGTGTATATAGTGACATCCTTACCAGTGACAACGTGCCTACCTAGCCATAAAAGCGCTTCCGAGATTGCAGTGATTTCTGCTTGGAAGATGCTACAAAAATTAGGGAGGCAAAAAGACAAGCTCATGTCGAGTTCCTCCGAATAAATTCCATTGCCGACTCCAGCGTCTGTCTTGGTTCCATCAGTGTAGATGGAAAAGGACCTGATGGACTAGGTCGTTTCGTTGCTCTAGCTTTCCCTAGGCGGGATTAAGGTTGAATAGTTCCTACCAAAAAAGTATTTGGGAACAGTGTAATCAGTAGCCAGTGGCAGGCTGAAATTACGAAGTATCGTTGATTGACCATAATCCAGCGCTCGCCACAGACCAGTTTCACGAAGGCGTAAGGCCGTGTAAGCTGCTGACCGTTGGGCGTATATGTCCAATGGCAGCAGTCCCAAAACCATGTCTAGTCCGAATGAAGGTGTTGCACGAAGAGCTCCTGTAATCAGACGAGGAGCCAACCAGTGCCACCGTAGCTTTGTTCACTCTTTCCTCGATGTTAGGTGTCCATCTTAATTTCTTGTCCAAGATAAGGCCAAGAAATTTGGCCTTGGCAGAGAAACCAAGTTGAATGCCTCCTAGCTTAGGGAGGTTAAAAGTAGGGATCACACGACTTCTTGTGAACAGGACTAACTCCTTTTTTGCTGGATTAATCCCAACCCCGCTGAGACTTGCCCAGTCTGTTAGGAGTAGATCTCCCTTTCCAATATGCATGTTGTGACATGGATAGTAGATTAGCAGGGACGACCGTTCGTGTATGGACATCAATTAGTCGTTCTAATAATTTTAGCATAGTCGATGAAAGGCTAATGGGCCGGAAGTCCTTTGGACTCGCATGCGAGCTTCTACCCGTTTTAGGAATAAAAGTAACTCTCACCTCTCTCCAGCTGTGTGGAATTTTGTACCAACTTTCGGCACGCTGTAAGTATGCGCTCTATCCACGGATAAGTGATGTCTCCGGATTGTTGCAGGTCCGCAGGAATAATGCCATCTGGCCCAGGCTATTTAAAGGGCTCAAAACTGTTTATGACCCACATAACCTTCTCATGACTGAGTATGGATTCCGTGTCGCATGGCTCTATGCGAACTGTCTGTAGATCAGGTAAAGCAGCCGTTGAACTACCAGGGAAATGAGTGTCAAACAGACATTCGATGGTTTCAATGATTGACGACGTCCAAGAGCCGTCTTCTTTTTGAAGAAAGCTTGGACTGGATGGGTTAAACGCCAAGACTTTCCCTTCAATGTTTCCGCAAAAACTTCTCCAGGCTCTGCGCTAAGCTCCTCCTAAATCTTTTTTGAAAGAGCTGAGATGCCTTTTGTATGAGTTCCAATCCGGTTCAAGCCTTGAGGCCTTAGCTCTATTGAAACTTCTTCTACACGTAGCTCTTAGCTCGGAGATCTTAGAGTTCCACCAAGCAGGTTTTTGCTTGCCCGACCGTGAAACGGCTGGGCACGAAGCAGTGGTCGCAGTTTTTAAAACATCAGTGAAGAGGCTTACCATATTGTCCAGATGCATACATACACATAGGCAGTTTCGATTTTGATCGAACAAAAATAGCCTAAAAGCAGCCTAATTTTATGATTAATACAAACACCGGAAATGTTTTTGTGCAGTGGCTCCCAAACAGTAATTGATAGATTTGATAGATTCGCGAGAGAGTTGGTAGTACTGCGAAAAAAACTATTAATGTGAATGATGTTCACCTAATAGTCAAAGGTAAAATTTGGTTGTACATTTCTACTAATGTTAAAAGATGTGAATATACAATAAGTATTAATAAATTTATAGGGTGGGCCGTGCCCACCTTGCCCACTATGACGAGCCGCCACTGCTGCATGCAACCTTAAGACATCTTGAGCTGTAATATAAATTTGAAAATAAATAAAATTTATTATTGAACTGATACGAAACTCCATTCATCACTATACTAACAATAAATGTTGTTCGATTATTTTGGAAAATGTTCCTAAAATTCCAACTATTCTCGTATCGTTCGCTCTTGGATTTATTCTTACAAAAATGTGCATGCTGGTATGCATTCCTTCGATTTCATTCTCACGTCGTTTCGTTTGGCCCTGAACAAATAGATGTGCTACCTACCTACATACTACCTAAACCAGGCACGTAGCCAGGGGAGGGGTCCATGGGGTCCGGACCCCTCCCGAAATGTTTTGAAATACAAATCGAAATTTTCGTAATAATATGGATTTTGAAATAATGCACCTCTTTTAATACAGCTATTTTGATCAGACTGTGTTTAGGCATAATAAAGTCGTAATATAGTCGTAGTACCGAGGATCAATACTAATTGATTCACTATTTTCGATTTATTAGTTTAGTTAGTGGGGTCGTCAGAAGAGACCCCGGGATCGCTACTTGTACTTTGTGTAGAAAATGAATACAACCCCAAAAAAACACTCCTCTTTATTATTTATTGGAAATATTTGCCGCCATTAGGCTATTTACATTTTGCCTCTCCTACTGGTAATTCCATACCTAAGGCCTTTGAATTTTCGTCACTTACCTTCATATCAAATTAAACAAAATATTTGGAACGCTATTACAGAATACTTTGTGTCGAAAATAATACTCATAACTAATTTTATTTTTTTTACTACATCTAATGATTTTCAACATTAATATGTAAGGATGAGCTTTTCGCGGGTCAGTCGTGGGTCCTGAGTGTTCTTCAATCTTTATCACAGACCTAAATTTAATGCCAGGAGGCTTAAGTAAAAATTAAAGCATATCCGAAGCTTTTTGTATCTTTTGTGGTTACAGTTGTCATTTAAATCTTTTAACATCCTTCTCAATTTGGTGCGTATATTTATCTTATTTGGTGTTTTTCTCTGGATCATTCACTTTTCCTAATTTTTGCGTAAAGCTATACAGCTTGCTTATAGCACCATACCATTTGTATGAGCAAGAATGAATTATTCAATAATTGCATTCGATAAAATTTGCATATTCTGCTACAGCGAATTTTTGTGAAAATTATCGTGCAAAATTAAAATGTTTGACGTTGAAATTGATTTGAAATTTGACACTTTTTCTATTCCATCGACCTCATATAGCAAAATCGCTTCAAAGGAATATTTGTGTCCATATTAAAATTTTAGAGAGAGAAAAAAATTTCTGAGGAAAATTTCATTGCTGTACTTGGAGATAAATCTGCAAGTTGAGAAAAGTAGCTTTAGGCTTTAGTACCTATGTTTAGACTTTCCAACGGTTGAAGGTATTAGTATATCAAAGAAATATCAAAATATAAATAAATGTATCTCCCTTCCCTCGGACATAAAGCGAAGTTTAGCTCTTTTTGTGCTAGAAAATTCGAAGGTTTTGTATGATCAAATCAGTTTCTTTAATTTAAGGGATTATTCTGCATTGATTGATTTCAAGATTTCAATTTTTAATTTATTTATTTTAAATATTAAATATTTTTTTTTAATTAATTAATTAATTTAATTTTTCTAATGGACTTCAAAGTTTTGCTCGCCGTATGTCGGACTGACAACAAACCCGTTTTAAGATTCCTTAAAAAAACGAAACTTCTGTGTGAGATTTAAAAGCTGCCTATTGAATATATAATTTCAAGAAATATTTGCCCCAAATTTGCCGCCTCGTTCTTAAACCTGCCGCCCTAGGCTCCAGCCTACTGGCAAATCCGCTTCTGACTATTTGCGAAAAGACGCTGAGAAAACTTTACATTCGGGGTTCTTGACAAAATGTGGAAATAATGTTTCCTCGCTTTTCAAGTTAACATGTTAAAAATAAAATAAAATGAGAAACCAAAAATTTCGTACCTCGGCAAGATTTGGACCCCTCCCGAAACGAAATCCTGGCTACGTCCCTGACCTAAACTTAAACATTATCTAACGAAATATCCTTCTCTCTAATGATTTTCATTTCAATTGAAATTCCCAAGAATCTATGGGAATTATTATTACCAAAAGGAATGCACACACATAACATGCAACGTATTGTGTGGAGCTCTCTCTCATCATGCCCAGGCTATACGAGGAATATCCGAAAGGAGTCAAGTTTTTCGGTCAAATATTGTTATTTCGGTGCAAGTGGAGAATGTAATAGCAATTTTATTACCAACTCCTGGCAGGTAAGGGAAATTCTTGTAATTACAGCAGTACAAGAGATATTTACATATTACATACAGAGGTGAATGTAAGCCATATAAAACCTGACAACGTTTAGTTTAGAAGGAATGTGTGGCCGTTTACAACACTTTGAATGATATAGGATACGTTCCTAACGGTAATTTTAAAATGAATACACATTTCACATGCCAAATAATTAAAAAGCTTACGTACAAAGGAGACGATTGAAAAAAGGTCAAAATGTTAAAGTTATTTGCACTTTTGGGCTCTGGATATGCAACGATGCCTAAAATATTGAGAGCATCAGGACATCAAGAACACCATCACTAATCACGGTAAAGGCCTGTTGTTAGGCTGTGACGCCGACGCCCACCATACACTCTGGGGTAGCACGGACACAAACAGAAGAGGTGAGTACCTACTTGAACTAATTACTTCACTTGACCTATGTATTCTCAACCGAGGATGTCAGCCTACATTTGTAACCAGAGTAAGGCAAGAAGTACTTGACCTTACTCTGTGTAATAACTCAATAGCGGAACGAATTCGTTCCTGGCATGTGTCGGATGATCCCTCCTTATCTGATCACATGCACATACGCTTTGACTTAAGCTTTGCGGTTGCTGCAGGAATCGAGCGAAGAGTTCCACAAAATACCAACTGGTCGGGATATACCGAGTCGTTGGGGGAGCAGCAAATCGACAAAAGGGTCACAGGGTAGTTGAGTCTAGAAAGACTCGTGGACGAGACCACCAGGGCAATTCTGTCCTCCTATAAAGAAAACTGCCCCATGCGGGTCTTCAAAGAAAATAAGTGTGTTCCGTGGTGGAATCATGAGATAGCTTGCCTCAGGAAAAAAGTGAGGAAGCTGTTCAACAGGGCCAAGCGCAACGGGGTCTGGGCTCTGTATAGATCCACCCTCACGGAATACAACAAAAAGATCAGGGACGCTAAAAGGCAAACTTGGGCTAACTTTTGCGACAGCGTCAACAATACCACCAAAGCAGCTAGACTGCACAAAATTATGGCAAAAAAAAAATGGTTGCAGCACTATTAGCACTCTGAAGGGTGCAAATGGGGACATAACGAGGGATGCCCAAAGCACACGCATGCTGCTTTTAGCAACCCATTTCCCCAGCTGCAGACTGGACTATAACGTGAATGATGGTCGCAGTAGCATGAATCCACCCAGTAGGGCAAACAGATCTGCCTGGGCAGCAGCAAAAAATATCTTCACGTATGGCAGGGTTATGTGGGCAATTGGGACATTTGATCCATTTAAGTCGCCCAGCATGGAAGGAATCTTTCCGGCGCTCCTACAAAGAGGCCAAAGCGAGCTGATACTATTCATGGTTAGTATCTATAGAAGTAGTTATGCTTTGGGATATATTCCAACAGCCTGGAGATCAGCTAGGGTAGCCTTCATCCCCAAAGTGGGTAAAAAACCGGCGGACGATCCTAAGTCGTACCTCCCCATCAGCCTTACATCCTTTCTCATGAAAGCTATGGAAAAGATACTGGACTCTCACATCAGAGGCACACTTCTTAAGACACGGCCGCTGCACCCAAAACAATACGCCTACCAACCGGGTAAATCCACGGAATCGGCACTTCAGAGCTTGGTAGAAGAGATCGAGGTAGCCATGTCCACTAAGGAAACAGCACTATGTGCATTCCTTGACATAGAAGGCGCCTTCGATAACACCTCCTTCAAATCCACAGAAACGGCACTACGAGCCAAAGGAGCCGACAATACGATCATTACCTGGGTACAGCGTATGCTTTCGTCGAGAATTTTTTTTTACCAGTATAGGCAATACTACCCTTTCTGCTTTAGCCACTCGTGGCTGCCCCCAAGGAGGGGTACTATCCCCCCTCCTGTGGTGTCTGGTAGTTGATGTATTGATGTGGAGACTTAGCTCTGCTAGTTTCTCCACACAGGGGTATGCGGATGACCTGGTTATCACGGTTAAAGGCAAATTCGAGGAGGTCCTACCGGATGTCCTGCAGAGTGCTCTGCATATAGTCCAGGATTGGTGCACAGCAAACGGGCTGCGCGTCAATCCAACAAAGGCCGCCGTGACACCATTCAGTAAGAAAGGGAATCTCCAAACACTGGAGTGTCCCTCCATGTATAATGCACGGCTAACAATGCCGGAAACTGTTAAGTACTTGGGGGTCACACTTGACAAGAAATGCTATGGAAAAAACATCTTAGTCTGGTAGCAGAGAAAGCAGTTAAGGCCTTGTGGATCAGCAGAAGCTATGCGGGGAAGGCATGGGGTATTAAGCCTTACATAGTTCTGTGGATCTACAAGACAATTGTTAGACCTATTGTGGAATATGGGGCGATCGTGTGGTGGAGAAGAGCAACCACCATCGACGGAAGACGGTGTCTCGAGAAAGTTCAGAGGCTGGCCTGTCTTGCTGTCCTTGGGGCCTTCTTTTCGAGCCCCACTGCCGCCCTGGAGGTCCTGCTAAACTTGCCACCTCTCCACATACACATCGAAGCAGTGGCAAGGTTAGCTGTCATTAGGCTCGTAGCATGTGATGCGGCGTCTCCACTGAACTCAGTTCAACAAGGATGGTTAAGTAACAGCAGATTACTGGATATGCCATCAGACTATCTGGTCAAAACTCTCCGTTTTGACCCTTCTTATAGTGCAGAGATATGGGAAAAGGTGGACTGGACTGACAGATTCAGATCACTCCACCCTAGCACCATCAAATTTTACACAGACGGCTCCAAGACCGATACAGGATCTGGATCTGGAATTACTGGCCCGAACACTAATATCTTTATTCCTATGGGAATACATCCGACCGTGTTTCAGGCGGAAGTGCACGCAATCCAAGTGTGTGCAAGATTATGCTTTGACAAAGGTTACACCAACAGGAAAATAGTAATATTCACTGACAGCCAAGCAGCAATAAAAGCGCTGACGAGCTGTACTGTCACATCTAAGCTAGTGTGGGTTTGTCAGGAAATCCTCCAAGAGGTGGGCAATCTCAACAATCTCACCCTTTTCTGGGTACCTGGGCACTCGGGGTTTTACGGCAATGAGAAGGCCGACGAGCTTGCAAGAAGAGCATCCACCACTCCCTTCTATGGCCCAGAACCTTACTGTGGGTTACCACTCTGTATCTGCAGAAATGTGATTAGTGAGTGGGAAAAAGCCAAAGCCACCACACACTGGGAAGCTCTTCCAGGGCTTAGGCAGTCAAAACTCTTTGTCGCTAACTACTCACCCAATCGTACCCTTGGTCTGATGAAATTGAGGAGATCAAATCAAATGCGGGCTCCTTACGGGGCATTGCCGTTTAAACGGTCATTTAAAGCGCTTGCGCATTGTTACCGACGCCAGCTGTCGCTTCTGTGAGGCTGACGACGAAACTGCTTCTCACATCCTGTGTGAATGTGAGAGGCTAGCAAGGCGCCGATTGGAGTGTTTCGGTATCGCTTTTCCCTTGGAAGAGGATATCGCCACTATCAATATGGCCCAGCTGAATCGATTTATCGAAGGCAGTCGGTTAGATGAGTTCATCTAATCCATAGTAGGGGCAATGGTACAATAGACCACCGGTCGAAGTGCCTAGGGCAACTCTTGTTGCCTGTGCCCTCAATAAATCTAATCTAAACTAATCTAATTACTAATCACACATAGCCAAGATATTTCATTTCGTTTTGGAAGAACTTGCTCTACTACACATTACTGTCAAGCCAGCCCCTCTCAGAAAATTTGCAACCCTTGTCAGGCGTTCCAAATGTCCATCAAAAGTTGCCAGAGGAAGTCATACAAATAAACAAATACCTGGTGGTATAACACGTGGTTTGTTGCGCATTGCAGAGACCAAAAGGCATGACCTTAAAGTGTTGTAAGGGCCTGCCCGGAACGGTTAAAGCCGTTTTCTCCCGAAATCCCTCCTCTAATGGCATTTGCCAAAAGGCACTTTTCAAATCCACTGCAGAGATGAAGCTCGTAGATTGCATCCTAACAAGCAATCCCTCAATGAGCGGAATAGGATACGCATCCTTGATGGCAACCTCATTTAAGCATCGAGGATCAAGCCAAAGACGCACTTTCCCTGGCTTTCGCTCTAAAGTCACCGGCGAACTGCAGGCGCTATGGCTCTTTTCAATTACCCCCAGGGATAATAATCGATCGAGTTCGTCATACATCAATTTTTGCACCACAGGCGAAACAGCATAATTCCGCTGCTTGATGGGCTTGGCATCACCGGTGTGGTTACTCAAAACCCTATCCCGTGGAAATAGGGAAATTGGTGTTTGACGACGTCGAGTCGTTGCTGATCAGCTATGGCGATAACTGAAGAGAGTCTCCCGAAACATCAGCATGCTTTTGCTTGATAGAGGCAACCTGCATCGGTACAAAGTCCCAGAAATTCATTCCCAACTATAATGGATATGTGAGACTCGGGACTACGAGAAGTCTGAATGACTTCGTCACGTCCTTGAATCGAACAGATGCTCGAACGTATCCTAAGACAGGAGCTCTTCAACCTGAAGCGATCCTAACACCAGACTGCTTGGTGTGAAGATGCAGGCTAATGTTATTTATCAAGTCAAGAGCTCCTGAACCCAGGATACTTACGCTGGTGCTACTATCAAGCAGATTTTTTATCTTCTGACCACGTATGGTGATTTCAGCAAAATGCCGATTATGGTTCTCAGAAGACACTATTGAGGCTGTGCATGTCTGTTTCAGGAGGTGCCTGTCTTGGAAAAATCTCCAAAATCGACAGTAGCGTAACTCACGGTCCACATTGGTAACAACCTCCGCTGTGGCTGTTTGCTTCCAAATCTGCAGAGAAGGAATGTATGAACTCGCCATTGGTCGCACCTTCCCTCTGACAACGCGGGCTCTTCGCGGGTTTCAAGGTACCATCGAGACCACATCCAAAGCAAAACTGGTATTGCACAGGCCTGGGACAATCAAAGAAGAAATGTCCCATTTTTCTTTGCAATTCCAACAAACTTTGTGTGTGCTGGGAGCTGGTGCCTTTAACACTGGAGCAGTCCTTGCAACACCCAAAGCTTTAACAGCTAACCCAGAGCTAGGTTCCTGGCATGGGAACTTCACGTCCTTCACGCGGGCTGGCGTGACCCGCGAAGATGACGCTGATTCGTTTTCTGGAAAAAAATCCATGTTTCCTTCACTGCGATACAACTACGCATCAAATCGCGAGCCGTTTCGTCCGTAAATGCCGCTAAATAATCACGCATAAGCTTGTTCATGTTGCGTCTCAACATTACCTGCATATCTGTGCTATTTAACGGTACTTCCACCTTGCAATTAAGTGCGTCAACCGCAACGAAGAAATCGCGCATGCACTCCCCAAGCCGTTCTGTGAACCGCAAATCTTTCCAAAAATTTACCAACGAAATCTTTCCAAATAATGGTTGAGCTTGAACCGATACTGCCAATACCAGTCCACAGTTCATCGCGAGGACTTCATTTGGCATGCCGTAATTTTGCGCAAGGTGATGAACTGTCGAGGCGTTGTACCACCACGCGAGTTATCGAAATGAAACCCCACCTCACAATACTCACGGCGACGCCTCAGTTATACCCAGCGCATATATATATTGTGGTTTTGGGACTGCCATGGGGTTTACCAAGGTGAAGGTTAGCTAGTATTGAATGTATTACCAGGAGGTTGCCGAACTGTTGAGGTATGCTCCGCAGGTTGTCCAATATTGGTAGCACTTTTAATTAGAAAACGAGACTCGTTTGGTGTATACTATGGTGCTGCACATAGGACGCGGTACCGGCGCGGTGAGGTCTCCATATGTAAGTCGGATAGTAAATCCGCTAACTTCCACGACTCAAAATGGGCCATCGCGAAATTTAAATAATTAATAATAAGTGAAAATAAAAAAAAAATAAAAAAAGAAAAGAGGGGGAGGTAGATTTGTAAGTAACACGCCGGAGCATTCTAATTAAAGCAGTTGAACGTAACGGTAATTTGAAGCTTCATGCAAGGACTGAAAGCTTGTTTCAACCGATATCCCCTTCTTTGTCTATACGAATGAAATCTACGTCCTACAAGCAGCATATCATTGAGCCTCCCCAATATCCTTGAATACGCACAGGAATATCCAATTTAGGATAGTCCCATTATGATGATAAAATCAAATTCCGGCATTTGACTTATTTAGATTACTCAATAGTCGTTTTGCGAAATTTTCATCGAAAATGTTGATAGTCGATTTTAGCGGCTCTCATATTGACCGTACTATAGACTATTCAGCCATATCTTCGTAACGTGCCATAAATTCTATTGCGATAGTATGCGTGTGTGTTCATTTACACTGTGAACGCATAGTATAGGCTTATGATCCCTCGAGGATTCCTTACGGTACGGACTTCTGTGTATGCTACATATACTTTGAATTATGAGCCGTAACGGTATAGTGCATTCGATTACAACATAGGTACTCAAAATGATATTATTTCGCCAATTGAGAATTCGCTATTGATTCGATTCGTATGCCAGGTGGTGTGGTAGCTTACAGACATATCCGATATGTGGAGCAATTTGCGTACAGTATTTCTCATTATGTGAGAGGTGAGTCAACAATTCAGTATTATGATAGGAGAGAAATGGGGGCGATTTAACAACTTAAAATGAATGAATAAATTCACTTAAAAATGCTTGACAACAGCAACTGTCTCGATAATGCAGCACGATTTCTTTTAAATGTCCTTCTTTTGTCGGCTGCACTCAAAATGTTTAATCTGTTTCAAGCATTACTGTTACTTCGTTTTGTAGATCTCTGTGATTAACAGTTCGCTTTAATTATCTCATTAATGGTTACTATAACGTTATTTCGCTGGACATACGCTTTCCCTTAATGAGCCCTTTTCAGTATTATTTTATTTTTAGTACTTACATATCATAATTTTAATACAATGTTTTGACATTTTTCATTTGTTCGAATAATATATTTATTGCACGTATTCGATACAGACGTGGATGTTGCAGTTCGAGTTTTGTTCCTGAGGTTCACACGTTGAATGCTTCGATGCCAAGACTGGAATGCTTTTGACTTCACTTTTGGCTGTGGCTCGCCTTATATAGTTGCTTGAGCCGTCGAGTATAGATGCTGCATGTTAGTGACTGTTGTGTTGTACGATGCGAGCGGGCTAGCTGAACGGTGATTGTGTGTACGTATGCTGTTGTTTTGTTGTAAGGTGGTCATCAGCTGATATATTCATTTTTAGTGAATGCAGTGTGTGCAGCATTTTTGCAGTATTTTATAGGATCGTAGTTTGACATATGGACTTCCTGCAACCCTGCTGGGAACCAGACCATGAATTGACTGCCATCAAATTCGAAATTATTACATTCCAATGAAAACAATCTTCAAACTACATCCATCTCTCCGCTACTCCCATCACATTGTTGTATTGCATCTCCCGTCTGACATGCAAATATTAGACCGCGTGGTCAACAAAGAGGGAAAACAATTTTGCTGAAAGCGATTCATTAGGTTACCTACAGTCGAAATTGAAAACCCAAAATTACATTGATTATTGAATTTTATACCGAGCGCGGTCTGTGTTGGTCTGTATGCTTGAGCACACATAACAAACATCAAAAAACCTCATCAGTAGTCGCGCACGTTGGAATACTCACCGAGGTCAACACAGAATACGCGATAATTTGTCGATAAATTGTTTTAAATATGAATTGACACGCGGCTATGTAGGCAAATAGTATAGGTACCTTCCGATTGGAATCTAGTGAGTGTGGAAAGCTCGTAAAATTCACAGAATGGTCCTTTTGGGAATAATGCGCATAGATTTGAAAAGCACTCTTCTAAAGGTAGGCATACGATTTTGAGTATTCATCGATACTGTATCTAAGCCAACATAGAATTTTGAAAACCGATATCAGGTCAGCGAACTAACTCACTTTTGACATTTGATATCACTGATGTGCGAGGTAGCTGTAGCGCAATCAATTGATCCTTGAGGGATATATTTGTGTTTTGTTTATTTCATTGTTGTGGTTAAAGTTAAATGTTTGGATAAATTGCGTAAAGTTTTAAAGATAGTTAACGGAAATTGAAAATTAGTTAGTGTTGATTGATTAGTAACCCTATATGCAACTAGAGACGTAGGGCGATATTTCCTACATCTTATCTAGTGGTTAGTCTTATGGTATAGACATGACGCACGCTATTTTCTGAAAGCTTTTATATGATATTGAATTGATTTTTTGTTCATTTTGCTTGGTTATGCCATATTTTGCTTGGTAACGCCATTGTATGAAATTGCGCAATGATATTTTTTTCAATTTCAGATGATGGCGTAACCAAACAAAATATGACATAAATATGCAAAGTAAACAAAAAATCAATTCAATATAATGTAAAGGCTTTCAGAAAATGGTGTGCGTCTATACGTTAAGACTAACTAAGCTGACCAGACTTCAGAAGATCCAATGCTGTACACATACTTGCAGTATTCGGTTGCTATGCAAAGCCTCAGCCCCTCCCCTTCACGGCCACCGATTTGGAGAAAGAATAATAACCACAAGAGCAGATCAGCTATGGAATTTACTAAGAAAACTTAACATTATATCAAAAATCAGCATGGTGAGATATTCTAGTGATACACTAGGATTCTAGCGGCATTACGACACATGTTCATGTTGTACTAACTTGCGTAAACAATACTGCATCATGCTACCAGACGAATAAAATCACAACCATCTCGTTCACTTATCCGCCAGACCATCTTTCGGTATTACTTCACAGGGGCGGTCTCAGTGTCTCTACATCCTGCTTCCACGTTCTGCAGAACATTATTGTATGCTACAGACAAACCACTCACTGAGGCCTATTTTGACCGCATCCATCTCCAGTGTGGGAACGATTCTTAACATTTGCGCTCGCTATGGCAGACGAACCTTTAATTTTAAATTCACCCTCAACCTGCCAGGATCGAACTTTCAAGGTATAGAACGTATTCTGCATACTGATAATTTCAGCTTCTGCGTATCATTCAGGAGTCTCAAGTCCAACATCAATTAAATAGGTATACCAACATTAAGGTGGGGATTATGCTACGTTGTTTGACGTACAATATTTACTTCCACTAGGCCAAACCTATTCTTTCCGAATTTCAGCTTAACAAGCAAAATTGAAACAATTTCAAAACCTACAAGCCCCAGCCCATTTTCGATCTCGTCAGCCTCAGTAGACCTCAAACGAGCAAAGGAAATTTTTATTCGGTAAAAAATATTGAAACAATATGGTGGTGACTATACCTTAAATTCCTTATTTAGAACTCCTCAATTTGTTTTTCTCCTGTGCCGAAAAAAATATACTGATCACTGATCCCTTCTGAAAAGCTATCTACGCCACTCCTTGACAAAAAATTATTTGAATTTGAAGCACAAACGTATGTTTTAAGACGAAAAACTTAACAGGGAAGAGTATTCGAAATAAGGTTATACACATAAAATGGTAGCTACGGAGTGGAGTCTAAGGAGAACCTCCAGGGCGGTGGAAGGGTTGCTTATCCTGGTTGCAATATTTTTGAGGAGAGTATGCAATTCTTCATTGTTACATTAGTGATGCTACGTCGGTTCCCTATAGGCTCGCCAATTTATCTGATTCGAAGCACATATTGGGAAAAAAAAACCCTAGCAGAGTAATTTCTTTAGTAAGCTTTTACCTATAGAGATTGATAGAGAAATTCAAAGTTATGGACAATTTTCGAAAATTTTTGAAAACTCAAAATGCGTAATCGCGGATAAACCGTTTCATTTGTAGCAAATGTGAGCGCCAAAGCTCTACAAGTTTGCCGGATCTTAGAAAGACAGACAAGGGTTCCGATATATGAAGAATGAACGATTGTCAAACATAAAATTACGATTATTTCACTAACATCGATCGTACATGGTACCTACAGGAGTCAAACTTTACACCTTAAAAGCAGACAAGACTGAATACCGGTTACTCATACATTTTAGCCAATAAATAAGCTTAAAGAATTCTATAGCCAGTGTGAACTGAACGACAGTGCCGGATTAACCACGTGGCAGAAGGTGGCAAATGCCACGGGCTCCGCGCTTAGGGGGGCCCCGCGCTTGCGTAAACAAAAAATAAATAAACAAGAAAAGACTTGAATTAAAGTATAAAGTTGTAATTTTTTTTGCCTAAACCATTGAAGTCAATGTTTTTATTGTCACAATTGATAATATACTTTCTGCACTAACTAAACGCATGGAAGCTTATCATCAGCTAAATAGTTTATTTTGTATACCTACTTCGGGAATTGAGGATTCCATCGGCAGAAGATATCTTAGAAAGCGGTGGAATTATCGTTAGTTCATATCCGGACGATGTAGAAGAGGAAAACCTGGGAAATGAACTGGTGCAGTTTGCTGAGCTGCTTAAAACAGATGTGACTGCCGATATTAACAACAAAAAACCTGAAGCACTGGAGCTTCAGTTTTTCAAATTTATAACGATAAATTCCCTACGGTCATTCTCTCCGAATTTGGAAATAGCTCTACGGATTTACCTGAGCCTGATGGCAACCAACTGAAATTGTTTTCTCTCAACGTTGAAGAGAGTTAAGAATGTGTTAGAAACTCAATGGGACAAAAACGCTGAAGTGAGTTGACAATGCATATTGATCTACATATGGGCGCTTTAAATTGCCTAGTGTGTGTGCTGTACGGGAGGGAGCTCGATTGTGTTCGCGCCAATCACCGAAATGAAAAGGGTGTGAAACTCACAATATGTACCTTATTTTTTTTCGATCAACTATCCAAAGCAGTTTTCAGTTTCTGTCTGCTACCATATGTCTGAGGGGCGGGAGGGGATGAAATAATCTCTCAGATGAATTGCGCCCGATTGTATTATTTTCTCCTTTTCTATCAAACTTGCTGAGCCAGTATTTGTTTCTAAAATTTTGTAGAAGCATCTCCGACCATATCAAAAGTATACATACATATATCATTAGCATGACTTCGGAAGTCGATTGGTCGATGTCCGTCGGTCCGTCTGGGCACTTATTCGGGAGGGAGGATCGCCAGCCTTATATCTGTCTGTCCAAATGTCTGTCCGTCTGTTGCGACGCGTTTTACTCGGCCAATTTAAAAATTATGAAGCGAAATTTTGAACAAATGCTCCTTTTTGCTGCAGGCAGTTTGTATGTTTGAATGGGTAAAATTGGACAATCGGGTCATGGGGCTACCATACAAACCCAAAACCCCAAATTAGGTTCTTCTATGAAAAACTTTTTCATTTGTCCACCAATTTCAACCAAATTTCATTCAAATGTGTTTGTATTGACAACACAAAACATATGTAAGAATGGATCAAATCGAACCATGGGGCTGCCATACAAACCCAACCCCCAAAATTAGGCTCTTCTAAGAAAAACTTTGTTATTTGTGCACCAAATTCAACCAAATTTGACACCAAAAATTTGTTTCTATTGATGACACAAAACATATGCAAGAATGGAGCATATTGGACCGTGGGGTCATGGGGCTGCCTTACAAACCTCATTTTGGTTCTTCTAAAAAAAATTTTTACACTAATTTCACAAAACCTTGAATAAATGTGTTTTAATCAAAGCAGCAAAAAGGTGAAAACAAATGGAATCGTACTATGGGGCCATGTTCCCGCATCCCCCAATAAATCGTTTTGAGTGAATATTTTTATTTACCCACTTATTCCAACCAAACTACACACAAACATTGTTTTGTCGACGCAACGGAACTTTTGGGAAGACGAATGGAAAATAATGGGGGGGGGGGATTAAATACAAGTCATAGGTACGCCCGAAAAAACTTTTAGCTCGAGAAGAGCGAAGGGTATCCAAATTTCGGCCGCGCCCGAAAATAGCCTCGGTCTCGTTTGAACTTATTCTGTCATATGCATTGCGCCCGATCGTGTTAGGATTAATTACGCCCACCGGAAGATTAATTATCCAAATTGGCTGGGCAAATGCCTCTCGTAAGATGTGCGAGAATGATTTGATTTAGTTTATAAGTTTTCAAAAACACGAAAAAACTATTACAGTAAAACTTCGTTATAACGCTCCCGGATATAACGCTTTCCCGGCTATAACGCTTTTTTTTCTCGGTCCCGGTCCCATTTGCATTTATTACAGGGAATTTTGATTCGTTATAACGTTACTATTTCCCAGTTATAACGCTCTTTTCCTAGTCTCATTTTCTTAAAACAATTTATATTGACAAATTCATTGAGCACGTAGTCTATCTTTACATTGTAATAATCACAAGCAGAACTATGATGTACAAGTTGTTCCGTTAATTCACATCAAGGTCAAATTTCCTGGAAAATGGAAAGACATAACAACAATTGAAAGTATAATTGAAGATCTCGTAATTGCATCAGCATCCATCAACATCGAAGAGAACAAGAAAGAGGCGTCGAACATGCCAAAAATATTTGCAAGATTCGAGCAATTTTTCCCTATAGCATGGACATAGAGGAAGGATCTTTCAATTGAAAACCTCAGTATTACTGAAGTCTGTTGCCAGTCTAAAACAAAAGCAAATATCTGCTTTTTTAACGAGTAAACAATTGATTGCCATTTTCTCACAATTTCATTCCCATGTATCAATCGACTAATAAATTTTGTCACCTAAAAGGTGTATGCGTCTATGAAGTATATTTCTTGAACTTCCCGGCTATAGCGTTTTCCCGGTTATAGCGCTTTTTTGGCTTAGACCCCAGAAGAGCGTTATAACGAGGTTTTACTGTATTTATAATAATTTGGTGAGTTGAATAAATTTAAATTGTTTTTGTAGTTTTCAATAAACTCCTGAGAGGAGGGTATCATCTTTCTAATAAAGATATATATTTAGATAGGATTTCAGAAAATTCGGTTGAGTTGCGACAACTATTAGTCGGGTTAATCCAGGTTCCAATGTTTCAAGCATTAATATTTAATGCAAATCAAAGGGGCCGCGCACTTGTCATTTGCCACGGGCCCCGCGCTGGCTTAATCCGGCACTGGTGAACGACCATCCTATAGGTATGCTTAAAGTGTAAATTATGGATAAATATGTACGAGTAACCGACACTGAGTGAGTTATTGTGTGGAATGGCGAATGCTGTACACTTTGCTGTACATTTCCCAATGCTGTACGACAGGTGAAAATGCTGCACTACAGCAAAATGCTGTACGTATGGTCAGCTTAGACTAACCGCTAGATAAGATGTACGAGAAGTCGGCCCGTTGTCGTTTATCCTTACGCACACAAATCGTGGCATCACACGGAATCAAATTGCTTTGATTTCAAATATTCAAACTAAGCCGAGTCATATTCACCACAAATAATCCTTACAAATACCTCTATCCAGCAAAAATATTCATACGAAAGCCATAAGTGCTCTGTCACCTCAATTGAATTACATTCTGTCCACATGTAGCCTTAAATTTCCATATATACACAATCTAATCCCGCAAAGGCCGGAAAACCCCCTCGAAGAAGCCGTACGATGGAAAAAAGCCACTCTCTACGTGCCTGCCCCACACGCCATATGGCGCCATGGAAATTTATCTCATTTCCTTGACAATTTCCTCGCATCTTTTCGTTTTTTTTTTTCATTTGAAAAATTTCGCTTTGCACGTTTCACACGTTACCCCGATCCCAGGATTCGTTTGCATTTCGTTGATCCTTTCCTCGCGCTCTCGCACTTTGGTCTTCTATCGTCCGTTTTCCTGAGCGCACAATGAATAATTCACACGGCCGGCACGCGGCATGTGATATTAAACAATAAATGCCTGACAGGTCAATTGAAGAATTTGAAAAGATCAAAATTTGTTCGAATAGGAAGAAGACTTATGCATATACAGTATCGATACGAAATAGAGGCTTTGTGCGTCCTGTTTACATGAAAAATTTCCAGTTGAAATGAAACATTTGTCCGGACCGGGAATGATTTACGTATGTATGGTGGGTTGGGCCGACAAAAAAACGAGGAGCAATTCTCTATTTAAACGGTTTTATTTTATGCCGAAATTGATGTCTATTTTTCAATTCGCTACTCAATTTGTGTGTGCACAGGAATGCACAGGAGTGCCATTATTTTGTGTATACATGCGATGTGCTTTCGCGTCGCCACCGTGGAAAGCCAGGAGCTGGCAGGATCCCCTTGTCGAGATGTCAAGTAGACTGATGATACTTTAAATTATGGCGGCAAACTTGTCGAGACGTATATTTCAATTGGACAGTGCTGAAGATGAAAATGTCCCCAATGAGTAGTTGTTGTAAGGCCAGGAGCTTATTTGATTCGATGGCGATGGCAGCGTTTGGTACGGTCAGATGGGGATTTCGGGCGAAATTAGGATGGCGAATGCAAATAGGTTGGTTTGTATGTAAGACACTGCACAAGTTTCAAATTGGCTATAAATCAACTTTTATGAGGATTATCCTTATAGGAATGGCAGTTTGGAGGCGTATTAAAAAAAAAGCTGAAAAGTGCTAAACAAATTAAAATTTTCCTTGAAAGTTACCGGTGCGTATTGGGAATTAACGTAGATTGGAAACATCATACGTTGTATCATATTATGTTATAAATTTATACAATGATAAGGATAACTGAATATTTTTGTCATCTTCTCCAAGTTGCTCTGAACAACAAGAATGGCCGAAAGTATTTTGGAAGAACTCAATAGATACCTACTGAATTTTCGACTAAAGTTATTTAATAAATTTTGAAGTTTTAGTGAGTAGGAGGATGCAATGGTGTGCATGGAAGTGTTTGGTGTGAGCCTGCATGGAGCCACCATTGGCATAAATCTTGGTGGAAGTTTCGCATCCTCCCTAACTCCATTGTATTTAGGGCATTCTGGCAAATCGTCCAGTTTAAACTGATGCAAATATTGTCGATACCCTCCACGACCCGTTAGGAACTGGGTCATATCAAAATTAACAATCCCATGTTTTCGGTCTGAAATATAGCCTACCTGGCTATTTCTGGGATGATAGCATATGCATATCCACCGGTCAGTAGAGGCCACATTCTATCAGACCACCTGCCACCTTCTCATTGACTCAAGCCTTTCAATGTTTTTTCGCCTCTCGTGCATCTCCGGTATTACGCCTTGACGACCGATGTAGGTACTTCCTGCTGAACTTATCCACTAGGATCTGCAAAGGCATCATTCCAGCTACCACATTAGAGGCTACATGTGATGTCGTTGGGTTCGCACAGCATCACTCTCAAAGCAGAGGCGTTACAGCTACAGGCGAACCGTAGTCAACTGGCCCATATTGGCAAAGCGTATTAATTGATGTTACCACCCTTGACAATTTCAGCTTCCTATTTGTTCATGAACCCCCTACTATTTACATAATTCCTATTAGAGCTGTCGTGTCAGTCGCCGCCTTATCCACGTCATACTTAAAGAGCTTTTCAAAGCATAGTTGTGACTCAGTCACCTCTCTGATTTTGAGAGAACACTTCTTTTCTGCGTTTGCTAATTAGGGCCACTTCAGTTTTTTGCTCGGCGAGCTCCAGTCTACACGGTTTCAAGTCGCCTTGCTTGCGAGCATTTCAAGCAGCTCTGAGTCCCTTGCGACTACGACAACTCCAAGCTCCAGACTAGCATTATATACTTTAATATTACACAGAAGTGGGCCGAGAACAAATACCTGGGGCACCCCTGCAGTCACCATGTATTGTGTTCTTGTGTTCCTCTCCAGTGCTTTCCCAATTATTGCGATGAGTTATTCGGGCTCATTCTCATCTTTTTTAGGGTGGCATAATAAATTTACTTGCGTCCAAAGTAGACCGCGCTTCTCTAACACCGTACTAGCGGTCTGATAAGCGCCCCTGTTTTTCCACAACCTCTGACAATTGGTTTTAGATCAATCGGTCAAAAATGTCCACTGCAGTGTCAAGCACCCAGATAGGGCGATAAGAATTAGGCTCACCGGCCTTGAGGCAAAGTCTGCTCCTCTAAACAGGTTCCAAAGAAGAAAAATAATGAACTTTCCAGGCGTCGACAGAACTTCAAATTGCTATTAAGGTCGCCATCCGGGCCGGGCGTTTTACCAGCCCTTAGCCTAGAAGCAGCCTTCGAAGTCGGTCTCCGTAATCGTGATATTTCAAATCGGCGTCAGGACTTCCCTCTCAGGTTCTATGTAGTTCATATTGGAGAAACAGAGTAGAGACAATATTTTTAAGTAACGCCTGATCTTTTTCGTGACCACCCTATACGCCATCCATCACGAATTTCTGGTCACGTCCTCCTGGTTGAAACGGTCGTGTTGGTTTTTTTTTTATGACAAGCTTCAGCTGTTTATAGGCCTCCAGCAAAACACTATTCGCCCTTTTTGGCATCGTAGGTTGACAGGGGTGCCGATTTTAAGGCATTGGCGCCGAATGCTCGCGATCTCGCCAGTCCACCAGTAGTTTTCTCGGTTTTATTTGTTGAACTCTTCCTTGGCGTGGAGACGTCAGTTGTTCAGGCCAGTAGTTGCAAAGATATCTGGGTCTCAGATCCGTTAATTGGACCTATACAGCGTTTGTACGAAAGACCCCAGTCTAAACGTATTGTTGACCACCCTACGATTGGGGATCGTATTACAACTTAGGGGTGGTTTCTCTGCTATCGTGAATAAGATTCTCTGGTGGTCGCTATGGGTGTAATATTCGCTAAGATTCCACGCCATAGTTGGAACTATCTTCTCACAAATGTGAGCTCAATGACACTTTACCTCTTCTAAAAAAAATTGTATCACCTACCGTGTGCTGGGGATGTGAAAAAGCGTCGAGGTACATCCGCCCACTCTTATTTGTTTCGCGGATGTCCCATTTCCGTGCCCACGCGTTGAAATCCCCCGCAATTATGACGAGGGTGTGTGTATTTGCGTCGTTTACAAGACTATTAAGGAAACTCTCAAACTGTGTGTCGTGCCACCGTGGCGAAGGGCGAAGCGTAGCAGTTATATACGTGTATGCCGTTGATTTTCGCAGTAACCACTCCGTTTAACCATCCCTATATTCCTTGCTGGAACTCATAATGTTCACACTCCCTGAATGCTGAATGCGTTGTCTTTATCTGTGACCAAGAGCGAGCTTCGTAGATCTTTGTATTGGTCGTCAATAATTACAACGTCGATATTCTTCTCTTTCACAGTCTGTGCGAGCAGATCCTGTGCTGCCTGGTTGTGGTTCAAATTCTGCTGCAAAAATCTCATTAGGGGTTTGGTTTTTTTGCCTCCCGAAATATTGGGACGCTTGATGCCATCTGCTGGACGCAATAAGTAGTCATCAGCTGCTTCCTTGCATAATATTCAGCTGGACTCCTAAGCGCAGGATGTCGCTTCTCACCACCATTGTAGCACATACTCGACCTACTGTGCTGATTATACTCAATCCCTCGCAACGAGGCCCAATGCTAGAAACAGGGCTTCGGAGACAATTGCCCTTTTTATCGACAGATCATCTATCTATCCCACTCTAACTTTGTCATATCCATCACCTTGTATAGGCGAAATTCGTAGACAGGCCTATTTGGGCGCCCCATGCCTCAACCTTCTTCGAACGCCTCCCTGATATCCTCCTTTGTTGTGACGGCGTCAAGACTAAGAACCTATATCCTCACCTTCTGCCGCAATGCCCATATATTCGCTGGATTCAGCTCAAGCAGGCTCATACTTATTGCCCTGTATCCACATATCGAATCGCCAGTACGCGTTTTCATTTAGAACGTTCTGCGAACGCGAGGCACGTAGTCGCCCATCTCTTTCAGTGCTGGTTTGCACCACTTCTTCCTGAAGATCCCCTGCCTACTTTTTTGAGATTCCTGTTTCTTCTTTTTTTAAATCTGAAGACATGCAGTTGCCTCCACGTTCCGCCTACTCTTTAACCGGTCAGACTCCGGCACTCTTGGAGCCCTTGCTGAAGTCAATGAACTTCTTTGTCATTCTGGAGCCTTTTTACTGAATATCTGCTCCTTCGCTCCATTGTACATAACGCGTACCTTCCTGAGAGCAGCTCTTTATTGCGCAATGTATACATTGGGTTTCGACTCCATGCAAATTCCACCACTTCAATATTAATCAGTTCGCTCAGTTTAGCGAACTTGACACTTTCGACTGCCGTCGTCGCGAGTTTTTTTGTAACAACGACTAGAGATTGTTGTTGCGGAGACCTCGGGAGTTTAAAGCAGATCGTAAAGCTTTACCCCTGTGGGAGTACCACCCATTATCCCAGTCTGAGGCTGGTTTCTTCGGACAGGTCTTCGCGTTTATATTTGATTTTACTTGCTTTCCCATTAAATACCCACGAGTAGCTAGGGAAATGAAGGTTCACTGCACTGTAAGCGGCCTATTTCGACACATATGTATGTGAACTCGCAGAACAGCTGGACTGAGGACTGACAAAAAAGACAAAGGGCGGCTAACTTCAGGGAGTCCGGCGGCAGGTTTCGTGAAGCTTGCACGCTTAATTTGGTGACAAGATTAAGTGAATGAAGAAAAAACGAGACCGAGGCTAATTTCGGGCGCGGCCGAAATTTGGATACCCTTTGCTCCCCTTGGGGCTAAAAGTGTTTTCGGGCGTTCCTATGACTTGTGTTAAATTCTCCCCGCTTCCATGCTTTTCCTTGAATTTTCACATTAGTGCCGCGGTGAAGATTTATTGGGGGAAGCGGGGGCCGTGGGTTTCTTAGAAGAAACAAAAGGGAGGGGGGCATGTATGTATGTTTGTGGCATCAATTAAAATATATTTCTATGAGATTTGGTTGAAATTGGTGGACAAATAAAAAAGTTTTTCTTCAAAGACCTTAAAACTTAATTTGGGGGTTGGGTTTATATGCCAGCTTCATGCCCCAATGGTCCGATTTAATTCATTTTTGCGTATGTGTTATGTCATCAATAGAAACACATTTGTGTGAAGTTTGGTTGAAATTGGTGTATAAATAAAAAAAAACTTCTTAGAAGAACTTAATTTGGGGAGCTAGGTTTGTATGACAGCCCCATGACCCCATCATCCGATTTGGTCCATTTTTACATATGTTTTGTGGTATCATTAGAAACACATTTGCACGAAATTTGATTGCAATCGATGAGAAAACAAAAAAGTTTTTCTTAGAAGAACCTAATTTGGGGGACTAGGTTTGTATGGCAGCCCCACGACCCCATTGTCCGATTTGGTCGATTTTTACATATGTTATGTATCTGAAATGAAAACACATTTGTGTGAAATTTTATTGAAATTTGTGCATAAATGAAAAAGTTTTTCTAAGAAGAACCTAATGATGGGGGGTAGGTTTGTATGGCAGCCCCACGACCCCCTTATCGGATTTTACCGATTCAAACATACAAACTGCATGCAACAAAAAGAAGCTTGTGTGCAAAATTTCAGCTCCATAGCTTTTAAACTGGCCGAGCAAAACGCGTCGCAACAGACAGACAGACAGACAGACGGACATACGGACAGACGGACATCGTCCAATCGACTCAGCTCGTCACGGTGATCATATACATACATATTTTATATGGTCGGAGATGCTTCCTTCAATGCGTTACAAACTTCATGACAAAGTTAATATACCCTTTACGCTTAATAAGCGAAGGGTATAATGAATGACCGTCGCAACACCTTTTGAGGTAGCTAATGTAGCTTGAGAGTATGAAGACTGTCAACCCCCCACCACCCCTCCCCCATTTCAGGCGCGAGTTTTGATAAGAGGTACCCCACATTCTTCTTTCGACTGCGGGCACCTCCGTTCGTTTGGTTAAGTGTTTAAAAAACAGTGGATTTAGTTTGGCTAGAACCCGTCGCTATCCAGGGCCTCGGAGAACAAAGAAGATTACACCTGTGGCCGCAGGTTATAAATTTTTTGTTCAGTTCTCCTCAGTTTAATGTATACAAGGACAGGGGAAATAAGTGCCTCCCGTCACTCCCACACTGAGTTACAGGAAGCACATATCGCTGCTTGCTCCTTGATAAGCCCTATTTTTGTGCCTAACCTTTTCGGTTATAGAGGCATTGGCTCCATCCCCTGGTGGGCCTAAGTCCTTTTTTTACAACACCAGAGCTCGCGTGGTACAGTAAGGCTAGATTTAACCGGAGGTCGCCTGGTATATTCGGCTACCCCGCAGGGGGGTCGGTGTCCTTGTGACATCAGCCAGAAATGGCTGTATGTAGTAGGAAAAAGAACTTTGGTGAGCTGCGACACCACGGACTTAGCAGCGCAAATGGGCCCCTGGTACAGTTGATACGCCATGGCGAGGATCTGTACAGACCATTCGGGCGGTACCGTTCCCGAGCTCCTGAATTATGTACGGGTGGCTCATGGCGTGACCTACCTCCTCCCATGACTTACAGGAGGGAAGTCATTAAGGGCCAAGCACGATTATGGTGTCCTTTGGTGGGGGAGTGCATCGTATGGTAAATCGTGTGAGCTTCGGAGTTGACGGCTTCGCATGACCCGAGTCCTGAAGGGGCTAGTTAGGGAGAACGGCCTTGGTGGTAAATGCCTACGCGCCCATATCTAGTTTGTGGATTGATAACCACACTGCCCGAATCGCATTGCTGACTAGTAAACTGAAGGGGCCACCTGGATGTGAAAAGCAGCGCTACGTCTGCACAGGCTCGTAGTCAGAGGTCCAACGAGCCTGGGATGTGCACATCTGAATTCTTACGTGAGGCTTAACCAATAGGGGGCCGAAGGAGGATCACACCTGTTATAGAGAAGTCTATAGCGAATAGTGAACTACGGGGATGGGTGTGCTCAGGGGACCATGGTCCTTACCCATCAAGGAGTTGGCCTCGTAGTGGCTGGAGGTTGTTAAGCAAGACATCGAGCTGGTGATGCAGGCCCGGGGTTGGGCTTCTGAAGGTGAGTGCATTCACTGGATGAAGAAATCCCCATCTGACAATAAGACCTTGTCAGTAAAAAGCCGAAGGTCCAAACATTTAGAGAGACCGGGAGATAAAGGCCGAAAGGCTAGGTGCTCCCCTTACGGTATACCTCGTAGATGGTTTGCTTGGTATATTCGGCTACTCCGTTATTGATGTCCATTTGCGTGTCTAGACATCTTTTCCCGATGGACATGGGTCACCTAACGCCCTGGGGGTTTTTTAGTAACATCGCACCCATTTGATTGTTATACACGTGAACGGGAGGATCACGAATGGTCGGATGTGTACGACACATAGCAGAGTTTACTCTTGTGCTCGTCCAAGTTCTTCCCTATTCGGAGACATTCAAATCAAGTAGCCTAGTTGGGCGCGGAGACTAGAATATCACCATAGTTTAGATACTAACGGCCAAGCAAGCCGATCGAGGTGTCGCTGGACTCGCCACAAAATTGGCCTTAAGGATCCTTAGAATCTCTCTCCCGAACAGTGCACAGGGTGGTCAGAGATAACCGTCAACCTGGATGTTGGCCACAGCAATTTCAAGATCAACTTCGTACTACTTCGGAAATCCGTCAATATCTCTGCAATCCTTCGGCGGAGCGACACGATCGAGATCTCGCCGGACTCGACACATTTTTTTAAAGGGCTGCCTCGTCAAAGCCTTTTCCCCGTTCAGTGCACAGGGAGGTCAGAAATAACCGTCAACCTAGCACAGCAATTTCACGATCAACTTCATACTATGTACTTTGGAAAATCGTCGATATCTCTGCAATTCTTCGGCTGAACGATACGATTGGAGTATCACCTGACTCGGGCAATTTATTTGTGTAAAGCAGTCCAAACACTGAGTAAAAACCTTCTAAACTATGTCTGCGACCAACCGTGAATACGAGTACTATCGTATTCGAGTAGGTATCGATCGTCGTTGTAGTTTTTATGTGTTCTTTAAAAGCAATGATTGCTAAGTAACGATTACTCGAAATAAATGTAACGAATATCACCGATTACTGAAATGTACCTAAAGTTACATCACTGGTAGTTACACTAAACTAACCTACACCGCAGTACAAAAAAACACGCCTACTGTTCCACTATGGATTAGGTGCTTTTTAATTAGGTATAATGATATTCATCTGAGGAAAAACTATGAAACTGTAGATCGACAGACTCCAGAGTTCGCTTTACTTGCCTTATATGACAGTCTGGGAAAATTGTTGTTTATTTTATACCCAACCCACAGGGGCTTTATTTGATTAATGCGGGAAAGTTCCGTGGAGAACATAGGAATAGACTGGAGCTATTCAGCCTATGAGGAGCTCCTGCATGGCTAAGGCGGACCGCAGTTTTACCACAACTGAAAAGGATATAGGAATCTGCTGAAGCCTTTTGACATATATCGTTTTTACTACAGAGAACACAACAATGCCCTACAACTAAGAGCAAAAGAGGTACCCTTTATACATTTTTCTTTTCGAGGAGCAGAGCTCAATGCAAGTGCATTATATGAAATCTTCTAAAGACTCCACTTGGAATTGTGTTACATGAAAATGGTCTAGTTCATCCCTTCCTATCCATAATGTCTGACCATATTAATTGAATAAGAATCGTAGAATCAATCAAACTATCAACTTTTCAGTTACCTTTTTCCGCTTCCAGTATCCTGGCATGTAAATCATCAAAGAGCTACCTTTCGACTGCAATACATCCTCATTATTCAAAGGCTCCAGAAACAGATATAAAGCGAGCATAAAGTCATTCAGATTCAATTCCTTACAGAGATTTTCATTGGATATACATTTATTATTGCCACAACTCAAAGCGACAACGTCGACGTATATGCAAGAAAATATGAAAATAGGATTTTCCTCTCGTCCTTGTTGCGATTCACTTATTTATTTATCGCCAATCCAACGATGAGCCCTTCTTCTTTTTCTTCATCATATACAGACAGAATTGTACCGATGCCCGCGAGAGCTCAGCCATGCAGGCATCCTTTACTTTATTCCCATGAATCAGATATTCCTCTTGTCTCCATGCTACGTTATCCTTGTCGATATAGCTGTTTACATCCATGCATAATTCAATAGGCTGGTGATAAGTTGCTAGCGATACTCTATACGATACGGTTGCGGATACTATCAAGCTATGGCCTTAATAAAAAGGAAATGTCGAGAATTTATTCGAGCCAAACGATTGCTTCGACAATCGGAACTCTGCAGTAAGGTGACATTTCAATAACTCCGTTTCGATGCTGTCTCGCCGTTGTAAGAGTAAGACCATGTTTCATAGTCACTTTTCTGCTGTTTCTCTATTTTTTTTTCGAGGCATTAGTCAACGGGCAAATTGATTGGACATGTAATTGAATCGGATGCCTGGAGGTGGTGTGCATGCAGGGTTTGGGAATACAGCCAGGTGTTTGGCTAACAGTCAAAAGCATCCTTTTTTTTTTGCGTGAAAACATATTTTTACTGACCGTTCATATACACGATATTGCCTAATACATTCGAGGGCGCTGTCCGCATATGTGAAAGCAGCCGGTCAAATTGACAAATAAAATATCGCATATGCGCTAGTCATATTTTCACGGTTTTTAGATACGTCCATTCACCATATTGAGCCGGGAGCTATATGACTAATTGGAAAAACAGCCACCGTCACATATGTACGTATAGAACATTCAATGAACTCCTGGCCTGCATGCAGTCTACTATCGCATGGATGAAAGTACGTCTATCAAATACCACGCTGTGACCCCACAAAAACAAAAAAGCAGCACAACGTACACCACACCAAAGGACTATATGGTTTGCAACACGATGATTTATGCCCTACAAATAGCCGAGAACAACTAGGCCATTACGACCGAAATCATTTCGAAATTTGACACAGGATACATTTGCTCTGGCTGCTGCGGTGGCATGACGAACTACCTTCGTACATACTAGGACGTTCGGCCTGGTCTCCACTATACCTATAGCCAGCCATATATGAACATACCGAAACGACAGGGTATATCAAATATTAATTAAAAACTGATGCCATGATTTGTTCGTAATTAAAATTTCAGCTGGCTGCAAATGAGGTCCTTTGAAGTTGAAACGACACGGCCACGACATGCATTCGTTTCATCGCCAATTCAATCGGCCGCTGTGTATAGTAGTAAGCTTTTCGAAGGTAAGCGATCACTCAGAGCTTCCGACAAGCACTCATTTGGTCTGAGGTCTTTGATGAATTTACAATAATTCTTGGATTCCGGAATGCAATGCAGAAGAATGATACTGGTGGAGGTTGAAATTGTTTTGGGAGGTGGGTGGCCAGTGTTGTCAAGTTGAATTATGCACACCGTTGGGAATTACAGGAAAGGTTCCTCTGGTCAGTTTCTGTGGATGAAAATATTTGCAAATTTACGAAGCCTTAGTAAGACCTATTATCATATTGTCTGCGCTAACGCATCCCCCATTTACATTTGTGGCTAACCCATTTAACGAACCACCGCGGCAACGTCCCCCGCATATCCTTTTCATTCGTTGCATCACACTACGGCAATAAACTTTCCCCCTAAAAATGATGGCATGAAACTGCCCGAGATTGTCCAATATAAACACGAAGCTAATTAATTTACTTATGTTTGCATTTCAAGTTTTCCGCCCTCATGAAAGTGTTTCGGATTTCCTCTCACTCTTTCTTCATCTCTCTCTCTCTGTCTCTCGGGATGTGTATGTGGTGCATATTTTGAGCCGACATCGGACAGCAATAATTGGCCCGGCCTACATGACCGGACAAGCCGGACAGGAACAAGGACAACGACTACTATAACGCTGGACTGGACGACAGGACCGCTGGGAAAGGCACGGTATATTATATTTGAGAACAAACATACATTCATATGTACTAGGTTTAGGCAAAACGTTCCAGCATAGCGTCCAGAGAGAGAGTGTTGTAATGACGTAATTTTCTAGAATTTAATATTTGCTAACGGTTGGTTTGTATTTTGTACCGTCCACGACAACGTTGTCGCCCAAACGGTCCGAGCGGCTGGCTGCGGCTAGTTTTACGCCTCAACGAATTGGTTAGTGACCGAAAGCAAATACAGAGGGAGAAGGAAAGAGGGTGAGAGAGAGTAGAGGTAGTTCAGGCGTGTGATTCGACCCGAGTAGGTACGGTATCGGGTACCTCATTACTCATCGTTGCAGCTATGCTGAGGCTCTAGGAAAAAATGCTCCAGACGAAATTATTCATTATCGCTGATGTCCGTCAGTCTATTTGGTTTCAGTATATGAGATAAATTGGATACACAGCAAATGGGTGCCGTAATGAATTTGAAATGCGATGCGAGAATATGAGATAGGGTGGATCTGAAATGAGGCATTTTGAGCACTTGTGCACTTTGTTGTGATGTGAGCAGCTTGCATCACAGTTAAATGAAATTCTCGCACAACTGTGAATTGTGGGAAAATATTAAGCACTAATGAGCTGAGCTGAGAAAATGAGTTTGGCGTTATTCTCACGTAAGGTGACGCCGAGTTACTTACTGTTATTTCATTCAGTCATACCGTTGGCGCGTCATTCAAATATCTTAAGAATATTTGTCCATCAGGTCATTTTAAAAAGCGTTTGCTAGAAGATATACCCGTTACGTCATAGGCTACGTACATTTAGTGTAGTAACTATAAGTGATAAGTCTAGTACATGAGATTGCAAAATGTAGCGGACATTCTTTTTTGTTTCTTATGTTTTTTGCAGTCTGGCTGGTCCAGCGGCTAGTGCGCGAACCTTCGGTGCACAGGGTCATGAGTTCGAATCACACCGTGAGCCATGGTGTTTTTCGAACTCGGGAGCTTGTGACGGACTATGATCTCACTCAGATGTTAAACGAGTACCCATTTATGGGGATAAATAACACTGCTGAGCGTGATGCTGATCTCATTACCTCAACAAAAAGCAGATAAAATCTTGGAAATAGGATGTCACTAACACATCCTGCGGCGTTAGTCCAATGTTGGATTGTCGCGCCTGTTATTTATTTTTATGTTTTTTGGGGTGTCAAGCCCAAATCCGTAGCTTCCCACCAAAATTTCGTTGCGAAACAAGGCCCAAATTGCAAAAAAAAACCAAAACAATGACTATCAATTGTAGCGATACCGCTTAACGCATTTTCAAGATTAATGTCGCGTTAACGCGCAATCAAGTTTTCTCTAACATGTTCATGGACAGTTTTTCGCAAAAATGTACAGTTTCGGAGTTACAAGCCAAAAAACGGAAAACTCCGAAAATTTTGGGTTTTTTTTTTGCGGTTGTGGCCCTGTTCCGCAACTAGATTTTGGTAATTCCTCCTGATTCAAGCTCAGCGCCCCAAAAAACATAAGAAACAAAAAAAAATCTGCACCAGTTTTTGCAATCACCTAATGACTACACTAAAGGGCCCCATAGACTCAGTGATTTATCGGCCGATCAAGGCTCATTTCTATGTGGAGAAAGCACATTTTCTGTGGAACAAGCTCATTTTCTCTTGCGAATTTGGTAGTGGAACCTAAAAAATGTGCTTTCTCCACAGAAATGAGCTTTGATCGGCCGATAAATCGCTGAGTCTATGGGGTCCTTTAGTGTAGTCAATAGGTGATTGCAAAAACTGGTGCAGAATGTTTTTTTTGTTTCTTATGTTTTTTTGGGGCGCTGAGCTTGAATCAGGATTAATCGCTGAGTCTATGGGGCCCTTAAGACTCAAAATATCAGAATTTGTTGTTTTCGAATCTGCAAGCTTTATGCTCATCGAGTTTAGGAAATTGGGATTTACACCCAAATTTCCCGAATGGCAGAACATTCAGGATCCCTCGGATAAAACCCCGTTGGTATGTGTCTTACCGTATTTCATAAATTCCTTCATTCTATACAACGAAAGGATTCCAAACGCGTAACTATCGGTATCTGAAGTTTAGAGGTTTGGTTTTTTTCTGTTTTATTTTACTAATCACTCCGTCCCAACAGCATTCTTGGTAACGAAACTTGCACGTCAGCGCAATAAGTACCGGCTGTACCAAGAGCACACTGAGTCCACCATAAACATTTTTTTTCCGAGTCCATAGTGATTGTTCTTTCTAGGTTTCTGTTTCTTCATCGTGACCTGCAATGTCGTCTTCAAACATTTAGATGCTTTGCCTATACACATTGATCCAAGTAGCGATGTATGACACAACCGATTTGTTTTGCCACTGATATGCCAACTTAATTGGGTTGACATGGGGCAAATTAATCAAGCTCAGCCCAAACATTTTTTTAAAGGTCTTCATTTCAGAATTGTTGAACAATTTAACAAGTGGCTTGTCGGCCCTTACATTGATGCCATACCTGCCTTCGAATGCTCACTAGGTAAAGCTCTTGTATGAACGAAGTCTATCGAAGAATTATGTCCAACAACTGAGGAGCGGTATTTATGGCGGACTCAGATACCTTTTAGCCTTGCCACACTGCGGGGATCTGGAGTGGTCAATTTATATTCTCTAACTATTCGTGGAATGGAATTTCTGAAGAAATGAACAATTATTAACCAAATCAAGAGAACAACCTAACTCACGTCCAGCTAAATCTCTCTTCCGCACCACAAATCGTGGAAGAAGAATTGGTGGATGCTGTTCGTAGAGGTAGAGGAACGATGAAGAGTCTTAGTAGTCTTGGCTATACACTTTTAGCTTTTAGCTGTCTCACAGAGTCGGGGCTGGAAATGGTAGTACACCAAACAACAAAAAGATTCCCCAACTCGCTAACTCAACCGAGCTACCGCAAATGTACCATCCATTCGTGGCTCCGCAGAGGAATTTTTGATTTGCCCTAACTCCTAGTGGAGCATGGTACATTGACGATTACCATGTGTAGTTGTTAACGTTTCAATGACGACTGAATTCGGAGTGTGGTACGGTTGTCAGCCATACCACTTCCTAGTCGCATTCTTAGTTTATTATTCTACGATAAGAATGTTTCTTATAATCTTCTGAATCATAAACTTGCGACGGGCAAAGCCGAGTTCGGAAACTCGTTTCTCTATGAATCTCTATATCACAGAGTGGCGACCGAAAGATCGCGGCTACAGAGCACGACTGCAGAGGAAGAGCTTAGTCTTATTTCACTGTCGAAGTGGACATTCTACCTAGAAAAAAAGTGATGCCCTCTCATTTTTCTAAAGATTTCTTAAATAAATTGTCAAAACATAACCTAACTAACTCTAAATATTCAGCAATCCAAAATAGTTACTTAAAACAAAAAAGTTCTAATTGGATTCTTAAAAAATAGATGCACTTTCGAAATGGGTAAAAAGTGGTTTTGTAAAACCTTGGAAAATATGGCGACAAGCATTTGACAGCTCCAAATGGTACTTTAAAGTTCCCAATAGGACTTTGAAGTAACAGTAGCCACTGCATTGTTCTAAATTTCACTATAAAGTAGCAAATCCTTCAAAGGTACAAAGAAATTACACGGATACGGTTTTGTCACTTAAAAATATTACTTTAGAGTTGCTCACTATGTAGTAGCATAGTGTGGTACCGAAGCTGTAGCATTCCCCCGCACTTGTCGAATATGTAGTAGCAATATTTCGTTCACTACAAAGTTCCAACTACCACCATCCTGGACCGTCCCAAAAACTAATTTGCAGGATTTGTTACAATGAAGTTAACATGTTGGTCTCTAAAACGTAACCGAAACGTAATAAAGTGGCGGTATCAAAAGAATTGGTATTCGCTACTTAAAATGCTGCTTGGGTTTGATCGAAAATGAACACCTAATAAACAATAAGCCGATTCGAATACGCAAAACTGGGAAATATTTTAAAATTTCGATTCAAGAACCAATTGGGTCAAAATTTTCATTTTTATACCCTTCGCCCATAGAGTGAAAGGGTAAATGGGTCCTCGTTTAACATTTGAGTGCGATCATAGTCCGTCACAAGCTCGTGAGTTCGAAAAACATCATGGAATACGGTGAGATTCGAACTCATGACCCTGTGCACGGAAGGTGCGCGCACTAACCGCTAGACCAGCCAGGCTACCGACCATATAAGAAGTATACATTATGATCAGCATGACTTGGGGAGTCGATTCGGCGATGTATGTCTGTCTGTTGCGACGCGTTTTACTCGGCCAATTTAAAAGCTATGAAGCTGAAATTTTTCACAAATGCTTCTTTTTGCTGCAGGCAGTTTGTATGTTTGAATCAGTAAAATCGGACAATGGGGTCGTGGGGCTGCCATACAAACCTAACACCCAACTTGAACAAAATTTCGCACAAAACATACGTAAGAATGGATCAAATCAGACCATGGGGTCATGGGGCTGGCATACAAACCCAACCCCCCATTTTGGTTCTTCTAAAAAAATTGTTTGCAACAATTTCACAAAATCTTGAATTAATGTGTCTTAATCAAAGCAACAAAAAAGGTCAAGAAAAACGAGATGTTACTATGGGGCCATGCTCCCGCATTCCCCAATAAAATTTTCTGGGTAAATATTTTTATTTGCTCACTTATTACAGAATTATTAAAGAATGGGGGGGGGGGGGTAAATACAAGTCGTAGGTACGCCCGAAAGAACTTTTAGCCCGGAGGAGAGCGAAGGGTGTCCAAATTTCGGCCGCGCCCGAAATTAGCATCGTTTTTTTTTAAATTTGGGAAACTCTATATAACTTCCAAACTGTGATACCAAATCATTCGAACGTTTCATAAATGTTTGACAGTTCGAAGTCCAATGCGTGGCTTGCTGAAAATGTCTATTAGTGATAAGCTCCGTCTACTCAAAAATCTCTTGCCAAGGTGCCTTGTTCTGCTCACGTTGTCGTTTGAGCGAATGGAAAATCTGTTGATGAGTTAGGCCAACGCCATCTTGATATACATGTCAAATTATCAGCTGATTCGAATGAATCTGCCAGTCGCCAAAGAACTCAAGGCCACGCAGCACTGACTGTTGAGTGTTGACACGCCGTTGTTGACCGATGCCCGATGGGTCAACATCGTCAACTGTCAGTGGCCACAGAATGAAATCGTGGATTCGGGTATAACCTACGTTTCTGCAGTTTGGCCTGTCTATCTATTTTAGATGACAGTGGTTAAGAGCATTTTGTACAGCGGATGAATGGTTATGGCTGGTGCGACACCCTAGTTCTTAGAAAACCGTAGAAGTACAATCATCAGGCATTACAATGTGCAGGCTCCTGCCTCGATCCTGAAATTACGCCTTGTTGACTCTACATTTTCTCCATTTAAAAATATCTCAATATTTTCCTGGAATCTTATTACCATTGAGGAACATACACTTTTAGTAAAACTTTCACATACAGTTCATAACACATCGTTCACACAAGTATATGACCCAACAGAACAATACCCGATGCTGCCGTAATCAAATGTTGTCCTTCCAATCTATATTTGAATAAACGAGAAGCTTAGAGGCAAAGATCCATTTTCAAAGGATATCACCTGCCCGTGGGAATACCATCAGAGCCTTTCAAATGCATTATATGGCCATGCACACTGCATATGCGAAAACTATATTCGCCTTTATAAATACTCACACTTTGCTTGCATGTCCTTCGATATACAGACGTTCACTAGAAATACAAGTGCACTCTTCCCGCGGGCCAAACCACACACATGCCATATAATGTGCATAGACAATACACAGTGTGTCGGAGTTCTATTGTTCTAGTAGCGCACCGCACATCCCCCCAAAAAAGGACCTTCTCTCTAAACTATATAGCAAAACAACGACACAATATGGGCATTTCTATGAGTAGTATATGTAAACAGATATTTGCATAAAATGCTGATGCAATCTGCGACACAAGGAAGTGGGCGGATATGGATGTGAGTTTGTGTGTGAAATTGGAATGATACCCACGGGAGATTTGACGGAGCAAGAACTACACAAGTACACAATAGCATGAAGCTTTACGATAGTACGTACTATACCCATTAATAGCAAATCATCTTTTGTGGAACCACTTGAAAATGACAAATGGTTGTGTAGATCAACATTGTCCCTAAAGGATTTTCAAGACTAAGAAGAATATAATGCATCGTTTCTTACATGAGGAACTCAACGAGATGAGTACCATGTAAGAATTCACTGCGAAATAAGTTACAGAGACATGGAATACTAAGCTACTATAGAAAATTCAGTAGCTTAGTCAATAGTTGCAGCGGCCTGTAGTTTTTTTATCGACAGACAACTTTCTATAAGAGATCAGATCAACAGAATGGGGGAGTAAGTACTGTTGTACTAACCGCAAGCTTAAACTAACCGCAAGCTTAAAGGTACATTTTTCTCGACACGACCGCAGCGGCTCTAGCGACGGCGACTCGTTCATTCCATATAAAAACTCGTTTTTAGATTATAATCGCCTAGAATAGGTCAACAATGAAGATTATCGTCGATTGAATCACGCGAGTCGTCTTGTAAATAACGTCCGCATGAGTGGTGAACGTGGTGCACACGCTTGTTTGTAGGCTTCGGGCGACGGCTGCTGCTTGGGGTAGGGAAGTTGTACATAAGCTGCATCGCTGCAGCCGCATCGTGGAAAACCCCACCAGGTGAAAGTCAACAGCTAGAGCCGCTGGAGTCGCTAGGGCCGCTGCGGTCGTGTCGAGTACCTTATGTACCTTAATGTACCTTGCGGGCATTATATGTATACAACAAGAGCCGCGCGGTTCATTCGACGATAATTTTCATTGTAGAGCTATGCCAAGCAATTATCAACTAAAAACCAGTTTTTATGTGCAATGGTCGAGCCGCAGTCGCTAGAGCCGCTGCGCTGGGGCCGTGTCGAGGAAAACGTACCTTAAGCGAGACTCATCGGGCATCCGATCTAAATGCAAAAGCTTTCGAAAACTTATCGAGCTGAGCCCGCTAAACCAAATTAAGTTTTGATCAAAAACTGCATATGTTATCGGTCATTTGTTAGTTTCCGTGGGACCATATACATAGATGAGGTATGTAGTAGATCTTGTAGTTTAGTAGATTAATTCAAGAAGAAACCGTTTCTCATAAAATCTAAATGAATAACACACCTTCTGAACAGACTCGTCCTTGTGATAATATCATCATAGTTTCTGTCTTCCCAGATTTTTAAATCAATTCAAAGCCTGTACTATGCCAATATTCACTTCCCCATCGTCCATGGAGATCGCGACGCCAATTCAAAGTGAAAACTGTAATAAGTGCCTATCATGACAATAACCCATAAAATATTTTCCTTTCCAAATCAAATTACGATAGCTGCTGGCTGCTGCCTGGCTATGCTATCCGTGCGCCTATATCTCTTCACGGTATCTTCATACACATACGAAGAAGGTGTGCGCTCCTTCGAAAGCCGCACGATGCCAACCATTGCCAGGATTCAATAATCAATTTGTCTGAGCAATTGGCGGAGAACACATGGGGCACGGATTTTCATTTTTTTTTTTTTGCCTTAAGGATTGAATGAGTCGCACAACGTGCTCGATAACGGTGTATTGTGGTCGCTTGTGTGGTCCATGAAAGGCATATCGAAGGATATACGACGTTCCATGGCAGGATTTCCTACTATTTCATCAGCAATCTCTGTCGCCTGCCTGCACACACCTTCCTACGCGCGGGGCAAATGTTAAGGACATTATTCGCGAACGACAAATAATTCTTTGATACTTTTATCCTATAGAGACAATCTCCGGCGTTTCGTTTATACAACACACTTATTTGCATCTGACAATGAACGCGTGGCTCCCGCATACGAAAGCCGTCAGGAGAATCCTAGCCATATACAACAAGACAAAAAAAAAATGGCATTCAGGACCTTAGTCTTTATAGCGCGAGATGATGAGACCAGAATATGAAAATTCGCTATGACTATCGATGCGATGCTGTGTTGGCGTTGGCGGTGATAACCATGTATCCGCACTACGTTCAGTGTCTCGTCCTGTTTCAGCAGGACGTTGTTTTCAGTTCGGTATATCGATTTTCAATTTTCATAAAATTTCAAAAGATCCATTTATTTGAGCTGATACTTTGGCGAAATGAAAATCATTTCCATGTGCACAGATTCATATCGGGGATTGGTTGATGTGTCATTGTCGGGACGGTTGAATTTAGGTGAGAGACGCCGATATGAATGCAATCGAATGGGTGACAGGATTGAATCGACAAACAAAGGAGCGTATATATATGGCGTAAAGGCAGGAAAGCAATCATATATCAAAAGGCCAACATTCGAATGAAGAGATGCGTAAAGGTCATATATGATGCAGGCAATTATACAAATTGGCTAGGATTTTTCCAATAAAGGTTTGTGTTCGTAGAGACGACTCATGGGATCATCGCTCAGCGATCGAAGATAAACGACAGGTTTTAAGCACTTTATTGGGGATTTTTTTCTTTACAGACATGTTCCTTTAATCCATAGTCGATACTAGGATAGTATAACCATTCAAAAATATTTAAATACGGCTCGAAATTGGATGCAAAACTGCAACCGCTGAGCGATCATCACACGAATTGTCTTTACGAACACGTACCTTAAGGATACAGTTACGGATACGATCCGCGTATGATTAACAAACTAAAAGGCAGTGCTGTAGCAAGTAGTGTGAGACCTTTCAATCTCTGCTAGTGGTTATAATAACTAGGGGGCTTCGCCCCCTGCTCGCTTCTCTCGCCAACTCCCGGGGCCGAGGCTAATTTCGGGCGCGGCAGAAATTTGGATGCCCTTCGCTTGTGCTAGAAATTTGGGGGGTTGGATTTGTATGGCAGCCCCATGACCCCATGGTCCGATTTTATCCATTCTTACATATGTTTTGTGTCAACAATAGAAATACATTTGTGTGAAATTTGGTTGAAATTGGTGCACAAATAAAAAAGTTTTTCTTAGAAGAACCTAATTTGGGGGTTAAGTTTGTATGGCAGCCCCATGACCCCATTGTCCGATTTGATCCATTCTTGCATATATTTTGTGTTATCTATAGAAACACATTTGTGTGAAATTTGGTTGAAATTGGTACACAAATAAAAAAGTTTTTCTTAGAAGAACTCAAATTGGGGAACTAGGTTTGTATGGCAGCCCCATGACCCAGTGATCCAATTTGTGTGAATCAAACAAACAAACAGCCTGCAACAATAAGAAGCACGTGTGCATTGCAGCTTGCTAGCTTCAATACCCGCCGAGTAAAACACGTCGCAACAGACAGACAGACAGACAGACGGACATGCTCCAATCGACTCCCCAAGTCATGCTGATCATATATGTATACTTTTTATATGGTCGGAGATGCCTCCTTTAAAGCGTTACAAACTTCATGACAAAGTTAATATACCCTTTCATTCTATGAGCGAAGGGTATAAAAAGTGTATAAAAGTGAAATGACGGCAATACGACAACGACTAGCCAATATTGTCCATGGATTGCAAGGGATCTTAACATAGTCGACCGTTTGCTATTAATATTGTTCTCGTTCACTCGGATTTACACCGTCATCTTCCGTCAGTAGTCAGAGGTTTTGGTGCATGGACCGATTTCTTTAATGGCAAATTTATCATTGGTTTATTAAGTTCAAGCTTTCCACTTCGCGGGTCCTGAGCGTTCTTCAATCTTTATCTCAATTTAATTCAATTTAACTCAATCCATTTCAACACGAGAGTATTTTAATATAGCAGTCATAGAAAAGTTATTACAAACAAAATTATAAACGATATAATTTGTCTGGTCGTGATGTACATGGTGTCCTGAATTGGTTGAGAAATACAAGCAGAGTCGAGCTACATCGCATTCAATAGAATTATGGTGTACCTTTTACCGCCATCCTGCTATGGCGTTTTTTGTGATTATAAAAATTTTCAACCTCCATATTTACATCATCCAATTGTTCAGCTCCATAACATTTGACATATTGATGGAGCCAAGTCCAGAGGCATACCGAAGAACACCTGGATGTGTCAAATGAAAAAGCAAAAACAACGCATTGGTCTCGGCGATCGCACGATCAGAACGGGCGATGTGCCTACACCGCAGACCGAGCGATGCAACACCAGGGAGCGGTAACGATTTCAAACATTAATGTCGCTTCGAAGATCAAAAAACACAAAATAAAATTTGAGAAAAACCTCAATATTGATCTTACTTTTTCCGCCCACACACAGTCAATCCGAATAATTTTTTTTTTGGTCGTTCTGTCAAAATCGAGGAAAATGTAAGAATTTGACAGAAAGAAGAATAAAAACAAATTTATTCGGATTTACCGTGTGTGGGCGGCGTTTGAGTGGTTTAAAAAACACCATAACGGTACTTTGAACTGGTAAATCTGCAAAGTTCGCAAAATTTGGCTTTGCTGATTGTAAATTTCAAGAGAAATATTTTAATTGATTTTCCTTTCCTTGGAAATTTAACTAAAGCTTTTTTTTATTGTGCTTGAAAACCTCCTCCTCGATTTCGATTTCAGTGTGAGCTGGTCAAATTTTCACGTAACTATTAAGAGAGGATGATATCGGAGGGATACACAGAATCGTGGAAAATTATGCATAACCAGGTCTTGAAGACGACCATTCGGATTTCTGACACAATTGATTTGAGATAAGTTACAGAGTGTGGAGAAGGATGAAAGCGCTAGAGAAATCGAGTTTGTGGATATAATATCCAAGCTACAATCAGTTGCTGTCCATAAAAAGGGAAGGTCAAAGTTGCCACAAATTAGAATGTTAGACAGAGGGAAGTATGTATGTTGTAACAACAACATTAACACTGAGGAGAGAACTACTGAGAACATATACGCACGCAACTAAAAATATTGTTGATTGAGAGGGTTTAATTGCTGAATGGACGTCCTCTACGGGAAGAGACGGCATGAAGTTCGCACAGAGCGAACTGGAAGAGGAACTTTTAACAGCAACAAGGACACCGCCGCCGTCTTTTTTGTTAAATAGACTGAGGTTACGATCACTGCGGGAGACATTATAGTTCGGAAGGCTTTCGCCATCGAGAATATTTTCATTCAACCACATTTTAGTAAAACAGATAATGTCATCATTATGTAAAGTAAAATACAAGAAAGTTTAAGTTCATCTAACTTGATCCTAAGCCAACGCACGTTTTGATAATAGACAGAAATCTTATTATTGTTGGTTGGCTGGTGCGAACGCCGTGAACTATTTTGAAAGGGCTTCCGTTGTACAGGATGTAACGTTTTAATTAGAGCCCCGCGGGCCATAAATCAGCTTTAAGCTAAATTTAATAAACACGAGAAACAAAAATTGTAAATGAAGCAACAATGCGGTCCTTAATTTTGTTCGGCGTTAGTTTAGCGCAGTTGAGCCAGTCCGGTATTTGGCCCAACCTAGCACAGATGTATTTATCGACATCATCCGCAGAGGAACTGACAACCATGCGATGGAGGAGGAGATAGAGACATTTTCTAAGTGCAACTGTTTAGCTCAGAAGCAGTTGATTCTGGTTTAGTGTGCTCGGCCAATTACACATAAAATCAGTCGAATGCCGTGAAAACAACAAATTAGACGTCCAATTAGGCGACAAATTCATATTCGGAATATAAAGAAGCGGTCGTTGTTAAATAATCGAGCTATATTAAGGAGGTTGTGGTTCCTTATTTTTCCTGAATATATAACGGTTTGATATAGTTTTTGGCAGGTGCGTGCATCCTGGATAGAAGGGTTTTTCTATTTCCGGATTGAACCAAGACTATCGAACAACTGACGACTGAGCTAATAAAATGATTTAACACACAGGATTTTTTGTTTGTGGATAATCAACGGGTTCTATACAAAATCCAAAAATACAAAATCCAAAAAGACAAAATCCAAAAAAATTTAAAAATCCACAAAGTCAAAATCCACAAAGACAAAATCCATAAAGTCATAATTCACAAAGTCAAAATCCAAAAAGACGAAATCCATAAATTCAAATTTACATCAGTTTGCTTATCAAAATTGAATATTGAGAATATTTATGTACGTTATTACGTTAACTAGACAATTGCCAAATCCCGGAGCATATGCGCTTTAGCTGAAGACACGGAAAAGGATTCATCCGTGGCATATACGATTTAACCGATGACACGGAGAGGAATGCATACGGACCATAAGCGCTTCAGGTAAAGACAACTAAAGCGCATATGCTCCGGGTGCATCCTTCTCCGTGTCTTCAAGTAAAGCGCATATGCTCCGGGGTTTGGAAATTGTCTACTTAAGTATAAAACTAATATTCCAAGTGTCCGGACCAGATTTTTTGCTGATCATTGATCAAACGCTACAAATATACAGTAAAAGAATCTTAAGTTCAGCACCCCAAAACACATACGACTAATAAACAAGAAAAATGCAACTTTTGCGACCAAAAATTAAAAACCATTCAATCTAAAAATTTGATTCATAATATGGAAATCACCTTCCGGGATACGAAAATTCCAATCTCCCCATCACCACTCGCTCTCACCTCTGGTTTTTAACTGAAAAAAAAAACGCTGAACTTTCTCAAGCTCCGCCACTGGAAATTAACGTTTTGGACCATTTCATAATTATTTTTGTAAAAAAAAACAAAACGCGCACTGGCATTACCGAATCGGAGCCCACGCAATAAGCATTATGGCTCTCTTCATACAAAAATTTATGGATTTTATCTTCATGGGTTTTGACTTTGTGGATTTTGACTTTATGGATTTTGTCTTTATGGATTTTGTCTTTATGGATTATGACTTTTGGATTTTGACTTGTGGATTTTGACTTTGTGGATTTTGTATAGAACCCCATTTATACCCATACGATCTGTGTTGAACATGCTTAGCCAACTTGATACTCCGAATGCTTAACTTACTATAATTAAATAAATAGGATAGCTCAAGTCTTTTTTAGTGCCGAGCAAATATGAGCTAACGATTTGCAATTGCAACCGATCAAAACTATTCCGTTACGGATTCGAGGTCGTGCAGAGATAATCTGATCTTTTTAGCCAACTTGATACTCCGAAAGTTCACATTTTCACATTTTTTTAAGTGCCAAGCAAATACGAGCTAAAGATTTGCAGCCGATCAATACTATTCCGTAATGGTTTTTCAGATAGTGCTTAGCCAACTTGATATTAGTGAAAAATGTTGATCTATGAGCCCTGTCTACTAAGTTCGATGAGGTACGCAGAAAACTGTTTTGGCTTTTCAGTCGGATTTTTTACTCTTAATAAAACAGCTCCAGTTACAAGTATCAACCACTATGTTGACATCAAAAATGTGTGAAGCCTTTGTCAACATTTACGTGCCCGATATTTAAATTTCTGGCATCAAGATGGTTATCAAAATTATTTTATTTTATTATAAAGATTAATATGTTCTTTATCGTAAGGTATCAATAGGTATATTTTATTGCTAAAAATAACCTATACCCTTTTTGCGATAGTATCCGCATATCGTATATTATTACAGTTACTGATAAATACGAATAACCATTTCAACATCCCGAAATTCTCTGCAGTCATATACATTCTTTCTCGTCTCATTGAAAAGGATCAGCTCACATAAGCTCTGTCAATCGAGAAAAAAAACTGAAATTGTGCGTACGTGTATTAGATGCGATACGTCAAGCGTATAGTTACACAGTGCGCTGAAAACTGTTCATTTTTTAACGATGTTAACATCTTATATCGACGGATATAGTCGTAAAATAGAAAGTCATAAAATATCCTTGGACCACAAAATTCCAAATATGCTTAGAGAAATGAATCTATTCGAATTCCAGTGACATACGGAGCCGGTGGCATAATCTCATAAATAAATAAAAAGGACACGCGCTAAAATATATGAAATAAGCTACCGAGGTCTATCGATAAAAAGGAGCAATTTCTAATGTAATGGTGATATATTGATGCAGAAATCCAATGAATGAATTGTGGTTATATATGCGACATCTTTGAGGAGTGGAGTGTTGAAGAACATGTCATCAAGGAAGGGATGGGAGACGCATTATGTGTATACATACACCTGGTGCGCATTAGAAGTAAAGCAAGGACTTAGAAATTTACGCATCTTGAAAAAGTTAAATCTTATTTTGTGTTTGAAAAAAAATTCCTGAATTGGTCTCCAAATAAGCATAACTCGTTCCAGTTTTTTTTTTCGCTTCCGACTTAGTGAATACTCTTTCCCTCCGTCATGTCTGCAACTTATTGCTTCCATGATCCATGGCTATATTTCATCCTATACTCAAAATTCACCCTTAACAACTCATCTGGTAGACAGACCCTTCCAACAGGATCCTAAGCCAAAACTTTCGGCAAAGCGAAAACTTACTTCACCATCCCCGTTAAATTGATAGCTGCCATTATGAGAACTAAACGGTTTCCTTGATGACATGTCCTTATACTCGTATAGTCCTTTATATGACGTGCCTCGGTGCTAATCAAATATGTATTATGGATTACATACAGACTACGACTCAGCTCTCGCCGATTCGCCCTACACACATGAGTATGCTTGCCTGTCGCAGTCAAGCCACCGTCATTATTATTATTGAGTAGAATCAATTCGACATTTTTATCGATGTTTTTGATTGACTCCAATATTGTTTTTCGGGTACTACACACATTTTGACTAAATTCGATAGTCTATGCGTCTAGACGACTGACTAGGCCTAGGATTCTTGGTAATGGCAGCGGTGCGGTATGGTAGTTCGTCGAGCTGATATTTTGACAGTTCTGGATACGCATAGTTACAGGTCAACTTAGTGAAAGCGTGCAGTAGGCAAGGACCAAGGACTGACGCATATGTAGTTCGAACTATAGGTTAGAGTCTTTCCATTTCGTATATTTATGTGCGTGACATGAATATTTATCAAATTGTTTTCTGCGAAAAAAAAAGAAATAATTCGACAGCAACATGAATGGTTGGTAAATTGCTGTGAGCCAAAAAGTAGTTCAGCACTTCAGCAGCAAAAATGCTGAGCGAATTAGTGAAGATTATTTCCACAGATTGTTTTTGATTAGACGTCGTCGTCGTCATGTCTTGGATTGATGCAGAAATTTTTGATTGATATGTTGGGGAAATCGGTATTGATATAGGGTGGACTGGACATATAAGACGTTGAGCTGTATCAAACTAGAAACTAACTTTGGGTGGAAATTCCGAGGCAATATTTGAGAAATTGTTTTGTTAGTTCCACGTCAAAAGTGTGTCTGGTTCAGGACTTCAGGGGGGATGTTTTAATTGTGCAATTACGTGGAATTTTAAGATATAAAATTTTGTTTGAATAGACCTTTGCAACAAAATGCCTTTCGGTGGTATTTTTTTAATGGATTTAGTTCACTTCATTCACAGGTCTCTGAGCATGTACACCTAGCTAGCCAGTGGCGTATTTACAGGGGGGGGCACAGGGGGCACGTGCCCCCCCTGTGAGCACATCAAACTTTTTTCACACCAATAATTGCAGTACCAAATGTTCCCTTTTTATTTTGAGCGTTTCTATTATTTAACTTTGTAAATCTTTTGCGAAACATTATCATCACATCATCTTCTCAATTCGCCAGATCTCCTCGTTGATAAACCCTTTCCGTTTTTCGAACAGGTTGAGTTTATTTTCATAGACGCGTGGTTTCAAGAACAAAAACTCTCAGCGAATAAGTACAAGCTGTCATTACGTCGAGGCAACGAGGTGGTCATGAAACGTTTCCCAATCTCGATATGAATCTGTTCGGAAACAAGGACTGCTAGTGGAAGTCTCGTCATGTGTGAAGTGACCCCATCTTATGTTGATATAAGTTGAGGAGATGTTGTTGCGGTATCGATGTCTTGGAAGCCGCTGAATTGATAAATATTTGAAACAATCGGTCTGATTTTTCTATCGGGCTTGTGTATTTTAATTTGGCCGTAAATTCGTGTTGGGCTGCTGTAAAGGTCCTTAAACCAGATGCTTCTCTTTCTGTTAAAATGCTAAAAATTGAAGTGTTTTGGTGGGAAAGCATTTTTAGCATACATTTTCGAACTCCTACGGTTCGGTGCCTGTGGTGCCCTGCCTGGGGTACTTTCTTCAATGCTTCAATTTTCACGAAGTAAACATCTTCGTAGCCATTCCTTCTCATTTCTATTTCGCAATTGATTTGTTAAAGCATGTTGCTTTAGCTTACCATCTAGGACTCGTTTCAACTCGTGCAGATACTATAGATTTGAAGCTAGTGTAGTACATATGGAAATCACAAACAATCATACCTTCCTGCTTAGTTTTGTTTCTTCCTTTAAATTAATCGATTGATCACTTCCCGGCTCTATGCCACCGATAGTTCCTACACGGCTGAACATTTTGGTGTAATTTTTAATCCTAAATTTGCATTCAAATTTGCTTAAACTTGCCATGGAATTCAAGACCACAATGTCAGCCAAAATTTGTTGTATCAGCTTTTCATCTGTGTTTCTTTCAAAAGTAAGCAAAACCACTTTTTGGCGGAATTTGGCCGAAATTTGGCAGAATTTCGGACGATGTATGAAATTTCCCTTCCAAAGAAAAATGTTCCGTCTGGAATCCATTTTGTCATATGGAAGCAGTCTCTTTGGTCATTGCATTAATTATATAGCCAATTAAGTACATATTCGTAAAACTCCTTTTCGGCTTTAGGTTGCTTCGAACTACACTACGCAAACTTTTTTTAGGCCCTCCGTATTTTGGTTCAGGAAAAGCCAAAAACTAAGATCTGTCAGGAAAACTAAACTGTTGGTGTAAGAAACCTGAAATGCAAAGGACTATCAGGCCCGTATTTACAAATATACCTTAACTCAAGGAGATCTTGAGTCAGGGCCGAAATTAAAATAAATGTCATTTTCCATACTTTTTCATAGAAATCACTTATATTCACGAGAGATTCAGGAGTCACTTGAAGTCAATGAAGCTACCCCCCTACCTTGAAATATTATATTTCAAGTCTATTGAAAACTTAAGGTCTCCTTGAGTTTCGCCTTAAATCAAGGATCAACGATCCCTCAGTCTCGCCAACGTTTTTCCTATGTAGCTACTCTCAGGTATCCCCACACCACAACTTTATGTAACAAATTAGCCCCGTACTCTGTGCCCCCCCTTTGAGAATTTTCTAAATACGCCACTGAGCTAGCCCAGTGATAGATGACAAAGTTCGTCCAGCCAGTTTTCATCAATGGGCGGCCTTTTTGTCAAATTGGTGAAACAATTTTTGGAAACTTCTGTGCGTTTTATCATAGTAGTTGTAAATTTCCAGTGGAAGAGGCGGCCGGGAATGGTGTGTTAACAAAGGGGCACAGAATTGGAGCAAAATTTGATCCCGAAGTTTTATTAGAATTATGGTGAATACATTGGAGAAGAAAAAATCGCTTTTGATGCTAGTTTTACTGCCATTGTGATAATCAGCAATTATATTTTGTTAGTAACTAAAATGAGCTTAATTTAATGTGATATCGCTCCGATTTAATTATTGTTGAATATTTTCATATTTTGATGGGACAGTTCAATCGCTTATTAATTAAGCTCAATTCAGATATTACCGACTTTAGCCGTTTAAAAAAAAATAGCTTTAAATCTAATAGTTCCTTTATAAACTGGCTTAGGACCGTCTTCATCGGAATTAAGGTGCCTCACACACACGGAGAATCCATGAATTCCGAATCCAACGAAACGCTATATAACAAAATGACAGCCAAGCTAAGCGTGGCAGGAAAGGAACGTCGAAGTACGAAACGCGTTCCTGGATTTGCCTGCGTCACCGTTTCGGTCGATCAGCTTACACCAGGCTAGGTTGAAGGTGTCGCGAGGAAAGTTTGAATTTTGCAGCGCCCAAATTAAGTATCTGGGGTATGTGGTGGACAGGAATGGGTTGAGTGGTCGAATCGCTAATCAAAATTCTTCGGCCCACGAACGTTAAAGGAGTAAGGCAATTCTTGGGCATGGTGTCTTGGTACCGCTGGTTTATCTCGGAGTTTTCATCGTTAATGGCGCCATTGACGAATCTCCTGAAGAAAAATCGGAGCTTCAAGTGAACCGAGGAGTGTGATCTCGCGTTTACTCGAGCGAAAGTGAAATTATCAACAGCGCCTATTCTCACTTGTCCGGATTACAGTCTTCCATACCTAGTTGAAATAGATGCTTCGAATGTTGGTTTGGGAGCGGTACTGTCTCAGACTCATACCGAAGGCGATAAGGTGGTCTGTTATCTAAGGCTGAACAGAAGTACTCCGCTACCGAGAGGGAATGTTTAGCGGTGGTCTGGGCAGTGGACTAGCTTAGAGCGTACATAAATGGGATGAAGTTCAGCATTATAACAGATCACCACACAGTGGTCTGGTTGAACAATCTGAAACACCCAATCGGTCGGTTAACGAGGTGGGCGGTTCGACTTTAGCAATTCGACTTTGAAGTCATACATCGCAAGGAGAACCTAGTGCCCGATGCACTGTTGAGGTCAATCCTTAGAGTTAAATCTGCTGTTGTGGAATCAGCCATGAAGAAGTCTGGTGTGGACCGTTGCTATAATCGAATGATAGAAAAGGGGAGTACGAATCGTGGTAAACATTCGAATTGGCGGATGAGTGATGGGGCGCTGTGGAAACATGCCTTTACTCGTTTCCCTGATTTGATGGAGAGATAAATGTCGAAGCGAGTAATTCCGAAGTCGGAGCGAGCCGACATATTGACTGCTGTGGATATGGGATCTCGCCGGACTCACGATCGGATGGCACAGGACTTTTACTGGCCAAAAATGGCGGCCGACGTCCGGGAGTATGTAAGAAGATGTATGGTATTCCAAGCTGTTAAGGTGGGGCGTAACCGTCCGGTAGGGGAGATGGTATCGAGAGTGGGCGGGGCTATTCAACCTTGGGATATGGTATGTGTTGATTTGATCGGACCGTTGCCTCGTTCCTCTCGAGGGTTCACGTACATCTTAACAGTGGTTGATTATTTTACTAAGTTTTCACACATATTCCTGATTCGTTCTTCTACCGCCGCGCCGCCGAGGTTACCCGATTGTTGGAGGAGCATGTGTTTTTAATGTGGCGTCCAAATGTGGGTTGTGTCTGACAACGGTGCGAAGTTCGGCATCGCTAAATTTAAGGAACTTTGAGACGCATACGGGAGCCAGGTGAGGTTCACCGCGATGTATCACCCACAAGCGAATCCGTCGGAAAGGGTGAACCAAAGCATAAAACGTATGCTGCGATCGTACGTAGCGAAGAACCATCCAACTTGGGAAAATCTCTTAAAAAAAAAAAAACAAAAAAAAAGGAACTTTGTTCTCTCCGACGCTTCAAAATAGTTCTCGGTTCGTGTTGTTGTTGCTTGAATGCACCTTCGGGAATTCGAGTGTGCGATAACTTTGTGCACAGTTGTAACCAGGCCAAATTGCAATGCCTTTTGATGAACCGGACTGGCGTGGAGCCCTTATGGGCCGCTTACAGGAGCGAAATTGTCAAAAAGTCGTCAATTAGTTGACGTGCGATTATGATCTCGTGAGATAAACGATCGATCAAAAACTCCGAGGCCACTCCAAAGCAAATTCATCAATATTGGGGCGAATTTCGGCGAAGCGCGGGGCTCGACGAGCAATCAACCGTGTACTGGTAAAGTTTTGGTGCTGTCCCTTAGTGGGGCCTCGTGCATTGAACTCCTCATGCAATAGTTGTCAATAGAATTATACGCTGCCGGGTCGCCATATTGTTTCGAGGTGTTGCGATGTTTTTGAATCTCACACGCTATCCTGGTTCTAGCTATCACCGTTTCCGAGATACAGCCGCCTGAATGTGACCAACAGTTTTAGGCCAAATTTGACTCCTCTAGCTTCAATATTTACGGAGATAAGGTCAAGTTTGTGTTTTCAATGGGAAATTTTTGAAATTGGGCTCTGAGTCGATGTAGAGCGTATTTAGAGCTACATTTTGGTGAAACAACCAGAGTCCTGGCTATCACCGTTTCCAAGATACAGCCGCCTAAAGGTGACCAACAGTTTTAGGCCAAATTTGACTCCTCTAGCTTCAATATTTACGGAGACATGGGCAATTTTGTGTTTTCAAATGAAAATTTTCGAAAATGGGGTTTGAAAAAGTCAATGTAGAGCGTATTTAGAGCTACATTTTGGTGAAACAACAAGAGTCCTAGCTATCACCGCTTCCGAGATACAGCCGCCTGAATTTGACCAACAATTTAAGGCCAAATTTGACTCCACTAGCTTCAATATTTACGGAGATATGGGCAATTTTGTGTTTTCAAATGAAAATTTTCGAAAATAGTTTCGAAAAAGTCGATGTAGAGCGTATTTAGAGCTACATTTTGGTGAAACAACCAGGATCCTAGCTATCACCGTTTCCGAGATACAGCTGCCTGAAGGTGACCAACAGTTTTAGGCCAAATTTGACTCCTCTAGCTACAATATTTACGGAGATATGGGCATTTTTGTGTTTTCAAATGAAAATTTTCGAAAATGGGTTTTGAAAAACTCGATGTAGAGCGTATATAGAGCTACATTTTAGTGAAACAACCAGGGTCCTAGCTATCACCGTTTCCGAGATACAGCCGCCTGAAGGTGACCAACAGTTTTAATCCAAATTTGACTCCTCTAGCTTCAATATTTACGGAGATATGGGCAATTTTGTGTTTTCAAATGAAAATTTTCGAAAATGGGTTTTGAAAAAGTCGATGTAGAGCGTATTTAGAGCTACATTTTGGTGAAACAACCAGAGTCCTAGCTATCACCGTTTCCGAGATACAGCCGCCTGAAGGTGACCAACAGTTTTAGGCCAAATTTGACTCCTCTAGCTTCAATATTTACGGAGATATGGGCATTTTTGTGTCTTCAAGTGAAAATTTTCGAAAATGGGTTTTGAAAAAGTCGATGTAGAGCGTATTTAGAGCTACATTTTGGTGAAACAACCAGAGTCCTAGCTATCACCGTTTCCAAGATACAGCCGCCTGAAGGTGACCAACAGTTTTAAGCCAAATTTGTTTCGTCTAGCTTCAATATTTACGGAGATAAGGTCAAGTTTTTGTTTTCAATGGGAAATTTTTGAAAATGGGTTTTGAGTCGATGTAGAGCGTATTTAGAGCCACATTTTGGTGAAACAACCAGGGTCCTAGCTATCACCGTTTCCGAGATACAGCCGCCTGAATGTGACCAACAGTTTTAGGCCAAATTTGACTCCTCTAGCTTCAATATTTACGGAGATATGGGCATTTTTGTGTCTTCAAGTGAAAATTTTCGAAAATGGGTTTTGAAAAAGTCGATGTTGAGCGTATTTAGAGCTACATTTTGGTGAAACAACCAGGGTCCTAGCTATCACCGTTTCCGAGATACAGGCGCCTGAAGGTGACCAGCAGTTTTAGGCCAAATTTGACTCCTCTAGCTTCAATATTTACGGAGATATGGGCAATTTTGTGTTTTCAAATGAAAATTTTCGAAAATGGGTTTTGAAAAAGTCGATGTAGAGCGTATTTAGAGCTACATTTTGGTGAAACAACCAGAGTCCTAGCTATCACCGTTTCCAAGATACAGCCGCCTAAAGGTGACCAACAGTTTTGGGCCAAATTTGACTCCTCTAGCTTCAATATTTACGGAGATAAGATCAAGTTTGTGTTTTCAATGGGAAATTTTTGAAAATGGGTTTTGAGTCGATGTAGAGCGTATTTAGAGCCACATTTTGGTGAAACAACCAGGGTCCTGGCTATCACCGTTTCCGAGATACAGCCGCCTGAAGGTGACCAACAGTTTTAGGCCAAATTTGACTCCTCTAGCTTCAATATTTACGGAGATAAGGTCAAGTTTGTGTTTTCAATGGGAAATTTTTGAAAATGGGTTTTGAGTCGATGTAGAGCGTATTTAGAGCCACATTTTGGTGAAACAACCAGGGTCCTAGCTATCACCGTTTCCGAGATACAGCCGCCTGAAGGTGACCAACAGTTTTAGGCCAAATTTGACTCCTCTAGCTTCAATATTTACGGAGATAAGGTCAAGTTTGTGTTTTCAATGGGAAATTTTTGAAAATGGGTTTTGAGTCGATGTAGAGCGTATTTAGAGCCACATTTTGGTGAAACAACCAGGGTCCTAGCTATCACCGTTTCCGAGATACAGCCGCCTGAATGTGACCAACAGTTTTAGGCCAAATTTGACTCCTCTAGCTTCAATATTTACGGAGATATGGGCATTTTTGTGTCTTCAAGTGAAAATTTTCGAAAATGGGTTTTGAAAAAGTCGATGTTGAGCGTATTTAGAGCTACATTTTGCTGAAACAACCAGGGTCCTAGCTATCACCGTTTCCGAGATACAGCCGCCTGAAGGTGACCAACAGTTTTAGGCCTCCTGACTCCTCTAGCTTCAATATTTACGGAGATATGGGCAATTTGGTGTTTTCAAATGAAAATTTTCGAAAATGGGTTTTGAAAAAGTCGATGTAGAGCGTATTTAGAGCTACATTTTGGTGAAACAACCAGAGTCCTAGCTATCACCGTTTCCAAGATACAGCCGCCTAAAGGTGACCAACAGTTTTAGGCCAAATTTGATTCCTCTAGCTTCAACATTTACGGAGATATGGGCAATTTTGTGTTATCAAATGAAAATTTTCGAAAATGGGTTTTGAAAATGTCGATGTAGAGCGTATTTAGAGCTACATTTTGGTGAAACAACCAGGGTCCTAGCTATCACCGTTTCCGAGATACAGCCGCCTGAAGGTGACCAACAGTTTTAGGCCAAATTTGTTTCGTCTAGCTTCAATATTTACGGAGATATGGGCAATTTTGTGTTTTCAAATGAAAATTTTCGAAAATAGTTTTGAAAAAGTCGATGTAGAGCGTATTTAGGGCTACATTTTGGTGAAACAACCAGGTTCCTAGCTATCACCGTTTCCGAGATACGGCCGCCTGAAGGTGACCAACAGTTTTAGGCCAAATTTGACTCCTCTAGCTTCAATATTTACGGAGATATGGGCAATTTTGTGTTTTCAAATGAAAATTTTCGAAAATGGGTTTTGAAAAAGTCGATGTAGAGCGTATTTAGAGCTACATTTTGGTGAAACAACCAGAGTCCTAGCTATCACCGTTTCCGAGATACAGCCGCCTGAAGGTGACCAACAGTTTTAGGCCTCCTGACTCCTCTAGCTTCAATATTTACGGAGATATGGGCATTTTTGTGTCTTCAAGTGAAAATTTTCGAAAATAGGTTTTGAAAAAGTCGATGTAGAGCGTATTTAGAGCTACATTTTGGTGAAACAACCAGGGTCCTAGCTATCACCGTTTCCGAGATACAGCCGCCAGTTTTAGGCCAAATTTGTTTCGTCTAGCTTCAATATTTACGGAGATATGGGCAATTTTGTGTTTTCAAATGAAAATTTTCGAAAATGGGTTTCGAAAAAGTCGATGTAGAGCGTACTTAGAGCTACATTTTGGTGAAACAACCAGGGTGCTAGCTATCACCGTTTCCGAGATACAGCCGCCTGAAGGTGACCAACAGTTTTAGGCCAAATTTGACTCCTCTAGCTTCAATATTTCCGGAGATATGGTCATTTTGGTGTCTTCAAGTGAAAATTTTCGAAAATGGGTTTTGAAAAAGTCGATGTAGAGCGTATTTAGAGCTACATTTTGGTGAAACAACCAGGGTCCTAGCTATCACCGTTTCCGAGATACAGCCGCCTGAAGGTGACCAACAGTTTTAGGCCAAATTTGACTCCTCTAGCTTCAATATTTACGGAGATATGGGCATTTTGGTGTCTTCAAGTGAAAATTTTCGAAAATGGGTTTTGAAAAAGTCGATGTAGAGCGTATTTAGAGCTACATTTTGGTGAAACAACCAGAGTCCTAGGCCTGGTTTCGTGACATTCTATTATTTCGCTCTAGACTATTCCTAATCTATTCCTACTCTACCTAGATTTTTCAGATATTTCAATAGCTATTCTACTATTGAGGATGGAAGGCACTCAGCCGTGGAAGGGTTTCAATTAAGTGAAATTAGTCAATCCGAAAATGTGGTTAGTGGTTTGAAATCTGGCGTTCCGTTCCACGGATATACGCAAGAAAAGATGAATATGATAATTTTGTGAAATGAGCCACAGAGTTCAGGATGTATAGATATTTTTGGAGAAGATAATCTGCATTCATAATTTTACTCCTGGCCAATTTTCCAGATGTGTCTCCTATTGGGGGTAGAACTCGTTCAGATGGGTGGTTGTGGAGTCTACAGATTTCCATTAATCCGACAAAAGTAGGAGAAAATGAACTAAACTACTGAAATCCGCTAATCCGCTCAACGGATATAGACGAATTGGAGAAAGTAAGGCAACCTAATAATTTCCCAGATGCAATGTTATTGAAATCAAAGGATGAGAAAAAGAGCTTTGCCAAAATTTTGATTTTTTGCTTATCCGTCTGAAAATTTGAAAATCTTCTCGTAGGCCGGGTTTCTGATAGCTCTTATTCAGTACCTGTCGGCTGATTAGTCTTATCGCGTAGAGAAGACACACACCATATTCAGAAAGCTTTTCCATTGTATTGAATGGAATTTTTGTTTATTTTGCATAGCTACGCCATATTTTGCTTGGTTAAGCCATCATGTTAGATTGAGAAAATCATTGCGCACTTTCATCCAAAAGCGTAAATAAGCAAAAGATAACATAACTATGCAAAATTAACAAAAAATCAATTCAATATAATGGAGAAGCTTTTTGAATATTGTGTGTGTCTTCTCTAGGCGATAAGACTAACCATTCTATAAGATCTACGAGAGAATGGGCCTTAGTCAGTTTTTCCTTGAACTCTTATTCCCCATCGAAGGTGGAAGTGCTTCGGGTTGAGAGACGGGGAAGAAATTTACTGAAATATACTCGTCGTTCAAAAGATATAGACAATAGCTAGGAAAAAAACCTGCAAATTTTTCAAATTTATTGTTCATGACCTTTACGCCAGAGGTGGTCATTGAAAGGGTGAGGTGGTGGAGTGTAGGTGGCGATAATTGACTGAAATACGATAATTCGATCAAAGATGGACAAAATAAACTGCGCTTTCACAATTTTTCTCCAGGCCAATTATTCATTTATTTCAATGCATATTTTGCTGTTGAGCGTGTAAATCATTCAATCAATCTGAAGGGTCCGATTTACTAAAATATGTGGGCAAATTAATGCGAAGAACACCTGTCTTTATAATGTTGCTTATTGTGAATTTTGTGCACGTTTCATTAGTTATTCTACTCTGTGGAGTAGAGACCAATCGGGTGGAGATAATTTACTGAAATCCGCTAATATGTTTCTTGGGTTCTTCGACTATTCGCAAAAAGATTTGATTTCATAATTTTGCTCATTGTGAATTTGATCTGTCTTTCAATAGTCATTCTGTTGTTCGCAGTGGAGACCAATCCGGTGGGGCTTAGGCTTGACTGAAATCCATTTATCTTTTCAACATAATTTTGCTAATTGTAATTTTGCGCATGTTTCAATGAATCTACCCTCTACTGGGAAGAGACCAATGATGTTTCGTGAAATGTTCAGAAAAGTGTGCGAAAAACAACTGTCTGGATAATTTTGCTCTTTGTGCATTTTCCGAAGTTTTCAATATTTATTCTGCTATTTGGGGTGGAGACCACCTCGGACCAAATTTATAAAAAACCCGTTCAAAGTAGCCGACGGATAGGAAAAGAGCTGCCTTGAAAATTTCGCTCATCCGCTCAGGTAATTCTGCATGTTTCGGTAGTTATTCGGCTATTTCAGGTGAATAAAAGTAAAACAAATACAAAGATACGCTAATCTGTTTAAGAAAAGAGGCCAAATGATTATTGTGAATTTTATGAATTTTTCAATAGTTAATCTGATGTTTTTGGGTAGAACTTAATCCGGTGGGGCAAATTTATAAATTTATTTTTAGGCGTAGAATTTTTAGCGAAATCCGGTTATCCGTTCAGGATATAAACGCAAAAGTATGTAAAAAATAACTGTCTCCATAATTTTGTTAATTGTGAATTTTATGCTTGTTTCAATTCTTCTATTCGGGGTGAAGTTCAATCCTTATTCTTCCTTACTTGCTACAGCGCTCCATGATATCTCGTTGTTTGGTCTGCCTGCAGTGTAGGCACGTTTCCCGTTCTGGCGGTAATTTCTCAGCCTATTTCTACAGACACCTCTATCTTCGTATCGTATCATCGCTGAGACCAATGCATTGTTGATGCTTTCTCATTTGATACATCCAGATGGAGTCCATACCCGTGGTGTAAATTTACTCAGATCTGCGAATTAGTTCAGAAGATATAACCAAAAGTATTTGAAAAAAATAAAAATGTTTTACACCTTTGCCTATTGTGAATTTTTCGCATATTTTAATAGTTAATCTGGGTGTAGACTAATCCGGTGGAATCAATTTACTGAAATTCGGCAATTCGTTTAACCTTCCGGCGGGCGCAATACTAATCCTAACACGATCGGGCGCAATGCATCTGACAGATTAAGTTCAGAAAATAGGATGAAACTAAGTTTCTGTATATTCTACACTCTTATTTATTGTTGCATTGTCTTTTTGAAACAGTTCTACGAAATTTTAGAAACAAATACTGGCTCACAAAGTTTGATACCCTTCACATTTTCAATTTTCTAAGAATATTTCGCTTTCAATAGCCTCAATATTTAAAAAACCTCCAACAACTCGACCGCTTAAAAAATGTGAGCTTATTTTACTAAAAACACACTATTGAACGATTTGGAGACCCTAAAAGTCAACACAATGTTATTACGCAATGTGAAGAGTATAACAGGTGGAAATTTTCATAGAAAAGGAAAAATAACACAATCGGGCGCAATACATCTGAGAGATTATTTCACCTCCTCCCGCCGCTCAGACATATGGTAGATAGAAACTGAAAACGGCTTTGGCTAGTTGATCGATAAAGATTAAGCTACTGTGAGTTTCAGATCTCTCCCTTTTCATATCGCTGATTGGCGCAACAAAAACTGGTCACTTAATCTGTCAGATGCATTGCGCCCGCCCGAAGGTTAAGCAATACATCTTCATAATTTTGCTCATTGTGATTTTTTTACATGTTTCAATATTATTTTTATATCCACGGAGCTGTCCAATTCGGCAGGAAAATTTTCCAAAAACTCACTAAGAGCTTAAAGAAATATAGAGAAAAAACTCATTGTGAACTTTTGCTCCTTGTGAATTTTCTGTATATTTCAATGGTTATACTGCTATTCTGGCCGCAGCCTTGTGTTGACCAATCTGGTGGGCTCAACTTACTGTAATCTGGTATTTCGTTCAAGAAATACAGAAAGAAGAAAGTGAAAAATAACTGTCATTAGTTGTTCTGTTACTTGAGGTAGGGACCAATCCTGTGGAACACACTTACTGAAATCCGCTGGTACGTTCAAGGAATACACGCATAAATAGGCGAAAAGGAACCCATTGTGAATGTTTGTTCGTTGTGAATTTTTCGCATGTTGCAATAGTTATTCTGCTATTCCAGCCAGAGCTTAATCCGACAAACCTAAAATCATGGAAACCGGTCCAGCCGCTCTTGAGTTATAAATTGTGCAGCTAACATAAATTTCTTTTATGTAAGTATGTATACATACACAGGGTGTCCCATTCATGCTGGAGGATATTTTAATGGCAAGTAGTGTGGCTCATTTGGGGAAACTTAATGTACAACAGGACCCCTCTATTTTTAACCTTTACAATGTAATATCATTTTTTTGTAAAAATGCCCAATTTTTGTCATTTGAATTTTTGATGAAAACCAGTTTTTTAAATTTAAGTTTGAACGGGTGTATCTCGGAGGATTCGAGCAACGGGCGAGGTGTCGTTTTATTGGAAATTTTGTGTAGTTTCAGAAAGTGGAGTCATATCTCGGATGAAATGTTTGGTGGTGTGGCAAGTCGGGCATTTTTTTTAAAAAGGGGACACCCTGTATAAAATTGTTACAGTGGGGTCCAGATCAAAACAGGCTTTATTTTAAAATTAAATTTTTCCATTTTTTTTCGAATCATTAGCATTCGCTTCAAAATTAAATAAAATCGGAGACAAACGTTTACTTAACCGAGTCTCTTAACCACACCAAAATAAAGCCGAAAAGGATTAAGCCGCCTCCACATTTTACATTGTTCCAAAAACGGGCCGGGAGAAAGACATGGGCAAAACCATCGAAATCATTAGCAGAAAAGTTTTCAGGCAAAATCCTCCCCAATGCTAATGACATTAAGACACATTTGCATATGTACGAGCATTCGCTATAATTAGACACCTCATTGTCGTTAAGGTTAAGAGTTCTCTCTGCATATACATATCTGGTTGTGACTTGAAGCGAAATGTACAATAAAGTTTTCCTTTTTTTCAGGCTTTCCTTTATATGTTACTGCAAAACATTAAATCCTACGACACCATATACACGATGGTAAAACAAAAAGACACGTGTAGGGAGGATGGTTTTGGTTTTGGTATATCCAAACGGTTTCCATAAGCCTCCTTTTACCTTGGACCATCCGGGTCTCACAAGCCCATTCCGCACGTTTCCCTGCCTATGCTGGGCTTGTTTTATCAAATTTTCAACAAAGTCCTTGTTTTGAGAAAAATGGGGTGTCGGTAATGAGAAGCGTGAAAGAACTTGCAAATTTTGTGTTCTACTCTTTAACATTCCCGTAACCCGTATACGCTCTTTTTAGATACTTCTGTGTATCTGTTGGATGTAATACTGAAATTAGTACATCTACATGTGACATGGTACAATTAAGTTAAAAATATCAGGACTCATATGTTTACATTAGCCATTGAGGGAGGGAAGGCATCTGCGGCATAGGGAAAGACGTATGTGTGTATTTTCATACCTCAGGAGAATCAATTCCGGAGATGAGATATAAGGCGCGAAATTCTGTCGTCAGGATGTCGTTTAATTAACTGAAAAATATCCTTGATTAAACATAATTAAAGTTGCCACTGAAATGAGTGATGAAATATGTGGGGGGGATGATGAAATTATGTGCCTTCTGCGTATTACTCCATTGGGAGTTGTTTTAAAAGGATTTGGTTTAGGTAGTGTTCCCAAGTAACAATTTCATCCCTATAATACTTCGTACAATATTCTCTTCTAACGACAATAGGGGCACTTTACAGGGTATAAACACTGAATAATAGTCCAATAATGGCATCTGGCGCCGTTTTTTGATCCAATAGAGCCTCATTGTAGCACTGAATTACGCTTCGAGAAAGACATACATCATGTGTTATGTCATCATTTTCTGTCATTTTCTCGCGATTGCAAAAAAAAAAAGAGAAAAAAAAATAATTCCCGCAGCCAGCGTCGAACCAGCGACTGTCGTACGCCAGTCCGACGCCCTAACCACTCGGCCAACCTCACATATAGATAACATTGCTCGTAAATACTACAAGTGCTCGACACTTCTTTATCGACCCTTCTCCTATGCACCTTCTTCTTTATATGTCAATCAGTTGAAGCTAATTAAATTCACACATTCTTCAATAAAATACAGACATTTTCTGCGCTGAGATTATCTTAATTGATTCATAAGCTAACAAGGAGTGAAGAAATGTTGGTTTCAAGCAATATTTCAATTCAAGAAACGTGGTATTCCAGAGCACTTAATAAGTGTCAATTCATTAAATCACAAAGTCCATCCTTCTATAAAACTACGGTGAACAATTTATTGGATGACCATACGAATGTCACACTATAAAAATGACACCGACTGTGCTATAGAAGAATATAATGCATGTGTGTGAGTTAACTTAGAGAGACCATTGCATGTGTGTGATGTATCATCCAATAAACACAAGAGTGGAGTATTTAAAGGAGTACGTTTTTGGGTTAACGTTTAGAGACAGTTTTATCGAAGTTTTATACCACCATCTTTAAATTTATTCCATAATGAAGATATAAGCTTTCCGGAAAATACTTTAAGGATGTTTTATCGGATCAAAATATTACTTTGCGATGTCACACGATAAATGAATTTCGTGGTACTATATGATTGCTACAGTATGGAGTGCTTCTTTAAAGCAAACGAATTGTTGCTTGGGTTGAAAAGGGAGAAAAAGGAAGAGCGGAAAGGTAGCTTTGGCTACTTAGTAAGAATCCATGCTCACTTCACTTCCAATCTTTATTGCTATGTTTCGAGATTTTTTCCAACTGATCTGCATCCATTTAATTTGGTCGGCATTTTAAAGTCATCTGCAAGAGAAAAAACTTGATATCTTTTCATTCAAACCAAAACGACCTTCTCATTTCCATATTTCCGAAGCGCAGAATGCTCAATATATGTATTTTATGCCATCCATATCCATGCACATAACATAAATATACTCATGTCGCGTTGAAATGCCGCCGCTTCACCGAAATTGCCCATAAAACGGTTTGTCTTCGAAAGTTGATTGGAAAATGTCGTTACAACTGGTACATCCGATTCACTTTGAAATTCATATCATTCCGAACGTCAACTTTGAAACGTAAAAATAATAAAAAAAAAATATATTCGCTCTTGCTGGTTTTGTAATAGCACAAGGGATGTTTCAATTTTGCTTGCTGCTCTTTTTATTTCGTCCATATGTGCACTCCATCAGCCGGGCTCCAACACACATGATACTGATGGAATTGAAAACGTTCCACTACACTCGCTAGTCATACATACGTTCAGGATAAAAAAAAAATGACCAACGAACGGATATATTACATATTCGTCCGTATCCAGGCTTATAAAAAGGCGCAACATTCGTTAAAGCCACCGCAGCACAAATGTTGCTCGCTAGTGTTAGAGAGTGGACGCAGCTCGTCCTTTTGTGTAAAACGCTTTGAAAAATAATCGAACCAAACTCTAATAAAAGTCACCTTTTATGCTTCTCACCTTCCGACCCATAACGTAGATATATGACATGCTAATGTGTCAGTTTTGTGTCAGGACACTTGAAGCTTTGTGTTTGAGACTTGTCTTGTCAGGAGGACAAAGCACGCTTTAGTATATGATCGACGTATAGGTCAAACGTGTGCATATTGTGGTGATGAAGGCGAAGGTGCTCTTAGGAAAGCCGCTTAACGCGCCGTTTGTTTGCCAAACGTATGCAAATATTGCTCGCCACAGGATTCCCTCGTATGCTTGTGTGTCATAAGTGTAAAGCTCGCTTTGTCGTAATCGTTGCATAAATATTTATGCGCTGATTTTAAGGACATGGAGTTGTCTGAATAGTTTACAATATTCTGGATCGAAATCCAACATTAATTTGGATTGAAATCACATTTTAGTAGGATAACGCTTACGACAATCATGGCAATTGGTTTACAACTAAAAGAATTTCGTAATTATCCTGACATAGAGCGTGCGAAAATCTATTTTGTCGTTCCTAAATGATTGCCAATAATCAATTTCCGATGGTATCCCTTAAAATTGCATGCCACGTAAGCATATAACTTATGACTACCACGCACCACCACAATTCGAACTGCACAGGACACAGGATCGTTTGCTCGAATCCCTGTATTTTCAATCATGCAATCGGCAATCCTTTTTGCTATGTCGAAAGTGTCATATGTGAAGTGTTGGGATATCATGATACGCTTGTGGCACTATCAAAGCATGGTAAGGAACGTTATGCGTTCGTGTCGTTATTGGAATTTTTTTAATGCAAACTACCCTTCTCGGTATGCCTGTCGCCTTCAGCTCATTTTATATCAATCCTTGCTCAGATATTTTCTGCACTACATCATCGGCGAATGGTGGAAAGGGTGGTAATGTTCAATTCTATATGGCAGTGATACTAGGATGGATTAAAGATATATGCATGGAATGTTTTTTTTAGATTGAGACAATATTAACTATTTCTTGCCTAAATGAATGTTAACGATATACTAGGGACGTTTTATTGTGTTTATCCCGTGCAGGTTTGGGTAGAACTTCATATAAAAAAAATGACACTTACCCAGGTAAAGTTAACCCGTGCAACTACCCTACACGGGATAGACCTCAAATAGAGATGGCGGACGCATAGTGGAAATATGAGGGAATTTGTTTTTTCAAACCAAATGTGAGAGTTTTTCTAATCACGAGAAAAGATTTTGCAAAGAAATAATCATCTTTTGTGATAAAATACACCACATCTAAAAAATAAGCCGACGAAAGCGAGTCAAAGATGCACAAAAACTGTCAAATGTCAGCTGTTTGGTCTTAACCGGGATGTTACCCGCTATCGTTTTTTTCGAGTCAGACTTACACGCGATACGAAAAAAACGTCGCTACTGTAGAGATCATAACCGAAATTCACTGCCTTCTAAGAAGTTTATTGTCAAATGCCATCAAAATTGAGAGTTGAACATCACAATTTAAAGACCCTATGAATACTTGTATCGAACCGAATTCGACACATAAGTGCCTATTTTTAGATTTTGAGCATTTTGCTCGAATATTGATGATTTAGTTAATTTAAAATCATTAATATTTTTGAAAATCCCGCCAGATGGACATCTATGTGTCGGAATCACTGAGCGGAACAGCTAGTCCGAGAAAAGGTGTGTGGATAGGCGGCCAACTTCGGGGAGTTGGGTGACGGCTGTCATGAGGACAGCACGTTTTGTTTTTTCTTTTTTTCGCTGTTTTGGGCCCTTTCCGGACGTTAAGGATCAATGGCGAAGAACAACATTATAAATTCAATAACAGCTAAGTGTCCATGTTTTAGTGTGTGACGTTCGGTGTTTGCAGTATTACATGTTGTGTTGTGATGTCACAATTATATGAAGATGTCTAATAATTACGCCATTATGCCGTGGTACTTAGAGAACGCAACCTGCCATGTCCACCCCCCCCCCTCCCCCATTCCAGGGGCAAATAATGGGGTGAACTGCTGATCCTCACCCCCGGTTTTATGCAAGGGAGGCGCCCTAAAAATTTCTATTCTGCCTGGGGCGTCTCAGGTCGGGTAAATTTTATTTATATGTAGTGGGTTTAGTGTGGCCGGGACCCGTCGCCATCCGGATCCGCGGAGCACCTTTGCTGGTCGGCTTCGTTTCGCATAATTAACCCCCGTGTTGTATTGTGATCCCACAGGCATGCGACATATCCCTTATTATTTGTAAAAGGACAGGAGCAACGAGTGGTGCAAACCCCACCCGTTGAGGAGCCTTATCCTCCTGTCTAATCTGCACGGTTGAAGAGGCATTGGCTCCATCCCCTGGGCATCTTTGGATTCCCAAAGTCCTTTTTTTTCATCCTAAAGCGTCAATTGTCCTGAACAAGATGCAAGGAATACTTTAGCGTCAAGTGTCCTTGCTTTCAGAGGTCCTGAATAGGTACGATCGCCTAGCGTTGCGCCATCGATAGCGGACATCATCTGAAGCTGCTAAACACATTCGCTGAAAAAACACTGGAAAATTTGTAGGCATTACACATCTCGTAGTCGACGTCGAGGTGCTCGACGTATAATGAGAATGTGGTCGAACGACTCTTTCGAAGGATAATGGTGTCTCAGAAGAAGGTACTGACACATGTCGTTGACGCATAACATGCAGAAATTCGTAGTTGTCTGGTCATCGACCAACCACTCTCGAGCCGGAAACCATCTCGGCTGGAAACACACCGATGTCCTCTTTGACACTGTTTCGCAAGCCCAATAGTACAGTCGGGAGCGCATTGACCCAACCGGCATCAGACTCGTGGCACATAAGTTTTCAAGGAACTATGCCAGCGCTCTAGAGTCACAGACACACACGGAGAATCCATGGATCCCGAAACTAAAGAAACTCCATATAAAAAAATGACAACTTGCCCAGCTGTATTTTTTTTATGGAGTTTCGTTGGATTCGGAGTTAATGGATTCTTCGTGTGTGTATATGTTCTAGTGCCGAGAGGCCGAGTGGTAGAGCGAGAAGCCCAAGGAGGACTCAAACTGGATTCCCTAGTCGGTATCGTGACAACAGCCGGTGCTCCATACCGAGAAACCCAGTTCGCGTAGAATAGTGGCTGCTGTTTGGATGAGAATGGCACTGCTTCCAGCCATCTCGAAAACGGTCTAACATTGTTAGGATGTACCGAAATCCTTGTGAGTAGGGGTCGACAATATCTAGGAGAACTTGATGAAATCGTTTGAATCCGTTCTGTCTAATGACCTTTGACTGCTCATCCTGCAGGAATGCGCTTGACTATTGGCACTCCAGAATTGATCGGAACGTAGCACGACCTTCAGAAGCGATGACAACATGTACAAGGAATTCCGGGCACCAAAAACCACTTCGACATAAATTGATGTCGAATACGAAATTCTTGAGACATCCAGGTGCTCTTCGGACTCCGAATGAAACGAGCTAGTCGTCAATGTATGTCGCACAGAAGTCCAAATCTCATTTAAGAACCGCTGAAATGTCTGTGCCACAACCAAATGTCGGTGTCAACCCGAACGTCATGACATTAAATGCAAGCAGCCCAAAAGGCATTGATAATGGCTATTTTGTGTAGTCGGACTCCATCACCGGCATTTGATGAATTGCTTTCTGCAAATCGATCTTGCTGAAGACTCCTTTTCCAACGAGTTCCAATATGGCCGCCAGGAACTATCTTTTTGGGGCAATAGATTGCCAGGACTTGACTAAAGACTGGCCGATGGCCAACTGTGTTCCATTTTGTGTAGGTAGTCAAGCTCTAATTTTTCTGTTGCCAATTTGCCAGGCGTTCGGCGACGGGCTCGTTCAACGGCTGGTCCTTTGGTTATAATGTGGCATACTGGAGGTTCAGATTATTTACCCACGGGAATTCCTTTAAACAACTGTCGCAAACGTTTGCACCTTGTTAGGGCCGCGAAAATCTTTTGATAACAACCCCGTTCGAGGATCAGTTATTTCGTATATCAACCAGTAACCCGAAGATGCGTAGGAAGCTTCAATGATGGGTCGCGAAACGTCAGCCGTACAACATTTCCATGGAAGGTTCCGTCGAATATTCAAATCAGCGGATATTGACTGCTGTGCATACATAGTGATCTCCGTCCCATTTGCAGCAAAAAGTTTGAACTGATTTACCAGATGTAGCAGCGCGTTTTCGGGATATTAAGAAAATATTGGCGCCGGTGTCGATTAGGAAAAGTAATCCTTTGGTTTTTTCACGGATGCGGAGACGGTTGGGCTGTTATTACTGTAGCATCCTGTGACAACGTCGAAGTTAGATTTCCGGTTTCTGAACCTTAGGAACGCAGTTTCCGAACTTAGCTTGATAAATACAAAACTTACCGGATGACGGCGAATGTTGGCGAGACTTCGAACGGTTATTTTTGTCGTTTAGTGTTTCTTAATATCCATACGGAGGGCTGTCGACTCCTTTTGGATTGCGTCCGATTGAGAAGATGACGTACTGAACTTGAATTTGAAATACCCCCAGTGGTTGTTCTTCGACAATCTCCGCCAACCGTGGCAAAACAGACGTTTCCAACACCCTCAAAATCGCTCGAGCGTCACTCGGAACTCACTTTAGGAACAGCTCGGTCACCCGTATCCAGGGTTTAGATCCGTTTTAGATCTGAGTGGTTGGAAGGAGCTGTAAGCTCAAGTTTACTTACGTAACCGGCTCCCGAATTTCTTCTCGAAAACAGTAAACACGCTCAGCTCTTTTAACGCCCGAAACTGAAGAGTCGGCATACATTATTCAATCGATTGAACAATCAAAGCTCATTTCTGCGGAGAAAGCTAATTTTTTAGGTTCCACTACCGAATTAGCTAGAGAAAATGAGCTTTCTCTCAGAAAAAGTACTTTCTCCACAGAAATGCGCTTTGATTGTTTGAATAAAGATCGATTGAATAAAGGTCGCCATAGCCAGTGCGATTAATTGAACAATCAAACTTTTCTGTGGAGAAAGCTCATTTTCTCTAGCAAGGGCGATTCGTCCAATTTCAACAAAGTTATTTCCGAATTATTCGGACAGGTTGCATATATCATCGTGTCATCTCCAGACAGCGGTAAAGAGCGGCATACATTAGCCAATCGATTGAACAATCAAAGCTCATTGATGTGGAGAAAGCACATTTTCTCTGGAGAAGCTATTTTTTCTAGCGAATTGGGAAGTGGAAGCTTGAAAATGGGCTTTCATTGACAGGATGATATTGACAACCTGTCCACGAATCGCGCTTAATTTTATGGGTTCGCAATTTTGCATACGAGAAAACTAAAGATGCGACCTTTTCGTCAAAAATAGCAGTACTTTCAACGATGTAATGGCGTCTAATGATGATGGCGGTCGAAATTGTTATCCTCCTTTGACATGTTTTCGTTCCTGTGGGTGCAAACTTACCACGTAGTTGATTGTGCAAGTTTGGGGCGCAGACCACTGTTTCTCCGAACATTTACCTACACGTGATGATGTTCGGCGTAATTATGCAAAAGCCACTCATGTACACATGGTGGGAAATTCTAAGTTTGTCTTTCTTAAGAGCACCACAGACCTAGCGATTGTCTTGGTTTTATGTCAAAAAATCAGCAACTGTAAACACCATGATTGCACATGATTGTCCGATTGCCTGGTAATATGTTCCACACGTCCAATAAAAAAATTGAATTCGATGGTCACATACACCTTCACATTTATCTCGCAATCAAAAAATCTCTTCAATCGATCGGAGGGTCTGTGGCGCCCATTAGAGTCGGCATACATTATCCAATCTATTGAACAATGAAAGCTCTGTGTGTACAGAAAGCTCATCTTTAAGTTTCCACTACCGAATTCGTTAGAGAAAATTAGCTTTCTCCACAGAAAATGTGCTTTCTCCACAGAAATGAGTTTTGATTGTTCAATCGATTGGATAATGTATGCCGGCTCTTAGGTCTTTACACATTGAACTGATGATTAAGCTAATTCTCATACTATTCTTGGCTACAATGAAAGTAAAGGAACAGATTATTCCTTTCCATGGCCCAAATGGCCAGGTATGTTCCTGACTGGAGAAATTTATTTTCTAAAGCCATTTTTGCGAATGGGTCTGGACAATTTAATTTCTTTAATATCAAACCATTTCCAACATTTTCTTCAATAATTTCCATTGTGTAACTGTATCGTAAATGAAGTCTTTCGTATTTTTTCTAACCCTACAAATTCGCGACTTACACCATGTCCTGCTCGGCCTATATAGTGTTGACTCATCACCCATCCAATTCCATGGTTGAAAAGCCAAGACAAAAATAATAAGGACACTGTATCCTTTTAGAGCTTTTCTTTCGAACCGTTAAAACGGTTGGAATATGGAATTGAAGAAACTTTTTGGTTTAGTTTCATGCTAAACTTGAATTTTACGGAGAGGCGCATGTTTTCGAATTTTACAACAATTTAGGGCCGATTTCTCATAACTATTATATGCGAAATAAACAAAAATTCAATTCATTATAATATAAAAGCTTTCAGAAAATAGTGTGCAGCTTGTCTATACGATAAGACTAACCACTAGATAAGATGTACTAGAAACTGGTCCTTAGGGATAAATCAAAGTTTGAAAAGAAAGTCCACGCTGGAAATTGAATTACAAATGGTAGAAAATTTCACGTGCGATTTATTCATTTCATGTTTTATACAATTTCAAAAAATGCATGATACTTGATATTTTCTAAATTTTAAGGATAAGAGTACTTTAACGGCTCAGTCGTTTTTATTGCACATCTCGCCACTGCACATACACGTTGTCACTCGAACAATCGGTCGACGCATCCTTTTTACAAATATTCGTATACGCATCACATGTAGTCTGACAAGAATTATCCTTGACACTAATCGTTTGTAATCCAGCACTCATTCTATTAAAGGACACTTCTGTTTGTGCAGAATGTGTTTTGCATTTCTTCAAATTAGCAAGTTTAATAGCTTTCTTGCGTAAATCCCAAATATTCCATGTGTAGGTAGGATCCTTGTAGTAAGGAATAGGATGCAATTCAGTCTGGATTCCTCTGTCATTCTGCGATTCTTCTGGAGGTTCAGATTGTTCTTTTTTCATTAGATCCTTGTCGTGAATGTTGTATTCGCTAACCATATCGTAGATATCGAAGAAAGTGACAACTTCGGGATGACGACGCATGGTTATGATTAACTTGTTGAAGTTCTCTTCCGGGTGAGAGAGAAAGCTTTTGGCATTCTCCGCTGAGCTGAAAGAGAGTAACGTGTTCTCGAACTTGACGTAGCCGGCAACTGTTTTGCTGGGAACCAGGATACCATCACCAATGGTGAAAATATACGGGCAAAATTTAGATATTGTGGAGATGAATTGGTTCTGAAATTTAAATTGGTTTTTAATTGACGTTTCTGTAGTCTAATGGTTGAAATAGATTGGCTGCGTCAGCATCAGCATCGGCAGAGGCATCGGCATCAGCAGAAAAATTTCAATTTAGAACACACGCATTTGCCTTTGATGACCCACAATGACAGCAGCGGCAGAAGCAGAAAAATGCTTCTGCCGATGCTTCTGCCGCTGCTGACAATGTGGGTCATCAAAGGCAAATGCGTGTGTTCTAAATTGAAATTTTTCTGCTGATGCCGATGCCTCTGCCGATGCTGATGCTGACGCAGCCAATCTATTTCAACTATAAATGCATTATACTGGAAATAGAACATAAAGCAGCAAGGCAGCAGACGAAAACAGCATCTTGCATTTTAAATGCTGCCAACGTGACGTCACCCATTTAAAATGCATGGTGCTGCTTTCGTTTTCTGTCTTGCTGCTTTCCGTTCTATTTCAAGCATTAAAATGAACTCAAATTTAAGACGAAAAACTATGTTGGGGAAAAACTTCGGGCGCTATTACATAGTCATATATTGGTAATATATATTATAATAGATATTATCATATCCTTAAGCCTACTTGATTTCGCTTCCTGCACGTCTAAAAATGTATACTTAATGAATCGAGTAGGCTTAGGCATATGACATACATATTATAATAGAAATATGACTGTGTAATGGAGGCCTTCGTTTATAAAACGAGGAGAAAATTATTTCGTTCTCGATTTCCTAGCTCAAGTGAGTTTTGATTAAATAGCAAATACTTTGACCAAACGATCAATGTTATGCTCTAGCCAGACAGCGTCATCATAATTACGAAATGCGTAAAATCAACTCACCGCTACTTGACTATTGGACGGTATAAACGGCAAATTGGACTTCATCAATTCATGCGATATGGCCTGAATTTGTGCCGAAGTATCCTTTTGAGGTTTCTTCACAACCCATATATCGTCGATTTTCTTTATCAATGCTTCGCATAAACGCACATCACACATTGTCGATAAATATTCGTTCATTTTATTCACTTCCACCAGGATGTAAATACAATTCAGCAATGATTGCCATAAAATTGACACTCGGGCGAAATGAGGCTAGAAAAATTAGGGACATGAAAATAAAGACATTTTTTAGGTTCGAGTACTTACAAAAACTTTATCCGTTGAAACGGCCGTGCGATATTGAACAATTTCATGAATTGTGTTCAATAATTTTCGAAATTCTTCCAGTTTACGGTCTATATCAGTTTTTAGCTGACTCAACAGTTTGATTAGGCTTTTCACGTAGCTTTCGTGTTGTAGGCTCAATTTCAGCATATCCTTGAGGTAGTTGAAATTCTCCTCAGTGATATGGGGTGATAAATGGATTTTAATTTGATCATTTGCATTGTCGATATCAAAAAGACTATTCAACGTATTCGCCAGTTTTGATATATGCGTGCCTATGCTATCCAATCGTTCGGTTAGAGCGTTTTTCGTATTTCCATAGGCCAATTCAAGATCGGATTGAACTAAATTGATTGATTTAAAATCATTTTAACTGAAATGTATTTTTTGTTTTTTCTTACTGTCTCTGATTCCCTCGCCACAATGACCGGCATCTTTATTGAACACACGTATACCACAAACGATTTCCTGGATTTCCTCAAGCTGTTTTGCCCGTGCGCTCTTATTCAGCACGAAAAAGTCAGCAAGATCGGCTTGTGAAATTACACTTTTCAATGCGTGTGAAGTTTCAGCGAGGACCTGTTGAAAAACCCGAAAAATTCAAATTAATTTAACACAGATTTGGGTAGAATTAACAATTAAACAAAATTACCTTGGCATTAGTTGGACTTCCCAGCAAATATGTCATATTGATATAAATCATTATTTTCCTGAATAGTTTTTCCAGTTCTTCTTTGTTGGGATTTTCAACTCCCATTATTTCCTTGTAAATCGGTTGTGTCTTTGTGTCAATATTTGCTTGATATTTGTGTAGAACTCGTTCTGGATCAATGGGATTATTCAGATAGTGGTGTTGCATTTTCAACATTTTTACACATGGACTGTGTTCATCTGAAATATGAAATACTTACAGTTAAAAAATATTCACGGTTCTAAAACATAAAACAAATTAAACAAAAAAGTTTAACTTGGCTCCAGTGTAAATTAACCTTAAAGATGATCTCTCACCTCTAAATTTATTTGTGCAAAATTGAACAAAATCCTTCACAACATCTGCATCATTAGCATCATCCAAAGATAGACCATATTCGGGATCCCAACACAATAGACAAACACCCATTGACGCAAATTCCGGCGATAGGGTCACTCCTTTCTTGTGACATTCTCGTATTAGTTCACTTGAAATATTCTTCACAATGTTGAGGGCTCTTGACGACAATTTCTGAATGAATTCGGACATTTTCAAAGTAGAAACCGAATATCACAATCCGTAATCAACAAAATTGTGAAAACACAAACAGAACAAAAATTCTTCGATATCGATCAAACTTTTCTCATTTATTTTGTTGTTAACGGAAACGTAGTCATTCGTGTTATTTGTATTAAAAGCATTGGATTTGAGTAACAAAATGTGGCAAAAATGGCATGAAAATTCCTTGTATTTGTTGATTGACACGAATGAAATGATTTTCACTCGCTTAAAATTGAATCACAAGGAGAACTTAGATAATTATTATTTTATTCATCAAAATTCAACCATTACAGATTTTTATAGTCTGGCAACGTCATAACTCCTTATGAATTGTCTTCTATTCACATATTGGATAACGATAGGCTCGTGATGAGAAACTTCTTCACTTCGACTCTAGCGCCATTTGTGTATCGATTCTTCCGCTTTGACGTTGATGACGTTTTTTTGAGATGTTCTTCATAATTTCCCGCCAAACATTTCCCGGCATTCGTCCGGTGACAGTTGAAGGTTTTTGCGGGTAGATGTAAACAAAAATTGTAGCTCCTGAATAAGGAGGACGATACAATGGGAATTCAAGGATTGATTCAATTTCTGGAGAAAGCATCATCACCTGTATCGCTAGAGGTAAATTTGTGGAGTGATGTGTAATTGAAATTGCAGTTTGGTTGCGAGTATGGTGAAATTTTCGGATATTCGGTCATAGTCAGTGAGAGAATGGAAAGGTGTAGTGCGTTTCGTCTTTTGAACCTTCCTATGGTTTACTGTTGTGCATATCGTACATCCCTTCGGGCACCTTCACAGCTCCATTTATTTATGAGGTAGAATTTGCGACGTGATGGAATTGAATATTCCGACGATCAAGTCCTTTTTGAGTTTATTATGATCCACTCTGACAACACAGACACTCATCCTTCGACCCCCAGACTGGATGGACTTCTGATGTAGAAATGTTCGAAGAACCATCTCATTATTATATTCGCAAATGCTTCTTCACATTGTATGCATATTTGTCCCTCCCGATACTCTTCTGACTCCTTACAAGTTACGAAAATTAGACTCCTCCACCGCATGTCCAAGAAGGTGATGAACGCACAACGAATAGACGGAGCCAGAATGCGTGGTTTGCCAAGACATATCTTTCGAAACTGAAGGACAAGGTGGCGTGACCGCGACAATTGGCGGGTCAACTATAGAGGTGGTCAAGGCTCGACATCGGCCTATCGTGCCATAAAGAAGAAAAAGACTCATCCATGCCTCGCTGAGGTTCCATTCAATTATAGAGGAGCAAAAAACAATTTGAGTCGCTCGGTCGATTTATTATTGATGTTTATAAGGGAATTAGCTTTATTTGCACAGGATATTGGTTTACTGATGATGGACCAAGAGCACCAGGCATCACTTCCCCATTCCATGCCGCTTTGTCAAATATCGCATTGTCTCCAATGAACTCGAAGTCTGTCGTATCACATTTTTAAAGGTTGAAAGAACTTTTCTTTAGCGCAGTCCTGGACCCGATTCATAGTAATAAGCTTGCTTTTTCTACAATATTTTTCAACAAGAGCACAAGCATTTTCCTGAAGAATTTTTGCGCGACGGTTTTTCTATAATTTGATCAATCCCTTGATGGTCGTCAACAACATTACATGAAATACTGAATTCAAAGTGTTATGCAGTTGCACTTGGTCGATTGACTTTCGTACTCTTCATACAGGCGAAATTAAAGCCTAAGTTTGTACTCGTTATGTATTTGGTATAAATCATGAGTTTGCATTCAGGATAAGTTTCGAAAATCTTTAGATGGTAAGAGCCCAAAGCAAAAGCCTTGAAGGCTCGTGCAGACACGACCTTCCTGCATCGAATCTCTCCTGGCAGAAATTGAGGGCAACTCTTGACCGATTTGTAGTGATAGTGGTTCTACTGGCAACCATATTGTCTTATGTCAATTTCAGCCTCCTAACTTTTCCAGATACTCAATGTCCAGCTGCGCCCACTGAGCTCTATCGCAGTAGCTATGTTTCTGTCCCTGGAGGCCAGCGAACAGAACGATGACGAACCATAAATCATATCCACATCCGGGTGTCGAAGACATGTATCGGGAATCAACATTTTTTTTCTGGCTGTTTGTTGGTAAATCAATTTTTGGTTTTGATGTTAAAATGTTGGAACAAAAGGGATACCGACTATGCGTTGTATAGCAGGAATCTAACCTATGTGGAAAGTGATACAGCGCAAGGATTCAATTAGGCATGTTTGATAGAAGACAATAAACTTTTTTGGATATTGATGAAGGCCGGGTCTACTGAAAAGGTATGTATGGTTAGGATGACGATTAACAACTGTGATCAGTTGTCACACTACTGCAGTGCCTCATTCAGTTCAACTGCAATGGCATTCTCTTGAAGATGCGCGAGATTACCCATTGTGTGAGATCGTACAGGATTCTGACTGAGGCGAAATTCACGACTTAGCCATTTAGCGTCGGTGTCAGTTATGCTGTACTTTGGAGGGGAAGACCCCCGGAATGATCCTCTTCTTTAACCCTTAAATGCATAGCGTACCATATGTGGTACATGTCTAGATTCCTGTAAAAGTCTAGCGATTAATAAATTTTTGATTTTTTTTTTTACTTTTTCCCAAAGTAGACAAAACGAGCTTTCATATAAATTCAATTTTGGCTTCCCCAAGCTTTCCTTGAATTCTCTGTGCGTCGTCAAAGTGGACGAAAGTTATTTTTTGTGGAATTTGAAAAGCTATTCTTTAGAGCTAAAAAAATTGGCGAAGTATACCGTTATTTGGAAAAGGAAAAATACTGGTGAGTAAATTGGAATGTGTTCTTGAGAATCTTTTGAGATTTTGGCCAAAAAAAGTTACTAAAGCTATTGTTTGCACCGATTTTGCAACGTACGATATATGGTACACCATGCATTGGGGTATATTCAGAAATATCTAAACATACATTCCGATCGTTCTTAGCTGATGAAATTATTCTCCTTTAGTCTTGGGTAGGGCAGGATATGTTCATAAAATTTTAATTATCAGCTCTTTCGACATTATGGTGCGTTTTATTAGGCCCAGAACAGGTCCAAATAACATAAATTTTCATACAAATTATGTCACCAATCCATTTTTCCAGGACATTTACTGTCATTTTTATGAAAGCTAGCTTAATCAGTCCTGTTCAGGATCCAAGGAAACGGAGCTGTCATAGTTGATTTAGAAGGATCGCTTTTGCCATTTTGTTTTCTACAGTACACCGGTCAGGGCTTAGCGATTCTGTAGCTGCTTCTTATAATCCCAGTCTTTTTAGCTGGCAAGTATACTGGAAAAATTGGTCACATCTTTTCTTTTATCCCTAGGATACGTCACTAAAAAACCGAGCTTCCATACTTGATATCTTAGATAGATACTTGGACTTTCACCAGGACTCAAGCAGCTGCGCCTTGATATCCAATTTCTTAAACCATTTGATTATGACAAGTAAGTTCACGGCCAGGATCGTTAAAAAATGTACTTCTAGGATCCACAATTTCATATGGAAGACTATGTGAAGTACCACATTCGATAAACAAAAAATTACCTGGATGTAATTCTTGTGGACATGTCCTGGAACCTGCACAAATTTGGGTTATTAAGCAGGCAACAGGTCATTTCCATATTAATTCCTAGCAAAGTCAATCCAATACATATACTTTTCAAGAAAGGAATTAGGAATTCCATGAGCTATGATAAGTCAAAAGTCTCGAGATATACGTTTAACAGTGGAACATGTTTATAAGGAACTTTTATACAGAAGGTTTATTTTATAACGAAATTTAATCGCGCTAATAGCATGATGATTACATCTCCTATGTATACTCACGTACAGAGCTAGACGGCACGCAAAGTCCAAAATGATCTATTCCATCTTTTTTGTAGGGGAGGAAGGGGTATATGAGTCAGATCTGGCGTGCTTTTAATATTTTGTAAGAAAATCTGACAGCTATACCACTTGACACACATTTGAATTTTTCGCGACATTCTATCAAAAGATATCGAATTTAGGTTTGTAGGGGATATAGGAGTAGTAAGACCTACTCCACTTTCCATCAACTTCCAGGATATGTCACAAATAGGCACGATACAAATTTCAATAAGGAATAGGAAACTTATCACGCACCAACCCGAGCTACCTTTTAAAAAACTTAATATTCGCGATTTTCTATGGAAATTGCAACCTTTCCTTTAATGAAGACGAGTTCATTATATCGAGTTTCCACTATAATTTCGATCAAAACTCTCAATAATCATTATCCTTTCTTTTTTGCTCTTTCCTATTTAAGTAAGAGGCAGATTAAATAAAATTTGAAAAATATCTTTCATTTACACATTAATGCCTGAATGCATGGCGTACCATATTTGGTACACAATTCAAATTCTACTATTTTCGCTTTTCTGGGAAAACGGGCTATTTCCTGGGAAAATAAAGGCTGATTCCGTGTTCACTGACTGATTTTACATAAGTGGAGGTCAGTTACAATAGTGGGTTCAGACCCCATGCATTTAAGGGTTAATATAACTCGTCGATTGGTAGCTTCTAACCATTGTAGAAGAACCGACTACCATAGGTCTGTCCTGAAAAAAAAAACGGTACAAAAAAATATATACACTTTAGGCAATTCTTTACATACTCCTTTCTCTTGGTCTATATCGATGGGCATGCATGCATGCACGATGGGTTGCTGTTTTTTGAATCTTGGAGTAATTCTTATTCGGATAATGATGCCTCAGTAGCTTATGAACTTTTTATTAAATCATTGTTTGGACATATTTCAGAATGTACTCTGACTCTACCATTGAAAAATACTAATAAAAAATTGAAGCCTTGGATCTCCGATTCACTTTTATCATTGGTAAATTTAAAGAATAAGCTTAGTAAAAAGCTATTTAAACATCCACACAACCGTAATTTGAAACATAAGGTAAAAAAAACTTCGCTCTAAACTTAAAAAGGATATAAATATTTGTTGTAAATTTTGTAAAACTATTATAAAAACCGTTTTGAGTCTGCAAAAGGTAATTTAAAAGACGAGTGGAAAATTATAAATGGCATTTTGAATAAGTCTTCTTTCAATAGTAGTCCTTTGGTTGTAAATGTTAATGACTCGTTGATTTCAGATGAGCTGTTAGTGGCTAATATTTTTAATAAGTACTTCATTTCTTTAGGGTGTACTCCAACAGTTCCTTCAACATCCGGTTGTACATGTGAAGCTTCTAGCAGCATCGCTGGTATCCGAAGCAGTTCTAGTTTTTCTTTTGAGCCGATAACGCCACTAGAAATTATAAGGGTGATAAGATCCCTAAAAAATTCCCTTGCTTGCGGCCACGATAATATTTCAAATTTCGTTGTGAAGCAAATAGCTTACTTTGTAGCAGACATATTATCTGTCATTTTTAACAGAAGCATTTTTTCGGGAATTTTTCCCAATGCCCTTAAATTAGCCGACGTTTTTCCTGTATTCAAAAAAGGGGTGAAAACTGATGTTTGTAACTATAGGCCTATTTCGTTACTGCCCGTAAGCAGCAAAGTTTTTGAGAAACTTGTGAAAAAAAGAATTGTTTCTTTTCTTAACATGTCAAACTTCTTTAGTCCACTGCAGTTTGGATTTCGGGAACAAAAGTCGACTGAAGATGCGTTACTGCATTTTTGCACCAGAATTTACACATGTTGATAGTAAAAAGTGCACAGCTGGTTTATTTGTGGATATTACTAAAGCGTTCGATATGGTCGATCATAATATTTTAATAAGGAAACTTGAACAAATAGGCTTTCGTGGGTTTATGCTGGACTGGTTCAAATCTTATCTTGAAAATAGATCTCAACGAGTAAAGATTGGAGAAATAAGAAGTGAGATAAAATTTCTTAAGCTGGGAGTACCACAAGGTTCTGTATTGGGACCCATATTATTTCTTGTGTACATCAACTCCTTATTTCAATTAGATTTCAAAGGGTCTGTAACCGCTTTCGCGGATGATATAGGGTGTACCTATGGTTCCGAAAGTGCCTTAGATTTGACTGCTGACATTAACTGGGGCCTTAATTTGCTGCGAGCCTGGTTTTCCGACCATAGACTCATAATCAGCTCTAAAACGAAGCTAATGTTTTTTAATTTATCGTCAAAAAGCGTATCCTACGGCGAGTTCTAGTTCCATTCTCCAGATTGTTCGCGTTTCAAATTAAATGGTTGTTACTGCTCTTTATCTCCAGATGATATGATGTTTAACGAAACCTATCATTGCAGCGATAAGTGTTTTCTAATCGAAAATGTAGATACTTTTAAGTATCTGGGTCTTACAATTGACTCTTAATTGAGTTTTGCTAAACATACGGAAGAGCTAGGTAAATATTTTCGGAATTCGCTCAGATATTTTTATTTTCTACGAAATGTGTGTTCTAACCACTTATTGCGAGTTATCTATTTTTCAATATTCCATTCTAAACTGCAATATGGAATCGCTTGTTGGGGAGGCACCTATTTTAACAAAATAGAACCTCTTTTAATTTTACAAAAAAGCGTTGTGAAAATTATTTGCAGGAAAAGCCGGAGACATTCTAGCTTCACTCGTGAATTGAAAATCCTTCCGGTTCGTCATTTGTATTTTTTTAAAGTATTGAACATATTTTTTTGCGAGATCAGGTAACCTTAATTTTAGATTACGGTCTGAATATAGTCTTCGGAGAAATTTTCAGTATATAGTTACGGTTCCCTTTTTTCGCACTACAACATTTCGAAGATTCTTTGTTTTGTCTTCCTGTCGAATATTTAATATGCTTCCGCTGTCAATTAGATCAATAACAGCTGCTGGGAGATTTGCTAAATGTGTTAAGGAATGGCTTTTCGGATCGGACCACAAGAGCTTGGAGTCCTTATATTCTAACATTCTGGTGTAACTGTAGTGATAAACCTTGAATTGTTTCTTTTTTTCTTTTTTGCTTGCTAAATTTGTACACTCAAGCTTTCATATACCTACATAACTTATCACTTAGATTACTTACTTACTGAATACCCCACACGCATGTAATTTGAATTCTAAACTTATAGTTGTAAACTGGATTAACATTTAATACTATTCCCACACTTTAATAGTTCGGAATACAAAATGTTCTATTTTTTCGTAATTTTCTATGTTAATATACCTATACTAAAATTGTATAATCTATGTAGCTCAAATTTTTGAATTTTATGAATAAACAATACAATACACCAATAATTTATCTACGCCAACATCCCTCATGATAAATCTGTTTGACGTATTTCTTCTTTTTCCTTGTCTCGTTATTTATACCGCTCTGTACCGACGCGTCGCTTGGCTTTCGGTGCAGGCACTGAAAAACGCTTTGATCCATTGTTTCACCAAATAGGTGTCTTCGCCAAAAATGAATGTAGACATTCTGAATAATCCTTAAAATTGAATAGAGGCTCGACATTCCGGTCTATAAGTTTCAGCAGTAATCAAGAACGCTAAACATTCCAAGGCCATTGAACCAGATGACATTTCAATGGTCATGCTGAAACATCTAGATCTTCGGCCATCGAATATCTCACGATGGCTTTCAACTTATCTATATCTATATGGTTGTCATCCCTGAATTCTGGAAAAAAAAAAACCGGTAAAAGCGAAAAACCCGGACATTGAAAACATCTGTCTGGTGTTTGATGATGTAAGCCATCTGTTTCAGCGCCCAGCTGTGCTCACAGACGTTACACTATCCTGCTAGCCACAATCGGTGAACGATAAGTCCAAGGAAAGGGGAATGCAAACAATTTGTCACTGTATTTGTGAACACTTTCATCCACGCGCCGGCCGTCGGCATGTGTACTTCAACTGAATCTCCATCACCCGATGACTGTCTCGATGAAGAATGATTGGTACCAATGCACAGCGGTTCCTACTACTACTACTACTACTACGATCTCCTTTGTCCAAAACAAGGGCTTGGTATCCTGATGTCACCTCTGCTACGCAGAAGTCCACAGGTGGGGCTCCTTGAATCGAACGGTTGGCTAACCAGATTAGGTTGTATTGCCAGGTTTTCACTTTTTTTTATAATTTGTTAGCAATCAATGCTATTATATTTTATATTTGTTTTTGTAATTATAAAATCGTCCTTTGTTTTTAGATGTTAAATGTGCCCAGCCATGTGGCTTTGGACTTTTAGGTTATATTTTTTTTTTTATAATTTTGTGGTGAGTAATCCATCCCATCTGATCAGATTGTCCGCGGGCCTCCACGCTCTGCCTCGCACCACAAACGCATCCCTGTGCTCGCCACTTCGGTGCAAATCCTCAACCCGGTAGATGCACTTAATGTGCGCAGAACAATTGACGGTATTGCGCCGCAACCCAGAGCCGAGTCGACTCTTCACGTCCGCACTGAACAAAAGCTGATAGAGAACTCCACAGCGGTTCCACACCTTTCTGCACCGCTAATTGAAGAAGAATTTGTACCAATTCATCGAAAGACATTTTCTTAAAGTTTCGTATCCCTGTCGTCATTTTGCCCAGATGGGAAATATTTTTTTTTTGTATAGCGGAACCTTTTTACTTGAAAGTTGACATTCGTAGTGTGTGCTTCGGGAATTGTCAACTGTAACATTGCTGATCGCTTCCTATCCTACAATTCAGATCCACTTCGCATCCATCATCAGTACCTCATGAGGGGAAGTTATGTTTGGGTTCACGTGGTCACCATGCAGTCGTTCACCATATCTTTGAAAAATATATAAGGGAATTTAGTCCCTCGGCCAGAACAAATGGAATGATTCGGTTCATCCAGTGAACAGCAATGTTTTGTCCTTTGATATTACCGATGAGAACGATAACGACCCCTAGGACAAATCCACAAAAATACACAGTGGCTGCCGCGCCTTTCTGCACCGCTAAATGAAGATGATGAGCGTGAGTAAAGCAGGCAGGCTTTAATCAAGATTTATATTTGTTTTGTTTTGTGATTTGTTCCAGCCGCGAGACTAGATTCACTTATATATTTTTCAAAGATATGGTGAACGACTGCACTGAATCCAAACATCTCTCTCTTCATTACCGTAACTCCTAGTGGAGCATGGTGCGTTGATGACTACCGTGTGTAGTCATCAACGTTACAAAGACAACTGAATTCGGAGTGTGATACGGTTGTCAGCCATACATACCACTTCCTAGTCGCATTGTTAGTTTATTAATTCTACGATAAGAATATTTCTTATTATCTTCTTCTGAATAATAAACTTGCGACGAGTCGTGCCGAGTTTGGAAACTCGTTTCTCTATGAGTGTCTATTTCACAGAGTAGCGACCGAACGATCACGGCCACAGAGCACGACGACGAATCCAAACATGACTTTTCCTTATGATTTCATTAGAGAGGTACTGATGATAGATGTGGTGCGGATCATCAATGAATTCATCAGAAAGGAACTGATGAAAAGTACGATGAGTTTCACTGGCGAATTCATCATGCTGGAACTGATGACAAATTTAATGAATTTCCCCGAAGAGCTCATCAAGTTCGTCCTAATGAAGTAATCGTTGAATTTCACTCATGCGTTCTTAAAGGAACAACGTATTTTCATTAATAATTATTGTATGTATGTATTAGTAATTTATTCATTAGCTCTAACTAGCTGGTGAACATCTCTTCAAAACTTACTAGTTGCACCTGAAAATGCACACACGTACACGGACAACTTACTCGACGCAAAAGCACATACTGCTAAGGTCGACTTTCAAGTCAAAAATGGCCCGCGATACAAAAATATATACAATATTGAATAGTATGTATTTGTATTTGAATTGACGAAAGCGGAACGAAACTCAACGAAACCTTAAAAAAAATGTCTCTCGATGAATTGGCACCGATTCTTTATCGAGACAGTCATCGGGTGATGGAGATTCAGTCGAAGTACATAAGCCAACGCGTGTGGATGAGAGAGTGTTCACGAATACTACGACAATTCTGGCATTCCCCCGTCTCTTTGGATTTATCGTTCACCGATTATGGCTGGCAGGGGAGTGCCTAAAAACCTAAAGACTGAGGAGTGGGACGCTCTGGCCTCTTTGCCGCATCGATTTGCAAACCCCTAGACACGTGAACTGTAGTAGTGAGGAGCAAGGACATTGCCCCGGAGATGCCTCCTACGCTAGGAGTAAGGGTGTAAAAATTGCACCTCCAATTGACGGTGGTGGAGCACTCGTAGCCCCATCTAAAGCAAAACGCCAAAGATTTGTGGCGACAGGACATTTGAAAAATGCGGGCTAGATGTCCAGATTAGTGATGGGAACTTTGACTCATTTCACTGAGCCGACACATCGCCTCTGACTCTTTTCACTGAGTCGTTTATTAAAACTCGTTCAATGACTCATTTCGTCTAATGTGTGTATGTATCATAGCAAGCTTTTTTTTGCTGACATGCACATTGAGCGCATCTTGATTGGCTGCTCAGTGTATTATACCCTTCACTATATGAGTGAAAGGGTATATTAACTCTGTCATGAATTTTGTAACGCCTTGAAGGAAGCATCTCCGATCATACAAAATATGTATATAAATGATCAGTATGACGGGGAAAGTCGATTGGAGAATGTACGTCTGTCTGTCTATACAACCATACTTTTACTGCCCACGCACTCCGCACCATGTCTCCGAAATCAGAAAACCTCAATGATGGTGTTACTACTCATTTGCTAATTTCGGTTCATTCGAATCGATCACTCCTCATCATCACTCAGCACAACAGAATGTATCTAAGTAAGAGTAACAAACCACTCAGTGCTCGGTCGGTCGGTACTCGACTCGACTATGCACACTGAGCACATCAGTTCAGTGTGTCAGAGTAAAAAATCAGCTCAGTGCTCAGTAGTGTGCCACATCTTCATATTGCTCGGTCGGTCGGTACTCGACTCGACTATGCACACTGAGCACATCAGTTCAATGTGTCAGAGTAAAAAATCAGCTCAGTGCTCAGTAGTGTGCCACATCTTCATATTGAGCATTGTTCAATGGAAATCGTTAACTTTTGTTAAGAGATTTTTTGACTAGTAAAATGTTATTGTTGGCGCTTGGCGGTTGCTATTCTACAAGTCGGCAAATTATAGATTTAAGTATTTTATATATTTTGTAGCTGAACGAATCAATAGAACCGCTGCTGAGCCGACTCTTTTGCTCAGTTTGCTGAGTCGTTCAAACTGAACGACTCATTCATGTGCTACACATCACTAGTCCAGATAGGTGCCAAAATTGGTTTCTAAATAGAAATAAAGAACGTTCACTGTTATCTAACAACCCGAGCTTGAAGAAGAATCTCAAAGAGGTTGTAAAACCTGAAACTGCAAAAAAAGAGTTTGAGGTTGCTGACGTAGATTGGCCCACGAACGGACATGCCTGAAATGGCATCAAATATAATGATGATGCGGAACCATTTTTCATATGATATAGAGGTGTCTTGGGTTCGTTGCATCACTAAGAACAGTAGAGTGAAGCCCATTATCTGCAGCAGGGGCTGCGGAGATTGTCATCAAACACGAAACTGCGATCGGCATCTACATTGTCACAAGCGTGGGCTTCCTGCCGGGCACTTGTTCCGTTTAAGGGTGTGTCCTGTATATATGGGAATGACCGCGAAGGTCAATAATAGACATTAGAAACATACATTTGTTGATATATCAGTTCAAACGGTAATGACACAACATTGCGCTTCAAGCTTTGAGAGAATGGAGCCTCCCTTGCAATACTTCAAAACATAATGCGGGGTGTGAACGTGTATGTGAATATGTTATCGAATATGCGAACTTTCGCTCTTTAAGGTGATTTAAGTTTTTGTGTGGAGTTGTGATTTGTTATCTCTATCTTAAAAAAATAGATTGACGGCTGACTGCGGATATATACCCCATTTCTGGGGTATATAGATAAGGTTCTACTACACCAGTTATCCTGAAGATGGATTTCTTAGGCGCTTCCTCTCTATGACACAGAAATACTGTAAAGTATTTACCATTATGGTCAAAGTAGCTGGAATGACCGTGTAGAAACCCAATTTCTGGAAAACGGCTCGAATGGTCATACTATTGAAAGACTGATCCTCTTTTTTACCGGGGCATCAGTCTTGTGTTGGCGAATATTTTTACAGAGGGGACTTTTGAGGTATAATTTTTAAAGCAGATTCACGAAAATCAAATTAAACTTGCCCTTAAAATCAGTTTCCGTTCAATAATGTCTGGAATTGAAGGTGTTTGCTCACCATGCCTCTGAAATCATTCTGCGATTTCAGTTTTGCACAGAATCATCCTATACTACTAAAAAATGCTTTAATTTATGCTTTACTGTTATGTTACTGTTTTCCGTTTAACAGAAAATCCGTGGATATACCGTTGCAATAGACTCATATTGTTGGCTTCACAAAGGAGCATTTGGTTGTGCTGATCAACTCAGTCGTGGCGAAGATACCGACAAGTAAGACTTCTCTATTTCCCATAATCGTATTGTATTTAACTCAATTCTCTCTAGATATGTCCAATACTGCCTCAAATATGTCAACCTCCTACTCTCCTATGACATCAAACCAATCCTCGTCTTCGACGGTCGCCACTTACCGGCCAAAGCGCTGACGGAAAAACGTCGTCGTGAAACCCGCGAACAATCAAAAAAACGTGCAGCTGAACTACTTCGCTTAGGCCAAATCGAACAAGCCCGCTCATTCATGCGCCGTTGCATAGATATCACACACGAAATGGCCCATCGGCTAATGCAGGAATGTCGAAAACGTAACGTCGACTATATCGTCGCTCCATACGAAGCTGACGGTCAACTGGCATATTTAAATATCAAAAACATCGCTCAGTACGTTATAACCGAAGACTCAGATCTGGTTCTATTCGGCTGCACTAAAGTCATCTTCAAATTGGATCTCAACGGAAAAGGACTGCTTGTGGATGCCGAGAAACTTCCTCTAACGATGGGCATCAAACCCGAACGCTATACATTTGACAAATTCCGAAATATGTGCATATTATCGGGATGCGATTATCTGGACTCGTTGCCGGGGATTGGATTGGCCAAAGCGTGTAAGTTCTTCTGTCGAACAGAAGAGACAGATATGCGACGTGCGTTGCTTAAAGTGCCGTCGTATTTAAATATGAAACAATTGACTGTAACGGACGACTACATTGCGAGCTTCCTGAAAGCAAGTGCAACATTCCAGTTTATGTTTGTGTTTGATCCGTTCCGTCGAAAGATGGTGCGACTTAACGAACTTCCAGAGGATTTTGATATAGATTTGTGCTCGAACGCTGGAACGATCTGTGATAATGAAACTGCTTTTGAATTAGCTTTAGGTAATTTGAATCCGTTTACGTTGAAGCGGTTGGATAATTGGCATCCGGATAGAAGTGACGAGGTAAATTATTAGTTTATTAGCTGCATGTCTTTGGCATCCAGAATAGGACATGATAATTTAATTTTCATACAAATTTGGAAGTTGTCTTTCGTAGGATAGTCCGGGGCAGTATTTGTATGAAAAATAAAGTTATCCTGTCTTATTATTATGCATTTTATATTTCGTTGGGTTATTGAAATAAAATTGAATTTCAGAACAATGCCAGTGTAAAAAGCTCAGGATGGGGAACAGCTGGCAAGGCAAAGCACAAGAGTATTTGGCAGCCGAATTTCCGAATACATGAGCCAGGCAATAAGGCTGACGTTTCGAAAGCATCCAATTGTGCTATTGAATTCAAACGGTACGCTTTGAAAGATACGAGTATAGCTGAAGAAGAAACAGAGGAAGTCCAGTAAGTAATCAATTAAGCATGAAATACAAAATTGTCGCAACTAACTTATAACCTGCAGGCAAACCGAAAGCGAGATTCTTTCATTTTATGCCGCCGGAGACGATGAACCACCGCTGAAGCGCCCTTGTGTCGATGACGATTCCGACACGACATCTCGAACAATATCTCCCCTGACCGCAACAAAGTCCCGCAACCCATTCCTGAAATCATCTTCGCACGTTTCATCATCGCCCACTAAAATAGACAATTCAAACAATTCCCTACTGAGAAATCTCAGTCCTCGCAAAATAGACCGATCACTACCGTCCACTTCATCGTCCGACTTACCGCGCAAATTAAGTTCCTTCAACCGCACCTTGATCAACAATGAAAAGCGAGTAATATCCCGATTTTTCAAACCCAGCCAACCAATCGATGTGTCCGCAATTCAAAGCCTGAAATCCGAAATACTGACTCCGACGGCCGAAACAACACCCGAAAAATCATCCGGCAACGAAGATGATATGGCCGATATTCCAAAATCCCAAGAGGAACTACAACAAGAAGCTACTGCATTATATCTTTCTTCACCGGAGGCTACGCTTTCCGATCGTGGTGATAAAACACCACCGCGACGCGACAGTTTGACTTTACCGTCAATCGATTTGGCGCCTTTAGCCCCCGCTGATAGTGGAATCGATGTGAGTTCCGCTGAAAAGGATGTAGATCTAGACGATCAAGAAAATTTACCACAAGAACTTCTTGAGAAATTTGAATTTAAAGTTAAGTCGAAAGAAATGAAAATTTTGGAAGAGGAAAATATTATTGAGATTTCCGATGAAGAGATGACGAAAAATGAGCAGCTGTCAACCAAGAAGAAGGTATGATGTTTTCATGGTTGCTAATGTATTCATCCAAGTCGTTTTTTTTTGTATTTGCAGGCAAAACCAGTTGTTCGACGTATTGGTCTGTCGAAGCCAAGGGCAAAGAAATCACCACCAGTTGATGCATCCCAGAGCAAGTTATCAAAGTTTTTCTTCAAAAGCAAGTAAGTTGTGTCCATTTGTAGAAAGAGAGAAAGAGAAGGTTGTGGAAGTGAGTAACGGTATTTCTTTGTTTACAGGCCCGTTCTTTAAAAAGTACTACTGTTGGGGTGCACTGCCATTTTTTCTAGTTTTAAAATGACTCAAAATGTTAATTATGTGTTATTTGTGAATGTATGTCGTTTAAATGTCATGTTCTAATGATATCCAATGGCCAGTAAAAATAAAAGAATTTATTTAACTTTCTTATTTATTTTCAAGGTTTGGAGGAATAAATAAAAATAATAGGATTCCCTTTTTGGGAAAAAGATCAGATAAAAAAGCAAATGATGTCTTGGAATTTGCATGACATTTGGTTAATGCCAGATTCATATTTTTTATCCCTATGTTTGTGTTCGTATTCCTTAGGCGCGTTATAACTTTTGAATATCCAGTGAATGAAAGCGTACTAGCGACAAAGACCCGGTTCAATGACTAACATCAGCCAATTTCTCGTCTAACTTTGGACGCAACAACAAAACAAAAACGGCGTATTATTCAATAGAATCTTTAAGCACTGTTTAAAACATATTTTATTCATTCAAAATCCTGCCAAGCAACTACAAAAATAAATGCATCGTTTAAAAAGACCCACTACTTGGGTCTAATTCAATATATTCTTTCAAACAACATTAACATAAATAAATATAATGACCGTCGGCGATCGTATACGAATTATATCATAATATTTGTGCACCACGGCTACGGAGTATTTTATACGTGTTCAAGCTTCATAAATCGGGTGCTCTCTCTTTGGGTACTCGATGTTGTGATTATGCATCTTTATTTTTGTTTTAAGCTCCACCAATCAGGGCGCATAATGCTCGTTTGTAATCGCCAGATGTTTCACCCTAAATATAAATTTACATTTTTAGTGTTTAGGAAAACAATTCAAAACTTTAAGGTTTATATGAAATTGCTACGAGAAATTCAAAAAAACCTACCTCCTGAAATCATCATTTCATTTAGAGGCAAGAGGGGGGAAGGATAAAATAAGATGTACGTGTATGAAAAAAAAATAAAATTAAAGAAAAATCATTGAGTTACATATTTGAGCTTTTATGATTTCAAAAGACACAAAATACAATACACAAATATGTATGCTCAATGCTTTACCTAGGTACATAAAATTAAAGCAACAAAATGTTATTTAGATGTTACATTACATTGTGCAATTTTGAGTGACTGAAACTAACTTATCGTCGACCCAATCGAATTCATCGAGTCTAGGCCTAATATATACTGTGCTGTCAAACAGAGGGCAAAACATAATGGGGCCAGAGAGCAACTAAGTTTTAGGAAAGCGAAGGGACAAGAAAGTTGAAACCTCTCCGAAAGCACCGAAGGTGATAGCAACTTGGACGAACCTGCTTCACTACAAATTCTGAAAAACGAAAAAGAACCTTTCCTCAAAGGAGAAAATCCATAAGCCTCCTTGAAGAAGAGGTGGCAAAATTAAATCTTTCTTCGAAGGAATGGGGTGCTTGGACGAGAGTCAATTGAAATGCGATGAGCGAAAATGTTTCTCGGATTCGGCGCACACAGAAGGAGGAATAGTTCTTGATGGGGTGATTCAATGAAATGGTATAAATCTGTTGCTACCAACGTACTCAGACTGAAGGCAGTCGGCGTGAAGACCCTACGCTACTAAGCCAAAATTGATTGGCTCGATCTTGACGAAAGAGCAAATCTGTGAAATTATTTTTGAAACAATTGGGCGTCCGCTATAATATCAGTCAGGCGCGTATGGTGGCACCCAAATCGCAACCATCAACCTGTCCATTGAGGTAGCGAAAAAAGTCCTAGCAGTCGGGAAACAGGTCTCGGCTAAAAAGTGCTTCAAATATTTGGCGTTTGAACACTATACAAGGGACTATAACAGCCAGCAGGTCGAACATGTGCTGTAAGTGTCTGGAGGAGAGTCACAAGGCAACAAAGTCTGAAAAGAAACTCCAACTGTATGCTATGCCAAGAAGCCGGGACGGCAAATCTCAAGCCCTGGTAGTGCTAAATGCCACTGTGTATCGAGGCGCGGTTAAATCACTGCCAGGCGGCACATGATCTGCTATCGGAAACTCTAAAAGAGAAAGCCATTGATGTCGCAATTATTTCCCACCAACACACGACTTGGATCGCGGACAAGAACAATTTAGGAGCAATTTGCATCTACAGAGACTATGCTCAATGAAAGGAAATGAGGGGAGAACTAAGCGGAGTGGTACTACCAAAGTTATGCTCGGCCGCAGCGGAATGACACCGCATTCGAGGTATTTTTGGATAGCCTAGTCCATGCCTCAAGTTTACACAGTCCCGTGATAATTGCTGCGCACTTTAATGCATAAGCTCAGGGGTGGGTTAGTTGGGAAACGAACAAGCGTGGGTGCTTATAGATGATGCTTATGAACACTGATGGTAGCAACACCTTTAGAAAGGGAATGCGGGGTCCATGACCATAATTTTTCGGTCAGCGACAGAAAATGTCGCTAGGCTTTTCGATGCGCAGGCATTTAAGGTAGTCCAGCTGCAGGCAGGTTCCATCAAGGCATCGGCCGAACAAAGAACCGCACAGATCACAGAGCGAATACGATGCATCCATACCTAGGAAAGGCCCAGCTAAGTGACGGCGAGAGAACTACTGGTGAACCGAAAAAAATTGTGGGTCTGCGGCAATAATGCTTGAAAGTGCGCCGATTTATCTAAAGGACGATGCATACATCGGCAAACAGTAATCTGCTGCATACCGATAAAACCGCGCGTTAACTGCTAAAACTTGCTATTTGCCAAAAGAGCTTGCTTTAGGCAGCTATGTTAGGATGCTGATACCAATCCGTGGTGGATGGCGTATAAGGTGGTAACGAAGAGAATAAGAAAGCTCCACCACTCTCCGGAGTTTTTGGATAAAATTGTCTTAAACTATTTTTCCTCTACACAAGTTGAAAACCGAAGCAACGTACGAACCATTACCAAATTTCCGCCCTCACAGAGATCGAAATAGCCCAAGCCTCATCCAGGATGGAGGACGGCAAGTCACCAGATGCGGATGGCATTCCATGGGAGAATATCCAAGTCTTTGAAACCTTTTTAGTGGAGCACAACTTTCCGAAACGTTGGAAAAAGCAAAACCTGGTACTTATTCCACAACCTAATAAATCGAATATGTGTCGGCCTATTTGTCTGCTTGATACCAATGGAAGACTTCATGAACGGATTAACTCGAAAGTCCTGGAAGGTGTGCTAATGCAGGAAAGCGAGCTGGAAAAATGAAAGCATGTATTCTTCTTTAGACGTCGTTTGCAATGCAATGATCGGGAGAAAAATTACCGTAGTTTCGAGCTCGAGCAATCGTTGAAGCCATAAACTGTTTTCGACTCTATCTGCTAGGGAAAAAGTTTTGAATTGTAATTATTGACTTTTCGGCGGTAACCACGATGAGAATGTTCAACCCAATGATTCTGAGAATAGCCAGGTGGCTTGTGAGTCTACAGAAATATGATCATGAGATTTTACATTGTCCTGGAAGTGCCATGCCGCATGTCGATGCACTGAGTTTGCAACATATTTGACAAAATAATGCGAAGCCGAACTCTTGGACTAATAAGCCACGGAGGAATTCCTTGAAACCGATGACAACACTGCCGCCGTTAGCAGAACGATAGTATTAATCGAAGCTGAGACCGCCGACACCCGTGACGTGATAAAACGAATAATGGTTGAAATAGATTACGCGCATCAGTAGCAGCATCGGCAAATTTCATAGCTGACAAATATGCTGAATGCCAAGTCTGCTGCTCAACATTTTTGTCAGCAATGTGAAGTGCATTGCGCTTGACTTTTCGCGATGCCGATGCTGCTGCTGATGCGCGTAATCTATTTCAAGCATAATGGATATAGTTCAAGGTGTAGAAGCGTCACCGGAGAAAAGGCAATTAAGGAACGAATATAAATCAAGAAAGGTCGACTACTCCGAATGGTTGGTGGCCAAGGCAGATTTATTGTACCACGAGAAATACGCTGGAGAATCGTAAAACTATACCATGATGGCATGGGCCACTTCAGTGTCGATAAAATAATCAGCCGTATTCAACAACTTTTCTGGTTTGCTGGTTTGCCGTTTGCGAGGATACGTAAAGTTTAAATCACATCATGTCCGCAACTCTGCTGCAACAAAACGCTCTCCGTAAAACCCGAAGGGCAGCTTCATTGTTACGAAGTCGATCCAGTGCCGTTTCGCATCCTACATCAGGACCAGCTCGCCCCATTTTTGCGAAGAACAAATTGCAACTTGCAGCTTATCGCTGCATCGGATCCATTTCGTGAGTATGCAATCTTCAAAGTCGTTCGATCTACAAAAAACCGACCAGTCACCGAAATGCTTAACGAATTGATCACTGTCTTTGGATTGCCAATTTGAAACCTACTGCAAGAACAATCAAATCAAATTTCCCATACGAAAATCGCTGTTCGACACCGAAGGTCAATGGACAAGTCGAGAGACTGAACAAGACTATCCTCGGCTACTTGCGGTCATCGACAACTAACCAGCGAGATTGGCACAAGATAATTAAGGACATCTAATGGAGCATCAACTCAATGAAAAATGCTACGACGAAATAGAGCCGAAACGAAATCGTTTTCGATTTCCCGCTGCGCGATACGATTTACAATCATTTAGTACTCGCTTTGAACGATGAAGAGCTACCCAAATCCACATCCATTCCTGCGATGAAATACCGAAAGGCTCTACAAGGACCCACGGCGGGGCCTCTTCCATGGTGGCTACTCAGTAAGAATCTGACATCACTCTGTGTCTGCTACAGGGATTTGTTTCTTTACAACATTCCCCTTACACCTCTCTAAACTACAAAAGGACTATTATCTTGAAACTTTTGAAAGAGTTAAGTACTACAAGATACATGGAGGGGGTAATTCGTGGAAAAACGAAAAGATTTCAGAGGTGTAGCTGAAACTAGGAAAATTTTAATGGTCAAGAAAATAGTCTCACACATAGTTTTTTTTAATGTTTACAGGCGAAATCAATGATAATTGTATTCACATTTATTCGAATGACAAGATATGATCGTTAATGCAATTGTTTGGAGGTAAATTTTCAGCAAAAGATAATTATATTAACTCAAGGCCCTAATTGTTGCATTTTATAACAAACATTTTACCATGCTCAAATTAGTTACTCAATTTTTCGTTTACATATATGGTTATCTCGCACATTCCGAGCAATTAATACACAAAACACGTACACGGCAAGCTTATTAGCAGATATACTGCACAATTACTTACCGAAATAGCACTGAACAGTGTCTTGTCATAGATTCGCTCATACTCCGCCTTTATAGTACCCAAATCGATCTCCGAACGGCACACAATTATCCTAATAAGAGCTGCATCGTCCGTGCCGGCACCGTCCATGGCCTTGTTTAGCTCTTTCGCGAAAAACGCGGCCGGCGATTGTACACATTCCACTATGAACGAAAAAAAATGCGGAAATATGGCATCACACACACAAACCATACAGCAGCATAAAATCATATAAATTACACTTAGGAATCAACCAACTACTCAGACTCACCAATTGCCAGCATTGCATCGTGCAATGAGTCATCCATTTCATCTTTGATTGCCTGCTCCAAAGTATTACCCGTGAGCTGCTTATACTCCTCGAAGACGAGTCGCAACTGGGCAAAACTCGAATGTGCAAAAATCCGATTGAAAACCTCTTCATCCGTTCCCAATTTCGACTCCCCAGCATTATATAGAGCCGCTGCATCCTCGCGAGCCTGATCAGGATCAACCGTTCCCGCTGCATCCCTTACACCGGTTATAATCAAAGTCAGCAGACGTCGAAAATGACCGGACGTCTCACTGCACAAATGTTCGGCCAAAGGACGATCAAACATCGATTCGTAACAGGCCACAAGTCGTTGTACTTCTTCATTCGATTTCGTGCACAGAATCTCAATAAGGGTGGACTCTTCCGTGCCCATTCCTTCCATAGCCTTGTGCAGCTGTTTGCATAAGTATTCGTCCGGTGGCGACATCAAGGCAATTACAACTTCCTCAAAATTGCCACCCAATTCACCTTTGAGATCCTCAATCAAATCTCTTTCGTACTGCTTTTCGTAGGATTCTTTGATCGCCTGGCGTTGTTGGTTGGTTCTCGATGTTAGCAAGGCAATGATGGTCTCTTCGTCTGTACCCATGCCTTTCATGGCGCCACGCAATATTTCGGCATCCTCGGACGCCCTAAATCCTGAATAAGGTACAACTGTAGGACATGGCTGGAAAAATCGATGAAAATAGACAGATTGAAAATTTAGAAGAGAACTTAGTAAGTTTTACCTCGTAATCCATTTTGGTTCTTATAATTGATTTCTTGTAGATTTAGGTTTTAGTTCTGCGGCACTTGCCCTCGCGGAATTCCAACTTCAACTAACTGCGACTAATGAAAATCGCGGTAGTCTGTTCCACAGTGCTCGCTGAAGCTTTCCTCTACGTAACCAATGTGACGTGGTAACTGAGTGCAAAGTGGGTAAGGCAAAGGCAAAACATTATACAAAAATGTACGTACGTATACATACTATATCTTCTTCGTGTATCTTTAGTAGAACCAACGATGTGGAAAAAGATTGTAACTTCGTGTGGAGTTGTGGTGGATATTTCCACACAGTTGGAATATTGTTAGATTTTGAATATAGGAGGGAACCCGTCCGTTAATGATTCCCGTAGTTCGTAGTACATTTCTGTATATGTTTTATGAAGTTTTCCGGCCGAGCCCCGAAATATGATGAATACGGTTCACCTCAATTGAAACGAAGACAAGACACGCAATGTTAGCCTAGCTAGCACAAGATGGGTTCGGTAATTCAGTGCTGTAATTAAGGGAAAATTATTCAGGGGAATGGAACGCAGTAATTTGACTGAATTCAAAAGACGAAATTAGTTGATAGAACAGAAATGTTTTTAGTGTCAAGTGTAGGAGGTCATGTTTGTTGCGGATGGGTAAAAGGCAATGATGATTCACTGTTGAATTATTTACAGACATAAATAATAGAATCAGTAATCATTCAGATATATTTTTCGTACCATAGTAGAAATCGATAAAACATCAAACTATGAAAGACTGTCTAGTACGAAGACAAATTATTTCTCTCATACACTTCGCTCGTACATCACAAAAAAAATCCATTCAAAATGAGAAAGTAACTTTTATTTCATGCGGATATTAACCATTAACTGTATCCAGAGAAAATAGGAAAAAAAATCCATAAGTGTCCTGCGCGCATTGAACATACTGTTTCGGTTCTATTCTCTCAACAGCAGACGGCCAAAAACTGTGTAGGGTGTTAATGAACTTTTGAGAGAGTTTCTAATAAACCCTTAAGCTGACTAATCGAACGATGCCTTTGAGCTCTTAGGTCAAGTTCATCGCAGATTTCAAATTTTTTTGGCTAAATGCACCTTTGCTACAGATACAGTCGTTATAGCTCAGATATCTGTGAATTAACTTGATCAGCTTGATCTGTGGCTTGCTTATAAAACTGCTCTCAATCTCGACAGATCTTCTCTACATGCTTTTTTATCTCACTTACTAGCGTTGGTTCCAATAGTTGTTGGCCCTGCCATTTGAGAAATGTATGACTCCTCCAATGGCTCTTCTGTCTAATTAACGAAAATTGGCAGTTTGGACGTTCAATCCCATTTTAACCTTTTTTTTCTCGAAGAAGCTGAGTATGGTTTTTCGAGGAATGTTTTTTTTTACCAAAATAGATGAGATTCAATTGTGACTACCCTTCCAAGATAGCAAAAATGTTTGACCTGCTTGTTAGCTTCCGCAAATTCCTGAAAAATGAGTTTTAATCCTAAAAGTTCTGAGTTGAACATACAAAAAACTAAAGAAATTTGCAGGGAGGTCAGGTCAGACTCTTCACACCTCGCAAAGGGAGCACGGCCTGAAAAAGGAACCTCTGGTCTTAAGCCAGTCGGAGAGTGTAAGAAAAACGAGTCACATAGGTTACGCACGCAGATGTGGAATTGAAAAATTATAAAAAGTTTCACATCTGAAATTTTCAGATAAATTTCCGGAACAGCATGCTTGACAAATTTGTATGCAAAATTTTCCATATATATGTACAAGAAACCTCCGAAAAGAGATTAAAAAAAAAATTGGTGTTTTTTTTTGGTTATCCCGTGTAGGTTTGGGTAACGAAACTTCATATAAAAAAATGACAGGTGGATCAGCTACTATGGATAACTACTATGATCTAAAAGCGATTACAGATTCGATTGTTTCAGGCTAGCATTAATAAAATACCATGATCAATGGTCTACTTCAAGGCTTTCTAATAACACAGACAAACACAAACTGGTCAAAAATTCAGGTCTGCCTAAATGCCATACATCGCGACAGGTTGCCTTCTGATGTCTGCCCAGGATCACTCTTACATCAGGAGACAAAATTGATGCCAATACGTGACCACAATCTCTCAAAACATAACCTTGTCGGTTGCTATCGTGAGGATCATTCCAATAATTATCTCATGGACCGAATTCCTCCACCACGACATGTCAGGCGCGATTTACGAGACCTTGAGAGAGAGGTTCATGTCGAGGTTCATAACGAGCCGCCATCGCAGCGATCCACACTGAAGAAGTGAATCGGTCCATTGCGAGCTTAGGTGCGAATAGAGTGCTCTCAGAGCGCCCACCACCAATTTCGCCTGAGGAGATTAGGCCCCCGAGAGCCACCAGAGTAACACTAGCGCAACTTCGGTCCGGCTTTTATTCAGGGCTAAATTCGTACCTTTCTCGCATAAACCCGGACATCCAAAACATCTGTCCAAATTGCGATGGTACTCCTCATGATGTGGGTCAATTGTTTCAATGCCCCGCTGCGCCCACTGATCTTACCCCTATATCGCTGTGGGAAGACCCTATCGCAGCAGCTATGTTTTTGTTCTTAGACCTCACGGACACAAACATTGACGAACCATCCCAAGCAACAATTCGTTTGGTTTCAAGAAGCACTTCACACTGTAGCAACCATATAGTACCACGAAATTCATTTATCGTGTGACAGCGCTTAAAGTAATATTTTGATCCGATAAAACATCCTTAAAGTATTTTCCGGAAAGCTTCTATCATCATTATGGAATAAATTTAAAGATGGTGGTATAAAACTTCGATAAAACTGTCTCTAAACGTTAACCTAAAAAGATGCTCCTTTAAATACTCCACTCTTGTGTTTATTGGATGATACAGCACACACATGCAATAGTCTCTCTAAGTTAACTCACACACATGCATATATGTATTCTTCTATAGCACAGTCGGTGTAATTTTTATAGTGTGACATTCGTATGGTCATCCAATAAATTGTTCACCGTAGTTTTATAGAAGGATGGACTTTGTGATTTTTTAATGAATTGACACTTGTGCTCTGAAATACATAATTTCTACATTAGAAATCCTTGAAATCGTGCATGAAACCCACACGTACGCACTTATTGTTATCTTCGAAACCAATTGGGGAGATTTCTGCGCAAAAATTGACTTTATTTTGTTGATAAATGTACAGATTTAGAGTGCATTGCAGAAGATACGATATAGAATTGTCAAGCATTTCTATATAGAAGCAACTATCCATTTGTATTGCTTACGAGCAATTCTGACTATATGTGAGGTTGGCTGAGTGGTAGCGTGTAGGACGGGCAATCAACAGACACGGGTTCGATTCTAGCTGCGCGATTTTTTTCTATTTTTTTTTTGCAAATTCGTTCAATGACAGAAAATGATAATATAAAGCAAATGACGTGCGTCTTTTTCGAAGCATAATTTAATGCTACAATAAGGTTCTATTGAATTAAAAAAACGGCGCCAAATGCCATTATTGGACTATTATTCAGTGGTTATACCCTGTAAAGTACCCCTATTAATGTTAGAAGAGAATATTTAACGAAATATTATAGGGATGAAATTGTTACTTGGGATAACTCGTACCCACATAGATGCACAGAGGTTTTACACCTTTCTGCACCGCTAAAAGAAGAAGAAGAAGGCTTTCTCATTTATTTTTATTATTTACTTTACAAGGGTGAATTTATCGGCCTTTATCCTGTTTCCTAAGCGAAATTAATCCCGATAACTTATGATTCGGTGCGGTGATCGATGCAACATCATTTGTATTATAGGAGAATCTTACATTTGAATCTGTATGAAATGAAAAACATACTGTATCCTTACTATGCTTGCATTTGGATACGCAGTCACATATTTCGCATTTTTCCTACCGTTAAAAAATTGAGTTTGCAGAATGCGTTTCTTTCCAATGACAAACAGTTACATCTTTGCGAAGAACGTGACTGAAAATCATTGATGGCTTTGGAATATTCTTTCTAGTTAACGGTAATCGAGCTTAGTTGTTGTTGTCTGTCTAATATTGGGCGACGTAAACCCATTTTTCTTGTTGTTGTTTAATCTTCTTTGTAAGAATCTTTTAATAATCCTGTTGTGTAGCTCTACGAGTATATACGATGCCTAATTTTAACATTGGGCTGCCATACAAACTGAACCCCCCAAATTAGGTTCTTCTAAGAAAAAGTTTTTTATTTGTGCACCAATTTCAACCAAATTTCACACAAATGTATTTCTATTGATGACACAAAACATATGTAAGATTGGATCAAATCGGACCATGTGGACATGAGGCTGCCATTCAAAGCTAACCCGCCAAATTAGGTTCTTCTAAGAAAAACTTTTTTATTTGTGAACCAATTTCAAACAGTTACACACAAACGTGTTTCTCTTGATGACACAAAACATATCTAAGAATTGATTAAATCTGACCATGGGGTCATGGGGTGGCCATACGAACCCACCCCATTTTGGTTCTTCTAAGAAACATTGAATTAATGTGTCTTTATCAAAGCAACTAAAAAGGTGAAAACAAATGGAATCGTAGAAATGAAATGCTCCCGCATTCCCCAATAAAACATTCTGAGTAAATATTTTTTTTTGCCCACTTATTCCAGCCAAACCCCACACAAATATTGTTTTGCCGACGCATCGGAACTTTTGTGAAAACGGAAGGAAAAGAATGTGCGGGGGGATTCAATACAAGTTGTAGGTACGCCCGAAAAAAACATTTAGCCCGAGGGAAGCAAAGAGTATCTAAATTTCGGCCGCACCCGAAATTAGCCTCGGTCTCGTTACTTATCTTATCTTCTTTCATACTCCTAAAACACTGAGAATTAAGTCCAATATGTGTTCTTCCTATTATAGTTGTGTCGATAAATTTTCCACTCATAGTATGGGGGAACTAATATAATTATGTGAAACTGAGACTGGAACTACTCAGCCTAACATTCACTTTTTGCACGCTTGATATCCTTCAACCTGAAATTATGGTTCGTTTTCTCTGAATCTGTCCGAAAACGGATAAGTGAAAAAAACGTATAAGTGCAATTTTTCTTGCTGCCGGAGACGATTGCACTTATCCGTTCTTGACTGTACACGTAAAAACGTTTCGAAATACTGTCAAAGTTTTGATGATCGTGAAATCGATCGTGAGAAAACAGATGTATCATTCAGGGTCAGGCACTAAAAAAAATTGTTTCTAGTTTCGCCGTCAAATTTCAAATCAGCGGTCTAAAATACTGATGAGCTCAGTGGTTGAGATGACATTTTATCTCTTAATTGCCAGAGCGTGGGTTCTAGTCCCACTGTTGCCATATTTTTATTGTCTGTAAAAATTCTCACATGGTAGCCGGTTCTTCGATAAAAATCGGCCGGAACTACCTGTTGTTACTACAACGGCCAAGGGCTGCCCAGCTCACCTCGATTCCGTAAAAAAAAACTTGAATTGCTACTGCAACAACAACAACATACTGAATAGGTGCTTAAAACCCCTAAAGGTCCATCTAGATTAGTCGCCAAATGGCGACACGTGCCAAATGGCTGTTGTCATTCCATCCAAACATGTCGCCATTTGGCTGTGCGTCCAGTTTTGATATTCAATATGGCAACTCAACCAACCGCTTGTCAAATTCAAAGTGACAATTTTCCAACTTTTGAATGGCCGTGTAATAATACAAGCGCGCAGAGTCCGATTTTGATAATTGAATTTAAAAAAATCACCAAAATGAAATTTTGGTTATGTAATTTTCTGTCTATATTTGGCTGCTAGTGTGGATGCTAAGTAGCAGCCAAATGGCTGCACGCGATGCCAGTTTTTGGACGCGCAGCCATTTGGCGCCTAATCTAGAGGGACCTTTAAAAATGGTACTGAACAGGAACTGAAAAAGCGATACTAAACAGGTGCTAAAAAACAAGAAAAGAAAACCGTACTGAAAACCGTGCTAAAAACCCAAGTAAGAATTTCATCCCTATAATACTTCGTAGAATATTTACTTCTAACGATAATAGGGGCACTTTACAGGGAATAAACACTAAATAATAGTCCAATAATGGCATTTGGCGCCGTTTTTTGCTCCAATGGAACCTTATTGTAGCACTGAATTACGCTTTGAAAAAGACATACATCATGTGTTATGTCATCATTTTCTCGCGTTTGCAAAAAGAAAAAAAAAATCCCGCAGCCAGCGTCGAACCAGCGACTGTCGTACGCCAGTCCGACGCCTTAACCACTCGGCCAACCTCACATATAGTCACCATTGCTCGTAAACACTACAAATTGTTAGTTGCTTCTGTAGAAATGATTGACAATTCTTTATCTGATCTTCTGCAATCCAGCCTAAATCTATACTACATTTATCAATAAAATAAGGTAAATTTCTGCGCAGCGATCACTTTAATTGGTTCCGAAGATAGCAATGAATGAGTAAGTGTGGCTTTCATGCAAGATTTCAAGGATTTCTATTGAGGAAATGATGTATTGCGGAGCTCTTCATAAGTGTCAATTCATTAAAAAATCACAGTCTATCCTTCTATAAAACTACGGTGAACAATTTATTGGATGACCATACGAATCTCACACTATAAAAATGAAACCGACTGTGCTATAGAAGATTATATGTATGAGTGTGTGTTGATTTCGAGTCAAACTATTGCATGTGTGTAAATGTCATTCAATAAAGACTACAAAGAAGTATTTAATGGAACATCGTTTTAGGTTAACGTTTAGAGAAGTGTTATCGAAGCCTTATTGGATGTAGTCGTGAATTGATTATATAAGAACTTAATAAACTTTTTGAAAAGTGTTTTAAGGAGTTTTTATCGGATCAAAATACTTTTATAAGCGATGTCACACGATAAACGGATTTGGTGTTACTATATGATTGCTACAGGGTGAAGTGCTTCTTTAAAGCATACGAATTGTTACTTGGGAACCTAAAAAGAAGGAGTTTGAAAAAAAAACAGCTCATGGTTGAAAAAACCAGTGGGTTGAAAAAAAACTAGCGTGTGCCGGTGCACCGGATGTGATACCGGGTGTTAAGGATACCCGTAAACAGGTATACTGAAAACTCAGTACCGTACGGCACTTTCGTAAGGAAAAGCAATATATTTAGTTATTGGAGCTTGAAGTAACATATTTGGAAAAAAATTGTCATTATGGCATGAATCATATAGTAGATGCAGTAACTGTAAAATAATTGACCCACGAAAAAACACCCCTGATAAACGTTAAAATGAACACATTTCCATAGTAATTTTTTCTACTCTATTCCATTAGCGACAAAGTGTCTATTAATACAGTCCGTCGATAAAATCAATACATTTTGTAATGTCAAGATAAGGTATGGTGGTTTGTAATTTTATGTTCACTAAATATAGAAAAAAATATGAGAACAATTTTCAACTAGCTACACATATTACAAATAAATGTAAAAACGTCATAGTTAACATTACTAATTGTTTGTGAGTTTAACAAGCTTTTTCTGTACACATCATAATGTCGCGTGATAATTATATTCAATGAATTACAAGTATGCCAGTATGAGTATTATTATCACCGGGCAAACTAAAATGAGTCATTCATGGCTCATGGTAAATATGTTTTCTGTTTGTAATCACAAAAACAATCATTAATTGGTACGATTTTTTCTACGAAAGCCTACTTGTTGGCAATCAAAACGCACTGTGAGTGGAAATACTAATTATAGTACATACATACGTACAATGTACTCGTACATGCAGATAGCCCATATGCATTCAATCTTCTTTCACTTTACCAACAATAACCAATTCAACAACACTGGCGCACTCCCTGACGTCATCATTAAATGCTATGGAATGTATCTTGTAGTAAAAGCTTTTCAGTAAACTAAACTGATTCAGTTTTAGTTGTATACTTCACATCATAGTGAGCGGTTGTGGATACGAGTTCGTTACATAGTGTTTTTGCCCAAAAGTGTTTACAGTGAAAAATACTACTCGACACCATATAACAATGGATTACCAGGTATGCCTACAATTCTTCTATCTTAACTTTGGAGAAAGTGGAAAGTGAGATTTTACTACAACTTCTGCATTTTTCTAGCCCGAACCAACAATTGTTCCACACCCCGGCTTCAACGCCGCCGAAGATGCCGAATTTTTACGTGGGGCCATGAAAGGTTTCGGAACCGACGAACAGACAATAATCGATATCCTGACAACGCGAACAAACAAACAGCGTCAAGCCATTCGTGTCGCCTTCGAACAACAGTACGAACGTGATTTAATTGATGACCTCAAAAGTGAATTGGGTGGAAATTTCGAAAATGTTATAGTCGGCCTGATGTTGCCCGTGGAGGAGTACCTATGCAAAGAGCTAAACAAGGCAATGGACGGAATGGGCACCGAAGAGTCCACCCTTATTGAAATCCTGTGCACCAAGCCAAACGATGAGATCGAAAAACTTGTGGCACACTACGAGGCAATGTTTGAGAGACCATTGGCCGAACATTTGTGCAGTGAAACATCCGGTCATTTTAGACGATTGCTTACATTGATTATCACTGGTGTACGCGAACCGGCTCGCACAGTTGACCCGGAGCGGGCCCGCGAAGATGCTGCGGCTTTGTATAATGCCGGGGAGGCTAAGTTGGGGACGGACGAAGCTGTTTTCAATAGAATCTTTGCCCATTCGAGCTTTGCCCAATTGAGGCTGGTGTTTGAGGAGTACAAACAATTAACCGGCATGACAATAGAGCAGGCGATAAAGCATGAGATGGATGATTCATTGCATGATGCTATGATAGCGATTGGTATGATGAAATGAATATTTAGATAGAGATTTTTATCGGATGATGAATTTTATGTTTTTTTTTCTATAGTGGAATGCGTTCAATCGCCAGCAGCTTTCTTTGCGCGAAGACTACACAAAGCTATGGACGGTTTTGGAACGGATGATACAACGCTGATTCGGATAGTTGTGGGCCGATCTGAAATAGATCTGGGAACAATTAAGGCGGAATATGAACGAATTTATGATAAGACGTTGTTTAGTGCGATAACGGTGAGTTGATAAATTTAGTTGACGCTATTTGCTATGTGGTAAATGGGTGCAAATTAGAGTTTGCTTGTGAATTCGTGTGTAGTATTTCAGCTTAATCATGACAGCTAACCACATGATTATTAGGAGAAAACTATGTATCACTAATTTCAATCTATCTTTCTTGCTGCTTTTGTTTGTCGATACTTTACCCGTATTACCGGTCTGTTTAGTTCAATTAGTCTAGTACAGATAGCTCAAAACCCAAACATCCAAAAAGAAAAGAAATTTTTGATGCCAAATTGTTGAATACACTGCCCAATATATGCAGAAGAAAGTTACACTAATTTGCGCCATGGGTTAAGGGGGGAGGGGGTTGCAAAGGGGAGAAAATTCAGTTTTTTGCAAATATCTGGAAAATTATGAATCTGACCTTAAAATGTCCTGAGAACGAAACAAACTAAACAAAATTACCTTTGTAATGATATATAGCAATCTAGACGTTTTCTCGGAAAATTATACCCTAGACCCAAAAGTATATAGAGAATTTCCATTTTTTGAGTTATACATTTCGCACTGTAACTTTTGATAAAATAGACCTAGGGTGACAGGATCTTGTTTATTATATTACTTACAAAATTTATTTGGTTTGTACCAAAAATTGAAGTGCTCCGACCATTGACGCCCCCCTCACTCCTCCTAACATTTTTCAAAAAAGCATGCCCGTAGCTTCTTTTCAAATTGAGCCAACCAGATCAAATTTGGTGGGGTGCCTAGTCTCAGCCCCATTATGCTCCTTACCAAAAATTATTACCATCCGATCAAAACTACGGGTACCCCCCATACAAAGTGAAACAAAATTCTAACAAATTTCACATTTTTTCACTTCTAAATTCTATCTAAAATGGAAAAATAACATTTATCTCTTAGAACGTCATTATAACAATTAATTGTAGTCTTCTAAATGTATATTCAAAAGTTTGTACTAGAGCGTGCCTTACAAGTACGAAAAATCGGGTTTGAAGGTTGCTAGTACACGTTACTCGATATATTCGGAAATAGCCTTAGAACTAGTACCAATGACCTTCAAATCCAATTTGTTGATACTTGTAGTGTACGCTTTGATGCAAACTTTTGAAAATACATTCAGAAGACTACAATTAACTGTTATAATGACGTTCTAAGAGATAAATTTTATTTTTCCATTTTAGATAGAATTTAGAAGTGAAAAAATGTAAAATTTGTTAGAATTTTGGTTCAGTTTGTATGGGGGGTACCCTTAGTTTTGATCAGATGGTAATAATTTTTGGTAAGGAGAATAATGGGGCTTAGAATAGGCATCCCACCAAATTTGATCTGGTTGGCTCAATTTGAAAAGAAGCTACGGGCATGCTTTTTTGAAAAATGTTAGGAGGAGTGAGAGGGGTGTCAATGGTCGGAGCACTCTAATTTTTGGTTCAAATCAAGTAAATTTTGTTGGTAATATAATGAACAAGATCCTGTCACCCTAGGTCTATTCTATCAAGAGTTACAGTGTGAAATGTAAAACTCAAAAAATGGAAATTCTCTATATACTTTTGGGTCTAGGGTATAATTTTCCGAGAAAACGTCTAGACTGTTATATATCATTACAAAGGTAATTTTGTGTAGTTTGTTTCGTTCTCAGGACATTTTAAGGTCAGATTCCTAGTTTTCCAGATATTTGCAAAAAGCTGAATTTTCTCCCCTTTGCAACCCCCTCCCCCCTTAACCCATGGCGCAAATTAGTGTAACTTTCTTCTGCATATATTGGGCAGTGTATTCAAGAATTTCGCATCAAAAATTTCTTTTCTTTTTGGATGTTTGGGTTTGGGGCTATTTTGAACCTATTGTACTGGACTAAATAGTTATCTGAAGCAAATTCGCTTTTTATATTTCTTCCTCATATAAGGCTGATACCTATTACATACTTACATGGTGAGTACACCTCACCTCATTATTGAAGTCGAATAGAGTTTGAAGACAGTCTTCTTCTTCCTTGCCTCGTTCTTTATACGGCTCCATGGTTTCGCGTTGCTCGACCTGCGGTGTAGGTACATCGCCCGTTTTGGCGGTAATATCTCAGCTGACAGTTGACTGACAGCTGGACAAAAGTAAATTTTTTAACAATTTGTCTTCCAAACAATGCTCCACTACAATTTGATTGCTTTTGTTTTTTTGTACGAAAATCATCTCAGACTTGGATCATTTTTACACATTTTGGAAAAAAAAAATTGTAAAACAACATCTGAATTTCGCTATTTCGAAATTGGTCGACGCTATTTTGGTTTTTATATATATATTTTTAGAGTGTGTAATTTGAAAAGGAACATGCAGGACATAAATTGCGTTCATAATGTGTAACAATTTAATTTTTTTGAGAAAAAAGTGCCTGTGTACACAGGTGTACTTAAAAAAAATTTTTTTACATTTCTAAGGGACTCTTTTTTTACGAAAATTTACAGTCTTCGGCGGAAATCTCCCGGTGGGAAACAGTGACTTAGACAAACCGTTAAAATGATCCTATTATAGCCCCTCTGGCTACATCATCGATTTTTAATTCCTTCTGCGAGCAGAAAAGGACTTGATTTTTCAATGACTTTTACTCAATATTTAATGGAAAAATTTATAGGAATATAATAATATGTATAAATAAAATATAATACATATGTAATACATTTATATACAGTCTTGACTCGGTAGTTCGGATCTCCTTTAATCCGGATATCACGCTAATCCGGACCAATAAATGTTTCCACTATGTATTCTATAGTCCGGATTTCGGCACCAATTTTGACTCTATAATCCGGATATATGAGATTTTTAGGGTGAAATGGTAGATTCGGTCTCGTACTTTTTTACGGGACGGTTTGGAAAATGACATGATGCTGACTAATTTCAAAGAAATAATACATTTAGTCCAGTACAATTGGTTCAAAATAGCCCCAAACCTAAACATCCAAAAAGAAAAAAAATTTTTGATGCCAAATTGTTGAATACACTGCCTAGTATACGCAGTAAAAAGTTACACTAATTTGCGCCATGGGTTAAGGGGGGAGGGGGTGGCAAAGGGGTGAAAATTCAGTTTCTTGCAAATATCTGGAAAACTATGAGTCTGACCTTAAAATGTCCTGAGGACGAAACAAACTACATAAAATTACCTTTGCAATGATATATAACAGTCTAGAGATTTTTTCAGGAAATTATACTCTAGACCCAAAAGTATTATAGTGAATTCAAATTTTTTTAGTTTTACATTTTGCATTGTAACTCTTGATAAAATAGATTTAGGATCATAGGATCTTGTCCATATAATGTTAACAAAACTTGTTTGATTTGTACCAAAAATTGAAGTGCTCCGCCCATTGACGCCCCCCTCACTCCTCCTAGCATTTTTCAAAAAGGCATGCCTGTAGCTCCATTTCAAATTAAGCTAGGCAGATCAAATTTGGTGCGGTGCCTAGTCTAAGCTCCATTATGCTCCTTACTAAAAATTATTAGCATCCGATCAAAACTAAGGGTACCCCCCATACAAAGTGACCCAAATTTCTAACAAATTTTACATTTTTTCACTTCTAAATTCAACATAAAATAGAAAAAAAAAATTTATCTCTTAGAACGTCCTTATAACAGTTAATTGTAGTCTTCTGAATGTATATCCGAAAGTTTGTAAAAGAGCGTGCCTTAGAAGTACGAAAAATCGAGTTTGAAGGTTGCTAGTACACGTTACTCGAAATATTCGCAAATAGTCTTAGAACTGGTATCACTGACCTTCAAACCCAATTTTTTGATACTTGTAGCGTACGCCTTGGTACAACCTTTTGAATATACATTCACAATACTACAATTAACTGTTATAATGACGTTCTAAGAGATACATTTTTTTCTTGTATTTTACATAGAATTTAGAAGTGAAAAAACGTGAAATATCTTAGAATTTTCGTTCACTTTGTATGGGGGGTACCCTTAGTTTTGATCCGATGGTATTAATTTTTGGTGGGGAGGATAATGGAGCCTACAATAGGCATCCCACCAAATTTGATCAGCCTGGCTCAATTTACAAAGAAGCTACAGGCATGCCTTTTTGAAAAATGTTAGGAGGAGTGAGGGGGGCGTTAATGATCGGAGCACTCCAATTTTTGGTACAAATCAAATACATTTTATTATCAATATATGGACAAGATCTTATGACGGTAGGTATATTCTATCAAGAGTTACAGTGCGAAATGTAAAACTAAAAAAATGTAAATTCACTATAATACTTTTGGGTCTAAGGTATAATTTTCTGAGAAAATCTCTAGGCTGTTATATATCATTACAAAGGTAATTTTATGTAGTTTGTTTCGTCCTTAGGACATTTTAAGGTGGGACTCATAGTTTTCCAGATATTTTCAAGAAACTGAATTTTCACCCATTTGCTACCCCCTCCCCCCTTAACCCATGGCGCAAATTATTGTAACTTTTTACTGCGTATATTAGGCAGTGTATTCAACAATTTGGTATCAAAAATTCCTTTTCCTTTTGGATGTTTGGGTTTTGAGCTATCTGTACTAGACTAATTTATCGGCTTTTGTTCCTCTTTTTATACCCTTCACTCGTAGAGTAAAGGGTATATTAACTTTGTCATGAAGTTTGTAACGCATTGAAGGAAGCATCTCCGACCATATAAAATATGTATACAGGGTTATTGGTTAAGTCGACCTATTCCCTGCAACACGTTATAATAGGGTAAAAATGCAACAAAATGAGGCCATAAATGTTAGGCCGCGACAATTAATTGGATACTTTTTGTTTTACGGAAATGCTTGAATTGGCCGCTACCGGGGTGGTAGTGCTAACTTGACGGGGGTAGGTTTTAAGGGAAGGAGGGGCGCGACAATTTTTTTCAGGGTGGAAATCTCTTAAGCAGCCCCTGTGATATCTTACTGGACACCTTTAGCATTGGGGAGATTCTTGGAACTCGAATTTGGTTAACTGAGGCTCAAATGCACTTAAGGGTAGTTTTTAAGGGGAAGGAGGGGCGCGACATTTTTTTTTCTTTTTCCATTGAATTACGACAAAATCGCGACATTTAATGCACTATAGCGTTTGTCGAAATTTTAAAGTGGTAGTGCTAACTTGACAGACTTGTTTTTATTGTTTTATGGATTTGTCGTTTTTTATCAAACGAAATTAAGGTCCCCGAACAAGTTGCAGCTAACTGTTTCAATTATTTCAAATATTTAATTGACATTAACACCTTTTTGGAAAGCTGACAACACGAGTATGTTTTTCCAGTGGTCTGCAGGGTCCGTGTCATATAATTTTTTTTAGTAATACTATATTAAAAATCAACTTTAAAAAAATTTAAGATAATTTTTTTTTATTAAAAATTAAAAATTCCGAAATTGTGATGGGTTTTTGAAATTTTAAATGATTAAGAAATGTCTGCTATAGTGTTGACTAAAATCCAAAAATAAGTTTTAACCCATTACCTTAGTAGTTTTTTTTAATTCTTACTTTAAATGGTAAAATTCGAGGTTATTTAAAAAAAACCTAAAAATTCAAATATCTCAGTGACCGTTGAAAATCGGCCTAACATTTATGGCCTCATTTTGTTGCATTTTTACCCTATTATAATGTGTTGCAGGGAATACGTCGACTTAACCAATAACCCTGTATATATGATCAGCATGACGAGCTGAGTCGATTGGGCGATGTCCGTCTGTCTGTCTGTCCGTCTGTCCGTCTGTCCGTCTGTTGCTACGCGTTTTACTCGGCCAGTTTAAAAGCTACCGAGCTGAAATTTTGCACACATGTTTCTTTTTATTGCAGGCAGTTTGTATGTTTGAATCGCTAAAATCGGACCGTGGGGTCATGGGGCTGCCATACAAACCTAACCCCCCCAATTTGGTTTTTCTAAGAAAAACTTTTTCATGTGTTTACTAATTTCAACGAAATTTCACACAAATGTGTTTCTATTGATAACACAAAACATATGTAAGAATGGATCAAATCGGACCATGGGGTCATGGGGCTGCCATACAAACCTAACCCCCCAAATTAGGTTCTTCTTAGAAAAACTTTTTCATTTGTGTACCAATTTGAACCAAATTTCACACAAATGGGTTTCTATTGATGCCACAAAATATATGTAAGAATAAATGGAATCAGACTGTGGGGTCATGGGGCTGTCATACAAACCCAGCCCCCAAATTGAGTTTTTCTAAGAAAAACTTTTTTATTTGTCCACCAATTTCAATCAAACCTCATAAAAGTGCATTTCATTTGATGCCACAAAACATGTGTAAAAATGAATGGAATCGGACGATGGGGTCAACCCCCTAAATTGAGTTCTTCTACGAACAACTTTTTTATTTGTGCACCACTTTCAACCAAAGCCAGGGACGTAGCCAGGGGAGGGGTCCATGGGGTCCGGACCCCTCCCGAAATGTTTTAAATAATCCCCGGAATTATACTGATTGCAATTAGTTTAAGAAAGTTTTTTTTTTTTATTTCGATACACACAATTCAAAAACAAAATTGCGCGGAATCTATATATGAGAAAATCTGCGGAATGTTTTGCATTGAAAATCACGATATACTCTCATTTTATTTATTGAAAATATTTACGAACTCCCGCCTCGAATGCGTAAAGGCTATAAAGGATGGAAAAATGTCTCCTTACTAACATCGACTTTTTCAGGGCCAAAGACGACGTGGAGTAGCCATAGGATTAAATTAAGAAGAGTTCATCGATTTTTCATCTGAAACCCAACGAGGATTTATTTCTCAAAAACTAGTTGTGAGATATGTTAGCTTTTCGGAGAGGATTTCATTTATTTGCAAAGGACTTAATGTCTCCACGGTGGAATATCTGAATGAAGGCTCCTTCCCTTTTGAAAGCATCAACGAAGGGTGTTATTTCTAAGTCCAATTTCACACTGATCTCACTTGTCCATTGTGGAACTTATATTTTTTTTTATTAAAAAAATAAATTTTTATGATTTGGTCTTTAAGGACAAGTGAAGGATAAGATACAAATAATTTGCACATGGCGATTGCTGGACTAAAAAGAAACTTAGTTATTTTCTGAATTAATCGCGAAGCTAATTCCACGAAACCCGTATATTAAGAATGAAGAGAGAGAAGAGATATTCGCCTGTTTTGATGGGTCGTGCAAATTGTTTTGTACTTGGTTAAACCTTTTGTAAACCTGATTTTGTTTTTTTTTTAATATTTCCAAATATTATCTATGAAAAGCGCATCATAAGTGGTGACCTTACGGGAGTTTAAGGGTGTAGCCTTCTGCAGCTTGCTTATGACAACCCGCTCGAGTTTTAACCAAACAAAACAGTGGCGAAACTATATAGAAGTTTTAAACAGCGGCTGTTACTATTTGTACAGACAACAGTATTTAGAAATCGTCCAAAAGGGGACACGCGGCACTTGAATATCTTGGTGCAACACTGGAACAAGTAGAAAATGGAATGGCCACAGCTGATAAAATGTGTCTCCAATTATACACAACGCTACATATATCAAAAAAAAACGCCGGTGGGGATAATATTTCAGGGGGCATAGATTTTGCATATTATTTTATTTAAAAGAGAAACGTATCCAGTACGTAACTCTATGACCTTCCTACTCACTGGCTGTATTGTTGGATCGTTGGATAATTCGAGATTCGGTAATAAGCAAAGTTTTTTCGGGATTGAATGCATAATTTCCAAACTATTAACACCTGGACGATCAATATACATACTTTTTTTTATCAAATTGAATAAAAAACTACCAACAAAAAGATGAAAAGAGAAAGCGACTTTAATTCATATATTTTTAGATAAACCCCACGATTGCTCTTTTTATGATACGCCTATGAGTCTGTACCAAATAAACAAATCGCACGCATGCGCACATGCAATGGCATGTTACCGACGTCAAGCTTCGTGCCATCTTCGTGGGTTTTCGAAGCGGGGCTAATTTACAGTTGATATACATACGCTACAAAATTGGACCCACATATGAACAAGCGTTTGTGTGAAGTAAGCCGTTCCATTATCTACTTATTCCGAGGGTGCAACTTCAAGAAGGATTTGTATTAGTGATTCATCGGAACAAGTAGCTCGGTCTTCTGCAATTTTCTCTATAGTTTTTTGGGTTTTGCGGAAGAGTCCAGTAAAAGATTTTAATCTAAGCCAACAATTGAAAAGCACGATCATACTTCTGCGACGTTGGACCCCTCCCGAAACAAAATTCTGGCTACGTCCCTGACCAAAGCTCGTAAAAGTGCACTTCAATTGATGCCATAAATAATCGGACTATGGAGTCATGGCGCTACTATACAAGCCCAACCTCCCCATTTTGGATCTTCTAAGAAACATTTTTTCTACACCAATTTAAAAAAACCTCAATGCGCCTTTACCAAAACAAAAAAAAAAGTAAAACAAATGGAATCGTACTATGGGGCCATGCTCCCGCATCCCCCCAATAAAGTTTTCAGAGATATTTTTTTTTATTTTACCACTTATTCCAACCAAACCTCACACAAATATTCTTTTATCGACGCCACAGAATTTGTCAATATCAAATATTATGCGAAAACAGAAGGAAAAGAATGGGGAAGGATTAAATACAAGTCATAGGTTTGCCCCAAAAAACTTTTAGCCCGAGGAGAGTGAAGGGTATTCAAATTTCGGCCGCGCCCGAAATTAGCCTCTCGTTTTTTATTTATTTGCACTGTTTTATCTCAGAAAAAAGTGATTGCGCTAATCCGGATGTTCCGATGGTCCGGATTACCCCTTGCAATAATTGATCCGGGTTATCGAGTCAAGACTGCATGTATATAAATATATTTCATTTAGCTATTTAATTGGAAAACCACACTTTTTACACACAAACTTATTTTTTGAAAAAATAACCGAACTGTGATACAGTAAATTTCATAATTTTAATCGTCAAATTATGGGGGCAACCCCGAAATCCGCTTGGTCTTTCAGTAGATATATAGTAGCAAAGTTTCGATAAAGTTAACTCTCATAATTTTGCTTTTAGTGAATTTTGCTCCTATGTATTTCGGTATATTTCGGAGTAAAGGCCATTCCGATAAGGCAAATTTACCGAGATACGGCAATATGAACAGAAGAAGATGGAAGTGAAAGTGTGAGAAAATGCACTGTCCTCCGAATTTTGCCCTTGGTGAATTTTGCGCGTGTTTGATAGTTATTCACAGCACAGCAATTATTTATCTCCTTAGCTTCTTCATCCAAAAATTAACGCAAAACGTCCTTTATAACAATGAATTCCACAATTATTTTAAATTATCAAAAGCTTAACAGCATCGTCTAAAATCATCAAATCATTCGATAAAATGCAAAACTTTGTCAAAAAAAAATTCGAGTTTTTTCCTGAATTTTCGAGTTTTCCACTAAGAATTTTATATTTTTTTCATTCGAAGGGCTATTGTGGAAAAATTGCTCACAAAATTGCAAGCAAAAAAAAATAATATTTGATTTTTCCAATTTTCCGACTTTTCCGGAGGGTTTTCCAAAAATTTTCTTTCGTAAAAACTTTCTCCTGACAATTGGAAACAACTGAAAAAAAAAATGTGAACCAAATCGACCCAGCCGTTCTCAATTGATGAATTACTATTAAGCAAGGTAGAATACTATTATAAAAAACATGTTTCGGACGCAGCCACCGCACACCACGACACTCCCGGGCCCTCTACGCTGCCGTCCGGTTTCCCTTTTCGGTGTGTGTCGCACTCAAAAAATGGAACATGCAGAAAAAAAATTGTTTTTTCTTTATTTTTGTTGGAACAATATCATCCCGGCGAGAGAGAACTCAAAAAAATGTTTGTCGATTTCGATCGTTGCATTCTCGATCATGCCGTCCCCGGCAGTACATGTCACGAGACTTAGCGACGGCATCTGATGAGTGGTGTCGTGCCATGTACTGTCGATCGAAATCGACAATTAAATTTTTTTTGAGTTCCCCCTCGCGGAGACGATATTGTTCCAACAAAAATAAAGAAAAAAAAGGAAAAAAAAATGTTTTTTTCTTTCTATGTTCCAAGGTAGAATTGCTATTGATTATTATAATTCAAATCAGAGAATTTTTTTTTTTACTGTTATATACACTTTTATTTTAACATGCTTTTTTATAAACTCTACCTAGTCTAACATTTAATTCTAATGCATGAAGTTTTTGGTAGCTCGTTCTTCACCTAATTCAAAAGAAATACGACGGGAATTAATTATAAATTAGTACATATCTAAAATTACCACCATTTCACTTGACCTGTTCCCACTTAACGATTTTTAGGATACCCGTGTAATTCCTCGCAATAGTTAAAATCTCCCTTCTGTAAGCTCTAACTGAAATATGCTGCAACTCTCATTTTGATGGGAATGAAAAAAATACCAAGGATGTATTCAATGACACGCAAAATAAGTTGTGTGTTTCAGCAAGCCTAACTTTTCGTTAGCGACTTCCAGTTTCATCATACTATACATGCGCATTATAGGTTCAAGTTTTCGTTTCATTTGATTTTGGGTGGCTTACGAAAACACGCTAATAATATTTTCATAAAACTGAACTTTAATAGTCTTGAAATACCCGTCGAAACAGGATATGCTCCGATGTCATGATTAAATAAATTTCTTAAGCTATTATACGTACACCTTAATAATAACCCTTTTCTTTCTAATTTAAATTCTTTTAATTGGATAATATTTATGTATTTATACTATTTTTTCCTTTTAATTCTAGAATGAAATATCGGGCGACTATAAGCGGGCACTATGTGCACTTATAGGCGGACACTAGAAGAGTGACAAACCATACATTTTAGTGAAATATAAGTTTTGCAATTTAACACTAATTAATTAATTAATATATATGAATACAGTATGATGTTTACATTATTTTTTTTAAACTCTACCTGGTGTAGCATTTAATGCTAATGCATGAGGTTTTTCGCTGACTTTTTGTTTACCTATAATGCAGTGGCGTGGCGTGAGTTTGGAGTAGAGGGAAACAGTCTCAACAGTACGATTCTTTATTAATGTTCATTTTATCCTACGGTTGCGTTTTCGCAACGCTTTATATTTTCATGTTTCACGCTTTTCCGGAGAAAAATATCAACTTGATCCCCGAGGAAGAAAGGTTCGTTTAGGAATTATTTAATCGACCTGTTTTTGCTCGAAGATGTATTTTGAAATTTTCTATGATTTTTTAGGGTTTGAAAATTGTGAAATTTACATGTTTTGAGGTACGGATGTTAATTTGTGTATAAAAATACTTAAATCAAATATTTTCCTGAAATCTACGAAAATAACGTAAGAAAGACTACAACAAATTTGAGGATATATGTACACCGAAAAGCTGGGTTATGAGCGCAGGACATACGCTAGAAATTTATGGTTGCGAAAACGCAACGCTAGACTATAACGATATCCTCTTTTCCTATCCTTTGTACAAATCATTTCCATCATACAAATTCAGTTTTGATGCGTTATTTAATTTTTGCTTTTATTTGTTTTCGATAAATTAAAGAAATATTAGTAAAAAGTGGCTTTGCTAATGAAAAAATTTAATTAGTACATCTAATTTATTTGTTTTATAAAGTGGCCACTACCTATTATCAGCGAAATGGTTAGTTCCAAGTTTCACCCGATTCAACCGCTAAATATGTATTCCTCAAATAGAGTGTGAAATTTAAGCATTGTGTAAAATAGAATCCAGATATGTCATTGGAAAGTTACGTATATTATAGAACACCATTCCTATAGAAATGGATAGGGCACTACTCCTGGAGGGAGGATCGCCAGCCTCATATCCAGACTACATTCTAAGGAGGAGTTCCACCTATCTAATATGACCGATCCAGTTTGGGCATAGCATCCAGCACCGATTGGTGACTCCAACAAGCTTCGTAAAATTTTTTTTTGTAGATTTCTGGGTCATTGGAACATAGAAGGTGTTGAACAAGTTAGAAGTGCTCTGCTTTGCTAGGAAGCAGCTTTAAGCGAGAGTTTCAATGAACATTATAGTACTATGGTGAGGTTAGAGGCCCCGGCAAGTGTGAGGTTCTTTGTGTGATTGCCCGGTTCGACTCCCCCTAAAGCTGCTATTGGTTGCTAAATTTGCCCGCCCAACAAATTTGGAAATTGTTCGAAAGTTAAATACTTCGCGAAAAAAATCCACTCTAAATCTAAATTCATCAATTCTATTAGATGAAAAGGTGGATCCCTAGGAATTTTAAAACGCGATTCACAATAATGAAATCGTGGTACATGAGCGAAAACTCGAACTATCAAAAAAGTTTAAAAAAAATCACACTGGCATGCCAATCTTTACGTGAGCCGAGGACCGAAACCTTGAAAAATGTATACAGCTGCGAATAATAAAATAGCACTGGGTTACGTTTAACTTATTTCTCTTAAAAACTGTTATTGAATATTTTTACAACTACTTTTGGTACCTATAAAAATTATATAATTGCGTATAACGTAAATTTTTGTACTCTCTAGAAATGATATATTTATCGTTGGTATAGGTTAACGTTACTCTTCTATCCAGACTCGAAGATAAGGGGTGGATCAAAAGAATCCATCCGCCCGCCTTAGGTCGCACATCTTGGTCTAGCGATCGTGATATTGTGTACCTGTTTGACAAAAAGAGTACTAATTTAATTTCAGCAGTGAATTGAGTAAAACAAAAAAAAAAACCCAATGCACTCGCATTTTGTACAACCACTCAGTTTCAAATCTTTGCATAAAATTTTGTATAAAAATTCAGTACCTACTATCGATTAATTAAACTACAAAGACTCAGACCGCACAAACAGATATCTTCAGACAGTGTACTTTTGAACAAAATTTTTGTTTGCACAATGTGTTGCGGGCCTAAATTTTGTGAAAAATGTTTATCCCCAATCTTTGTTCAAAACCTAGTTAGTGTAAGAATTCAGGATATACACGACCCCCATTCCTTTAAATTGAGTTTCCCTTGTAAGGAAAAAATCTGACCACTAATCTCCTCCGTAAAGCTATCGACGCCACTGCTCCTATCAAAGAAAAGGATACGTATCGCTGCAAATTTGATAAGTGTAGCTTCAAAGATTGTCTAAAAATTTAATTTTCAGAATTCAGCTTTAATAGGTTAAAAGTAGTTTGGTTGTGGCTTTTTGGTAAACGGTAGTGCAAAAATATTGGCTTATAGTAGATTATATTGAGTAGGGGCTCCAGTGGCGCCGGAACGAATTTTTTATTGGGGGGGGGGCAAGATTTTTTTCTCAAATTCATATTAAATTAAGCGGTCACCATATACCGGACATCTAGCTCTAGTACTTTAATATCCTGCGAAACGATACCAGAAAGTAATTATGAAAAATCTTAGAGAACAACAGCGATCAGAAACCACCTAGAATAGTCTTCAATATACTCTTCTACGAGTATAGTCCTGTTACCCATTTTGATCCCAGTGTAATTCCGAAGTGTTGAAGATTATAAACATATCCTTTATTTTATATAGTTTTATAAAATTAAAGATCAAACGATTTTCCTAAAGGTTGTTTTCCGGTTTCCTTGGGAAACGAATTCTTTCATGATTTTTGAGGGATCTAAGCTCCCTGTTCGATCCCTGTGAACACATGGAGAAGGAATAGATGTGTCAGACGTTTTTGTGTCATTGTTGAATGTAGCCATGTTTAAAGACGTCGTAAAGCACTGAACGATTCTCTACCATTGGCACGGTTTTCTGACAAGGAGAATGAGAAACTTCCTCGTTTTCGTTGATCAATACGGTCAATAGTTTCACTATCGTTGGCATTGTCGGTAATTTGAGGTACTCTTGTTAACAACGAAGAAATGAAAATGAGATGATCATGTACATAATCGTAGTATACATGCACTAGATGCACGTATGCAACTTTCTGGAAACATGCAAACATCATGGAAAAAAAATATCCACTAGAACAGGGATGTCAAACTCAAAACCTGGCCGGTCCAAATATCAGTTTCTTCCGGATTGAGCGGGCCGCAGCATAAAAATTTCGAAAACATTGATGGAAAATTATTTCAAGATTTATCACAGAATATTACTTTTTAGAAATGAATATAAATCTCAGTCATACTAACAACCTCGGGACATGGAAAAATTGGGCTACCTAAAATATAAAACTGGAAATATTTTGAAAATGTTCTTCAAACAATTTTACACTCCTTTGAAAATGTTAAAACAACAAGATTTTGTAAATTATTCAGTAACCAATTTATTTCAGACAGCTGATCAAAACACTATAGCACAGTAAATATCTGTAGGTAGTCCAAAACACCCTTGAGAGCCTAAATTGATCGCTAACATACACAAATTTCGGATATTAAGTTGGCTAAAAACAGACAAACATTTATTGTTATGGGGTGGAACAAATGTTTCCTATGGTAAAGCTGAAAAAGCTGCACCAATTCACCTCAAATAACCGCCAGCAAGTTGTTTATAGAATAGAGAAGAAAAAATTTCTTCACGAGTTATAGTAAATTTCTTAGAATTTAGTTCAACACCAATATTTAATTATAGCGCTTTTGTGACGATACATTGTGCCTCTTCGACCTGGCCGCGGGCCGCACAAAACTACGTGAAGCGCCGCATGCGGCCCGCGGACCGTGACTTTGACATGTCTGCACAAGAATAATAAAATTAATATGCACATTGTACATATATGTATAAAAATATAAAACAAATGATTTTAAATTTTTAATATAGTGCAATGTATGTAGTACTAATTGCCCCTTTAGCCAAAATATTGAGGGGGCAGTTGCCCCCGCTGTCCCCTGTTCGGGCGCCATTGAGGGGCCCCCATTTCGTTTTCGAACACAATATATTTTTGAAATGTTACGAATTTCGCTGTGGATTTTTTACGAGTTTCATGAAACGGGTGGGTTGGTGTATTGGGTTTGTTTTATACGGTGCGCAGGGTTGATTTTTATTTTATAATACATATTCGTAAAAATCGTGTGTGCAAGAAAAAAATTATGAAATAAGAAGAGAAGCACCGCTTCCCTTGCTTCCAAGAACTGGCCACTGCTTTAATGTCAAAGAAAACACGACTGGAATTAATTTAAAATTAGTTTTCAGTAATCGCCATCACTTTCTCTGTTTCCACTTTGCGTTTTTAAGATAGGATTCAATTCAACATAATGTAAAAGCTTTCAAAAAATGATGTGCGTCTTGTCTATACGATAATACTTACCACTAGATAAGATGTACGAGTGTGTTTAGTTAACTTTTCGTTGGCAATTTCCGCATGTGCTCCCATATCATGATTAAACAAATTTCTTAGGCTAGTATACACAGACTTTAATAAATCTATTCCTTCTAATCAAATTGTTATTAATTGAATAATATACAATTTATTTTTATAATATTTTTTTCTTTTTAATTCTAGAATGAAACATCGGGTGACTATAAACGGGCACTATGTGCACTTATAGGCGGACACTAGAAGACCGATAAACAACATTTCAGTAAAATATAAGTTTTGCATTTTAGCAATTTTAATATGTAGTACCTAAAGAATATACAAATATAATATTTAATTAATTGTTATATATTGCTTCACGAATTTTAATATAATCGTAAATGTAAAGAAAATGTTAACTTAGATTTGGTATAGAGACATACTTAAATAAAGGCATTTGTATAACATGTTTTTTTTTCTCAAGTATGTTATACTTGTTCTAAGTTCTTTATAATCACATGCCTTCAAAATACAAACAAAAACAAAAATAAATTTTATATGCCTTGGTAAATAGCATCTATTAATTCTTTTTTTTTTATTAATGCATATTTTACAAAAAAATGTGGGAAATATGTTTAAATAATATATTTTTGACAATTTACAATAGCGACGATGCAAGCCCTTTATTATTTATTTATCTACATGATGAAGTTGGTTCAAGATGTGGACAATTCGTACATACAAAATAGATATGCGTTCAATTACAGTTCATTTATTTGATAAATTAACTGACATCTGACTGTTTCTTATTTTCAAATAAAACCGTTTGTGTATCACACAGCTTCTCAAACTGCAAACAACAATTTTGTATGGAAAACTTATCATAGAAACATTTATAGAGCTTTTCAAATAGTTTTTATGACTATATTTTCGAGTGGATTGTAAAGTTTATTTTTCATATCTGCGCAAGTACAAACAAAACCTTAATTTCAAATACATACACATCCACTCATACTTATACGTATCTACTATGTTAAGAGAGTTTAGTTCGTTTTTTAATATATATTTCTCTTATATGCCTATGGCACCGGGAATGAACAGCTGATTGTTCACGTGTGTATGTATCTTTGCTTTTTTCAAAAGATCTCTGAGCATTCAGATATACCACAAGCAGAGTATTTCAGCCAAGAGGCATTTTAAAAAGTAGCATGACGTCGACATGTCGACATTCTACTTCGTCATTAGTTTACCATCCGACTGTCAATGTACTTACATATCGAAGAAAAACGTGTTCATCTCGGCTGTAAAAATATTAACAAAAAGTAATAGATACTAGAATAGGTACTCGTAAAAATATCTATTTCAAATAAGTGAAATCAATTGAAACGGAAAGTGAGTGTTTGTGAAGTTTTGGTTTTATTCACCCATTTGTTCAAGTGATAAAAATCAGAACAATAGTACATTACAAGTGTTTTCAGTTCTGCGAAAGAAAATCTTATGTACTATTAGATTAACTCGGTCTCGGTTGCCGAGGGCTTTTTATTGCGATATGCGAGCATTCACGAATTAATTGTTTTTCTTTTGTATAAATATAATAAGACAGCCAGAAGTGTGGTGACATCAAATCAGTTTTCTAGATTGTTTGTAGAATAAATTGATTAAACAGATGTTTTACATAATATTGATAGCAAACAAAAAGAGTAGAATAGAGAGGAAAAAATGTTGATAAGGCACCATGATGTAGGCAGAATGGGGTACAATGAAGCTTTCAGAAATCAGCTGTTATTGCTCTTTGTTATAAAATAACTCTGAATGCAACAATTGACTCTGGCTGCTGAACCTGAACTTTATGTTCATGACAATAAAATGAAATACATATGAAAGAGATTTCGTTTGCTTTTGTTTTAAAGGCTACTTATTAATTGAATTGATTTTTAAATTGAAATGCATTTAATTTCAATAAATTTCTATTGTTTGTGCATATCTAGGGTAAATTTATAGACAAACTACCCGACTATTTTCATGATTTTGCAAAATTGCTACACAGAAGGTCCCGATCTATAAAATTTACTTTCGGTTTAATGTACAAATCATTGTTAATTTGTGAACAAATCAATTAAACTCATATTTGTCAAATATACAGGGTGTTCCGCAAACCGGTTCGCCATAAACCTATGGTGAATTTTCTACTGGAAAATGTTGTCCAAATGTTGCCTGTAACTTTTACCGTTACGAAGTTGTAGCATTTTTCGTGGGTCTGGACAAAAACAATGATTTCCTCTGAAAAACATTGATTTTCTAGCTTTGGACTTACTAAAACAAAAAACTTGTATCATATGCTGAAACAACATCACCAGTATTTTTCCAGTGAATTTCGTTTGCTGAATGCAGCGAATGTGACGGTTATTTATACTGACAAACCCGGAAAACTGACAGAACTTGGCCCATTACGTAAGCTTTCCAACGACATATTACAAGTTTTACTGGAGTGGAAATGGATTAAGCTTTGACTTTCCAAGAAAATTGAATTGATATTTACATGCATACATGAAGCAGTTTAATTTAGGAAGTGAAGAATTGACTTTCACATTAACAGTTTGCAAAGTTATGGCCCTGGGATCGAAAAAACGGTAAATTGAGAAACGGTAAAATTGAACCTTTATAAGCAAGATTTCTCTGTCCTGGATCTACAAAACTGAACAAAATAGAAATGGAATGTACTCGATATCCCCTTTAATGTGATACGCAACATGCCTATTTATCGGTTAAAGCTACATTCGTTTCCTTTTTTTTAACTTTTCCACTAATTTTTATACCCGTTGTTGTTGTTGTTGTAGCGATTCAAGAGATTTTTTTTTCATGAATCGAAGGGGTTTTTGGCAGCTCTTGGCCGTTTTAACAACGGGTAGATCCGGGACGATCTACATGGAAGAACCGGCTGCCGTAGGAGCATTTTTATGGACAACACAAACATCCATGGGTCACAGTGGGACTCGAACCCACGCAACGGCAACTCAGAGATAGACAGCTCTGCCACCGAGCTACCGAATGCCCCTTTTATACCCGTCACTATGTGAAAGGGTATATTAACTTTGTCATGAAGTTTGCAACGCAAAGAAGGAAGCCCCTCCGACTATATAAAGTATATATGTATATTATTGATCAGTGTGACGAGAGAAATCGATTGGGCGATGTCCGTCTGTTTCAACGCAAACTAGTCCCTCAGTTTTGAAGCTATCGGGCTGAAATTGTGTACACAAGTTTTTTTTAGTGTACGCTGTATATATGTCGAAACGAATAGAATCGGATCATGGCGTCATGGGGCTGCCATAGAACCCTTGACAATTAGGTTCTTATAAGAAAAACTTTTTTCTTTATGTACCAATATTAACCAAACTTCAATCAAATGTGTTCCTAGTAAAGCCTCAAAACATATCTAGAAACGGATGGAATTGGAACATTGCGTCATAGGGCTGCCATTTAAACCAACCATTGAAAATTAAGTTCTTCTAAGAAAAACTTTTTTTCTTTTTAATCCGACCTTAACCAAACTTTACCCAAATGTAAACATATCTAGGAACGGCTGAAATTGGTACAATACGTCATAGGGCTGTCATACAAACTAACTCCTAAAAATCAGGTTCTTCTAAGAAAAAATTTGTTTCTTTACAAACTAATCTCAACCGAACTTCATCGAAATGGGTTCCTAGTAAAACCTCAAAACATATCTAGGAACGGATGGAATCGGAAGATTACGTCATAGGGCTGCCATACAAACCACCTCCGGAAAAATAAGTTCTTCTAAGAAAAACTTGTTTCTTCTGAATCCGACCCTAACCCAACTTCATCCAAGTGTGTTCATAGTAAATACCCAAAACATATCCAGGAACGGATGGAATCGGAATATTACTTCATATGGCTGTCATAGAAACCAACTCCCAAATATTAGGATCTTGTACGAAAAACTTTTTCCTTTTTGAATCTTAACCAAAATTCAACCTAGTGTGTTCCTGGCTTAGCCTCAACGCATCCAGGAACCGATAGAATCGGAACACGTCATCGGGCTGCCGCTGCGGTAGAAATTATTAGCACAAAAGAAGCTAAAATTTCATTCAAATGTGACGGGTATTCAAATTTCGGCCGCGCCCGAAGTTAGCTTCGGTCTCGTTTATTTTCAAAATAAATTTTGATTTCTGTTTCCCTGATTGAACAATAACCAAAAAATATTTCCAGTAGTCTGCCTGTTATTTCGATAATACAAGGACTCAGATACAAAGTCCCGTTAGGATTTTATAACAAGAATTCTTAAAATCAGTACAAATGTAAAAGTCATTAGGATAGTTCCACAGGAAATAAAATACAAAATAACGGTATAAAAAAAAATTTTACTTTGAAAAATGTCGCTAGATAACGTGAATTTCCGTTAAGTGATATAAGTTAAAAAAGAATTATCCGGGGTAGAATTGTTTAGGTTTTGGAGCTAATTTAAGTTAATTTCTTCCCATGTTCCCCTATTCGCTGACAGAAGCTCATCAGTGTTGCTAAATTGTCGTGTTTTGGTGTAGATATTCCTTGTGGGTATGGTAGTCATTCCATAAAGTTGATGAATTAGTCTTGAAACCAATCTTTGATCAGCCTTGCTTCATAGGGCCATTATCTTATTAAAATCTTAAAGGAGTTGCATGGGAAGAATATTTTTATGGGCGCTATGAATACCCCTGATTTCCATAAGCATAACAGTTCCACACCAAGATATTCAACCCCAATGTATGAATTGGACAAATGAGTGGAAGCGCGTTATTTTCACTGACGAAAAAAAAATCAATATCGTCGTTCCAGATGGATTTAGGTATTATTTCCACAATATCAGTATCATCATCATATCATCACTCAAGAGTAAGAAATGTCGAGGTATGGGGTTGACTATCTCGGTGTATAACTATTAAGCTTTTGGAAGATGTATGTATGTATTCTGAACGCCCAAGTTAAAAAAATGCCTAATGTAATGCCAAAAATTACCTACACTTTCCATGCGACCCATTTTAAATTTTAACAGGATAATGTCCCCATTCGTAAATCAAGGCTGACAAAAGACTGGTTTCGAGACTAATCCATCATGGTTATGGAAAGACCGCCATACTTCCTAGATATAAATTTCATCAAAAATATTTAAGGTACGTGTTCGTAGAGACAACTCGTGTGATGATCGCTCAGCGATCGTAGTTTTGCATCCAATTGCGAGCCATATTTAAATATTTTTTGAATGGTTCTACTTTCCTAGTATCGACTATGGGCTAAAGGAACATGTCTGTATAGAAAATATACCCATATAGTGCTCAAAACCGGTGGTTTAACTTCGATCGCTGAGCGATGATCCCATGAGTCGTCTCTACGAACACAAACCTTTAGTGATGAATGACAAGAGAGATCTATATCAGTAGACGAAAATTTAACAACACTCAAGAGCTTCTGTAAGCGATTAGAGGAACTTGGGACGAAATTAACTTATATAACCTTCGAAACCTATACCATTCTATCTCCGTTAACAGTTGTGTAGCTTAACAGAAGTTCATCTTATTATTAGCCACATTTTGTAAAAAAAAAAATATTTTTTTATACCGTTATTTTGTCTTTTATTTCCTGAGGAACTATCCTAATGACTTTCACATTTGTACTGTTTTTAAGAATTCTCGTAATAAAATCATAACGGTACTTCGGATCTGAGCCCTTGTGTTATTAAAAGAACAAGCAGGCTACTGAAAATATTGTCACCAAGTTTGAAAAAATAACGTCATCACTTTCCGACATACAACCATCTATCAAGTGGAACTTCATACTGTTTGTATGAAAACCAGATAAATGACGAAAGTATCTCGGCTGACGTATGGTGCATAAATGATAGGTCACTCATGTGTTTTTTTGCTGGCTGGGCCGTTACGGAGTAACATTTTTTGTGAGTCTCGTGTGCAAGTATTGGACTTCTGATATCAAATTAAAAAAAAAATGAAACCTCGAACGCTTCGAAGCTCATTCTGGGCTAGGGATGTCAAAAACCGGCCCATAACCCGGTTTTCGGTTTTTGGCAAAGCTGGTTGGACCATCTGGTTTTAACCGGGCTCAAAGTACCGGTTTTCCGGTTAACCGAGTCTTTTCATTGATTCGCTTACAATTTTAGTCAAAAAATGCATACTACACACTCGTATTGCTGGTGCTCGCATCATATGCATGTATAGGGTGCGCTATAGAGAAACTTACTAATTTGAAAAAAAAAACTCCCGAGGGGTGAGTTGGGCGGATAAAGGGGTAGGAGGGGGCGCATCGGGAGGGGGAGGTCCCCAAGTTTGTTTCCCAATGTAGTCAATTGCCATCATGCTCTGATCTAGAGAGCTTCTTTTCTAACGGTCGCTCACTTGGAACATGATCGAGGATTTTTTTTTCCAAGCCTCAAAGAAATGAGCATTAGGGATGTGTGGTTTCAGCAAGATGGAGCCACAGTACACACAGCACGAGGCTCAATGAATTTGTTGCGACAATTTTTCCCCGACCGCCTCATTTCTCTCAAAGGCGATCTCCCATGGCCATGGCATGCTCTCCAGATTTGGCGGATTTGGGTTTATTTTAAATTCTTGGTTTATGTTGATCGACCACGGACCATAGCTCACCTCAAAAACAACATTTGCGACGCCATTGTCAACATACATACTGATCGATATGCTGCAAAGAGTGCGGAGACGAACTTCAAAAATCGACTTAATCAGTGTATGCACAATAGGGGTCGCCATTTAACCGATGTCATTTTCAAGACTATTTGAAAAAAAAATTGGAATACAAAATTAAAACCGTATCTGAAGTAATTTTGTTTTTATTCACTTTTCAAATAAGTAAGTTTCTCTGACGCACCCTGTAGCAATAAGGTGAGTGCTCGAAAATATGTTTAAGGGCTGAAATTTGAAAACGAAATTTTTTCACAGGCGACAATTAACAGAATTGCAGACTGAAAAATTAAGAAAATATATATAAAAAATTGTATGAATTTTGAAAGAATTTTTTTTTCCGGTTTTAACCGGATGGACAAACAACCGTCCGGGTTAAAACCGGGAGGAGGAAACAACCGAAAATAAACTGGTTAACCGTTCTGTAAGTACCGGTTTTCGGACTAACCGTCCGGTTTTTGACATCCCTACTCTGGGCAAAGGTATGCAATGGGTGGCTATGATTTCTCTTAACCAATTAGTCAGTATCTATAATGCCTATGACAGATATCCAAATCATTATGACGATAATCCGTCATAATGATGAAAGTTCGAAATCGAGGTGACACATTATGATTCGTCATTTACTTTTGACGTTTGTGTAAATGATGAAAATGTCCCGAACAACAGCGATATTTTGATGAATATTCTGTTCAATAATTTAAAGACACACTTTTCTTGAAGAATTTGAATAGAAAAGTGTAAAGATTGATAACAAATTTAACATTTTTGCAAACATTCTTGTTCTTCAATTTTGCAACAGATGGCGTCACCTGTCATTATTGAGCAAATGATGGTCCAAATGTGTAATTTGGAATTCGTCATTATTTTCGTCATAATGACGTATTTGCGTCATTCGAAGTTAAGTGTGTCAAGCTTGTAATTCCTTTAATAACACTATTCCGGTCACTTTGACAGAGAGAGAGAAAAAAATAGAGAAAGTTATTTTTTTTATCAATATGGTGCCCTAAGTATTAAATTCATTTCGCTAAAAAGAATCGGAAATTATCGCAAAGGTGAAAAGGATTAGAAAGGACACTAATTTATCATTGTTCGGAGACAGGTATAGGTATAGGTATAGGTTTCATTCATATCATTCGATTTCTTGTATTTTTTAACCCCCGAGGTTGCACCACTGTGTCCTAGGGTCATTGCAAAACTAGAATGTATAAGGAAATTACAAGAATCCTAACTTAATCAACAACTGAATTAAGTGGCAATCATGATTGCTTCATGATAATCTCCATAAATTTACTCATTGAATGAGATTCTATACGGACAACAAATGTTTTGCAAATCTATAAATCTGCACCGTAATATCGGACGTTAAAGGTCAGATTGAGATTGCGCTAAAACGAGCTTGTGTAGGTACCTACACTCTGTAATGAGCAAAACCAACTTTGTGTATGAAATGAGGGAATATCTACTCAGGTCTTGTCATCGCTTTCCGATAAAGTTGATATTATACCATAGACCATTGTTGATGCGTATAGTATAGGTGTAGAGTATAAAAAATACAAAATAGGCGCTTGTATTTTTTAAAAGTATTTGTGCAAACATATTTCGTATATACTCAGCATTGTTTCCACACATAGCATACTATTGTTACCAGTGGCGCAACCAGGATTTTGTCCTGGAGGGGGCTAAGACGATCCATATATTACCGAACATTGAGCTGCTTTCGCAAGTTGGGTGATGAGGTTATTTTCCAGTAATGAGGCTATTATGGTGGTGTTTTTAGGTCCCGTTGAATTACACTTTGTCATGTTCCTGATTTTAATGGACCTCAATCAGGACCTGGTAAATGCTAAAACAAAAAGTTAAGGCTTAAGAAAGGAAGGACGCAACTAATCATGCGCGATGACCAATTCCGTAATCGTCGCTTCCAAGAATACCGTTAGGGATGATTGGCTTCTATCATTTCGGCTTAGATTTGGGTCGGTAATTTTGATCTTCTTCATACTTGTTGCCAGTACGCAAAGAGTGACATCGCGGTGGATCTATTATGCAGATTGGCTGAAGTGGGCTAATATTTTTCTAATGGCTTCAGGGAACCTAATCTTCTCAGATGAAATAGTTAATCACTTAAAGAACGCTATCAAGCAATGAACCCAATGATTTCCGTTATGTTACATTATAGCATCATCAGGTCAAAGAATACAACGCTTGTATCCGGCTTAAATCTGTTTACCAGAAAATATTTGTACAACAATTAGGCTTAACATATTTTTTACTAAATGTCGCGTCGGGCAGAATTGCTACCTTCTTCACGTACACCAGGCCACCCACAAATAAAATGGATTGGGGCAAGCAGCAGGCCTAAACAAATTTCGCTAATGTCAGGCTTGCTTAGCAATGACAAAATTTTGTAGGAATTTTTGTAAAAAAGGACATTGTGAATAAACTTTTGCGAGTCTGGTGAATTTTGGTTAAAAAAAATCATACAAATTTCACTCGGATATTTGTGTGTGTTTTGAAGAAATTTGGCTAATTTGAAGCTTACCCATTAGCAAATATGTACATACACTGCCTGTCATAACTATAGCCGCACCATAAAACAGTGTGATCCTTTAAAATTCTAACCGATCACAGTTATTCCACATAATATAAACATAAGGCATCATAAAAAGACAAATAAATTCAGAAGAAGTTTCCTAATATTTCAAACCGTTATTTCTCTGTAAAGGAAAATCTAAATTTCCCGTTTGTCATAACTATAGCCGCACTTGGAACAAGTATGGGTAATACTGATTAAAAAGTGGAAATTGAGGAAAATTATAACGGAAGAGATAATTTCGGAATAAAATAGACTCTCAGGGATTTTTGTTTATTTTTCACGAAATCATTTTAACAGTTTTTCGAGTTTTTTGCTTATTAACCTCTAAGCATCGATAACCGCTGCGCTTTTACATAAAAAACTCTTCGAAATCGCGTTTTTTTTTTATAAATTGTACTTAATAATGTTTCTCCAAGGTGTGCTGTCTAAATTGGATAGATGGGAGGCCCCATCCCTAACATTTGTACCATATGAACCAACTTTAAGTACGACGACTAGTGAGAGATGATGCAATCTCTTGCTTCAAAACCCGTTATGTGTCCTATCTTCTGTATAATATGGAAGCTGTTTATCGTCAGGACATTCTCATCAAATGTTTCCTATGCTGAAAGTGACGAAATCAACTGTTCTGTAGGTAGATTATCCTGGCTAATACTTTTAATGAGCACTTGCTGGATTTCTATAGATATCAATACAAACTTGGATCAGAGTTCCTTAATAGTATTAATCAGGGTTGTTTATGTATTTAAAAGTTGTTGTAACCACCTTAATACAGTGGAAATTTCTCTGGAATATCCTGACCATAAACTGTTTTTGTTTTAATACAGAAGACATGACACATAACGGAATCTGCAGCAAGAGATTGTATCCCCTCCCACCAATCATTGCAATTCAAGAAGGTTTTAATGTAACAAATGTTACGGAGGTGGCCCCTCATTCATCAAAATTAGAGAGGAAATCTTTAAGAAACATTATTACGTAAAAAATGATATTTGAAAGAGTTTTCCACTTAAAAGAAAAAGTTATCGATACTGAGAGGTCAATAAGCAAAAAGCCCAAAATCCGTTATAATTATTTATTCAGAAATAAACAAAATAATCCCTCGGAGTCAATTTTATTTAAAAAAGATTTTTCCAGTTACTAACTATCTCAATTTCCGCTTTTTGGTCAGTTTTTCCCATACTAGTTCCAAGTGCGGCTATAGTTATGATAGGCGGGAATTTTAGATTTTCCTTTACAGAGAAATAACGGTTTGAAATTTAAGGAAACTTCTTGTGAATTTATTTGTCTTTTTAATATCCCTTATGTTTATAGTATGTGGAATAACTGTGCTCTCTTTCAATTTTAAAGGATCAGTCTGTTTTATGGTGCGGCTATAGTTATGACAGGCAGTGTATGTACATACATATTTGTACAATTTTTTTCCGCCAAACAAGACTGTGAAAAATTGTTGATGTTAGGTTTGCTTTCTACACATTATTGCATTTTTCTCTTCCAATTTCTGGGTCTGGGAGGGGCTTTAACCCCCTTAGCCCCTCCCGTGGTTGCGCCACTGATTGTTACAAGCAAGCATTTATCTGCCTATCTCCGTAATAATAATTCTTGCTTATCTAGTAATAAATTTTAATCTTTCGCCAGCTTCACAAAGGTATAGAACTCAACCGTCCCCCGTAGACTCGTAGAAAGACTTTATCCATCCGTGTGTAATCGTGCAATTTTTTATTGCTATTGCATTGCTGAATTGCGGCGTGTGAAGTGACAAAAATTTACACAGTATTTACACCAATATTTACATATATACTAAAATTACAACAAACAACCATATTGGTCCCGTCTCGGTATTTTTTTGTTTGAAAAGCGTTTTTTTGTGTTGTGTACAATAATTTCATTCAATATGAATATTACACACTCATAGAATTGCTAGAATGATTTGCAAAATTTCTTGATTTGCCCGTACATCAGCAGACAGATTTGTAATGCCCATAGTGCCATACTACTAGTGCGATCTGAGAACTAAGCGAGTTTCATGCTGAAGAGTCGTGTCGATTAGTGCGAGTTGTGGGCTTTTTTTTTTAAATTTTTGATAGTTTTACAGATAAATTTCTTGTGATTTTATTGTTAAATTAAAATAAATTAATAGATGTTCTTGAAATCTGAAATCTGTGTCGCGCTATACTCATACTTTTCTGTAGTAGTCGCAGTATAAGCCAAAGTGCAATTATTGTAAAATACGAGTAGTGCGATCAAAGAAAGAACATTGCGTTTCGCGTCGGTGGGTGATATGAGTTTCGATGATTTTGTCGAGTTTTTTGTTGTTTAGCCGTTTTTATTATTAGAGTGTCAGTTTTGTTTTAAAAATCATTAAGAATGAATCGGACTAGACGACGTTGTGATAATGCCCCGAATCCAGTACTTAAAGCGAATATTATATCAAAATGGACTTTTTGGTGAGTAAAAACACACATTTACATAATATTATTATTTATCTTACTACCATTATGTAGAAACATAAAGTCAATTAACATAGCACTATTACGGCAAAAAATCACAAGCCTGCAAAAAAAAACACTTTTTGAAAATTCCTTTGACTCTTATGTCGGCGCGACGCCACTCTGTGCGGAGTTTGCCAAACATAGTGCAGAAGATCGGTTCAAGATCGGTACCATGGATTTCAAGTGCTCAGTGGAACACGGGTTCTACCAAGAATTAGAAACTCAGACTCGACCGAAGTACCGTCTTTGCGCGAGAGACCTAAGCACGACGCCAGGATATTTAGGGTCGCAGCCCAAAGGAGAAGGAACACTCGGGAAATATAGGCGCCAAAGTACTTGGAGGACTCGCAGGGAATGTTGCTGCTTGACAATACGGCAATTTGTAGCATGATGCGAGAGTATTTTGACAAACTTCTAAATGAAGAATTTGCTCGAGCAGCTTTTCAAGATGTTGAGCCGAATACCACAAGTATTGAAGATATTTCAGAGGAAGATGTGATGGAGGCAATGCATCAAATGAAACGCGGAAAGGCAGTCGGACCGGACAAAATCCCCGCAGAATTTTGGCTGAAAATGGAGTACACCAGGGCAGTGTATTGAGTCCGTTGCTCTTCAATATCATCATGTGCTACTTATTAACACGTGTCGTCGACGGCCAAGAAATATCTCTTCTTTTTGCCGATGATATAGTCGTCAGTAGCCCAAACATCGTTGCCTTGCAAGCTGCACTTACAAAATGGTGTGACATTCTGGAGGAGCATGGACTGAGGGTAAGTATAGCAAATACTGAGATATGCACGTAGGAGAGCAGCTTATGTCTTGTACCAAGCTCAAGTACCTTGGCTCGATGGTGAACAACTGAGCTACATGCGATGATGGATGACATCAAACTTTACACAAAGGTTGGGTGGATGACGCGACGTGGCGAGAAAACTCAGGAGTTTTCTGCGATAAGAAAATGCCACTGAAGCTAAAGGGCAAGTTGTACAAAACGGTTGTACGTCCTGCACTCATGTATGGATCAGAATGCAGAACCGACCTTCTGTAAGGCGATAGTCATTTTCGTCATTTTGGAATCATCTAAGGCGACAGTCGACCAATGTATCTTATATGGCCGTCATTTTCAAGGCGACAGTCACTTTCTCGAAAAATTCAGCATAAATTCAATACGAACTCTTGTTGAAATATCAATTGTGTACCAATAACACAATGTGACACGGCATAACCAATAATTAACGCTGAAACCTTTTTTCAAAAAGTAAATTCCATCTAAATTAACAAAGCGACAGTGCAATGAAAATGATAGGTGTCGTCCTTTGGAATCATGTAAGGTCATCACTTTGTATACGGCGACAGATGATTTTTTTGTGCTCGCTGTGCTTCGTGTAACAGAGACAGATATATACATATGTACTTTTGCATTATAGATAGTTTAGGGTCATGCATTGGAAACGTACATATGGTACGTATGGACGAGTTCCCAAAATGGACTTATATTGTTGTCCATCGTACGATCGATTCCATGGTATATGAAAAGCGTAAGGAATTTCTTTATGTTTTTGAATGTGTGTATGCAATCTATCTACATCTTTGGTTCGTTGGTGTGTGCTTTATTTGGTGACATATTGTCGAAGTAAAGCTGACCGTTACAGCCACAAAATAAAGAATAGCCACCAATTTATATGAAAAACACACACAACACCAAAAAGATTGCTCAAACGATCGGAAGTATGTATGGCGTGGCGAACCTAACAGATCATATGGCACCTGAAGACGTCAGGGTGGATAGTGGATTGGTAGTGTGTCTTTGGTGAAGAGCTTTGAACTTTGAGCGAAACATTGTAAGTTCATTATTGGTTATTGGATTGTCGACAAGTTAGCGAAACAACTTTTGAAAATTGACTCGGCGCGCGCCTTTGCAGTAATTTCGGGGATCGGGGGATCTGTCGAAATGAAAATGTCTGTATCTAGGAACAGCGTGTATGAAGATATTTGTTCGATGCGTTAGCGGTATTTCCGCAATATCTTTCATATATTACGTAGAACTGCACATAAAAAAACAGTTGCATGTAACTACTTTTTTTTATTGGTATTGATTGGCTAAGAAAGTGGATTTAAATCAAACCAGTCCAGAGAAATCGGCAAAAAATTATAAATGAACTATTATCCCGCAGTTATCCTTTTCCTGCCATATGCAGCTTATTTTTTTCCATATGATTTTTAGTTAATTTTAAATATTTTTTTTCAAACGGCCATTGTCTGGAGTTTATAAATTAGTGATTCTAAAATGAAAAAAAAATATATAAAAAAAAATAAAAATAAATGAAACGGGAAAAAAACTAAAAGTCGACATCGAACAATCAATTTTGTAGTAAAATATTAAGTTCTTACATCATAAATAATTCCACAAATCCTCCAAAAGCGCCCTTTTGTTTATTCCTTCACACCAGCAACTTAAAAAATGTCGAAATTAAATGAACGCTCAAGCCATTTCCGTTATTTTTCGAATTTCGTATGAAAGCGACAGTAACAATGCTGTCGCTAGAAAGTGATCGCTATTGGCGACAGTTATGGGCGATTATCGTCTTAGATGATCCCCAAAAAAAGCTCTGTCGCTTTTCGACCTCTGGGTAGTAGTAGCTATCTCTTTCATACACACGTAAAAACCCATTAATAAATTGTCGCCCGACGAGGCCATCACTTTCGATTATCGCCATCCCCTTACAGAATGTACCCGCAGGGACTATGTATGAAGGTTACGCGAAAGAAATGACAGCGACTGAAATGAAAATGTTTAGCGATTGCTGGTGGCTTAAATGTTTACTCGCAAAAAAAAAATGTATTACTTCTGTGGATGTATATCCCTAGGTATGGCCGTCTTACCATATTCAATGGAAACTAAAAGTCTCGCCACACGTCTCGTGTCACTCGCACCGCTGCAAACTTAATTTATCGAGAACTACAGAAATTTCTTTGAGCGTAATTGGGGTTTAAGCAAAAAAAAAAAATTATTTAAATTTGAAATTAGGGCTTATTGCCTTGGAATGGCTGTGCATCACAAGATTGTACAACTCCTGCTTTTGACCGGATCGAATCTTTATTGAAAACACTGCCGCTCTAATTTCTCTTCGTAGCCATTTTTAACGTGTAAAGGTCCCGTGGGTTACCTTATTATAACATATTCAAACATGAAAATCTAACTAATGCCGGCCACACACTTATCGGGGTGTGTCGAACCGTGCTGAAAAAAAAATCAAAATCTTTGATCTTTTGTACCGCGGTTCGACGAACCCCGGTTCGTGTGGGCCCGGCATAAGGTCAGATGACCGGGGAGTTATATTTAGGCAATAGATTTCAGCCAGCTCAGAATGAAAAATAGGCAGTCCCTTTTCAGCCATATAATTTATAATTTGGAACACGGATAGGTTTCAAACTGAACAGCGATTTTTTGCTGGAGGTATTGGGTACATTACCAGGATATCAATTGCAATGAATACTTGTTGGCAGCCGGGATATATAAAAGAATAGAAGGAAGTGGCGCAGCGAATGGAATGGACAGACATGATTCCACTGATTTCTATTTGATCGTGTCATGGACTGGGTATCTTCTGATATAACGAATCGGTTCAAAATAATGCGGATGCGCTATTCAGGTAATCATCAAACTCTCGCTCATTCAAAGGAGCTGTTGATTGCCCTTACCCTTCCTTTGTATGACTATTAGCACTGCTAATAATCGCTCTATAGAGTCGGCATGGTTGAGACTCGTTTTTCAATCTTTTGTTTGTACGTGCCCTACCAAACTTTCCTCTGTCATTATAGAAATGCCTTCAAAGGATTTATTAATTTATCAATCGAATAGTCTGATCTGATCAATTAAGCTTTTATTTCATAGGGCTGTCTAAGCAACTGCGCCTCAGAAATAGGATACTCTCAAAGAATTTTTGGAACACACCCCATCTCTTTCCTTCTTGCAAATGCCGGGCGAGGGTCGTGGTCGAGGTGGTGACCCTATACCATTGCATATATCATATCTAGGCATTTCTGATTATTAAATTAAATACCGAAACCCATTTATTTTTATCACGTCACGTTTTCCCGAAATGTATGAAAATAATAAGAAAAAGGCACAAAAATGCAATATTTTTATACCCTTCGCTCATAGAGTGAAAGGGTATATTAACTTTGTCATAAAGTTTGTAACGCATTGAAGGAAGCATCTCCGACCATATAAAAAGTGTACATATATGATCAGCATGACTTGGGGAGTCGATTGGGCGATGTCCGTCTGTCCGTATGTCTGTCTGTCCGTCTGTCTGTTGCGACGCGTTTTACTCAGCCAATTTAAAAGCTATGAAGCTACAATTTTGCACAAATACTTCTTTTTGCTGCAGGCAGTTTGTATGTTTGAATCGGTAAAATCGGACAATGAGGTCATGGGGCTGCCATACAAACCTAACTCTCCAAATTAGGTTCTTCTAAGAAAAACTGTTTTGTTTGTGCACCAATTTCAACAAAATTTCACACAAATGTGTTTCTCTTGATGACACAATACATATCTAAGAATGGATCAAATCTGATAATGGGGTCATGGGGCTACCATACAAACCCAACCCCCATTTTGGTTCTTTTAAGAAACATTTTTTGCACCAATTTCACGAAACCTTGAATTAATGTGTCTTTACCAAAGGAAGAAAAAAGTTCAAAACGAATGGAATCGTACTGTGGGGTCATGCTCCCGCAAACCCTGAGTAAATACATATTTTTATTTGCCCACTTATTTCAACCAAGCGCAAAACTTTTGTCAAGACGGAAGAAAAAGAATGAGGAGGGGTATTAAATACAAGTCATAGGTACGCACGAAAAAACTTTTAGCACAAGGAGAGCGAAGGGTATCCAAATTTCGGGCGCCCGAAATTAGCCTCGCCCTCGGGGGATGGCGAGCGTAGCGAGCAGGGGGCGAAGCCCCCTAGTTTTACTCAGTTTTCTCATATTTTTTTATTTGTTCAATCTTTTTAAAAATTACTGGGGGTCAATACTTCTCTCATTATGCGCTTGATATGAAATGCTCTTTTTCAACACAGCACACACAATGGTATACCTAAATTCCGCCCACTATAAACTCCACCGTTTTAAAATAGTGGCACGTTTTTCACGGGAGACATAACTGCAAGTTTTTCGCTCGGTGAACATAGTACTTACCTTGAAGCGAATTCGATTTCACGAACATCAAAATTTTGACAGTATTTGCATGGATTTCACGTGAACTGACGATGTTAGTACCTACTCTAATCGTGAAATCGAATTTGCTTGGTGGTACTCACTTAGAGTAGGTACTAACATCGTCAGTTCACGTGAAATCCATGCAAATACTGTCAGATTTTTGATGATCGTGAAATCGAATTCGCTTGGTGGAACTCACTTCACATGAAAGTCTCCACACCGGTTTTTGACATTTCGCCAGCGAAAATAATGCAGTCGCACGATTTTTCTCTATTTCTCATCAACTGTTGCTGAATTGGGCACAGGCAGGCAAATTTATCAGAAGACTACAGTCTACATACAGTGGTGTCCCTCACGTAACCTTTTTGGACAGGGCCTCTTTTAAAACTAAGTTAAGTCTTCGATATAAAAGTTTCTGATACTGCGATCATGGTTGGCCTACCAGACTCTATCTCATCACTCTAGGCTAGGAACGTACATTTTTACTTATCTATAAAATGGCTTTTCTTCCATTTTCAGGTGGCTTCGTGACTTACTACGCAAAGGATACAGCCGACCGTTGAACGAAAATGAAATCTACGAAAACAAACCATGGCTCGACAGTGATGGTAACACCACAAAACTTAATAATCTCTGGCAAAAGGAATTGCAAAAAAAAAGTCCCAGCATGCTTCGTGTTCTCATAAAAGCCTACGGATTTCGGATAATGATTCTGGACTTACTTTACTGCAGTTTAGAAATCGCTACAAGGTGAGTTCTTACAACGCTCTAATCTGCAAATATTTAAACCCATTTTTTCTCAATACAGGCTCTTTCAACCACTATGCCTGGGCGGACTAGTTACCTACTTCGTTCCCGGTCAAACATCAGTCTCCCGGGATATGGCCTATGCATATGCCACCATTATCGTTCTGTGTTCACTAATACCAGCATTGGTGTTTCATTCCTATATTTTGTACTTATTTCAAATAGCCCGAAAGCTATCGGTAGGATGTGCTGGTATCATATACGACAAAATTTTGAAACTATCAAAAGCATCGACTAACGACGGACTGAGTGGCCGAGCGATCAATATTTTGTCAAACGACTTATCCAAATTCGATTTGGCCGTTTGCTTCGTCCATCATCTGTGGAAAGGACCCGTCGAGGCAGTCCTACTGACCTACTTCATGTATCAAGAGATGGGCGTATCGGCAATCTTTGGTGTTGCATTTATGGTATCGTTTATACCGTTACAATCATGGGCTGCCCGTAAAGCAGCCTATTATCGTCGATTGGCAGCCGAACGCACGGACTTTCGAGTGAAATTGATGAATGAAATCATACAAGGGATTCAAGTTATAAAGATGTACGCCTGGGAAGGTTCGTTTGCATCGGTGATAGCGAAAGCTCGACGCAAGGAGATAAATGTCATTCGAGGAACGTTACGAATTCACGCCGGATTGCTGTCGATAACAACCGTTCCCAGGGTTTCTATATTCGTAACTGTACTCGCCTTCATTCTGTCCGGCAACATATTGACTGCTAAAAAGGTTTTTATTGTGTCGTCCTTTTTCAACTCGCTTAAAGATTCGATGGTGTTCTTCTGGCCGTTGGGATTGATGTTCGTGGCCGAGGCTCATGTTTCCGTCAAACGAGTTCAGGAATTTCTTTTAGAGCAGGAGAATCGGATGACTGAAAAACCGGTTAGTGAAGACATCTGTAACGGTAAGGGGAACGGAGTGAGCAAAGAGCCTCCAAAAACCAGTATGGAAATTGTTAAATTCACAACGAGAAGAACTCAGAACTTCCACACGAAAACCAAAGGAGTTACCTTGCGAGATGCAAGCACAGCATGGGAATGCGATAACAATGACATTATGAAGGACTATAATATTGAAGTAAAATCATCGCTGGTCGCCATTGTAGGTCCGGTCGGTTCCGGGAAGTCCTCGCTACTCAACGTGATCATTGGCGAACTGGAACTGCGACAAGGATTCGTCATAGTGAACGGTAGCATCAGCTATGCCAGTCAGGAGCCTTGGATTTTCGAAGGCACCGTGCGCGATAACATCGTCTTTATCGACGAGCTTGACGAAAAACATTATCGCGATGTGATTCGAGTGTGTGCCTTGGAGCGTGATTTCGAACTTTTCGCACACGGTGATCAAACTCTCGTCGGCGAACGAGGCGTATCTTTGAGCGGTGGTCAAAAAGCACGAATCAGTCTGGCACGTGCTATTTACAGAAAAGCTGACATCTATCTTCTGGACGACCCGCTTTCGGCCGTTGACGCTCAGGTGGGGCGTCATATTTTCGACAATTGTATCAAAACTTTCCTCAACGATAAGGTCGTATTGCTGGTGACGCATCAACTACAATATTTACGAGACGTGGAACATGTTGTACTTATAAATGGCGGACGAATTGCAGCGCAGGGTTCGTATCAAAATTTACAAAAAAATCCAGATTTTAAGTTTCTGGCTAGTGCCCATGATGAGTCGGGAGATGATTTGGAGAAGGGTGAAAAAGAGTTTGCTGAAGTTACAAAAGCCGTGGAAAAAAAGGAAACAAAGGGCGAAGGAAATTACGAGGATGAGGTCAAGGAGCAGCAGGCTACAGGATCGGTTAGCTTCCAGGTGTACATGTCGTATTTCAAGTCAATTGATCAGTATCCGTTGATGTTTTTCGTGTTCTTCCTGTTTTTGGTCGCCCGAGGCGTATTGGCGGGAGTTGATTATTATTTGTCGAGATGGTAAGCCACGCGTTTTTTTATTTGAAGTTTGGATCACCGTTATAAATTTAATATTTTCCACAGGGTCATATGGGAAGAATCGATTGGAGGAAATAGGACACTGATTGTCAATCTTCCGAACACAAATAATACGACCCAACGTGACGCAGAGATTGACTCAGATCGAGAAGTCTCAATCATCTCGTACAGTGTCTTACTAGCGGCAGGACTTGTATTGCATCTTATGCGAACGTTTGGCTTTTATGCAATGTGTGTGCGCATTTCGTTGAATTTGCACGATAAATTGTTTCGTGGTATTACACGGGCAAAAATGAGATTTTTCAACACGAATCCGTCGGGAAGGATACTGAATCGTTTTTCAAAGGATATACATACGATTGATGCATTTATTCCAGACACTATGATCGATTGTATATCGGCAAGTATTTCTGGCGTTTCGGGCATGGCGTGCATTTTTTTGGAAGGGAGTTTTAATCATAATTTTTTTTTCAGTTTTTTGTAGATTTTGCTGCCGTTTTGGCGATTGTGGTCGTTGTCAATTATTGGCTACTGGTTCCAACTGTGATAATTACAATTATGTTTTATTTGATGCGTACGGTTTATGTAAATTCAGGACGAAGTATCAAACGAATGGAAGCAATCTGTAAGTTCTAGTTATTCTAGAATTAAGTGTCAATTAGATTTAAATTTTATGGAAATGCTCAGAACCTTATTTCATTATAACGTCAGTAAATTAATGCATCTAATATGCTGGTGAACCTGCTGAACTGAAGATTTTTTGAAGAAAATCTACCAAGTGGGATATCGATAGGTACACTACTTGATCGGTACTGCGTAGGCATTCAAGGCCGTGACATATTCCCTAGCCGATAAAGACGAAGACCCGTCATGGTTCCCTCCTTCTAATCTCACTTTCCATGCGCTTACATCCCTGACGTTCAAGTATGCTGGGCATATGTACAACACATATTTCCAATCTTCCACATTTCCACATGCAAAGCTATCAGAGAGATTGAGACGGTGATGGCTACAATTCAGAGATAATGTCCGGTATTGAGGTCAAAGTCTTAGTCTAGATTACCTATGACGAACATTCTTGACACAGTCGTACGTAACCCTACCCATGACGGACTGGTCCCATCTAGAATGCAATCTAGATAGGACGCAGTCTTCCAGGAAGTCCGTGATTTCACACTTGAAACTTCCTGCCTCGCTTCCTTTTGTGTTGTCTTTATAAAAATGCGCCTAAGTCGTCCGGGAGCTACCCGTTGTTACAACGGCTGGCAAAACCCCCTTCGATTCAGGAGAAAAAAAAATCTGAATTGCTACAACAACAACAGCCCCCATTCCACACGAAGAATACGTTACAATGACGCAATCCTCCAATATCCTTATCCGTTCTTTCATATTCATGAAGTGCGGACAAAATTTAAAAGATATCTCACATCTTTCCGACACTTGGACTTTGCCCAAGAGATTCGCTTACATATCTGGCCGGTGATTTCATCCAATCCTGGTGCTTTTTTGCTTCTCAGCCTAGCTAAAGTACTGTAGACCTCCGAGGTTTCGAGAGGTGCAGTAGCTTCCATGTTGCAAAAACTGCCACTCGCAGTATCGAGAGCTGTGGGAAAGAATCTGCCCCATAATTCAGCAGTAAATACCGCTACGGGATACAGTCGGATGTCGGACTTCGTCACCCTTTGATTTTACAGGACAACCACCGTCTGTATTTCTTGTGTCGCCACTACTCAAGAACTGCACAAATTGTTTGATCGACTGCATGCCAGTTGTGATGTAACTGCAACAACAGAGCTACTAGATTTCGCCATCCGTTTGGTTAAAGGGCTGAATTGACACCACATCCGAATCCTTTGTGATACGACACGGGATAGATCATCCCGGCCATGTGTTAGGCCTAAAACCAGCCAGAGCCTACAATGAAACGTTGAAGTTGACCAATGTTAACGTTCTCCAGGTTTCTCAAGTCGGAAAAAAATATGCGCCCAGAATCGGTCTTCTTCTTTCTGATGAGCCTGGGCAACCACAAGTTTACCGTCAGGGGATCACCTAGGCATTACACCTTTATCTCGCTGTCCCTCGAGGGTTTTGGACTTTCGGCGTTTTATTGACAAGGTCTTATTGTCATTATTGAACCACCGCAACCATGCTCGGCCTATATACAACTAACCTTCTAATCTTCTAATCTATGGGAGAAGGTCAGTCAGGGCTACCCGTACATTACTCGGGAGCGTCATCGCCCGATTGGTCTATGTACAGATCCACTCCAATGCGTATCAACCATACAAGAGGCTTCCCTGGGCTGCTCGGGTACGTGCTGTCGCAACTCACCGAAAATCTGTGTCACACTACATAGCCGCGCTGTGTTACAAGGACCTAGACTCGCCTGCGGGGCCTGGGCAACCACAATGAAAATAGAAGAAACATTCCCCCTAATCCGTGCAGCTTCTACCGAGATCGTTAGATGGAATTTTAAGCCTCCTGGCGTGCAGTTAGCCCTTGATCATGTCCACGGCAGCTCCAATGACTTGCCATTTCAGTGTAAATTTTTTAGACAAACGATAAATATCCAGATACATATGCTTTGTCCTGGAAGCCGTGCCTCCATTAATCTTTGGTTGGTTGGTAAAAGTGGTGGTTTAGGCAGAGGCTAGCCAAATGCCCAACTAGCGCATAAAGCGCCGTTTTGAAACCACAAGGACGTACAGCAGCTCCCGTAATTTCATATTTTCTGTATCATTCAAGCCTCCAAGGAAAGCCCTACCGAGCGTCCTATACCGGATTATCGCAAGACCCGGGCATTCACACAAAAAGTGAATCGGGTTTTCTCTCGCATCTATATTCCCGCAGCTGCGGCAATGCGCGTTCTAGGGGATGCCCAACCTGGCAGCGAGGAGCCCCATCTGTATCGAATTGCGCCGATATCCGCAGCAAAAATAAGACCTTCGTTCCATTGCGGTGCAGATGGTATTAAGCTTCTGTTATTCAAGTTGGTGCCAAGCAGGAATCCTGTAGTAGTATAACTCGTCAATGCTGGGATAATCTGGCTAAATGGCTTTTCTTACGAGGACGTGAACCATGCAGCTTGCAGCCGCTTAATCCGTGAATAAATCTAGAGGAAGGATAGGTGATGTAGAAGCATATCCAAGGCCTCCGGCGGAGTCGTCCTAAGTGCTCCTCTGATTGCCACGCTTGCTGTTCTTGGCACCTTCCCCATCAAATCACAGTTAGTTTTAGTCCTTAGTGAATTTCATTAGACGACCCTATCAGGCAGGAGTATAGGACGAATAACCACCACGTATAGCGGTTGTAGTCCCCAGATCATCCCAATCGGTTTGCTGCATATGAATAAAGTTTGGGCTTTGATCTTAGCTTTTTATCTAAAACGACGCCAAGGAACTCGCCATCAGTTAAATACTGGGTCATAAAAAATGCACTTCGTCCAGGTGGTCCGGACCCCTCCCGAAATGGTTTTAATTGGCTTTGAAATTTCAATGACCTATTTGACGCTATTTGTTTCCTTTGTTAACGGGAAGAATGTAAATGTATTTTTTGGACTAAATAACGGAATTCGCATACCAACAAGCAAGAATTAAAATAAAGCTAAAATACGAAAGTGCAGTAAGTTTGTGCTTCCGATCCCATCTTGCTGAAACTCGCAAGAGTAATTATTCGTTTGTTCCTGCGAGGGTATTTGATCATCCGCTGCTTTACCTTACCAACTGCCCAAGAACCCTTCGATACTTGCACAGGAATGAGGCCTTGGACGTTGTAGAAATGGAACTGTCTCAGTGGCGATCCTACGTAGGGGTTCGGGGGACTCAAACCCTTTCCTAAATTTAATTAGTGATACAGTGCTGCAGAATTTTATCTAGCGTGTTACTTACTATTAATTAAATACGAACACCAGAGCTGGCTTCAAGGTCAGGGGGATTTTGGGAAGGTGTCATGGTTTCTGCAATGGTTTTGATGATTTGTTAGCCATCAGGTAGGGTTTGCGTCACCAGATTGATACTCATATTACAAGCGTCTAGAAAAGCACCACATTGGAAAATTGGTGAAGAGGCAATCGTTTCTGTAGAAAGTAAGACCGTGTACATCTTATCTTTTTAGGAAATTGTAGTGCAGAAATAAATTTCCGATTTGCCCCCGTGTTAAAAGTTTGAAAGAAAATTGAAAATTTGCATTCGCACCTAAGGGATTCAACGGCTACGTAAGGTATTGATATTTTCAAACCTATTTCTTAATTTCCCAGGGCAACAAAAATCGGGTTTTCTCGAAAGTCCCTCCCGAAATATTTTTCTGCGTACGCCCCTGCAATGTCTGTTTCTGATAGGGCAATTAGTCGTCCGCATGCACAACAACGCATTGGTCTCGGCGATGACACGATCCAAGATAGAGCTGCCTGTAGAAATATGCTGAGATATTATCGCCAAAACGGGCGATGTGCCTACACTGCAGGTCGAGCAACGCGAAACCATGGAGCGGTATAAAGAACGAGGCAAGGAAGAAGAAGTCGTCCGCATGCAATATAATTTACTGGGATCACGGCAGCAACAGCATGTGCCGCAACGGGCCATGACGATGTTATGCCGATGTGCCACTATAATCGGTATTAAGTCAATACAGCTCTTCATATATGCTTCAATAATGCCGACTACGACTATTTGCGTGGACGACCGAGAGCTCACTGGGAGAACTTCATTCATAATCCTTACGGTATGTCTCAAGACGGAGGGTTTGTGGCACAGATTTTGAGAGAATAATTATTTTTTCGAGTGTTACTTAGGACTGCTTCCCTTGCTTGGCTGCACAACCGTACCGACTGACATCTCCCTGAGATTTTTGTGGCACAGATTGTAATGGGTTTTGGTATAAAATCTACCCCGTGAAAATTCGCATCGTCAAAAATTTTACCAGACCTAAACCAGCTCTTTTGACAATGTTTTCTTTTCTATCCTTCCAGCACGAAGTCCAATCTTTTCGCACACAAACCAAACACTACAAGGAATCACCACCATCCGATCGTTCGGAGCCGAATCCATGCTAAAACAGGAGTTCCACTACTTTCAAAATCAAAACACCGCTGCCTACTACTTATTCTTAGCCTCGACCAGAGCCTTTGCTTTTTGGCTTGACATCGTTTGCGTCATGTACATAGCCGTCGTTACTTACAGCTTCCTAATTCTCGAAGATCAGTTCCAAAGTGGCGATGTTGGCCTAGCAATAATGCAAACCATCACTATGATTGGTATGTGTCAGTGGGGTATGCGACAGACGGCCGAACTCGAAAATCAAATGACTAGCGTCGAACGTGTCATCGAATATGTTAACGAAACTCCGGAACCTCCGCTGGAAACATCCCCCGATCACCATATTCCCGCCGAATGGCCCAGCCGGGGTGCAATCACATTCGACAATATGTCGCTAAAATACTCTGAATACGGAGAGAAAATCCTAAAAGATCTCAATTTTGCAATCGAGGATCGAGAGAAAATCGGCATTGTCGGCAGAACTGGTGCGGGAAAATCGTCCATTATACAGGCAATGTTTCGTCTGGCCTTGAACGACGGGACGATAATTGTGGATGGTGTCGATACGAGTACGTTGGGTTTGCATGATTTACGAAGTAAAATTTCGATAATTCCCCAAGATCCAATACTGTTCTCGGGAACGCTACGATATAATTTAGATCCGTTTGAGACGAAAACGGATGCCGATTTGTGGAAAGCATTGGAAGATGTTGAACTGAAAACGTATGTACAATCATTGGCTGGCGGTTTGAATAGTAAAATGTCGGATGGTGGATCGAATTTTAGTATGGGACAACGACAATTGGTGTGTTTGGCACGCGCCATTCTCAGGGATAATAGAATTTTAATATTGGACGAAGCCACGGCGAATGTTGATCCTGAGTAAGTTTAATTAATTTTGACTAACTTAGTCACGACATTTTCAATGAAATTTTTCTGTTTTTTTTTTTTCAGAACGGACAAACTTATACAACAAACTATTCGCAATAAATTTGCTGATTGCACCGTACTAACGATTGCCCATCGTTTACACACGGTTATGGATAGTGATCGAGTGTTGGTCATGGATGCGGGACGTGCTGTTGAATTTGGTCCACCGTATGAACTGTTGCAAAAAGAGGACGGACATTTAAGGCATTTAGTTAATAAAACTGGCAATGCAACTGCCGCGATTCTCATGAGTGTCGCAAAAACAAGTTACAAGGAAAATAATGGAAATGAAGGAAAAAGTCACAATGATTGATCTTAAAGTATTATAGAACTACTTTTTTACGATAGTTTCTTATTTTTATTATCGTGACTTAAATTTGTATTCACAATAGTGCCTGAAAAAGCCTTGCCTAATTCTATTACCTAAGCGAACGAACGTGTGATATTTAAAAATGATTGGTCAGTAAATTAACTTTTGAACAGTGTACCTGTTAATAGCGAATTCGTGTACCTAAGTGGTAATTGTGAATAAAGTGTCAGACATGTAATTTTTGCTGGTTTTTATTATATACATACATATATGTACTCGTAGATTTATAAGACAGGTTAAATACGAATTATATAAACAGACAGCTGTAATATCAGCGGGCTGATAACTATAGGATCTTGAAACTTTCAGCTGATCTAATCCTTACTAGTACAGTATAGTGTCGACTATCCAAACTGATGTCGTCGACAAGAATGGTTCTGATAACCGAAAGTTCGGTTAATAAAATTTCCATAGAAAAATTAGAAAAAATTCAAAGACATTGGCTGATGCAGATGAGATGTTGCTTTCAAGAAAAAAACCTGAATCAAATGTTCGGGTAATCGACTATAAATTAAAACGAGAGTTTTTTGGGTGAAGTTTGTATCCCCATAAGTCCATCCCGTTCATTTTTAATATATTTTGAGGATTCGCTAGAAATGCATGCCTGACAAAATTAATACATATATCCTTTCTAAGTGTAATCATTACGTGACTGGGGATTTTTTGTTTCTTATGTTTTTTTTTTGAGTGCTTAGCTCGCATCCGTAGTTTTCCACCAAAATTTCATTGCGGAACAGGGCCAAAATCGTAGTTATTTCATTTTGTAGGATTTCGTTCTCATAGTGGGGAGCAGCTGCGTCGAGAGTGAACTCCCTTCGTAGCTCGGACTCCTTTTTCAGAGGGCAGGAGCAGCTACATGGCTTTGAACTCCTTTTCGAGGGATGTGGAGCAGGTATGAACTCTTTAGGTCGGCGATCAGGAGTAGCTGAGCACAATGAACTCCTTTATTGAAGGCAGAGGAACAGTTAATGAGCTTGAACTTCGTGATTTGACGAGCATGAGCAGCTAGGCAGCTCAACTCAAGTCAGCCGAAGACTCTTAGATAGAGACAAAACATTTTCAAACTACTATTTTCTAAGTACTGTATTAATTTTGATTCCCAAATTTCGTGGGTGCGAATTTTAACTAATTGTGACTTATCGTTCCATTCTATACACCAACTGCGGTGCATGTCTGTAGTATTTATGGCATGGCAACTTACCAGCTCTATGGGAACTACGCGGAACTTTGTCTGTTTGGAGGAGAAGAGCCCCAACGGAAGAAATATCGAGTTATTCAATTTCGGAAATGTCACATTGGAATCTTTGCACTGATACCTCAAAGCGTCTATAGCTCAGTAGGTAGAGTTGCTGACCTTGTGACTGAGGGTCGGAGGTTCGAATCCCGATTGGGACGAAACTTGTCAGTTGGTGTATATAATGGAACGATAAGTCACAATTAGTTACTATTTTCTGTACGGAGATGCTTGAAGCTGAATACCGGAAAGCCGCAACTTTTACATTTCGCTTAGACTTGCAATCAATTACAAGAAAATCATATCTCCAAAGCTTGTTTAGTAGGGATTTCTGAGAATATCAGTTTTTACTGGGTTGCGATCACAAGAATATTGAAGATAAGTTGAACATTTATACTTGCTAGGAGGAGGAGTGCCTCTTGTCATCCAGTTCGTTGAGTGTTTCAATCTTGTAGGGAAAGTGACTGCTGGTATGGATATGGATACACCAAAGCTTTATATTTGAGTTACCTATGATGTGATTATCAGATCTAGGGTCTAGAATCACTGTAATGAGACAGGCATGTAGGAGCTTTCCTCGAGGCGGTATTTTTCGTCACTTATCTTCAATTTACTGATAAATAGTTTAATAGGCTATGTAGATGTTACCCCAGACCCAGGGGCACCCCAAAATTTGGAAAACATTACGCCACTGATGGGCGCCAAGGTGTACTACGAAGAATGCGTACCGAGATGGCGCTGAATCCATCGTTGACCCAAATCCCGTCTCCCGGTCAAAATATATCGGACGCAACATGGCAGCGGATTGTTGAACAGCAATAGCTGAGGGTGGGTCTAGCATCAGGAACAGACGAGAATCGTCACAACATTGGGATAAACGGGCCCTATCACGTAATTCGATTCGAAAGGAATTACTTTCGAAAATGCTAAAGTGGATTCATGTAACCCGAAAATAGTACTACTAATAGTACTTTCGTCTTTCGTGCATACGAAAGCAAAATCCCCTATCATGTAATTCGCAGCTGACACCACAACCTTTCTACAAATACAACGCTGAGAGGGGGAACCACAACCTCTCAACAAATCAATCGGAGGGGACCAACTCCGAGGTGGACCTCTAGTCAACTCACAGAGAGGGGAGGCACTACCTTTACCGCTCACAATTACTAACACAGCGCGGAAATAATATGGAAACTCAGTGTACGTACTCACCTTTGCTGAAGTTAGATAAATTTTAACCTTTTCACTTCTTTCACTATCGCACGGACACAAGTCACGGACTCTAACGATTGTACAATTAAAATTAAAATTCAATGTCGCCATTAATTTTTTTTTTTGCTCGTTGTTAATGGAGACATTCATTTGCATAGACTACTGCCAATATTAAACATAGAAACATTCAATTTTCATAGCCTTACGAATATTCACCTAGAAAATTTCTAAGTATATAGATTTTGAGAAAGTCTTTCGACTGTGTGAAGCGAGAATGTATCTAGGCGGCCTTACGCAAGATGGGTGTTCAAGCGAAAATAGTGGCTATTATTATGGCAGCATACGTCGATATGCAAAATGTCGCGAACTCCATAAATGTAAGGTGTCGGAGGGTTTTGAACTTCATAACGGGATCAGGGAGGGGTACATCCTTTCATCGTTTCTATTTCCTTTAGTGATTGGTGATCTGTAGCTTTACCTGAAGGAAGAACGTAACCGTGGCATTCAATGGACTCTGAAATCTCACAGATAACATTTGGATTATGCTGACGACATTACGTCCGCACAAAATCATGGATTTTAACGAAATAGTTGACTATTAATCTTTAGCAAAACTAAAATCCTTACTATGTCTGGGAGCCCAACTCTCCCCATAAATATCAATGGAAAACTTGTAGAACAGGTAGACGAACTTGTCAACATAGGTAAGTTGCTCTTGATGGCGGTACTGACCTGGAAATTGCTTTCGGCATTTTGTCCGAACTCTGGCAAAGCAGTTTTCCCAGCGTTAAATCAAAAATGGGTCTGTTCCGCTCCCTGATATTTGTAGTGCTCTTCTCTTATACAAGAGTAGCACTAGGAAAGTTACCGCTGCAGTTACCAAGAAGTTGCTCACTTTCATCGAATCTTAACCATTTTTTTGCTCGAAAGAATTTTGAACGATCTCCGTCGGCGCACGGGTCAAGCAGGTCAAATACCTATCAACGAATTGACTCGCGGGCGAAAAAGGCCGTGGACTGGTCAAATGTTGCGGAAAGGTAGTGATAACTGCATTGCTGGTCGCGCCATGCGATCCGATGGAACCTTTTCTCCCAACGAGGCCGACAAAGGAGTCGCGCTAAAATCTCGTGGCACGCATCTGTGGATGAGTCATTGAGAAAGAACTGGGATAAAATACGATACATATGGTCAGCAACCGTACGTGCTGGCGAGTAGGTGTAGTTGACGCGCTAGGCCCCACAAGAGGTTACGTTAACTAAGTAGTAGTATAAGATACACTACAAGTTATCTAAATTAAAAAAAAATCGGCCAAAGAACTCCCTCGTTATCGAATATGTCCAATTGCGAAACATAAACATGCAAATATTTTTGGTAGGCTGCAATTTTCAAATGCCAATAATTTTATTAGAGTGAAAAGATGTTCCCGCTCGAAAATTCCATATTTTATTCCACCTATTTCCTTAAATCTGCGGACTAATATATCGGGATTTAATCTACGAACAGAGCGCCAACTATCTACCCCAAAGACACTGGAATTAAAAAATCCTATAAATTTTCTACTAAATAGACACCATGAAAAAAGAAGAAGAGAAAATAAGGGAAAGTAATGATTTTACTAACACCACCTCAAAATAAGAGTATACCTTAAAACGTTTCCCAGTAAATCTATATTATTGTTCAAAAATCCTAGTAAAGAATTAGTAGAATGAGTCTACCTTAGAAAAAGCATAGTAGCCTATGCCATGCGTTAGTCCAGAATGGCTATGTGATCACACAACCCATATGTGTTTGACTCCAAATTTATTACACTACACTCCACGAAATAATTCAAATGTCAAAATATTGTCGATGCAATTATTAACCCTTCTGTCGTCGCCTACGAGCTATTATGCCTAAGGTGTAGCTAAATTTTCTGTGAAATCAATCTTAATTTTTGAAGAGGTTTAATTTGGGATCTTGAAACAGGTTACATACATACTATGTCTTACGATGATGCGCCGTTTTTTCGTTTCTTTAGACATATTTTACATTCCGCCGAACGTTTGATCGCATTTGTGGCCGTCGGTTCCTTTGAAATATATATGGAAAGGGTGGAAAATATTGTTGAACAATATTTCTCATCAAGATATAGTATCAATGGTCTGTCTGGATCTATACGCCAACAGAAGGGTTAAATATCACGTTGGCATTTTAAGAGAGTAATAAATATTACGCGGATTTCATACTCTCAATGGTAAACAAAAAATTGACGTTTGAATAAAATTTTCACGCTTACTATGAACTGCAATAGTGTGAAAACGGTGCCATTTTTATTTTCTGATGGCCATTCTGGACTAACGCATGGCATGGGTTACTATGCTTTTTCTAAGGACTCTACCAAATAAAAATTTCTTTTTTTTTTTTTTAAATAAAAAATTTTACTCCGCAGGTCCAGCCAGACCTATTTAGTACATATACTCCTCAAAACAAACTAGGGGCCACTTGAATATTTTTACTTCAAGAACATTTTTTGCCGATTGTCGTTTTGATAACTAATTTTTATGAATGCCGTTATGTTCTCAAGTGTTCTGTTAAGGATAACAGTGAAGTATTAGGCGATATTAGTCATTGCGGTGTGCTCAAACATTGTTTTTTGCTCACAAACCATTAAGTGGGTAATTTTGGTTATTTTTTATTTTGATTTTGGATTAGTTTGAGGCAAGTCGCTTGACTTTTTCGGTGGCTTTTGAAATTTCAACGTGTAGTTAAATTATTTATGGTTAAAATGCCGAGAATTCGACGCCATTTAGATAGCGATTCTGCTGCAAGAGCCGTAAGGATGTTGGAGGCTGGTTAATCTCAACGTACCGTGGCTTTACAGTTCGGATATTCGCGAAGGGCTATCCAAAACCTTTGGAACCGGTATCAGGAGACCGGGAGTGTGTCGCGCCCGTAGTGGCTCGGGCAGAGTTCGTGTTACCACCGCCCTGGAAGACCGGTATGTACGACTTACTGCGCGACGTGATCAGAATGTGACTACGAGCGCATTACAAAACCGTTTACTCCGGGCAACTGGTACCCTTCTCAGCGACCAAACCACCAATAATTGTTTGCACGAAGACCAGCAATGTTCACGGAGGCATGTAGCCAGGACTAAGCTGACCAGAACGCATCGTACAAACCGTTTAAGTTTTGCACGTCAACATCTTGAATGGGACATGGAGGAATGGCGTAAGGTGCTTTTCACTGATGAGTGTAAAGTGAAGTTTTATAGTGACGATCGACGCATGAGAGTATGGAGAAGAAACGGCGAAAGATTTTGTGATCCTTGCATTCACAAACATGACAGGTTCGGTGGCCCCAGTGTGATGGTATGGGGCGGGATCAGCTTGCAAGGTAAAACTGACCTTGTTTTTCTGAATGAGGGTACTGTGACATCTCAGAGTTACATCGAACGGATTGTCAGGCCACATGTCATCCCATTTTCTCATAGAGCGTTGCACGGTTTCACCCTCATGCAGGATAATGCACGACCGCACACAGCCCGGGCGACCATATCTGTCCTGGAGGAGGCTAATATTGAGCTCATAGCGTGGCCTGCCAACAGCCCTGACTTGAATCCAATTGAACACCTTTGGGGCCAATTAAAACATCGTGTCCGAGCAGCTGAAGAAGATGTGCAGAACCAACAACAGCTGATTCAATTGTTTAAAAGATGCTGGGAGGAGATCCCAGAAGAAAACATCCGCTATCTTATTGAGAGCATACCATCCTGGCTCCGAGAATGCGTTTCAAAAAGAGGAGGACATACCAGATATTAAACAAACAAAATAAGCAGCCCATCTGGCGTGTTAAGTATACAATTAAATATTCTTTTTTAGGTGTTAACTGCCTTAAAAATTTATAAAAATCAAAAACAATCAGAAATTAAGTGATTTTTTGTTTAATTGCATTAAATTTCATTAAATTTATTGAGATCCATATTGTTTTATTAAATTTGAATAATCGGATCACGATTTTCCTGTTCCACAGAAAAATAATCAGAAAATTATTAGTGGCCCTTATTTTGTTTTGAGGAGTATATAATATGCAGATTGTAGTAGGTGCGGACAGAAGGGTTACAATAACACTTTGAAGTATGTGCATACAAGCTTTAACTGTACCCTTATAGTGCAGTCATATTAGCATTTCAAATAGGAAAAAATAGTGTAAGGCTAATTTTTCTTGTTTTTGAATCAGTGGGCTCCCAAAAATCTTGAACTGATTTTGCTAAAAAAAATTTTGATCGGAAAGGTCCCAAAAAGGACAAAAAAGGATACTCTTTAATCCTTGACCGGAGGTCGGCATGCGGGGTTTCATATCAAAGGGGACATCGAGTACATTACATATCCGGTGTTTTTTTTTCCTGTTTCAAGGACCCCCAACGGAATAAATCGAGCTTAAATGGAAAATTTTCGCATTTCCCGTATATCTTTTCTTGGCCATAACTACGAAAATAATTCAGGTTGTCACTAATTTTATCACTTTCCAGAATCTATAATAGCTGAAGATTGTACCATTAAATTTCCCAGGAAAAAAGTTGATCGAAAAGCTCCGAAAAAGAACATAAAATGACACTAATTGCACACCTTAGTCGAACGTGGGCATGTGGGGTGTCATATCAAAGAGGATGTCCAGTACATTCCATATCCGACATTTGTTACTTGTTCGAAGCACCCTCAATGGAGAAAATTGGGCTCAACTTAAAAATTTGTGTGTTTTCCGTATCTGTATTTTTCTAAAGCCGTAATTTTCCATTTAAGCCCGACTTATTCCATTGAGTGTCCGTGAGATAGGAAACAAGCACCCGATATGCAATGCACTCGACGTCCTCTTTGATATGACATACCACATGCCCACGTTCGATCAATGTGTGAAATTGGTGTCCTTTTATGTCCTTTTTCAGAGCTTTCCGATCAAATTTTTTCTTAGCAAATTTAATCGTAGAATCTCCAGCTATTATAGATTCTGAAAAGTGATAAAAGTAGGGACAACTTGAATTATTCTAGTAGTTACGGCTTTGGAAAGATACACGGGAAACTCGAAAATTTTCCTTTTAAGCTCGATTTATTCCTTTGAAGGTCCTTGAAACAGGAAACAAACACCGGATATGTAATTTACTCGACTGATACCCCGCATGCCGACCTCCGGTCAAGGATTAAAGAGTATCCTTTTTTGTCCTTTTTGGGACCTTTCCGATCAAATTTTTTTTAGCAAAATCAGTCCTGGGAGCCCACTGATTCAAAAACAACAAAAATTAGCCTTACTCCATTTTTTTCTATTTGTAGGCCTGAATTGGGATATTTTGACTGCACTTTTAGGGAAATTGCTGTGTGCATATACATACAGTAATGTTATTACGGTTGGCCTTCGAAAGTGCTTTATTCAGTTGCATTATCCAATTATAATAGCAGCACACGGCCCACTACTTCTAATCTTATCTAATCAAATCAATGTCAATATTGTAAGACATTTAGAAAATCTCTGACAATAAAACTGAATATTTTTGGCTTGCTCGTGATTCTTTTTTTTTATATTAAAAATTTAATTTCTTTGTACGAAAAAAAATCACCCCATTAGTCTTCCGGGGGTGGAATGGTACACTTCTGAAGAGGCAACTTTCATGTCAAAAAAAAATCTTACCGAAGTAGTAACAAAAATTGCTGCACTTTACAATGCATGAAGGTGTAAAAATGCGAGTTTGACTGCAGGCATGACATAAAATTTTCTGTAGATACTGTATCCCAGTCCCTGATATCATTGATCATCTAATTCCGCACAGACACGGAGAATCCAAATCCAATTTTTGACTCTTCATTCAATCATACATTTTCTTGAATTTTGGCAGAGTTCCCAATTATGCGATTCCATATTTTTTGTATACGTTAGGATGACAAATTTATGCAACATTCGTATGCCGCATCGTCTAGTCAACTAATTTTTGATAAGATTAGAAACGTACTAAAATTCTTAACAAGAGGTACCATCGACAGACAACATAACTTCCATACTTCCTTTTCCCCCGACCGTTTCAAGATAATAAATTACGAATATTCTGTCCGAAGAATAATTGTGTAATTGCCAAATAATGATAATAGGAAATTGATAAAACACCAAATCATCTCCAGCTGATAGCAACCTCGACCTAGCTGGGAAATTTTGGTCAGTATCGCGTCCAGTATGATTTCAATATTCAATTTCAGTATATCGCGATATTTATGCATCTGTCCGCATTGTTCGACTGTCAAAATTCAGAAAAATATAATAATGTAATTAAGTTTAGATAATTACGTCTATAAACACAAGAATAGACTGATTAGATGATTTTTTTTTTGTTACGTAGGTACGTACCGAAATTTTTGCAGTTTGTACCACAAAATTTCATTCATATAATATTTACTCTGTGCGTGCTGGGTGCTTTTGTTCGTCGTCTCGTCGCATTATTATTATGTTTGTATGGCCAAAAATAATGGCGTCCGTGGTCGGTTTTCTTCATATGAGTCCATTTTTTCGAAGATTAACATATCGATATGATAACCACAAAAAAAGTATGTGATAATATAAATAGAATGGAAGTATGAGATTTTCTATTTATTGTTTAATTGGTGTGCAAAGGGTTAAAGTAAATAAATAAATGAATCTGTAAGTGAAAGCAGTGACTGATCAAATATTTTAGTGAAATGTTAAAATAGTGAAGTGAATGAACAGTGAACAAAAAAATGAATCGTAGTGCAATAAGTAAAAATTCAAAGGCCAATCCAGTTGTTGGAGCCAACTTCCTTTCGCAATGGAGTTTCTGGTGAGTGAATAATTTGACCTAATCGAAAAAAGAATTAATTGAAAAAAATTTAAAATCAACGAAATTCAACCTTTTACCTAGTTTGTGATGTATGTAGAAAATTTCTACAAAAATTTATTAAAACTGCAAAGAAGAGTATAAAAATCAAATGATAATTTTCAAACTCATTTTCCAATTCAAAAGTAAAGCAAGTACCTACACGACCATGTCAAAGCGCCAATCAGCAAATAATGAGTTATCGCATACAATGATACAATTAGTGCGGAATTCATAGTCCTTGCTTTATAGTATAGTGATTTTAGTTTAAGGTGACCAGACTCCCCAAGGCCCAATTCTGCTACAACACATACTTGCTGGATTTGATTTTCAGGCAAATCCTCAGCCATACTACCATGGTACGGCAATTTCATTATTTACTCTTGATACTGGCACTTAGGTTTCCGTAGGAAAGGAGCTTAATGTGAAAATCTACGTATTTATGTGCAGCTCATTACATCATTTTTGATTAACTCGCAACTTTCAAGTAAACTAAGTAGGCCAATTTTAACGAAAGTTTGACGATTTACTCAAATAATACTTGTTGGCCAGTATTTTTACAGAAACCGTAATACAAGCCAGAAATCTCTTTCTGATTGATGTTACTCATTGTGAGTCATATTGCTCGGATTTAGCCGTTTTTTGAAACCTTTTCAGGATATTTTTTAGCATTATTTAGGAAGTTACTTACTTTCTGCATTATTTTGTTACTTATTACGGAACATGCCAGATATATCAATTAAATTATTGGTAATAGTTAGGACCAAGGAAATTTCGAAGAACCTCCTTATTTTGATACTCACCGAACTTGTTATAATTGCTTTTCTGTTACTATGAGGAATTATAAAAAAGTTTCCTAAGGCTATTTTTCTTCTTTCATAAACCATTGGATCGTAGGATTTGCAAACAAGTTTTCCTTTGAAATAAAGCTGTAGAGGACAAAAAGGCACTAATTGAATATTAATCGAAGATCAGAGGCATCAGATGAATTACAGTCGCTGATTTCTCATCGTTTGGTGACAGGAAAAATAAATAAAAATCGCATCTTTCGACGGCTGTATCCTTAGAACCTTGGTAGCGAGAGCATTGATTTCGCTCAATAATTTCCAAGTTCTGACCAATTTGCAATTAGAAAACACAAAAGTCAGATTGGGGCAGCTGTAACTTCGGAACGCCGATAGGTAGAACCTTCAAACTTGGAGGAAATGTGCTCCAAGTAGGTCTTCAAGTGTGCCAAAGGGGTGAAATCATGATTTTTCGCAAATATCTTGCTAACTGTAATATTAACAGCAAAATGCTCTTAAACTACGCAAAATTCCCCTTCTAATGATATATAATACCGTATACCTTCTCTTCGCAGATTATATACTAGACCTAAAAACATCCATAATTCCGATTCCGATTTTTAGATAGTTACATTTGTCTCTCTAGCTCCTAAAGTAATTAAATTGGAGCCATGGTCATTGGGATAACTATTGCTATCAATATATAGCTGGCCCACACGGAGACTCAGGCTGCTCCGACAAAGCATACCCATATTTCCCCTATTAACATTTTTCAAAAAGACATGCTTGTAAACTTATCTCCAAATCACAGCAGGCTGGGAAAAACTTTGGCAAACGTTAAGTCTAAGTCCCATTAGACCCTCCACCAAATATGACTTCGATTGGATTAAAACAAAGGGTACCTCCCTTACAAATTATGCGAATTCAATGCCACTAGTTTATTAAGAAATGAGGGAACAAGTCAACCAAAATTAAAGTTTTGCTCGTAGGCAATTTTCGGGGCATTTGAGAGAAAGTAGTTTTCCTGGTAAATCATACCTTCTTAGACCCAAAAGTATTATGTGGAATTTTCATTGTTTAGATAAACTGATCGAAAATGAGCTTTCTCCGGCTTAGGACGCTTCCCAGGCTCCTTTTAACACTTCTCGAAAAGATATCCATGTCTCTCTAAATTACGTCAGGAAAATAACATAGGGAATGCCCCTTATACTCGCCATCAAAAATTACTTCGATCGAATAAAAATTAAAGGTACCTCTCATACAAAGCGAACCTGAAATCTGTAATTTTCTTCCCTTCAGAAGCTTTCTAAAAGAGTTTATTTCGTTCGTAGAACGTTTTGCGATCAGACAAATAGTTTTCTAGATATTTGCTAAAAAGGAAAATTTCCTCTCTTTGTCACCGCCTTCCCCCTTGACCTGATGCACAAACGAGAGTAACTTTTTACAGCATAAAAAAAGGAGGGTATGTACCATTTTGGAATCAACATTTTCTCTTTTTTTTATGTTTTGGTCTAGAACTAAAGGACTATGAACTCCGCCTTTAATGTATTAATTACGAATTTTGCGATAATTTGTGGAGTTTAGAGTGTAATCGACTTTTGATATACAGTGAAATAAATAAATAACAGGCGCGACAATCCACCATTGGACTAAGGCCGCAGGATGTGTTAGTGACATCCTATTTCCAAGATCTTATCTGCTTTTTGTTGAGGTAATGAGATCAGCATCACGCTCAGCAGTGTTATTTATCCCCATAAATGGGTACTCGTTTAACATCTGAGTGAGATCATAGTCCGTCACAAGCTCGTGAGTTCGAAAAACACCATGGAACACGGTGAGATTCGAACTCATGAGCCTGTGCACCGAAGGTGCGCGCACTAACCGCTAGACCAGCCAGACTACTATACTACTACTACTACTATACAGTGAAATGCAAGTCTAAAAAACATTTGTTTTTATAGAAGGTCATTTTTGGGGTCTTTAGGGCTCCAGTACACAGTCATATTTGGTCATATTTCTATTATCATATGCTTAAGCCTACTTGATTTCGCTTACTGCGAGTCTAAAAATGTATATTGAATGAATCGAGTAGGCTTAGGCATAATGTATCTTGTATCTATATACAGTAGAGCGTCGATTATCCGAAAGTCGATTATCCGAGCATTCGATTAACCGAACCGGGCAATCGGCTTCTTTTTTGTGAAAGAAATTCAAAAAATTGGAAAATCAAGGATCTGAAGGAAGCAACCTCTCGTCTGCATCGCTCATTTACATCGAATTGTTTATCTTTGATCAGTTCTACTATTTTTACACGTTTTCAGTTTTTCGCTTAATTTCGCATTTAGGCTATTTTCTTATTTTTCTATGGAAGCTCGATTAACCGAACTTTCGTTTATCCGAACCACATTAGTTCGGATAATCGACACTCTACTGTATATAAAAGAAAGTCGTGTATGTTACACCATTTATAACTCGAGAACGGCTGGACAGATTTTAATGATTTTGGATTTGTTGGATTAGGCTCTGGCTGGCCAGAATAGCATAATAATAACTATTGAAACCTGCAAAAAATTCACAACGAGCTAAAATCCCCAATGGGTTCTTTTTCACATATTTCTGCGTGTATTTCTTTAACATATGAGCGGCTTTCAGTAAATTTCTTCTACAGGATTGGCCTCTACCCAAAGTAACAGGCCAACTATCGATACATATGAAAAATTCACAATGGGGCATAATTATGAAGACGATTTTTTTTCTTACATCTTTCTGCCTTTCTTGAGCGAGTTACAGGGTTTCAGTAAGATGACCCACCTTGTATACACAAGGCTCCGACCGGAATGGCAGTATAACCATTGAAATAAGCAGAAAATTCACAATGAGCAACAATAAGTTCTTCTTTCGCATATTTTGTTTCAATTTCTTGAACGTCTTTGCGGATTTTTGGAAAATTTTCCTGCCGAATTGGTCCTCTCCCTGAATATCGGAATAACAATGAAACACGCGAAAAAATTAATAATAAGTAAAATTATAAAGATTTGTTTTTCGTATTATTTCTTTCTGAACGAATTGCCGATTTCGGTCAACTGATTCCAGCGGATTGGTCTACACCTCTTTCCTCTTTGAATGGAGGAGGAGTCCGAGGAGAACCTCCAGAGCGGTGGAAAGGTGGTAGTATCTTTCAAATTTAAAATTCGTTTTGTAAATTTGTGTGCACAGCTTGACGGTGTAATGGAGCCCTTAGCTCTCGGATGGTTGGGTGGGGTTTGACTGATCCCAGGGAAATTTCAATCTTAAGAATTTTATAGCAAAACTGTTTGCATGGTATTTTCATGCATATGCAATTTAGCTGTCTAACGGTTTCGATCAACTGTTACCAAATTGTCAATTGTATCGCCCGCCAGCCGACGGTCATTTGATAGCTTGTTGTATACGCCGCGAAATATTTAATCGTAAGTTCCTTTTAGGGTTTTTTAGAATTTTTTTTTTTTCCAAAAAACCTTATGAAATCGATTTTGTCCGTCCGTCCGTCTGTCCGTCTGTTCACTAAATAACTCGCGAACGGCTCAACCGATTGTCATGAAAGTTGGTAGGAATGTGTAGAATGGTTACAGTCTTTGGCACAAATACCTTGGAAGTTGGTAGGAACAAGATAACAGGGTATCCCGAACGTTTAAAAAAAGTCGACTTTTTTAGTTTTTATCGATTGATTGACGAATGGGTATTTAAATCAAAGATCTAAACGAGTACATCTCATATCGGTTAAAATTTTCCAGTTTAGAGTAACGGTCAAAAAGTTATTGGCGTTTCAAGTTAAACTTCCTTTTCGACCTCCGTTTTTCTAAACCGTTATAAGGATCGATATGAAACTTTGCACAAAGATTGGTCAGTATGGCCTTATATACGTTAAATATTAAGACTGTTGACTTTTGCTAAGGAAAAGTAAATAACAGTAAGTTTGTAAAATTTTAATTTGTTCGTGTGCAGCCCCTCTTAGGTTTTCAAATATGAAAATTCTGCTAAGGGTTTTTAGAAAATTGTATAGGGAATATGTTTACGAATTTTCATTCGAATAACTGTATCCAAACCGGAAATATAGCCAAGTAAGTATTTAGTAAGGGCCTTTCACAATGAAAGGGAAGCCTCTTACGCATTCCTTCAATGCATATCTTTTAACTCTTGATGAAACAATGAACATGAAATTTAGTGGACAGGCATAGAATGGTAATAGTGTTTGCCACAAATATTTTTGAAGTTTGTAGGACCAAGTTAACAGGGTGTCCCTGAATAGCTGCAAAAGTACAAAAGTTCAATACTCATAGGAAAGTTTGCGTGGGCTCTTATGTCAGGGGACACAATGGAATCATTTCATATAAGTTGCTTTTCCTTGATTAAAAAAACAGTAACAGTAGATTTACAGCTAATAATTCAGTTCATATATAAAGCCAAGCCATCCTTACGTTTGCCTGTGTTTCTTTTTGCTCAAAGGCCATCAGATTTCTTAAATCGAAAAATGCCTGTAGATTTGCCGTGGAGTACTTTTATACAAACTGGGTAAATAGTAAATCTAATCTGGTATAATTAAACGTGGAACTAGCGCCTTTCATTCTGGAACACGTTTATTTAGACCAATCCAAAAAAATAGATTTACAGGAAGCATTTCATTAATGTTGTGCACAATTCTTATTTATTGCTTATAAAATATATGTACAAAAAAAAAAAATTGACTATAACTTTAATTATATTGGCAGTCTTTTTTGTTAGAAAATAATGTTTATAACATACATAAAACGGCAATTTTCGCCTAAAACTACCGTTTGGAATATTATTTCCCCTGAATAAAAATTGTTTCTTTCTTACCCATGACATCACCGTCATGTTAATTGCTTTTTTAGCATTTTCTGCTACATCTCTCTGAATACCGTAACCGCTAGTGGGGCATGGTGCGTTAACTCAGCCATAAATGGCTATATTCGAGTCAACGTAACATTGCATATTGGGAGCGTATATAATGTCGCTGGCACTATATATTTCCTATCCGCACTGCTATTAATTTTTTTCTAGCTTGTGCGGAAATATGGCCACAGCGAGATTTGATCTCACGTCTCTACTAGCATCGTAGAGTGCGACTCAACAGTCTGAGCCACAGAGCGCGTCAATTTTCTGATACATAAACGAGTAAATCGAACCAACAATAAGGACAATTCAATATTATACACTTCCGCATTAATATTATTTATAAATATACTTTTCATTTGTTAACAAAGGCTTGTCTAGACTTTAGACCATGATGAACGTTCAATTTTAATTCCCCAGAAATTAATTAGGAAAATTAAGATCCTTGAATGCGATCTGCTAAATATAAATCATACTAAGCCCCTTCATTTCTGCAAAAGAAATACATACAATCAATTGCGTCGTGTTGCCACAAAAATACTGCATTACGTACAAAGATTACTTACTCTTCTTTTACTCAGCCAATAAAGGGGTAAACATATATTTATCAGTCAAATAAGTACGCGATTCAAACACTGTCTGTACCTTACCTACATATCTGTAGATCTGTAGTATAAACTCTTTTGATATCTTATCGCATTTCATACAATAATTCTGATATAATTTATGATTTATTTGTACGTATATGTAATCGTTTTGGGGGCCGTGTGGTTTTCAAAAGACATTCAACAACGGTTACAACAAGTAGCTCGTGTTAATGTTGTTATTTGCTGAACGCGTGCTACTGGAATTCCGTATTCATTGTGATGATTTTGACGCGGTCACTTGAGAGATCATCTATTAAAAACGGCAGACAAAAAACTATCATATAGAGACAGGAGGATTTTAATCGATTTCCTCGTTGTTATTATTCAAACCGTTTCGAAAATGTGTCAATTAATACAGAAAACTCTAATCACGTCACGTCTGAAGCTTAGTGAATTGATTTTGAAAAAAATCCGCCTATGATAAATGTGGATTAAAGGAAATAAAATTTATTTAAAAAGAAGAGTTTTATCTTTAAATATTCATGAATGAAACTGATCAGATAAGGGAATTCGTTTATCACAATTGTTATAAAAATATTTTTTGCCATAATGTATAGAATTTGTACGAAAATTAGCTATTGTTATTTTCGTTCACCAAGTGCGAGTATGAATTGTCATCAGGGTCGGATTTACCCTCTTTAGCGCCTCTGGGCAGCATCTGAAGAACTTAACCCATTTATGCCCAGTGTTCCAATATCGGAACATTGCACTTTTTACATTATTCAGAGCGTATTATGCAAATGTTTGCAAAGCTACGTATTATATCGCATCTGTTGGTCTTCGAGTGTAGACAAGATAACGGTTATTCGTTCTATTTTGATAAAGTTTTGCGTGCATTGTGCTTTATAATTGGGAAGTCCAATAGTTGGAAATGTCTAAAAAAAAGTATGTAATATTTTTTTCCTTTAGCAAAAATTTTATTATTTGCCGCAGTAGAAAATATGTATTGATTGGTTATACGTAGTTTTTGACCATAAAAGTTGAAATTTGCCTGATAGATTTGGTATGATTAGTAAAAATGTGCATGTTCCATTATTGGAACACTGGGCATAGAAGTACCTAAGGAGAAACAGTTTCTAGGTATTTCACTGTCGCTGAAATCCAAGAACTCATAGACAATGGGGAGTTTTGGACCGACTTTGAATGGGCTGTTGTCTTTATTACACCTCCCGATGATGGTGCCTACACCGAAGGAAAGGAGATAGTGGGGATGAATTAAATGAGGACATCAATCATTTGAGTGGTCGCCAGTTACGAGCAAATGCTACAGTAACAATTAGAAGGCAAGATGGGCCACAAGTTTATGGAGAGGAAAGCTATTACGATGAGGACGATCTTATCCGCCTTTCCGAATTAAGAAGGCGTCTACGAGTGTTAGTTGAACCAGCACAAAGGAACTGGGACCTGGAAGCCCCCTTCCCTGAAATCGTTCAATGTGAACCGAACTTTAACATACCTGATAGTCCTATAACTTCCTTTGAACTTTTTTTCGATACTGAGGTTTGCGATTTTTTAGGCATATTTATCAAATATGACATCCAAGGGAAGTCATCTTTTTGAAATAAATAGGAATGATCGGAAAGCGTATTTGGCAATATTGATCCTATCAGGCTATCTCGATATTCCGAGGTGGAGAATGTTATGGGAGGTGGATTCGGAGATATATAATCCTACTGTGGCAGAATGTATGGCTCGAAATCGTTATGAGAATATAAAAAGATTTACACATTGTGCCGATAACGATGATTTGAGCCCGGATGATAAATTCGCAAAACTGCGTTCACTGATCGATTTGTTGAATAAACGATATCTAAAGTACTTCAGCTTAGCGGAAAGATTCAGTGTCGACGAAAGCATGGTTCCTTACTACGGGAGACATTCCGCAAAACAATGTTGACGAGGAAAGCCGATACGATACGGATATAAAATATTTGGACTGTGCGAACCATTGGGATATCTTAACCCTCCGTCGGGCGCACCCCAAATCAAAACAAGATCGGGCGCACTCGGCCTGAGAGGCCACCCATCTATTTGAATCCTTTTTCCTTACTATGTTACTACAAATTTCTGAAACTTTTCGGAAATTAAGTTATTAGATTCTAAGGGATGTAATTAAAGTAAATATAGTACTAAGAAACCTATTTGCTTAACAGTATAATACAGAAATAAAATTATCGATTTACAAGCAAAAACCCAAGAGAGAAAATTTTATGAAAAATACCGCATCCATTGTTCGTTAGAAAAATTGAAATGAATGAAAGGTAGGCAGTCTAAATTGATAATCGTTATTTGAAAAGGTTCCTAATGCTCCAAATTAAATGTGGAAAAGCATCTTTGATGCAGTGCTTTCGCGTCGTTTGGGTATACATTCTAAATTATGACGCGATCGGGCGCACCCGGCCTGTGAAGCCAGAGTCCTTACCACACAACTAACTAAAGGACCATGGAAAACAATAGGTAGGCATTGTGTGAGACTCTTAAAGTTAGACGAGTAAACGGAGCTAAAAAGTTGTGGGACACTCTACTAGCGTGGAGCAGACCAGAAACTGTTTTGCTGGCCTGTCAGGCCGGGTGCGCCCGACGGAGGGTTAAACCTACTGTATGCCCAGTGTTCCGATATTGGAACACACCGAAAAACTCCTCCAAAAGTCACAAATATGTACCAAAATTTTGTTTTTCAAGTTTCCCATTAGTATTTGGTTACAAACAATCACAAAAATGCAAAATATCGAAAATTTAAAATTTGGGCAAAAATGGGTTTTAAAAGTATAGACGCAACTTTCAGGAATATGCGGCACCTAAAAATTTGCCCTCGGGGCTGTTGTCTATATTAAAAATCCAGCCCTGGCTGGTTGTCTTAAAAAGAAAATCAAAGGCAAATTTAGGAAGATTTTTTTTTGCTGTGTTTTACTTGAAAAACTTATTTTAAAACCATTTAAAACATTTATTTTGATGGTTCTCTTTTTTTTAATAGGTGGATGAGAGATCTCTTTCGAAATGGATACCGTCGACCACTCACAGAAGATGATATGTACCAGAATAAACCGACACTAAACAGTCAACAGTTAACAGACAAGTTCCTGAAACTATGGAACGATGAACTGGAAAATAAACAAGGAAAACCAAATATATTTCGGATGCTGTTTCGTTCATATGGATTAATATCGGTCGTGGCGGGACTTTTGTATTGTATCCTCGAGACAGGATCCAAGTGAGTATTATGAAGAACTAAATAGATTAGAAATGCCTATAATCATAATCGTTGGTAGATTTTCCGTTTTATGCGCTTCTTAGGCGGTAGATGTTGAGGTAGCATAGGCCTCCACATGTATGGCCGTAGTTCAAAAAATTGTTTTAAATTGGCAGTTCTGCCAGTTTAAAAATTCCTTAAGCTGAGAAAATATTAAAGCATGATAGTTTCAGCAAAGGATTTAAACTGAAAAGATTGCTAAACAGTTTTAGGATAGATATAAATGTCTTTGCAGTAAAATGTGTGAATTGGCGACGTCACTTCTGATTTGCCACGGGCTGAGACATTATCGCGAGGTGCGAGAGCGGGCGATGTGCCCACACCGCAGATCGAGCGGTATAAGGATGCGAGGAAGAACAATAAGCCCACGTTGCCCACCCACAAAAAAAAATTATTCCAAAAAGACTTGTTTGAGTGTGAATTTTTCTTTTATTCTTACGTAGTTCGAATGCCCACGATTACCTTGGAATAATTTGCGTACGCCCGCCCATCCAATAAAGTTGTGGTCAAAAAATATTTTCCATTTCACTCAATTCTTGGTGTGCCTGATCTGGTCACTCTAAGCATGTTTCCCCATCTGACTTAGCCACTTAGATTGCCCATGGGGTGCCTTAAATTCGCCACGTAAAATTGTAATTTTCCCGTCCCTGCAAAAAGTGATATTCACTAAAAACCTTTACTAGTCAAAGAGTTTCACTCAAAAAAAAAAATTCTCATTTGGGAAAATTGACAACTTTGCGTTAGATTTTATAATTTATACAGTTTGGTCATCGTTAACTTATCGGCGAAATATTTTCCACTTAGAAATTTCACCCAATTTAGTGGTGTGTCTGATCTGGCCACCTTATATAGCATAAAGTAAGCTGAACAGACGTACAGCATTTCGCTGTACAGTACAGCACTGCGAAATGTACAGCCCTGTGGCCCTTACGATCGATATTTAACGAGATAATCACATTTTTATGTTTGGCAATCGTTCATTTTCGATAGCTCAGGAACACTTCCCGATCTCTCTGAAATTTTGCAGACTTGTAGAGCTATTTGGCGCTCATATTTCCTCCAAATTTCACGCTACACCTATCCGCGTTCGGAGGTTACAGATGCTCAAATAGAACTTCTGTATTTTCTAATCGAAAATTGTCCATAACTTGGAAATTCTTGAGCGGAATTTGGAAATTTGGCAAACTTGTAGGGCACTGCACTACCCATACTAGGTGAACATTTCAAGGGCCTAGCTGCGAAGGTTCAGAAGTTACAGCCGTCGAAAAATAAAATGTAAAAATCACCCACCTACTCCATCCGATTGTGATATCTTTACCTCTATAGACAAATGCATACTAAAGAAAGGACTCGGAATGGGTTTTAGATAATCTTTTTTCCCACAACATGTCCTTAGAGTCCATTTAAAACAACGTTAAGAGCTCAATGAACCAGCATGGAATCACAAATGTTAACATGGAGAAAAGCATACTCTCCTCCAGAAATATTGCATTCAGGTTTAGGTAAGACCTCTGGCTCGTCCTTAGGTTTACTTTAATCTTGTGCCTCGTTTTTCGCTCCGTTCAGACCTTGCACTGTCTGTCGCACATAACGGAATTCGCCAACGTTTTTGGGACGCAGTGCCGTTGGGAAAAAGATAAGGAGAAGTGCAAGCGCAGCGAGCGATGAGGCAATTCGTAAGATTTAGACCTTTGACTCCTCCATACGTGTACTCAGATCCAACATCCTTGCGACCAGCGCTGGTGGGAAGTGGTTAAGGCGAGGTGAGAGCGCAACGAACGGTGATCTAATAAAAGGTAACTTGTAAGATTTAGACCATTGGCTCATCCTTAAGATTACTCAGATTCTATACCTCGCCCTTCGCTCTACTCAGACCTCGCTGTATGTCGCGCTTTTTAGAATTCGCCGACATTTTTGATACGTAGCGCTGCTACGCTGATTCGCTCAGGCCTGGCCCTGTATGTTGCGATTTTCAGAATTCGCCGACTTTTTGATAAGGCGAGCTGTAAGCGGTGAGCTAATGAATGCCTGAAATTTAGACATATGACTCGTCTGTATAATTACTTAGAACCTGTGGCTCGCACATTAGGGAATTTGCCAAAATTTTTGCGACGTAGACCACGGACATGGAAGTATGGCTGAGGATTTGCCTGAAAACCAAATTCCGCTAGCATGTGTACAGCATTAGTCCTTCGGAAGTCTTTAGCATATAGCGACCACACTTAGCTACTTTTATTGACAATGGAGCTCTCGCTTGTCAAGGAAAAATCGTCGTTTGCCACTGGCAGAAAAAAATTGTGAAGTTGACGACGCCATACTTTTTAATTTTTAATTTTTTCTTACCTAGTTCGTTTGTCCAGGAGAAAACCCAAAAAAAGTTATTGGCAAACAATATCTTCCATTTCACTCAATTTATTGCCGTGCGAATCACCCTAAGCATTGCTTCCGCGATTTAAGTTAACCACTTCGATTGCCTGTGGGGTGTCCTCAATTATTCAGGAAAATTTTCGTTTGCCCACCCCTGCAAAAAGTTCCTAGTCAGAAATTTCACTCAACAAAAACGGAAATGTTTCCTAGGCGAACAAATAATGATTAAGAAAAATTTAACGGACGTTGCCAAAAAATCAAAATTTTGTTGAGTGAAATTTAGTGAATGGTAAAAATTTCCGGTGAGTAACTTTTTTTGGCGATTTTTCCTGGGTGAAAAAGGGCTCCCATGGGGAATGAAAATGGCCCAGTTCGATCGCGCTAGCATTTTTAGGATGGCCGAATCAGGCATACCACAATAATTGAGTGAAATTTGTATTTTAAAAATGGTTTGACCAAAAATTATCAAAAACACCAAAATGGAAGTTTTTTGTTGAGTAAAATTTCTGACTAATAACCGTTTTTAGAGAATATCTCATTTTGCAGGGGTGGGCAAATATCTAATTTACGTGGGTAATTTAGAGCTCCCATGGACAATCGAAGTAGCCTAGTTAGATCGTGGAATGCATGCTTAGGGTGCCCAGATTAGAAACACCAATAATTGAGTGAAATGGCTAAGAGAGAATTTGGAAATCGATTGAATAAGCAATTAAGACGAAGCTTTTTTTTTATATCGCAATCCTAATTTTATTTTTTGTAGAATTGAGTTTCCTGAGGTGCATGCCAAAGTTTCGAACGCACTCCAGGGAAAAGGGCTTTCGTTTTGCTTTAAACTTGCAGTTTTCAGTTCAATAAAATTTATACTTTTTTTGCATTGAATCTCTAAATCAAATTTTATGAACCCCTTACCGTTCCAAAGATAATTTTCACTCATCCTTACCTCTTCTTACCATATCTTTTCAGAGTCGTACAAATTCTCAGTCTCGGCGGACTTGTCTCATATTTCACACCCGGACAGACCGACATAGACAAGGACTGGGCATGGATATATGCAGCCGGAATTGTAGTTCCCATCTTCTTGCGAGTCATCGTCTTCCATCCGTACATGCTATATTCCTTCTTCCTGGGCACGAAAATGCGATTGGGATGCTCGGGCTTGGTCTATCGCAAAATTCTTCGACTCTCGAAAGTTGCAACGAACGACGGACTGAGCGGTCGGGCAATTAATATCCTTTCAAACGATTTGGGTATGTTCGATCCGGCCCTAACATTTGTCCATGATCTCTACCGCGGACCGATTGAAGCCGTTCTCTTTGGCTATTTAATGTATCGCGAAATAGGATTGTCCGCTATCATTGGTGTGGGTTTTATGCTTTTGTTTTTGCCCGTACAAACGTTTGCCGCAAAGCGTACGGCCACATATCGACAACGTGCAGCCGAACGTACCGATGTTCGGGTGAAACTCATGAATGAAATCATCCAGGGAATTCAAGTCATCAAGATGTATGCATGGGAAAAGTCGTTTGCTGCTGTCATTGCCAAGATAAGAAAGTTGGAATTGTTGGCGATTAGAGGCGGAATTTATATTCAGGCGGCGTTGAACTCCATCTACATGATATCGGGAATTTCCGTTTTCTTGAGTTTGGTGTCTTATGTCCTGTTCGGCAATGTGTTGACTGCACAAAAAGTGTTTACAGTATCGACATTCTTCAATGCATTGAGCGATTCATTTGTACAGCTCTGGCCAATGGCAATGACCTTCTGGGCACAAGCTTACGTGTCGGCAAAACGGCTATCGGAATTTTTGCTGGAAGATGAAGAGCTTCCGAACAAGAAAATTAAAAAATCGAATCAGAGTGAGCATAGACCAAAACGCAACAACCGAATCCAGAATCGTGAATCTGAAAAGAAGTCGCTCACTTTTCAAAATGCTACAGCTTACTGGAGCACAAAAGCGAATGATGAAAATGTGGCAATTCGAAATTTCAGTTTTGATGTTCGAGATGCGGAGTTAATGGCTGTCATAGGACCAGTAGGTGCCGGCAAATCGTCACTTCTGAACGCAATAATCGGCGAAGTGGACGTTCAGTCGGGCACGGCTGTGATCAATGGCAGCATAAGCTACGCTTGCCAGGAGAATTGGGTCTTTGAGGGTACCATCAAAGACAACATAATTTTCATCGAAGAATTCAATGAAGCTCGCTACAATGAAGTCATCCGTGTCTGCGCTCTGGAACGGGACTTTGAGTTGCTGCCGTACGGTGACCAGACCATTGTAGGGGAACGCGGAATAAGTTTAAGCGGCGGTCAAAAAGCACGTGTAAACTTGGCTCGAGCAATCTACAAAAAAGCTGACATTTATCTTCTGGACGATCCGCTGTCGGCAGTTGACACCCATGTTGGCTATCACATTTTCGAAAAATGCATAAAAGAGTACCTGAAAGACAAAATTTGTATCCTGGTGACACATCAACTGCAATTTCTGAAAGAAGTTCAGCACGTACTGTACGTCAATGGAGGCGAGATTCAGGCTCAAGGTAGCTTCAGTGACTTGCAAAATATTGAAGCACTGAAATTCCTGGGCGAAACAGAATCAAATGATTCCGGCAAGGATGATAAGGAAGCCGTTGAAGAAAAGAGTTCGACAAAAGAAAATGGCGTTGTCGCGAAAACTCCGCAAAAAGATGAAGGCAACGAGCGAAAGGAGCAACAAGCTGAGGGATCTGTTGGATTTGATGTCTACAAATCATATTTTGGCGCTTTGGAGAGTTGTTTTGTATTCTTTTTGATTTTTGCCTTTTTCGTTACGGCCAGAACGCTACTGTCAGGAGTGGATTATTTCTTGTCTAGATGGTGAGTAGAACATTTTATTTCATTTACTTTTACATGCTTATGCCAACATCTTTGGTTTTTATATTTCCAGGGTTGATTGGGAGCAAAATCTTCAACCGCAAAACAGAGCCAATTCAACTGGCGGAGATGTGCAAATCACTGATGAATTTCAGCAGGAACGTAATACTTTTGTGATCATCTATTCGTGTCTATTGGGTGGCGCATTTGTTTTGTTCCTTTCACGAACCTACGGCTTCTTCATGATGTGCCTGAAGATTTCCTTGAAACTTCACGATCGACTCTTTCGAAGTGTCACGCGTGCAGCAATGTATTTCTTTAACACAAATTCATCGGGACGAATTTTGAATAGGTTTTCACGCGATATTTTTGCCATTGACAGCAGTTTGCCCAACTCGATGCTGATTTGCTTCGGGGTAAGTGGTTGAATGACTTTAACCTTGATCCTTACTAAACCTTCCTTTTTGCTTTTTCTCAGTTCTTCATGGACATGACGGCAATTATGATTATTGTTGCCATTGCAAACTATTGGCTGCTCATTCCTGCTATAATAATTTTGATAATTTTCTACCTAATTCGTGGTGTCTACGTTGCGACGAGTCGTAGTTTAAAACGCGTTGAGTCACTCAGTAAGTACTACTTGAAATTTTGGAAAAGAAATCCTCTAATTCACGGACTTTTTAAAATTTTAGCACGCAGCCCACTATATTCGCACACAAATCAAACCTTCCAAGGCATAACTACAATCAGAGCCTTCCGCGCACAGGAAGTTCTTGAAAAGGAATTCCACATGCTTCAAAATCACAACACATCAGCCTGGTACGTTTTCTCGGCAGCCAATCGAGCTCTTGCCCTATGGTTGGATATTGTGTGCATCCTGTACATAGCCGTTGTCACATTCAGCTTCCTTCTCATGGAAGATCAATTCCAGAGTGGTGACGTTGGTTTGGCTATCATGAATTGCATCAATATGGTAGGACTGTGCCAGTGGGGCATGCGACAAACTGCCGAAGTGGAAAATCAAATGACATCGGTCGAAAGAGTTATTGAATATTCAAGAATACCGCCGGAAGCAGCATTGGAAACAGCTGACAGCCATAAGCCTGGCAAAGATTGGCCCGAAAAGGGTGCGATTCGATTCGCGAATGTCAACATGAAATATTCGGAGAATAAGGAATATTTTATTTTGCGAAATTTAAATTTTTCAATAATGCCGGCAGAAAAGGTGGGCATTGTTGGAAGAACTGGAGCTGGAAAGTCGTCTATAATTCAAGCCGTATTCAGACTGGCGATTAACGAAGGAACTATTGAAATTGATGGCGTCGATACTACGAATTTGGGCCTGCATGACCTGCGTAGTAATATTTCGATCATTCCTCAAGATCCGGTGCTATTCTCCGGAACGCTTAGATATAATTTGGATCCATTCGGCACGGCCAGCGATGAGGAGATCTGGAAAGCTTTGGATGATGTTGAACTGAAACCCTATGTTTCAAGTTTGATTGGTGGCTTGGAGTACACAATGTCGGATGGTGGATCCAATTTCAGCATGGGTCAACGGCAACTGGTCTGTTTGGCTCGTGCCATTTTGAGAAATAATAAAATTCTAATTTTGGACGAAGCAACAGCTAATGTGGATCCAGAGTAAGTTTGGCTTTTTTCTTTTGAAACTTAACTAGAAATTGAGTATCATATCTCTTTCCGCAGAACCGATCAGCTGATTCAGAACACAATTCGAACCAAATTTGCCAACTGTACAGTATTAACAATTGCCCATCGCTTGCACACGGTGATGGATAGTGATAGAATTCTTGTGATGGACGGCGGATATGCTGTCGAAATTGGGCATCCTCATGAATTGATGACACAAAAGGCGGGCTTTTTGAAAAATCTAGTTGAGCGCACTGGTCCAACAACGGCGGCCGCACTGATGGATATCGCCAGGAGTAGTTATGAAAAGAAATGCTCTGATATTACGAGCAGCTGACAGCGATATAATTATAAATTGTAAATTTAAGGACTTTGTGATTTTATATTTATGTATTAAGTTATTTTTTACACAGTCGAAACCAATACTCCGATGTTATATTTTTGCCGAAAATGCAGTATTCTTTAAAAGTAAATAGGTACTTTTTGATTGTGTTGATGATAGTAATAATTGTCCCTTAAATGTTTTCCTTGCATTGCATTTTAAAGGGGCTTTTTTTTTCAGTAATGTTTAGAGCGCATAATGGAAATCTTGGAAAAATTATTAAGGCAAACAACTGTCTCCGATGTTGTGAGAAGAAATAAAAAAAAACCTAAGGTCCATATTTAAAAAAAATCGCTTTATGATGAGAGGAGGCCCCGAATAAGGCAGCTGTAGACCATGTCACTGCCGAGATTTGTTTGGACCAAGTGGAGCGGGTTTGCCCATGGACTGCTTGACGGGCGGTTTAATCCATCTTGAACCCTGAACTCAATTTTTTTTTAGCAGCAGCGTATTTTTCTGCGGAAAGTCGTCTAGGCTCCTCACTAACTGGAAGGCCCACTCGTATTATTCGATGTGTAATAGCATGCGGTCGAGTTCCAGTAAATCTGGATGAAGCAGTCAATTCGGGGTATCCGTTTAGCAGTTTGAGGAATTGATTACCAGTACGAAATGCTGTTAGCGAAATGGAATCGTCTGTGCTTAGTTCTGCCATGTAGCAAATCGTGTACGTCCATCAACGGGACGCTTTCTTTTAAGGTTTACGAGAATCTTGAATGTCCTGATAAAATCAACACCTATGTATAATTGGTTTGTTGACGTCCGCTGCATCGAAATTCCAACGCATTGGTTTCCCCAGCCCAAAATCAAGGTCCAGCGAGCGCTGTCCGTACGCATAAGTTGTTGTATTGTTTGCGGCGTATAGTTTGAATTCCGATATTTTATCGGTTTTCTTACATGATACACTTGCCCCAGTATCCTCTAAAAAAATACCGGCGTACAGAGGGCTGCGCCCGCAATACAAGGGTTTTTTAGAATTTTAATGCATAGTGAATATTTTTTGAGCATATATTTTATAAGCAATAAATAAGAATTGTGCACAACACTAATGAAATGCTTCATGTAAATCTAAAAATAGATTTACTATTTATCCGGTTTGTATAAAAGTACTCCAAGGCAAATCTACAGGCATTTTTCGATTTAAGATTTCTGATGGCCTTTGAGCAAAAAGTAACTCAGGCAAACGTAAGGATGGCTTGGCTTTATAAATGAACTGAATTATTAGCTGTAAATCTACTGTTACTATTTTTTTTTTAATCAAGGAAAGGCAACTTATATGAAATGGTTCCATTGTGTCCCCTTATATAAGAGCCTACGAAAGCTTTCCTATGAGTATTGAACAAGTATGTATACTTTTGTAGCTTTTCAGGGACACCCTGTTAACTTGGTCGTACAAACTTCAAAAATATCTGTGGCAAACACTGTTACCATTCTATGCATTTCCACCAAATTTCATGTTCATTGTTTCTTAAAAAGATATACATTGAAGACATACTTAAGAGGCTTCCCTTGCATTGTGAAAGGCCCTTACTAAATACTTACTTGGCTATATTTCCGGTTTCGATACAGTTCGAATGAAAATTCTTAGATATATTCTATATTTAATTTTCCAAAAACCCTTAGCAGAATTTTCATATTTGGAAACCTAAGAAAGGCTACACACGAACAAATTGTAATTTTACAAATTTACTCCCAAGCAACAATTCGTTTGCTTTAAAGAAGCACTCCATACTGTAGCAATCATATAGTACCACGAAATTCATTTATCGTGTGAAATCGCTTAAAGTAATATTTGATCAGATAAAACATCCATAAAGTATTTTCCGGAAAGCTTATATCATCATTATGGAATAAATTTAAAGATGGTGGTATAAAACTTCGATAAAACTCTCTAAACGTTAACCTAAAAACGTACTCCTTTAAATACTTCACTCTTGTGTTTATTGGATGAGCAGCACACACATGCAATGGTCTCTCTAAGTTAAGTCACACACATGCATTATATTCTTCTATAGCACAGTCGGTGTCATTTTTATAGTGTGACATTCGTATGGTCATCCAATAAATTGTTCACCTTAGTTTTATAGAAGGATGGACTTTGTGATTTAATGAATTGACACTTATGAATTGCTCTGGAATACCATGTTTCTTGAATTGAATTCATTGAAATATTGCTTGAAACCAACATTTCCTCACTCCTTGTTAGCTTATGAATCAATTAAGATAATCTCAGCGCAGAAAATGTCTGTATTTTATTGAAGAATGTGTGAATTTAATTAGCTTCAACTGATTGACATATAAAGAAGAAGGTGCATAGGAGATGGGTCGATAAAGAAGTGTCGAGCACTTGAAGTGTTTACGACCAATGTTATCTATATGTGAGGTTGGCCGAGTGGTTAGGGCGTCGGACTGGCGTACGACAGTCGCTGGTTCGACGCTGGCTGCGGGAATTATTTTTTTTTCTTTTTTTTTGCAATCGCGAGAAAATGATGACGTAACACATGATGTATGTCTTTCTCGAAGCGTAATTCAGTGCTACAATGAGGTTCTATTGGATCAAAAAACGGCGCCAGATGCCATTATTGGACTATTATTCGGTGTTTATATCCTGTAAAGTGCCCCTATTGTCGTTAGAAGAGAATATTGTACGAAGTATTATAGGGATGAAATTGTTACTTGGGCTGTTATTTACTTTTCCTTAGCAAAAGTCAACAGTCTTAATATTTAACGTATATAAGGCCATACTGATTAATCTTTGTGCAAAGTTTCATATGGATCCCTATAACGGTTTAGAGAAACGGAAGTTTAACTTTAAACGCCAATAACTTTTTACCGTTACTCGAAACTGGTATGAGATGTACTCGTTTAGATCTTTGATTTAAATACGTCAATCTCCAATAAAAGCTAAAACTAAAAACAAACGTTTGGGACACCCTGTTATCTTCTTCCTACCAACTTCTAAGGTATTTGTGCCAAAGACTGTAACCATTTTACGCATTCCTACCAAATTTCATGACAATCGGTTGAGCCGTTCGCGAATTATTTAGTGAACAGACGGACGGACAGACGGACGGACGGACAAAATCGATTTCATAAGTATTGATATGCTTTGTCTCACTGGTAATGATGGTTGAAAATTCAGTTTTTTTTTCACTATTCCAGTTTTATTTCTTCTCCTTTCACAATGACGTTTCGCTCTGCATTTTGAGTATCTTCAGGTTGAATTGGTGAAGTGACTAGTGGTCATTGTGAAAGGAGAAGGAATAAAGCTGGAATAGTGAAGGAAAGAAAAACTGAATTGTCGATTTCATAAGGGTTTTTGGAAAAAAAAAAATCTAAAAAACCCTAAAAAGCGTACCACTTCACCTAAATCTCACTAACAGTGGGTGTGTTTCCTTACTGTTGTCGTAAGCATGCCATACTGTCTAATTGATTGCACACAAACGATCTGAGGCCAATACAGCACCTACACTATACAATTTATCGTACTCGGGGATGAGTTGCGTCTAGATGTTACTGGTGAGCGACTAGCAGGGTTTTTCCTCGCCTGCAAGCTTCTTCTTTCTCTATCCTGGTAGGGCGATCAGAGATACTATTGATTTCGGATGTTTGACTGGAAGTAACTTTGACATGCACTTCGTTGACGGCGGTAGAAGTCGGCCATATATTCAATTCTGCGACAATTTTATCGGTTGTTCGGGAAAGAATTTTCGTATCAAAATACGTAGTAACACTGAGAATTTCACGTATGTATGTATCTGTGTTGGCTGCGGACGTATCCATAAATATTTTACAGTGTCTATTTATAAATTGACTCCCAGCTAATGATACAATTTCCTGCAACAAATCGGATGGCTGTCGTCTAATTCTTACTCGGTCAAAACATTGTTAAATTTTGCCTCCGGGATTTTATCGATGCGTGCGATTAAAAATTGTTTGATTGCATCGTGCATCCCCGATGCGGGGAGGTGGCTTTCTAACAAATCAGCATCTGCTCTAAAATTGGGCAGTTCCACGGAACCCACAATGGCCTTAAATTTGTTGAAATAAGAAGATATTCTTTGGTTCGCAAATTGTGCCTCGACTTGCGCAAACCACATGGTCGGGCGCCTCTGCCAGTCCACTCGTGGAAGTGTAAACTCCGTCAAAATAACACATTGTCAGTGGCTTTTGTGGCCGCACCGTCTGCGCCTTAGGAACATTACACTATCAGCAATCGAGTGGAAAGCGATCAAAATCATTCTAGATTGTGCCGTCTTAAAATTTAACTTTAACATGTTTAATATCTTCTCTATCAATACTTTAAGGGCAACAAAAAAACCAAAACGACGGGAAACCACAATTGTTGTTAACAATTTTAAATGTTTATATTCCTAAAAATTTCCTGGATACGATCATGAAGTTGAAAAAATTTTGGGCTTGCCTCCCCCTGATCGAAATCCTGGCTACGCTCATGCACCAGTGCTGCGAATTCAACCATTTTCGGTCTAAATTAAGTTGGAAATTGGACCGTTACGCCGGGATAAATTACTTAAACGGGATTTTTGGCTCCGATCCTGGTTGGTCCTGAGTATTCAAATTCGGTATAGGTTGTCATTCGCGCCGTCTTACGAAGTGTAGAAAATTTCAAGAAGATACGATGAAAAACACCGGAGATATAAGAGTTTGAAAATCGCATTTTTCGAAAATCGTGTTCTCGTGGTTCTTGTTGTTCATTGACAGGGCTACAGCCTTGCAGAGAGCATCTCGGGATTTGGTATCTTTTCCCATTGATAGAGTCTGTCGTGGAGGTGTGCATAGGCTATCGTTTGCTCTGATCCGTGGAGTAGAAAAAAAGATACAGCGGAAAATGTGAAAAATCGCATAGAGTTCCTCGCTTAAATCTTTTCATATGTTTTAAAGGAAGCATTTTGCAAAAATCGGGGATAGGCCCGAAAAATGCCAAGAAAAGAATCGTAAAGTTTTGTGATTTGGCAGGACTGTTTCGAACAATCCCTTGTATATGTTCTCTAAAGTTTTCAGTTGTAAAGCGTCTGCGAGAGCGGCGGCAAGGGGTCACAGTTCCAGTTTTTATTCGTCACAAAAACAACTCTGTTGTAAAAAGCTTCCGCCAAAGAAAATGTTGTCAGCCGTAAAAAGGATTGATATAATACAATCCCGACAAAAAGCTCGCAAGGATATGCATTCAAAAGTGATTGAATTAGTTTATAGTTTCCACCAAACCAGCGTGGTGCGGTACGCGTCAGAATTTGTGAAATAATTTCCGCCGAGGTAGACCACGCTGAATTTGCCAATTCGTGTGGAGTCTGTGTTGTGTTTACCGCGTACCGCACCCGCGCTGGTTTGGTAGAAGCTAATTTCTTGCAATGCTGTTTGGCGGTGTGGTCTACCGCGGCGGAAATTATTTCACAAATTCTGACGCGTACCGCACCACGCTGGTTTGGTGGAAACTATAAACTAATTCAATCACTTTTGAATGCATATCCTTGCGAGCTTTTTGGCGGGATTGTATTATATCAATCCTTTTTGCGGCTGACAACTTTTTCTTTGGCGGAAACTTTTTACAACAGAGTTGTTTTTGTGAGATCTATTTTACTTGATGATTAAAAAGCGAACCTAACTTTTCAGTATGGACCACCAAAATAATTCAGCGTCGTGAAATTACTTCAACCCACTTATTGTCGTATATTGCCGCTCTCATTTAATTCAAAAAGAAATTATTTTGACTCTCTAGGGCTTCTTCGAGTAAAGATGCTCACTAGCTCAATTGGGGGAATCATTTGCGAAATGAAGGACAGTTTCTTAAATAAAATTATTTTCTGAGTCAGTCTTTGGTCATGGGGGTATTTCGAAGGAAAATTTTGCACTCCAAATCTTGCCAATTTGAATTTGCCACTTCTATATCATATTATGTTATTTTTTTTTAAGTAATGATTAACTCGTAAATGAGGAAATCGAGTGAATAATACAACTAAGGGAATGTCTTTTCTTTGTCATAAGCACTTTTGCCATCTTGTTGGAAATTATGAACTATTTTAAAATAATGTTCTGAATCCTTTCAGAAGGATCATAGCGCTATTTGGGTTAATCAGGAAGCCATTTTTATAGGCATTACCAAATTTTCCTGAATCAATTAGCTTAATTTAATTGTAAACAATTAGTGTACATAATTAATTATTTCGAAGCGGTAGCCCCGGTGGGCAATTAAAATGGTGGCTTTGATTGCCTCCTTGCTTTTTTTTCTGGGTCGGACTGTCAATGGTAATTTTATTATCTCTATATGCAGCATTCAGAATACCTCGTGATTTTTCTTGACAGAATAAATATGAATCATTTACGACGACATAATAATAATCATTATGATGACATACGCTTATAAATGTACATATGTAAATTGGTTAATTTGGAGTATGTACCTAATATGTATGTAGACATTCCTGCAATATTTAGTTCGTTATCTGTTCACATGCACTAATTCTTTGGAATTTCGGGTCTAAGAAACTGCCCCCCGTGTGTTGCTACTACATTTTGATGCGTAATTGTCAATCGAAATCAAAAGAGTAGTTAATAAAAATAAATCTCTCTTTATTACTCCGGATATTCGTAGAGTCGGTATTTATATTTATATGTATTTGCATTGCAAAAAAAAATAAATAAATAGAACTAAGAGTCAAACATTTCCTACTCAATTTTTTATACCAGACAGGGGAGTGGCCGCATCAAAATTTGCTGAAAGTGGTGGAATCTGGAAAGGAGGACAACGACTCGCCAATTTATTTATGCATGATGTATGGTGAAGCGCAAAATTGCTTTTTATAGAGCCATAAATAATATCGTTCAGTAGCCTTTTCTCCTTATATAGTCACAACGAGCATTTTGGTAAATATCGAGGTCATGTAGAAGATGCCTAAATTAAATACCTCTTCATTGTTATAGTAAGAGATGAAAAAATCACAAACTTTATTTTGAAGATACATTTAAACCGATTTTTCAATTCAATATTTACGAAAATAAAAAAATAAGAAACTCAACATTCTCCTGCCAAAGGAGTGGCCCGCTTTGGCGGGAGAAATGCTTATCAAAAAGGGCAAGCTAAAGTCAATATAGAATGTAAAGGGTTTTAAAATCTACCATCTAAAAATACATACAACTTCTTGGATCGAAGTGCATAAATTTTGTCACTTACCAAAAGAGCTTGCCTATAATAGGAGACATCCGCACTTACACTTAATATGGCCAGATTAGGAAATTTGCGGTGTGATGAGTTTAAAATTGAAGGGAGTGTGACAGCTCAAACTATGTAATTTCTACAGATTACGTAATCTGGTCGTAAGTGTGAAAAGCTCCCTGGCACTGTAGCACAGCATCCAGAATGCCTTTTGCGGTGCAAAATGTTGCTTGTGAAGTCCTTTATGTGTAGATAAATGATAAATGTCATCGGCTGATCGTGTTGTGTTTTTCCGTGTTTGTTTGCAAATGGTATGGTGCGTGGTGCACAGTGAGTGCCAAATATTGACAGGTAGGGTTTCTTGGGTGAAGCTCCTAGTGTGGATTTGCTTGTTTACCAGCCTAGTGGGGAAATACTAGTTTTTTATTGCTTCCTCTTCAAGATGAAAACGAAATACAGTAGAGCGTCGATTATCCGATCCCCGTTTATCCGAACACTCGATTAACCGAACCGGAAACTCAGCTTTTTTTTATATGAAATGTATCCGCCTCCGCGGCTTTGCATGCACATACGCATTCGTTTGTCGAAAATTTTCATGACCTTTCTGCATAAATGTGGCTGAATTTTGTTGATGCAACGTTGAATCTCCTCCTTTCTTTCATAAAAAGAAATCGAATAGTGTTAAATCACACGATCTAGGGGGCCAATTCTGATCACCGAAACGAGAGACTACACGACCTGGAAATGTCTCATGCAGTAATTGAAGTGTTTCACGGGCTGTATGGCATGTGGCACCGTCTTGTTGAAACTACATATTGGCCACATCAATATCATCCAATTTCGGCAAAAAGAACTGTCTTATCATGTCGCGATATCGAGCACCAGTAACAGTCACATCAGGCACGTAGCCAGGGGAGGGGTCCATGGGGTCCGGACCCCTCCCGAAATGTTTTCAATTATAACGAAATTTTTAGTGATTACAGTATAAAATATCAAAATATTCATGTGGTAACATACTTTTCTCTAAATTCTGTGGGACTGAACATCATAAAAAATATCCGACATGGAAAATTGGTTTAACTGAGGTTTTCTTTTCAAAACTAGATAAATCCGAATATCAATACACACTTCTCTGAACACAACCCTTCAAAATAAATTGCGCGGAATCTATGCAAAAAATGTCAGTTGTCGAATATTATTATTCACTCTGATTTTATTTATTGGACGTATGGACGTGTTTTCATGCGAGCTTCGAACTTTAAACTTTCGGCTGCGAAGGTTTTGAGCATTGCTACAAAAATAGAGAATGCGATAAAATAGTCTTTAAACAGAGCTTTTTTTTTTCAAGGAAACAATTTTTTTGAAAATTTTGACTAATATCAATCGTGAAGGTACGTGATGACTTGTGTTTTTTTTATAAAAACAAAAATAATTGCGTGCGATTATCGGCCCTTTGGGTCGAGTGAAAGATAAGCTCCCAAATATTTTGCGCATGGCGATTGGTGGACTAAACTTAGCTCTCGCTCGCCTTAGCTAATCGCGGAGATATAAAAGTACATGGAGCCAGTAGATAAAGAATGAAGTGAGAGTTTGCATCTGTTACTTTTATTGAAAAACGGAATATATACGCCTGCTTTAATAGTCTGTGCAAGTAATAGTTATGTAGTTAAGCCTTTTTTTGTGACCAAACGCTCAAGTTTTAACGAAGCAAAACAATTTTAAAGATACAAATGGTAAAAATTAGTTTTTCTAATTAGTCTCCCCTACACCACTGTATGCATTTTCGCCACCTCCCTGCAAGCTTTTAGATATCTTTTTCATAAAAATCTCGCGGCTTTTCACGGACCCATTCTAGCACAAACAATTTTACTTCTTCATAGCTTTTGAAACTTTTAATGGAACTTTCTCAATTCGTTCAATGCTGTGGAAGATGTGTACAAACTTCCGAGCGCCAGAATTTATACTTAATATTCAGAGGTTTTAGCACTCATCTGTCTGAGATTTTCGGTAGCCTAGCCGCTCATGAATATTTTCCCAATACTACTTACGTTTATGCCCAACTCCCCAGTCATGTAGCGTACACTACTTCGTCGGTATTCCACAATGAGTTTTTCAACGGTGGCGGCGCTTACGTTTTCATCGGTGACACTAGGTAGCGCGCATGTGGCAACTTTCCCTCAACTTTTCGGCCTTTTCAAAACATTCATACACATGGGTTTTAGAGAGGCACTCATTCTGGAACTTCTCTAGTACTTTTTGATAAGTTTCCGCGGATTTTATATTTGCTTTGACTAAAAAAGAAGAAGATGCGTTCTGCAAGAGGCACTGGTACATCCTTTTCACTCATAATGGTTATAATTACACTAAAAAGTCAGGTTACGCGGTTCCAGCTATTCTCAACGTTTCATAACATACCAGTCTAATATTTAGTGTATCCACTTTTTCAACAATACATTTGTCGCACGTCTGAAAATTCCGTTGGACCCCTCCCGAAGCAAAATCCTGGCTACGTCCCTGAGTCACATTATTTTTAAAATATTGTTCAACAATGAAGACACGTTGTTCTATTGCGTAACGCTCCATTTTTACTAACCCTAAACTGTCAACTGTCGATTTATTTTGTTTTTAGGGTTGTCAACACTGTACTGTACTGCATAAATGGCGGCAAATTCAAATGTTGCTTTAATTTTGGGACACCCTATGCTTACTTTTTAGCAATCCTCCAATTTTTCTATGGAAACCCGATTAACCGAACTTTCGGTTAACCGAACCACCTCTTGTCTACATTAGTTCGGATAATCGACGCTCTACTGTATATAGTTCCTATGTAACAATAGCGACGTTTTTTTCGTATCGCGGGTAAATCTGACTCGAAAAAAACGATCGCGGGTAACATCCCGGTTGAGCTGACACTTGACAGTTTTTGCGCATCATTGACTCACCTTCGTCGGCTTATTTTTTAGATGTGGTGGATTTCATCACAAAAGATGATTATTTCGTTGCAGAATCTTTTCCGCGATGAGAAAAACTCTCACATTTGGTTTGAAAGAACCAATTCTCTCATATTTCCCCGTATTTCGTACTCTACGATGCTAGTAATCTAGAGGTCCGGAGATCGAATTTCGGCGTGGTGCAAAGTATCCGTACATGCGGATAGGATATATAGTGCCTGTAACATTATATGTATATAGGTACACTCCAAAATGATATGCAATGTAACGTTGACTGAAAATTGCCTTCCTTAGTTGTTTCTATAGTAATGCTTAACAATTCTTTATCGAATCTTCTGCAATATACCTTACTTTATATATCTATCAGTTGTCGTGATTAAGTCCACACATTCATTAATAAAATGCAGTTAGTTTCTGCGCAGAGATCATCTTCATTGGTACATAAATTAACAATGAGTGAGAAAATGTTGGTTCTATGCAATATAATAGAGAATATTTAGAGAATTCTATTGAAGACAGTGTTATCGAGGTCTTATACCACAATCTTTAAATTGATTTTAGAAGAATGTTAGAAGCTTTCCGGAATATGTTTGAAGGATTTTTAATTGGATCAAAATATTTCCTTAAGCGATGTCACACGATAAACTGATTTTGAATTACTATATGATTGCTATGATAAAATAGATGGAAGATTGCGAAGGACGCTTTTATATCGTGTGGCGAAACATTTGTGGGCAGACTTCAGTGAGGTAGGAGACCATTTATCAGCGACGATACATAGTCTCTGATAACTGCACGGAAGAGAATTAAAGAGCGATTGAACTCGGCTACTGACACTACAGTCAAGCAACAACTAAAGACCGAGTAAAATTCTTTTCAAAAAAGAGTGCAGAGAAGCGTAAGACGTGATAAACGCAACAACATCAACGCGTGAGCGGTGGAGGCAGAAGATGCGGCTTACCGTGGTGACAGTGGGACCCTTTACAAGCTCATTAAGCCATTGATTGGCAAATCTTTTACCCATGAGCATCCTGTAAAAGATAAAGACGGGTCTCTGCTAGTCACCGACGAACAACAACTGCGCCGTTGGAGAGAGCATTTCATGGAGGTACTTAACAACAACTTCAACCCATCAAGCCCACCTCCACCGGAAGCAGCAAGTCTTCCTCAAATGGCCAGAATTAATACCGGTTTACCATCCAAGCTGGAAATAATTAAGGCCCTTAAATCATTGGAAGCTGGTAAAGCCCCGGGGGCAGACGGTATCCCCATGGAACTTTTGAAAGCGGATATCAACGCTACAACGGATATTCTTCTACCTCTGATCCAAGAGTGTTGGACAACCGAGACTCTCCCTCAAGAATGGAAGAAGGGCGTCATTGTTAAAATCCCTAAGAAAGGAAATCTCAAGGATTGCAATAATTGGCGTGGAATCTGTCTCCTCCCTGCAGTCTCTAAACTGATGGCCAAAATAATCTTGGACCGGATCAAGACAACAATCGACCGCACTCTGAACAATGAACAAGCCGGTTCTCGTGAGGGTTTTTCATGTAGCGATCATATCAACTAGTGATGGGAATTTCGACTCATTTCACTGAGCCGACACATCACCTCTGACTCTTTTCACTGAGTCGTTCATTAAAACTCGTTCAATGACTCTTTTCGTCTAATATTCATAAGCAAGCTTTTTCTTTGCTGACATGCATGAGCGCATCTTGATTGGCTGCTCAGTGTATTATACCCTTCACTATATAAGTGAAAGGGTATATTAACTCTGTGATGAATTTTGTAACGCATTGAAGGAAGCATCTTCCATTATACAAAATATGTATCTACATATATAAATGATCAATATGACGAGGGAAGTCGATTGGAGCATGTCCGTCTGTCTGTCTATAAAACCATACTTTTACTGCACTCCGCACCATGTCTCCGAAATCAGAAAACCTCGATGATAGTGTTACATGTTACTACTCATTTGCTCATTTCGGCTCATTCGAATCGATCACTCATCATCATCACTCAGCACAACAGAATGTATCTGAGTAAGAGTAACAAACCACTCAGTGCTCGGTCGGTCAGTACCTACTCGACTATGCACACTGAGCAGTGGGCGAGCACATCAGTTCAGTGTGTCAGAGTAAAAAATCAGCTCAGTGCTCAGTAGTGTGCCACATCTTCATATTGAGCATTGTTCAATGGAAATCGTTGACTTTTGTTAAGAGATTTTTTGACTGGATAAATTTTGTAAAATGTTATTGTTGGCGCTTGGCGGTTGCTATTCTACAAGTCGGCAAATTATAGATTTAAGTATTTTATATATTTTGCAACTGAACGAATCAATAGCACCGCTGCTGAGCCGACTCTTTTGCTCAGTTTGCTGAGTCGTTCAAACTGAACGACTCATTCATGTGCTACACATCACTAATATCAACACCCTCCGAATTATAATTGAACAATCCGCTGAATGGAGATCCCCGTTACATCTTATGTTCATTGACTTCGAGAAGGCGTTTGACAGCGTTGACCGGGCTTATATCTGGACAGCCTTACGTAGGAGAGGCATACCAGAGAAACTTATTTCCATCATAAAGGAGTCCTATAATGGAGCCCAATGTCATGTCTTGCACAAGTGTGAATTGTCCAGTCCTTTTGAGGTGAATAATGGAGTCAGACAAGGCTGTATGTTATCACCAATGCTGTTCCTTATTACCATCAACGATGTAATCTGCGATTCTCTACGCGACCATAAAAGTATCGGTATCAGCTGGAAGTTATTCGATTACCTTCAGCACCTGGACTACGCCGACGATATTTGCCTTCTCTCAAACACACCAGATCATCTGGCTCAAATGACGCATGCTTTGCATCGTGAAAGTCGAAGTGCTGCCTTAAAAATTAATGCCGCTAAGACTAAATACATGAGCTTGTCATCAGGAGGGCAAAAAACCATTTCTATCTCCGGTCAACCGATAGAAAGCAATGTAAAATCTGTGCTTTTATATGGGTGTTCCATGTGGAAGGTGACCAATAACATTACCACCAAACTGCAAACTTTCGTGAATTAGTGCCTACGGTGCATCCTACGAATTCGCTGGCCTGAGGTAATATCTAACGACGACCTCCTCAAAATTACTCGGCAAAATAGGATAGGCATCGACATCAAACGGCGAAAGTGGCAGTGGATAGGTCAACCACTTCGAAATGAGCCAAAAAACATTGGAAAACAGGCTCTAGATTGGAATCCTCAGGGAACCAACGCTGGCCGTCGTGTGGGACGACCCAAAAATACATGGAGAAGATCTGTTGACGCAGAGGGAAAATCTATAGGCAAATCGTGAGACCGGCTAAAGGCGATGGCTACCAATAGGCAGAGGTGGAAAAGAGGCGTAGTCAATGCCCTATGCCCCACTAGGGGTAAAAAGGAACCAGAGAGAGAGAGAGAGATATGATTGCTACAGGGTGAAGTGCTTCTTTAAAACACACGCATTGTTACTTGGGTTCGTATGTTGTGACAGCGAATTGAACGTTTCTTTAGTTTTCTATTCCATGACGTCTTCAAAAATGAAAATTGGGAAATGGAAATTAAGGAGAAAATGAAATAAAAAAATCATAATTTTCGGAGTAACAATACATAGACAGAAAAGATCGATAAGCGATAATCTTTCCATAATAATTGTTAAAAGGCATCCCAAGCATTCGGTCAGAATGCTAATATAACAGAACAAGAGTACAGAGCGACCATACGAATCTAAAGTGTATGGCCCATATTAATGTGCGTATAGTTGGTCAGGAACTATACGCTAGCTAGCTCTAGTGGTAGAGTCAGTCGTGTTAGCGCAGCCTATTGAAGCGGATCGTGGATGCACTCAACATTGCAGTGGATGCACCCAACATTGCAGTGGATACTCCGGATAGCTGGCAGATCTATATCTATAGTAGTTTGTTGTAGAATATTACAGCGGCTCCATTTAGGTTCGCCTGACACGAAACAATAGGTGTGTTTTTTGGTTATCCCGTGTAGGTTTGAGTAACGAAAATGCCAGCTGACCCACCTGCCATTTTTTTATATGAAGTTTCGTTACCCAAACCTACACGGAATAACCAAAAAACACACTAAATAATTATATTATTTGTAAAGTAATTTTTTTTTATTTAACTAACATTTTGAAATTGATCGATTAAAGACACATTGTGTGTAATAAATCTTTAAGCATACGGAATTTTGAAAAGAGTCCTGAGCTTGAATGGTGAATGGTTTGTTGCACTATACCGTTGAAAAGCAAAAAAGGGACTAAATACATTTTGTATTTATATAGTGAGATCGGATTCTGATACGGAATCCTTATTTGAAGAGGATTCGGTAGCCATGTACTATATGTTGACCAAACAATAGTCAACACGGAGCTAAAATTCAATTTCACTGTCAACAATGGAAAAATTTATCTCAAATATGGTTTCTGTACACATCTACATACATGTTGCTGTACACATAATAAAGAGGGTGTTGAGATATCATCCCGGAATTACCGGTTGTATATCCAAATAAACTCTACCGAACGGGCGACAGGGTAGTAAATATTTATATGAAAACTTACGTATATTACTTCTTACTTCTTTAAAACAAGATTACATTTTAAATAAAATTAGTTCAAAATAGATAAATATTTAGAATTTTTTTTGATTATAATTATGATATCATATACATATGGCTTGGCAAAAGAAATTGACCGGGTGGCGTCACATCTGCCATCATAGTGCACAAGTCACAAAAAAAGTTTCAAGGATGTTTATTTTGATATGCGGGAGAGCATAAATATTTGAATATTTTCTTTTTAATTATTTTATGATATAAAATACTACCTAATTTTTACAGTGGCTAGATCGTTGGTTCATTGTATCGCAACTGAGGTGCTTATCTATTGTTTCTCAGAAGAAATCTACTCGAAAAAAAATTAAAATAAACAAATTATTATTTAATTAGGTGTTTGAGAAGTGTGTTTTCACATATGGTTTTTTTTAATATGCTTAATCAAGCTTAAGCTTGACGCGATTATGAATTGAACAGCAGAGTCTATGTATTCTGTTGTTAACCGTAAAAATACGAAATTTCTACGCATAAAATATTCGTTTGTTTTTTTTTTGTTTTTGTGCCCCATAGAAACTTTTGTCCCGCGACTAGGCTTCTCGGCATCACTTTACTTACTATGCGTACGTAAGTGACTAATCAATCAATCGAGTGTAAACTCTAGCAGATCGTACACAAAACTGAAAACAAAATATATTAATAAGGAAATTTTTCACAATAACTTCTTTTAAACATTAGTTTATTAGTACAATTAAAATTAGCTAAGTCCTTCAAACTATTATAAAGAATAATTGACCTTGTAATTGGTTCATTAAGCCCATATTTTACTCTATGATAAGGCTGAACAAGAAGGTTGTTCCGCCGTAAATTGTGAGGAATATTTCTGACTTGAAAGTTATTTAATATATCTTCACAAACAATATGATATCAAAACAGGTCTCTTATAAACATAGCGCTTAAAAATGTTCTTCTATAATCTAAGGCTTGTAAACCCAATAAGGAACAGCGAGTTTTATAATCTGGCTTGAAACGCCAGCCAATTTGATAAATGGCAAACCGTGTAAAATTGTGTTGAATTCTTTCTATACGCTCGATATGCACCTTATAGAACGGATTCCACATCCACACAATAGAACAATACTCCAGGTGCGAACGAACGAAAGCTGCATACAGTATTTTCAAAGTAAAAGCATCATTAAATTAAATTCGCGCGCATTACGTTTAACAAATCCTGACATACTATTCGCTTTTGAAATATGTAATGTATTCAATGTGTTGTCGAAATGAAAGCTCATGGTCGAAAATTACACCAAGATCTGATATTTCGGCAACCCTTTCAAGAACACTACCTGTTAAGGAGTACTCAAAGAAGACAGGAGTTTTCAATTTATATATGCTAAGTACTTTACATTTACTAACATTTAAATTTAAATTATTATCGCGGCACCAAAATTGCAGCTTTTCTAAATCGGATTGCAACTTAAGGCAGTCATCAATGTTGCGTATTTTCATAGCGATTTTCATATCATCGGCATACTGCCATACACGCACGAATTTAAAATATTGGATGATAATAAAAAAATCAAACGACATGATAAGATCACTATATCCCTTAATATATCGAGAATCTCCACTATCAATTCAAAATAAATTGTCGATTTTTAAGAGTATATTTCAACCTGTTTTGTTATATGGTGCCGCTGTATGGGGTTCCTGTGCGGAATCACACACCAAAAACCTTCAAATTAAACAAAATAAGATACTGAAAATGATGCTTGATCTACCCTTTTACTTTCGTACCAAAACTTTACACTCTATTTCGAATATTTCTACGATATACCATAAAATCACGCATATCAGTATTAATTTCAAATTATCTTGCGCTAACTCACGTAACCTTCTGATTATTGAATTAATTTAACACTTTTTAGTCCATGTCACCGCGCCATTCTATTTACTTATAAATTTATATATATTTTCTTCTGGCTCAAAATTGCAAACCGATTATAACGGTATTATATTTTAATACAATTTAGTTATTAAGTTTAGTTGTTATAGATATATAGTAAGAAGCTTAAGTTTTTATATAAAAATCCGGTATAAGAGGTTTTCACCAATTTTCCTCTTGCTTATTGAATAAAAATTAATCCGCTAGCTTCAAACTTCGTTGAACCCAAATGTATTATAGATGTAAGAGCTCATTTGCTTATTCACTTGCCAACTTAAACACTATGTATTAAAACACTCTCTTTGTATTTTTGGTTGAATAAAATTGAACTTGAACTTGAACTTCGATGATATCGTTTATGAAAACTAAAAAGAAAAGTGGTCCTAAATGGCTTCCTTGCGGAACCCCTGACGAACACTTTATAACAGAGCGAGATGTACAGCCATTTAACTTCACCAACTGAGTCCTATCCGTTAGATAGGATCTCACCCAGCTTAGAAAAATTGACTGTATTCCTAAATGTTCTAGTTTTGTAAGTAAAATATTATGATCTACTCTATCAAAAGCCTTCGAAAAATCGGTATTTACCACATCAACCTGCATTCCCTGCTCAATACCATCAGCAACAAATTTAGTAAATGATACCAAATTTGTTGAAGTTGATTTTCCTCTAAGGAATTCATGTTGACATGGCGATATCAAACGGCTAATTAAAACATCTTTTTTATTTTTTTATAAGTTTTATAAGAACGCAAGGAAAACACAGTTTTTTTTCTAAGCTAGAAAAATTGAACATGTTTACAGTACAGAAAGAAAAAAACTGCAATCCAATATAAAAACGCGAAAAAGTAACGCTTTTTTTATTAATTATTATTGATTTAATAATTAAATAAATATTTTTGAAGCAAAAAGTAGGCATAGTCAAAATTTAAATCAACACGTATGTAAGTGTGAAAACTTAATTAAAGCTCTCTACAGACTTCAGAAAATTTTGCAAAATCTTGAGATATTACAAATTCTAGACTAAAATCTTCATAATTTTCCATACATTTTCATAGATTTTGTACCGATGAAATTTCGATCAAATACTATTCAAAATCGTGGTGAAGTTTGGTGATCTATACGCCTTTGACAAAATATGTCAATACTACAGTCGAGGCCGTCTAACCCATTTTCCGCTCTGTGGACGGTTTTGAACACATTAGTGTGAATTTTTCACTTTTTGCGAATATAAATCATTGATATAGGTTCGAAAGGGTGGTTAAATTTTAAGGGCCGATGTTGATTTAGAATAAAATAAAAATTATTTTGGAAATTATTGTAATTTTTTTTTTTTTTTTTGATAATATTGGTATGGTTCAATTATGTATGGAACAAAATATGGGCCATCCGATGCTCCAAATTTTTGATGACGCTGAGGCATAATTGAGGTTCTATGCCATTAGTGAGCCGAATTATCTCATCCTTTAGCTCTTGAATTGTTGCTGGCTTATCGACGTACACCTTTTCTTTCAAATAACCCTAAATAAAGAAGTCCAAAGGTGTCAAATCACATGACCTTGGCGGCCGAGTGATATCGCCACCACGTAAGATAACACGGCCATTGAATTTCTCGTGCAAAAGAACTATTGTTTCGTTGGCTGTGTGGCAAGTGGTCCCATCCTGTTGCAACCACATATCGTCCAGGTCCATATCTTCGATTTCTGGTCACAAGAAGTCCGTTATTTGGTCGATTAAGTTGACCGAAAAAATCACGAAGTGCACGATATATATTTTGATTTTCATAATAATTGAGTTAGTCTGAAATTGCGAAATGTCAAATTAAATGCAGAAAAAAACTTGACGTTTAGATGTGGTTCACATTCAACGTCGGCCCTTCAAATTTAACCGCCCTATACTTTCTTCTTCTTCTCTGTATCGTAACGCCTTGTGGGGCATGGTGCGTTCATTCAGCTGTTTATTGGCTACTTCGAGTCAACGTTACATTGCATAGAGAGTTCCGGAGTGTATATAATGTTGCAAGCACTATATATTTCCTGAACCACGCTGAGATTCGATCTCCGGACCTCTAGATTACTTGCATCGTAGAGTGCGACTCAACCAAGTGAGCCACAGAGTGTGATAATAGGTTCTACTACTAGTTGCAAAATTAATATAAATAGCAGATTCTGCCGTGCAAGAAATTGTCGTAGCTGCAATTTTGACAGACTATACTGTACCTACTGTCAAGTCGTGAAACAAGATTACGACCATAGTGTGAACAGCATGCAAGATTTCATAATCTACCTACATTTTGCGGCCAAGTGTGAACTGCCTTTAAATTTTTTTTTACCCCACGAAAACGTAGTTCAATGAAAGTCGAAGACCAGGAAATGGCTTGTAGAAATCTTTAATTTTCATTGGTTAAGGACTTGGGGAACTATAAAATAGAAGCAGATTGAAGTATATCTGGTATTTCGTGGACCTATGGCTTGAGTTCCTTGACTTCAAAAATGTCTAATTTAATCGAGAATTGACTCCTAATATTCTATCCAGAGTGGACGAAAACGGATTTATTTCGCCGTATGTTTTCAGAAATCACCGAAAAGTGTTCACAGTGCACTGTTTGTAATTTCATATGACAACCGACAATAATATTTTGCCTATAAATCGTTCTAAGTTTAAAAATGTGCTGGTGCAGTCATGGATAGTCATTGGCAACATAGTCACTTCATTCGCCCATTCTCGTATCATGGAGAAATTAAGAACATTGGCAAACACTTCGAGCAGGTATTAATAGAAGGAGAGGAAACATCGCTTAAAAAGTGTGCCGAAAGCGCAAATTCATGGGAGAGAAAAATACAATAACAACACTGTTGAAGCAAAGCGATTTGACACAAGTAGAGTAACAGTACATCTCGATTCAAACAAAGTTCCATGCTTTGACAACCCACTTTTAAAGACAAAGAGAATGAAGAAGAAGAAGAATTCAACCAAGCGCGCACGAATTTTTGGCACAATTACTACTTTACTGTTAGATGCTTGCTCTCCCATGTATTAGATTCTCGGCACATTTATGAGCTGTCACTTTGTATGGAATTCGTGACTTTCGCCCTCTCCTTCTATCAATACCTGCTCAAAGGGCAAACCCACGAAACTGAACAATTTGGTCGGGTGCCAGTTAAAATATTGGAGTGAGCCGAAATGTGCTGAATAGGGTACAGGTAAGTACAACAGAGACTGAGTTCTTATGGGATAAGAAAATGCCACTGAAGCTAAAGGGCAAGTTGTAGAAAACGGTTGTACGTCCCGCACTCATGTATGGCTCAGAATGCTGGACCATGTATGAAGGTTACGCGAAAGAAATGACAGCGACTGAAATGAAAATGTTACGCAAGTCAGTTGGTGTAACCAAAACGGACCACATCAAGAGTAGCTACATCCGAGGCAGCTTGTCCATAGACCAACCAATCACCGAAAAGCTCGAAGACCGTCGAATGGATTGGTATTGCCATGTTCAAAGCAGTGCCGGATTAACCACGTGGCAGAAGGTGGCAAATGCCACGGGCCCCGCGCTTTGAGGGGCCCCGCGTTTTTCTCAAACAAAAATTACACGGTTGTAAATTTTGGTGTAAACCGGGTGTAAATTTTATAAATGAAATAATATAACTCCTAACTATTCCAAAATTTGAATAAAAATTGACCCTTTTCAACTTATAATTTTAGTTTATTCGAAAATTATATTAATTATATCCGCTACAGAATAAAACTATCCAAATACCCTTTTCATATTATACATTTTACACCGTTCGGAATAGAATAAATTTTATTGAATGTTGTTATAACATAAAAGGGTAGAATCAATCCTACTATGTTATCAAATCTACACTATCAACACAAGAAACCCATTCAACCTAGAAGTCTATTGATTTGTAGTCTGTCTGGTTCAGTGAGCAGCGCGCTTGGCTACAAATCACAGGATTGTGGATTCGAAGCCGACTGCACTCGTATTACATTTTTTATTTTTACGAACGGTTTGTATAAATTTGCTTATCAATTTTATACTTTTGAAGAGTAAAATTTTTACCAAGAATACTTAAACTTTTAATATAGTTCACTTATACTTTTTATAAGGTCCGTTGGTGTAGTTTTGATAAAGTTTTTATATAGAAATGTATGCATATATGTTTTTATAAAAATTACACCAAAATTTTCAGCCGTGTATATCAACCAAGATGCCAACGAGTTTCTTCTAAATTGTTATAACACGTTATCATTAAACAGTTTACGGGTGTTCCAAAATTATACTGTACTGCATAAAAATACAGAAATATTTCCTTCTAATTCAAAGAAAAAGAACAATCAATCAATTCTTCTGAGTCGAATAAATGTAACTTGTCTAAAAAAATTGGGTTTTACTAATTAAAATAAAAACGAGACCGAGGCTAATTTCGGGCGCGGCCGAAATTTGAATACCCTTCACTCTTCTCGGGCTAAAAGTTTTTTTGGGCGAACATATGACTTGTGTTCAATCCTTCCCCATTCTTTCCTTCTGTGGCATCGATAAAACAATATTTGTGTGTTTTTGGTTAAGTGGGAAAATAAAAATATTTACTCAGAAAACTTTATTGGGGGGATGCGGGAGCATGGTCCCATAGTATGATTCCATTCGTTTTACTTTTTTTTTTGTTTTGAAAAGGAAGCATTATTTTTTTTTTGAAATTGGTGTGGAAAAAATGTTGCTTAGAAGATTTAAAATGGGGGGTTGGGTTTATATGGTAGCCCCATGACCCCATAGACCGATTCCATTCATTTTTACACATGTCTTATGGCATCAATAGAGATGCACTTTTCGAGTTTTGGTTGAAAGTGATGCACAAATAAAAAAGTTTTTCGTAGAAGAACTCAATTTGGGGGGTTGGTTTTGTATGACAGCCCCATGACCCCATTGTCCGATTCCATTCATTTTTACATATGTTTTGTGGCATCAATTGAAATGCACTTTTATGAGGTTTGATTGAAATTGGTGCACAAATCAAAAAGTTTTTCTTAGAAAAACTCAATTTGGGGGGGGGGGGGTTGGGTTTGTATGACAGCCCCATGACCCCACAGTCCGATTCCAACCATTCTTATATATGTTTTGTGGCATCAATAGAAACACAATAGTATGAAATTTGGTTGAAATTGGAGCACAAATGAAAAAGTTTTTCTTAGAAGAACCTAATTTGGGGGGTTAAGTTTGTATGGCAGCCCCATGACCCCATAGTTCGATTTGATCCATTCTTACATATGTTTTGCCTTATCAATAGAAACACATTTATGTGAAATTTGGTTGAAATTGGTGCTCGCATGAAAAAGTTTTTCTTATAAAAACCAAATTGGGGGGGTTAGGTTTGTATGGCAGCCCCATGACCCCACGGTACGATTTTAGCGATTCGAACATACAAACTGCCTGCAATAAAAAGAAGCATGTGTGCAAAATTTCAGCTTGATAGCTTTTAAACTGACCGAGTAAAACGCGTAGCAACAGACGGACAGACGGACAGACGGACAGACAGAATATACGGACATCGCCCAATCGACTCAGCTCGTCATGCTGATCATATATATACATATTTTATATGGTCGGAGATGCTTCCTTCAATGCGTTACAAACTTCATGACAAAGTTAATATACCCTTTACTCTACGAGTGAAGGGTATAAAAAAATTGGCAAACTTACACACGTCAATGAAAAACATTGTGAAACAATTTTGAGACATTTTCAAAACAAATAGAAACGCCACTGCACATGAGGGATGTAATTGTTATTCTTATATTCTATTGATATCTACAATCTACGCAATACGCCCATCAAAATCTTCAGTAATCGCATTCTTTTTCTCTTTTGATTTTTGTCCCGTTATGAGGTTCCCAATCATTTTCAGTGTGTGTCCCCCTTATTAGGTCTCCAGAATCTGGCGCCCCCAGAAAATGTTAGCCAAAAACGGAAAATAGGTGTAAACATTTTTGTTTTTTCTGCCATTTAAGTATAGTCCACTACGCGTGTCAAATTGTGGACTTAATTTAAATTTTTTGTTTCTTCGGTTAATTTTAAAAATAAATTTGATCAATCACACACTGATTTTGGACAAAAATTTGCGAACTCTTTTTTCCTATTTGAATTATGGCCGAATCCAATGTTCAGATTTACTTCATTAATAAATGCAACATACCCACGCGCAACCTAGAAACATTTTTTTTTGTTAGTGGAGGCCGAGTTTTAGAAGTATGTAGTAATCTAGTTTTGGCTAAGCGATACGTCGAAAAGTAAAGAAATGCTATTACAGGAGCTACCACAATCCCATAGTGTCCTAACAAATAAAATTTATATCAAAATTCCCAGTCTCCAGGGGGAGCGTAGATTTTTGTTGTTTTTCTCAGCCTAAAATATTTTGGCCGAGGTCCTGATCTAGTATAATTATTATGTTACATCGCAATACCATTTTTTTCTTGAATCGAATGTATACCAGTACAAGTTTTATTTGCTCCTTTGTATTGCAATAACAGATTAGATTTGCTAGCAATACTTCGTATTTTTTTTTTTTTAATAAACGGCATCAAAACTTGAGCTGTACTTACACCCTCCTTTTCAAACCATCACGCCTCCCTAGGGGGGGGGGGGGGGCTCGGTTTGGGAATCACTGTCTAGAATGTGAATCTGAACCCAGCCAACATTGTAGTGAGCATTCACTAGGTGAAACCGATCTGAAACCACATACTGAATGTACACTTCACTTGAACTTCACCTAGTGAACAATTAATGAACGTGTTCACTTTTTTTCAGGCAATGAAAACTATGTGAATGCATGTCACTTAATCTTCAGCAGCTGAATAATTTATTGAATGTATTCAGTTTTCTTTCAGGAAATGATTTCACTTAGGCGTTATGAAATTAAAGGTAACTAAACCTATAATAGCAATCCTTAGAACGGTGCTCATTTGGGACTCATATTCTAAAGTCGTTTTGAAGCCACCGTATGGTTTCATTTGGGATTCATCTACTGAATTCATCCCGAATCCACCTAATGATATCATTTCGGCGTAAACATTTTCATACGTAGGTGAATCCGATGTGATATCAAACTGAAGCATAAATGAAGCTCAAGTGAATTCACTTCATGAAATGAGTTCACTATGATTTCAGTATGAATTCAGAATGTTCGCTGGGAACCACTGTGCGTCGTGTATCTGACTTAGTGCGTCTTGACAATATGTATTTGGCTTTCAGTAGCACCGATCGGCGTTACAATGACCTAATAACCGAAATATTAATTTTAAGATCCCTTTATTTGTTTAGTTAATCCAAGTTCCATAGGCCCCGCGCTGTACATTTGCCACGGGCCCAGCGCTTGCTTCATCCGGCACTGGTTCAAAGGCGTCCGCCTGAGAGCCCCGCAAAAAGAGCGATATTAATGGAAGTTCCACTTGATGGACCCAAGGCCAGAGGCAGACCGAAGAACACCTGGATATGTCAAATAAAAAGCAACAACAACGCATTGGTCTCGGCGATGACACGATCCAAGATAGAGCTGCCTGTGGAAATATGCTGAGATATTACCGCCAAAACGGGCGATGTGCCTACACCGCAGGTCGAGCAACGCGAAACCATGGAGCGGTATAAAGAACGAGGCAAGGAAGAAGACTTTACAGTCAAAGCTGTCACCAAGTGTATCCTCGCCCAAAGACGAATGGCTGTTTTTCGCCCAATAAAAATTGAAGCATGCGAGGCCAATGAACAAGAAAATCTAAAAAGGAAATGCAAATAACCTGCAAAATACACTAGATATGCGACTTTTTTTCGGGACCAAAATATTTTCTATGGTAACTTGATTTTGTAACTTCGATGACATTTTTCATACGAATTTTATATGAAAATTTAATTGTAAACAAAATCATGCACATGCGCAGCTTAATGCTGTAACTTCGTAGTAGGGGCGTCAGAAAAATGGGGGCGATGAATACGAAATTTCAAAATTAATAGATGCTTAACGTTAATTAATCAGCAACATTCCTGTTGCTTATCTGTATACCAACAGCATCAAACTTTACACTATTGGGAAAAGTACATTAAAGGGCTCTCGTCCACTGCAAGCGTTAACTTGAGCGGCGCGGCGCTCCAGCGGCAAAGCTTTCACAAAATGTGCGAAAAAAAGCTTTTACTAGTAAAATGTATAAGCACACACAATATTTAGAAAGCTTTTCCATTGTACTGAATGGAATTTTTGTTTATTTTGCATAGTTATGCCATATTTTGCTTGGTTACGCCACTAAAATTCGAAAAGCTTTAAACGCGGGAGCGCCGCGCCGCTCGAAGCAGGTAATGGACGGCAGGCGTAAATGGGATGGCAAAGCGTTGCGTGGTATAAGTTCCTTTAAACACAAAATTTTAAATAGTGTGTATTCCAGTGCATTGCGGTTGAATACGCCAACCAATGAAAAAGCCAAAAAGTATTAAACCATACCAGCCCCAAACACTAAATTTTCTACGCCACTGCTAGCTATAAAAAAATCAAATTGTCCCCTTTATTTTCAGATATTTCGTTTCCTTCTTTTTCTTCTTCATTGGGTGAGGCTCCATCAACTCAGTGCTAAAAGTTAAATCTGACACAAGCTGGCTATACTAAATGCTTCCAATCCCGACAGTAACACAGCTAGCCTCACATTAACAACATTTTGTCTTCATTTCGTATAAAAATTCCCCCTGAAATTCGTATGCATTTTTTCCACAAAAATCTCTTCACACGGTCAAATATTTGAACAAAATGTCCTCTTGCGCGAAAATAAGTAAAATATTTTGCTAATATGAGAATTTTCACTGCTGCCGTCAAAATTGGTCACACTGAAGCTACAAATGTTACGAATTTATGAGAAAAATGCAAAATTTAAAAACGGCAACCTTGGTACACGACAGAAAAATGCATTCAATGCGTTGTTACAATTTTTTACCAAAACAGTGAAAGTTTCGCGGCTACAGCGCGCAAACTGCGTTCAATTTGGTGTATTCATAAATCATAATGGTCCAAATGAAGCAACTGTCAGAAAATTAATTAAAAAATTCAATGAAAGTGGGTCTGTTTGCTATGTGAAACCATAACCGCTTGTTCGGCGAGATCGTTCAAACGAAAATATCGCTCAATTCAACACCGAGCACAGGAACTCGGTGTTTCCAGATCCACTATGCAGCGAATTTAGACAGAAGATCTAATTGAATATTTTCTAAGGAGTGAAAAATTATATGAAGAACATTTTCAAAATATTTCCAGTTTCTCTATTTTAGCTAGCCCAATTTTTCCATGTCCCGAGGTTGTTAGTGACTGAGATTTATATTCATTTTCAAAAGTAATATTCTGTAATGCAATCTTGAAATAATTTTCAATAAATGTTTTCGAAATTTTTATATTTAGCCAAGTCAGGTTTTGAGTTTGACACTCCTGTTCTAGTGGATATTTTGACATTTTTATGTCTTGACTCTGGCACATAAATTCGAAAAGCGTCACGAAAATCATAACGAAAAAGCGTTACATTTTTGGCATTACTGTGAGTTTTGGGTGCCATTCAAGGTTCAACAGAGGTTGGGCTTGGGTTCAATTTACGTTCAACTTGAGTTCAACTTGGGTTCAACTTGGGTGCAACTTGGTTTCAACTTGGGTTCAACTTGAATTCAACTCCAATTCAACTCGAATTCAACTTGAATTCAACTTTCAACTTAGGTTCAACTCACGTTCAACTTTCGTTCAACTTTTGTCGAACGACCCAAAAAGTATTACTTTCAACTTAGGTTCAACTCACGTTCAACTTTTGTCGAACGACCCAAAAAGTGTAATTTTCAGCTTAGGTTCAACTCACGTTCACGTTCAAAAGTGTAACTTTCAACTTAGGCTCAACTCACGTTCAACTTTTGTTCAACTTTTGATGAACGACCCAAAAAGTGTTACTTTCAACTTAGGTTCAACTCACGTTCAACTTTCGTTCAACTTTTGTTGAACGACCCAAAAAGTGTAACTTTCAACTTAGGTTCAACTCACGTTCAACAAAGTGTAACTTTCAACTTAGGCTCAACTCACGTTCAACTTTCGTTCAACTTTTGTCCAACGACCCAAAAAGTGTAACTTTCAACTTAGGTTCAACTCACGTTCACGTTCAAAAGTGTAACTTTCAACTTAGGTTCAACTCACGTTCAACTTTTGTTGAACGACCCAAAAAGTGTAACTTTCAACTTAGGTTCAACTCACGTTCAACTTTCGTTCAACTTTTGTTGAACGACCCAAAAAGAGTCAAATTCGAAAAGCAAATCGTCACGAAAAACATGAAAATGTCCCACTGAGTTGCGGACTTGTACGCAAGCTGTTTTTTTTTCATGATGGAATATCTGGTTCGCAGATAGTTGCATAGTGCATGAGTATGTACATGATCATTTCAACCAACGATAGTGAAACTATTGACCGTCGTTCAACTAAGATTGGGCTGCTAAGCTCGATTTCGATATTGTTGAATATGCCGGGAGTTTCATCTACATGTTGCGCTGAAATTGCTGATCACTTTGAAGTTTTTCGAGCACTTCAATTTAATACGGCTTCGGCTAGTAACATTACTCCTGACGGTTCCAGCATCAGCAGTATCATCAGAAAGGTCGTTCAGTGCTTTACGACGTCTACATGGCTACATTCAACAATGACACAAAAACGTCTGACACATGTAATCCTTCTCCATGTTCACAGGGATCGATCAGGGAATTTAGATTCCTCAAAAATCATGAAAGAACACGTTTCCACGGAAACCGGAAAACAACATTTGGGCATATCGTTTGAGCTTTACTTTTATAAAATATTAGGTGTGTTTTTTTGGTTATCCCTGCTGATCCAGCTGTCATTTTTTTTATATGAAGTTTCGTTACCCAAACCTACACGGAATAACCAAAAAAACACACCTTATATAAAATAAAGAATATATTTATAATCTTCAACACTTCGGAATTACAATGTGATCAAAATGAGTAACAAAAAGAAACCCATTGCAGTGCTGCAGCGCATTAACATCAGCATTCCTCATTCTACGCGCTATTTCAACCTTCCCGTAATGAATATAGTAGCTTAATTAGACTTATTTCCACGAAAATTTTATATGAGCTTTCTGCGAGAAAAAAGTTTAATATTTTAAAATGTTATTGGCATCTATAACCTTGTCATTCAGTTTTTGGCTCACAGTTTTACCCTAAAAATAATAAGTGACCTTCCATACATTTGTACGACCCAATCACCTCTTCTATCAATAATAACATACATTTGTTCAAATGTATTTAAAATTTAATTTTAAAACTCCTTCAGATACATATTTTACTTTATTTCCAATTTATGATTAAATATTTAAAATTCGCTATTCGCTTCCGAATTTTTAAACAACTGTAAATACAATCGAAGCTGACCTTAGCCAAACACGCGAGTAAACGAGCATCAGTGCAGATGTATAATATTTACTTTTGGTGGATTGCTGTAATCTAACGAATACGTACGTTTGTTGGATTACCTTAATCAGTTTTATCAATCACTCGAGTAAACGGTTGAGCTTGCGCTATCCAAGCCGCAGGAACGTCCCGAAGTGATGCTTATTCTTAAGTTTACTTAACAAATTTTGTATTTCCGATTTGTATTGTTATTATTACCCACATCTGTGTTCAACGGAATATTTGCGACGAAAAAATAGAAAGTTATCTTTGCATTCAAATAATTTTGACGACAAACTACCGCACCGTTGTTTTGACAATCGCTACAAACAATCTTCTTCTATAGTAACTGTATACAGACAGATGCATCTTTGAAGATTATTAGACAGACTCGATATCTCGTTCAAGATGCTGTGACACGGTGGTTCCAGTGTTCGGTCGTGTCGGTTATCGCGAGTACAGAAGAAATATAGGTACCTTTTCTCATTGTATTTGGATGTATCGTTATCGCCATGTTTCGGGGGTGATGTGATGCTCAGAGTGGTGTGAACTCGGGGGTAGACTTAATGAGCTTCTCATAAAGAAAAGTTAAACAGACTGGAGAAAAACAACCAGTCTTTTTCTTTACTCTTCTTCAAATAGTTACACACATTTTTTCGCGAAGCATAATATATTCTTGTTAACGGTTCGCGAGTGATATTTTCTTTTTGCTTGTAAATTGCTTCTTTGTTTTTTTGTTTGTACGCCTGTTTGTTTTATTTTAATTGTTTTGACGGGCTTATCACACAACGATTATACGCAAGTTACAATAAAACGAAAAAATAGATAAAAAAAAAGAATGTGTCTATCCTAAATCAAAGGAAGATAAACGCGCGTTCTCATTTGAATAAGCGCTAAAAATTATCGAGCCGGAATTAGATAAATCTGAAAAAATCACATAAAGTGCAATGTTTTAAGTGAAAGAAATCCAGTACGTTTTGGATCGTTTCGTGGCAGATGTGTAGGAAGTGAATGTGCTTCCCCTGACTTTGGCTTCGATATATCTGAACGTCCGTCGTCCTTTGGAGATTTTAGCAGGCGTATCCTTGGCGTGGTTTTAAATGATCGATGCTTATGCTTGTTCGAATAATTGAAAAGAAATTTAAATTTATTCGTTGAAAGCATATCCTGACAAAATACGCAGGAATTAAAAGAAAAAGTTTGAAAGTGTCTATTACATACCCAATGACCGCAGTGATAAGATAGTCTTTATAATCTGATATTACAAGCAAGTTTTAAGTGTATTTGAATCAAAGGACTGAAAGTGGAGAATGAATCGAAGCAACGAGGAGTGTAAACGTAAAGTTAATCCAACTGTTGAAGCATGTTTCCTATCGAGATGGACATTTTGGTAAGTTGGTTTCTTTTCATTCGGAGTTGTCTCTGGATCCTGTTAGCCCCTTGTGGGGCATAGGGATTTTTTTATCATACAGTTTCGAAAATTAATGATAAATTGTCAAACATAAAGTTCTAAGGGTCAGGTCAACAAATCAACAAAAAATCCATTCTAAATGGACTGGATACCTGATGAGCCTTTTAATTTTCCAGTCTTAGAATATGCAAGGTTTCCAGACTGAAATTTTAATCTTTCCATTGGTGAAAAGATTGATATTATCGACCACTTCCTTTTCGATGTTTTTATACAGCCAGTTTCTCAACGACTAACATGTTTCCCCAATGATAAATTTATAGGTCATGCGATAAAGTATATCTCGAATCGGCAATAGATGCGCAAGGATAATGGGGAGAGGGAAACAAACCGGGGGGTCACCCGGTACAAACCGTTTTTTTCAGCGGCATTATAACTAGCACTTGTAAAAAAGAAGGCAAAAAAGTTAATTAGCATAAAGTTCGGTTAAAAGAAAAAGAGTAGAAAGTTAGATTTAACTAATAACTGTGGCCATAAGCACTGCGATCGGTGTCTACTGTGTCCATGCCACAGATGAGTTCGTCAAACGACTTGTTCCGATTTAGTGGTAGGCTGGGGAGAGCCAACATATCTCTCTCTCTCTCTCTGGTTCCTGTTAGCCCCTTGTGGGACAACATCCTCTTACAGAAACAATACGAGTTCAATACAGTGGCTCTATACTTGCTAGCTGATCTAAAAGCTTCTTGGTTTTGGCGTGAGATAAAATTCCAGAAATAAATACATAAAAAAATGGACGAAATTTGAAAAAAAAATAATTAGTAAGACTTGATCAAGGGATATCATAACTCTTTTTAGACACCTTTGCATTAGATGGAAATTTTTGAATCAATCCATTTTATAAAAAAAAAATGGCAACACCAAGACATATGCCAAGAAGATTTCTGGTGGGCTCGATGTCTGTTAGATACTCACATGCCTACTTAGGACATGCAAAATTATGATATACTGTTTCCTACGGTAAGCAAACGAATTTTTAAAAGAAATGTCAAATTATGTCGTACTATTTCCAACGACATGCTAAAACTCTTTTTTAATAATAAGGATGTCGGCGATTTGAAAATTCATGAACTTTTTTACTTGCTTTAGAGGAGGACACACACACACACTAAAAACGTGGCCCATGGGCGTAGCCTTGATTTCGGTCAAGGGGGAGGGGGATGTGGGACAAGCCCAACATTTTTTCAACATCATGATTTTCACAAGGAACATGTCATTTAAATCTACAACAACAATTGAGATTTTCCGTCAATGTAAATTGCTGTTCGCAAAAATATTGTTTGGAAAATTTTACACGAATTTTGGAAATACCGTTGAGAATGATCCTGTTCGCCTTTTAACGACAAGAAGCACCTTCCGTGTTTTCACTTTTACTCCTGACTACATCCAACTCGCCCAAGAATTCTTATTAGACCAGTGGCTCGTCTATACTTAGTGCTAGAAAGGGTCAAATTTCTGACCAAATTAAATGAAGGATGTTAAGTTTCGTTATTTTTCCAGAGAGACCTTCATGTTACATTTCTTTAGTCTAACAGTTAAATATTCCGTTCATAAAAAATCAAAAACCAAAAAAAGAGAGGATCTCCGCTGACAGGAATCAGAAAAAGACTCCAGCTTTGCAAGATAAGGCGAAACGATAGTTTGCAGGATCTGATTAGGTTATCAAACAATGACACTCACAAATGAGTTCCCAGTCTCGGATATCAAAGGCCTGAAAATGTCGAATATTTCGAGACTGCAGTCTCAGGACTAGAAATTGTTTTTTTGTAATTTCTTCTTTATTTTTTTTAGTTCAACGTTTCGCCTATTGCGGAAGTATGTATTTCCTTTATCAAGTCGACCTCGCGCCAAAACGACGTAAAGGAAAAATTTCGTGAGGATGCCTGCAATGAGCGAAACATTGAACTGAAAAAATAAAGAAGAAATAATCAAAAGTCTAAGCTGGACTCCACTTCAAAAAATGTGTACATCATATACATAATTAGGATTAGAAAATTTGTATTTTTGTCACCATCAAACCCGCATGCTTACGCTTTCAAACATTATACTACAACAGTAAGTAACCCTTGTATTGCGGGTGCAGGCCACTGAACACTCAGCATTTTTAATAAACACCTATTAGAGTAGAAAGTAGGTGAAAGACCAAGTACATGAAATTGCAAAATGTGGTGGTGAATTTTTTTTTTTCTTATGTTTGTTGGGGTGCCGAGCACGAATCCGGGGCTTTCCACCAAAATTTCGTTGCAAAAGAGGGTCGACAACGCGGAAAATCTAAAATTTTCACAGTTCTAGGATAAAGTCGCTATGATAAAAAAAAATCTCTGAAACTGTTCATTTCTGCGAAAAGCTCACCATGAAGAGCACATGATTGCGCGTCCAAAGAGTCACTAAACCACCAAAATTAGAAAATTTTTATTTGTCCAACCGTCAAACCCGCATATTTACGCCTTCAAACATTATAGTACAATTGTAAGAGTTTTTTCTACTGTAACCATCGACTTGGGAGTGGCAAGCGCTCATCCCTGCTACTCCTTGCATACGCCCATGCTGTGCCCCGTTAACTCGTACATTTAATCTAGTGTCCGTCAGCTGGTTAGTCTTATCGTGTAGACAAGACACACACCATTTTTTGAAAGCTTATTCATTTTAATTGTGATTTTTGTATTACCTCATTGATCCAAACGATATCGAGAAAAAACATGTCCTTTTTCTTTCAAACCAATATATTTCGGGCAGTGCCCATCTTCAGGGTTTGTTTTCTACAAATACGAAAGTTGTTTTATCAACTTTTATCACTTATTCATTTTGTTGAATGTTTGTTTACATTGGGCCATATCTTGCTTGATTACGCCATCGTATGAAATTGCCTAATAACTCTAGTGTATATTCAAACTAGAAAAATTCGCATGGTGTGCGTCTTGTCTTTGATATGATAAGATTAAACTGCCGGCACGACGGGCACTAGATAGAATGTACGAGCTATCGGCCCTTTGTGCTTGTAAGAGCTTCCAATCGTTTTATTGCAACTATTTATGAGCTTTAGTTTGTCGCTTTTGTGGTTTTTGGTTGTGGTTTTCCTTAGCTCAAAATCGAACTACAACCAGAAAAAGAAGGCAAAGGGGTGCCACAGGACCCGCAAAATTAAGCATATACATTGTTGCCCACTCCAAAGTATACGATTTTAACAAAGCAGAACTTTTTTGTTTATCAATATTTATTCCCGTCACTATGTGAAAGGGTATATTAACTTTGTCATGTAGTTTGTAACGCACAGAAGGAAGCACCTCCGACTATATAAAGTATATTATTGATCGGTGTGACGAGAGAAATCGATTGAGCCATTTCCGTCCGTCTGTCTGTCTGTCTGTCCGTCTGTTGCAACGCAAACTAGTCCCTCAGGTTTGAAGCTATCGGGCTGAAATTTGATATGGAAGTTTCTTTTAGTGTACGCTGTATATATGTCGGAACGAATGGAATCGGACCATGGGGTCATGGGGCTGCCCCTGAAATTTAATACATTTTTCTTTATGTACCAATCTTAACCAAACTTCACTCAAGTGTGTTCCTAGTAAAGCCTCCAAACATATCTAGGAACAGATGGAATCGGAACATCACTTCATAGGTCTGCCATACAAACGAATCACTGAAAATTAAGTTCTTCTAAGAAAAACTTATTCTTTTTTAATCCGACCTTAACTGAACTTGATCCAAATGTATTTCTAGTAAAGTCTCAAAAAATATCTACGAACGGATGAAATCGGAACACTACGTTATAGGGCTGTCATACAAACCACCCCTGGAAATTAGGTTCTTCTAAGAAAAACTTTTTTCTTTGTGAACCAATCTTAACCAAACTTCACCCAGATGTGTTCCTAGTGAAGCCTCAAAACATATCTAGGAATGGATGGAATCGGAATATTAGGTGCTTGTAAGAAAAAAATTTTTTTTTTGAATCTAAACCAAAATTCATCCAAGTGTGGTTCTGGATTAGCCTCAACGCATCCAGGAACAGATAGAATCGGAACACTTCATAGGGCTGCGGTAGAAATTTTTAACACAAAAAAAGCTTAAGTTCCATTCAAATGTAACGGGTTTTCAAATTTCGGCCGCGCCCGAAATAAGCCCCGTTTTTATTGAATTTTAGTAGAAATATACTAGAGACTTGAGAGTTGTTTCGCACTATGCAACGATTGTGTAACTTTTACCGATAGTCTTCATTTTCAGGTTTAAAGAAAAGTCATTTTGTTTCGTAAATTAATTGAATAGGTAAAAGGAATGCAAACAAATATCAAGATTTCTTAAAGAAAAATAATTTTTTATTTTTCTGTTTGAATATAGTACAGGAAAATGTAAAATGTTAAGCTATGTTGATGTTCGGAAGATTATTTCGTTGAGGTGACGTCCGTTACTTGCTCCGAAAAGCCGAGCCCTTTTCAGCGTAGGCTCCATTGCTTTTTGCAATATCTTTGGCTGAATAGTCCCGATTTCCTATCGGATATCTTCTTTTAGTCTCGCACTGGTTCTGGGCTTATTAGTATAAACCCTTTCTTTTAAGTATCCCCATAAAAAAATCGACAGGTGTTAAATCTGGAGATCGCGAGCAGGCCAGTTTATTGAGACGCTCCTCTTGAAATAATTCTTGTCCCGAACAGTTAAGATAACATGTCCATTGTTTCTTGAGCGGTATGGCAAGGTGCTCTGTCTTGCGGAAACCACATGTTTGAACTATTCTGTGCAAAGAGGCAGACGCCAGTGTCCAACATTTCTCGATACAGCTCTCCATTAACTCTCAATGCTTCGACACTCGCATTTTCTTCTATGACGTGACACAGTGCATTTTTCCGAATGTAAGCCTCGCTGATGCAATTATCTGTGCGCTAATGTCTCCCCAATTGTGCCAATTTCCCCTCAACCTGAATTGATTAGTTGATGAATGGACAATTTTGTTTATTGAATGAATTGAAGTGTGAAAACTGCTACTTTGTGATATCCGAAAACGGGGGTTTTTCGTAAGAATGACTCACCTACTGTCTCTAAGGTCAACAGACTGTCTAGAAATCTAGTTTATTTTTCCAAAATTTGAAAAAAAAATATTTTCCAACAGAAAAGTTAATTTAGATCGAGTTCCTCGCGAAAATGACGATTTTTCTTCTAATACTAAAAATTACTTTTTTTCTAAAACTAATCTAGTTGGTACCATATGCCAACAAATCTCCAAAGTCTGTAGTTTATTTTTCCAAAATTTAAAAAAAAAGTTATTGATTAACATAAATATCTAGGAATGCCATGTTCAAATCGTATACTTTACGTGCGCTACCATATGTAGAATAGTGATTCCCAAACTAGAGAGCGCCTCCCTAGGGATGTGTGACGATTAGGGACGTAGGTATTCCTACAGAGGTCAAATTTGCCGACTGCAGATGAATATGACGATTATGTCGTTTTTTTTTTTTTATAATTCATTGGGTTGTATTTGGAAGAATTGGATAAATTGTGTAGTGGGTAGGGCGTTCGTCTTTATAATCACAGTTTCCTCGGATCGAATTCCACTGTAGATACGTAATCATAATTTTTGAAGATTTTCTAAGCATATTTTTAGGCTCTTTCACAATGAGTTACTGTTGAGATTTAAATCGTATAATAAGGCGATTGAGAATAATTTTTTCTCATTTGGACATTTTCCATGCTAATTGCCGTAACTATTGGAGAGGCATACGTTTTTATGTGTCTGCGTTTTGACACATAATTTCTAAATTAAATAGAGAACACTAGTATTCCTTTCTACTTCTGTCATAATGTTAACGAAATTAACTATTATTTACTCGTTCTGACTCAAATCGCAACAAATAGCCAACCGCGAAAGATGAAAACAATGCGCACAGGAGGAGGAATTCCTCTTTTCCGTTCGCTTCATGCAATCAATGACAGGTTCTATGTTGAAAGAGTAAAAGAAAAGGCGGTGAAGTGTGGACAAAACCAATATCTATTCGAAGCAATTTTTAACTAAAGCGACCGTTGATCTTCGTATTCCACCAATCGGTCTCCTTCCCTTAGACGTAAGCTGACCAGACGTACAGCATTTTGCTGCACAGTACAGCATTTTGACCTGTCGTACAACATTAGTGAATGTACAGCATTTCCAATGCCACACAATGAAACCTAAATCTACAAAATAAGCTCCACGATGAGGCATGTGGTCACAGTCTTTTCTGTTTCAAAGGTGTTTTTAGCACGATAATCATACTTGCATTTGCCAATCGTTATTTTTCGATAATTTGGGAACTTTGTGATCGATTGTTCTGAAATTTAACGCACTTGTGGGATATACTTGGCACTCACATTGCATGTAAACATTTCAAACATCTACTATAGCTGACAAGGATCAGAAGTTACAGCCGTGTAAAGACGCGGTTTTAAATTCTCACAAAACGATGGAAAAATTTACAGTGATTCCCCTATCAACTTTTATAGGAAAATGCTAACTAAAGGAGTCTGCAAGGGTTTCCAGATAAAGTTTTTTTTTTTTTCAGGGAACCACCAACCGCTTATGAATTCTCTACCCAATGAGTTATCAGATTATCTATTGTAATAAACGAAAGCCACGGCATATTTTTACTGCTGTGCTCTTCCGTCTACAAAAAATTTCTGCACTTCGATATAAGAGAGCGTGAAAACGCGGATTCGACTCCTAGCACGTCACAAAAATTTTCGTACTTCAAATAAACAACTACATATATGATTTTTATCTCAGGGTCTCGGATAGTCAGACACAGGGAACGAGTCATTATCATCCGTACAGTTCTGGTGTCATTATCATCCGTACAATGCCAAAAGATGGAAAAACACTGAGTATCGACTATCTAAAAAGTTAATTGTTGGCGAATTGGATGTAATCAGGGGGTTGACGAGCGTAGCGAGCAGGTGGCGAAGCCCCCTAGTACTTGTACTTCCTACTATGCATTAAGATGCATTCGTAGCTTCGACACGTAACAGTTAAAATTAAAAATTATTTGGTAATCGTTATCCAAATCATCAGCATCCTTATGTGCTCAATGGAGTCTCTACACCAGGCTGAATGAACGACATATAGGCCTTCGAGGAACTGTCTACAATATTCATCGATTTTGGACGCCTTATATCAGCCATGCTCAACAGTATTCAGCAAATTCCAATACGATTCTCTTGCCAAACATATTTATACTATAAAAACAACTGTAGTCGCCAACGGCCTTACAAAATGAGGGTTCTGGATTCTGGTACATCATATTTGTAAATGTCTATGACCAGTTGACGTGCAAAAACAAGGAAAATCAGGACAAAAGCAGGACATTCGGCGTAATATCTATAGCAGGATGGCAGGTTAAGGTCGAAAAAGCAGGACTGTCCAACCAAAACCAGGATGGATACGACCATTGCATCATGGTGGTTGCCTCGTGACATATTAGGCTTTCTCAAAATCGGCGTGAAAAGGGGCATGAGAAATAGTATGATTGAGGATTTCCGTGAAAATCAAACTCCGCGATGTGTACAGCATTGAGCCTTCGGAAGTCTGGTCACCTTACCTTAGAGCAGTGACTTTCTTCGTGACAGAGGCGTATCGCAACCTTTTTTCAGCTACCTTTTTAGCGATTCAAATGATTTTTGTCAACTCTTGGCTGTTGTAACAAAGGATGGCTCCGGGACGATTTACATCGAAAAAAACCGGTTCTGTACGAGCGTTTTTATAAAGGCAACACAAACATTCCTGATAAAAGTTGGGTTCGAACACACGTCCCGGCAATTCATAGATAGAGTGTCTTCTCTCTTACTACACTGAGCTACCGAATGTTCATGTGTTATGTACTCTGTTGCAGATCGTACCATGGAGCAGGGAGCCGTCCTACAAAACAACTTGTTCGAAATGGGTTTAAACACCGAACTGATATTATTATAATCGGTTATTTAATGTTTGTTGACAAACATATTCTACCAAGACGTTCAAGCTCCTGTGTTTTGAAGCGTGATTCTTCTGAAGTCAGGCCTATATGTAGAAAAGGGTATTTCCCCCTCGGTTCAGTGTTTTTATACATCGATGTTGCTGCGTTTGGGTCTTGAGCTAATATATATTTTAATTTTTTTGCAATCTTTTCGGACCACTATGTATGCGAGTAGGCTTAACGATATGATAATACCAATTATAACTGTATAATGGAGCCCTTACATGTCCTATAAATTGTACTATATAGACTAAATCGTTCGGCGAAAGGTTAAAAATACGTTTTGATACGAGAATTGTTTCACATTTGTGAAAAACTCTTCTAACAAATCTAATATTATTATTTGCATCATTTTTTACTGAAATGAATAGATGCACAATTATTCTTTGATGGCTTCACACTTGTAACTCCTTTAGTCGAACTTTCCCTTACGCGAAGATTTTGTATTGGCAAGTCGTAATTGGAGTTAGAGAGCAGGGATTCGGAGCGGAGTGGAGCGACCTTAAATTTCGGAGCGAAAGAGCGGAGCGTGGAGAGATTTTTGGTTTGAAATTTGCTCCGCTCCAAAGTAAAAAATCAAAAATATTCCGAGAAAACAAATGAATTTTTTCGACGAAATTTTTCATTTTATGGCACGATTTGGTGATTTTGGACGATTTCTCTCTCTTCATTACCTAGTGGAGCATGGTGCGTTGATGACTACTGTGTGTCATCAACGTTACAAAGACAACTGAATTCGGAGTGTGATACAGTTGTCAGCCATACCACTTCCTAGTCGCATTGTTAGTTTATTATTCTATGATAAGACTATTTCTTATCATCTTCTTCTGAATAATAAACTTGCGACGAGTCGTGCCGAGTTTGGAAACTCGTTTCTCTATGAGTGTCTATTTCACAGAGTGGCGACCGAACGTTCACGGCCACAGAGCACGACAACGATTTAAAGGCGAAGAATTCGTTGAGAGACTTACAAAATTTGGGAATATCGTGTAATTCATTATGATTAAAGAGCATTTAGTCATAATCATCACTCTTCATTATTAAGAAATTCAAGATCATCCATTACAGAAAAGTCCTGTCGTGTAGGTACTCGATGAATGAAGGCCCTTTTTAATTTAAATTCGTTATTAGGTGCGTTTTATTGAATGTAGCACAAGACAGTGCCATAACAATTTTACAGATCTCGTTCTATACGGGATGTCCGGAAACTATCGCATATTTCCAGCAAAAAGGAGTATAAAAAAGCCCGAATTATTAACTCTTCAGCTACCACAGACATTTAAAGATTTTTCAAAAATTTAATACTCATACTACCTACATTTTTTATTTCGGTCGTGGCCAACAATTTTTCCTAAGAATAAACCCAGCCTTAAATTTGTGAAAATGTTCGGTGGGATTACGCTCTCAGAATTGATATAGCGTATCAGCGACTTAGGATCTGTTTTAAAGAGAGAAAATCGGATAAGCAGCTTAAGCTGTGAAAAAAAGGTTCAAAGACAAAATTTTGTGATCTTACTTCATATAAATTTGTTTCCCGACGGAGGTCTTAGTGGTAAAATTTTTGTAAAATCTTTAAATGCTTTTTGGCAGCTACGGAGTTAAGAATTCGGGATATTCCCGGTACACCTATTTTGCTGGAAATGACATTAATAATATCATATTTCGGTGCGCTTATGCGATAGTTTAGTTTCCGGACACCCTATCTAGAACAACTCAATTTTATGTTCAAATTTGCACGAAATTGGTGCTATCCTATTCTGTACTTGATCGAATGAAACGCACCTATTAAGTCATTTTCTAGAATACTTGAGTAAATATAAGTTGAATTGATGAATTCGCAGAAAATAATAAATATTTACTAAGAACGATGAAGTTTTGTTGTATTTTTGTAATGGAGCGGAGCGGAGCGAGAACATTTTAGTCGGAGCGGAGCGGATTCAAATTGGTCGTAGCGGGAGCGGAGCGGAGCGAAAAAAAAGTGTCGCTCCAAATCCCTGTTAGAGAGGTTTGACTGTATAGAGCCTGCTTCACTTGATTTGTGATGGAAAACTAAACATAATAATGAAGATATTAAACTTCACCGAATCCAACATACCGTCAGCATGTATCTTTAGTGCTGCAATACTTATCCAGATTAAGTTTTATGCGTTTATTGCCATCTTAAATAAAATGATAAACTTTCCCAAAATAAAATATGCATATAAAAATTTTAATACAATGTACACACAGACAATTATGCGATTCAAATAAATCCGTAATAGGTCTCATCCCCGGCTCGTGACTGTTTACTAAGAAAAGACAGTTACATATGTATGATTACTGACAGTGAGTACTAGTATGAATGCATGTATGTATGTATTTTATTCAACAAACTTATAATCTTATCTACCTTATGGCTGGATTGCATCTGTCTGTATCACATGGTCGTGTGCTTTTGTGTGTACACCCATATAAGATATTTTACAACAAATTTACTTAGAACTTTGAAGATATAATTACGACGATTCTGTCTACAACAATACAGTCTCTACAAATCCATACATAGACGAGACCAAGGCTAATTTCGGGCGCGGCCGAAATTTGAATACCCGTCATTTGAATGAAACTGAAGCTCCTTTTGTGTTAAAAATTTCTACCGCAGCCCAATAACGTGTTCCAAATCCATCTGTTCCTGTATATATTGGTGTTAATCCAGGAACACACTTGGATGTATTTTGGTTAATATTCAAAAAGAAAAAAGTTGTTCTTACAAGAATCTAATATTTGGGGGTTGGTTTGTATGACAGCCCTATGACGTAATGTTCCGATTTCATCCATTCCTAAATATCTTTTGAGGCTTTACTAGCCTAAGGTGACCTGATTCCCGAAGGCCCAATGCAGTACACATTCCGGAATTCCGTTTTCAGGCAAACCCTCAATCGTACTATTTTATTATTTGTTATCATTCGCTTAATGTTAACAAAACAGCAAAATCCCGATGTGATCGCATTAAGCGGCGTCGATTGTATGTCACGAGGCTACCACCATGATGGATGCCATAAAACGACCACATATTCTCCATCCTTTCAGTGAAGTGATATATTCCTAAACGGAATACAGCAAGAATAGTAGCTTTTATTCTGGGAAATGTGTGGTGAACCTTGGGAAAGCAAGCTTCCAGGGACGTAGCCAGAGGAGGGGTCCAGGAGTCCCTAACTTCCCACAGTATTTCTAATTTATTCATTCCTAAAACTCTGCCGAAATTAAGCTTGCAGTCAGATAAATTGTGTCATCTGGACGAAAGTAGTGATAATAAACAGTTTGGAACACATAAAAATCTGGTGACCCAAAATTGGGATGGTCTTTCATAATAGAAACTTCAACAAATAAGAACTCATACAGGCTACACAATTTGAAATAAAATATTTCCCTGTAAGAATGAAAAAAAAATTTTTTTTGAGCCGTGCGAAGGGAAGGCAAAAGCAGCATGACGCGGGCATCGAATACGCGATCGTACTTTCCATAGTTCCATAGTTCCATAGTTGCTGCTTCTTGCATATACCCTTCTATAATTGTACAGAAAAGAAGTCTTTGGCGTTGTAGACGTGGCACTCTCTGCTTCCGATGATAGGGGAGCAATTAAGTAATCGTGCGTGCTATCGTGCTCGTCCAGCCTCGTCAAGCGATAAAATTGAATTCGACACAGGAACAATGGGACAGGAGGCATATTATTCATTGGGGCAACGCCGAAACTAGTGTCTACAATTAGCAACATGATTCTAATAATGTCATAACTTCTGAAGCCCAGCTAAATCCTGGCTACGTCCTTGCAAGGTTCTGTTGGTACTAAACAGGACTCAGAAAAGATCCCTCAACTTCTAAATGTTCTCATTGACAAAACATCATCAGCATGTGAAGTGCAAATGTATGTTTTAAGACGCAAAGTTATAACAGGCATGGGAAAAGTGTAGCCAGGATCTCGTTTAAAAGGGGCAAACCCAACAATTGTTTAACACAATGAACCCAGATTTTTTTTAGGATTAGGAATAGGTATTTTTCAACTTTTGAATTTCAGTGTTCGAAACTGCAGTCTCAGCAGCATTGTTGGGATGATGATGGCCCTTTCCCTATCTCTGACTATCCGTGATTCTGAGACAAAAATCATGAAGCTGTTTATTTGAAGTACGAAAATTACACCTCCTTTCGTTTTGTTTATTACAATAGATAAATTAATACCTCATTGCGTAGAGAATTCTTAAGCGGATGGCGACTCTCTGGGGATTTATCGCTACTTTATTGGATTTGGTTAACATATAGGGGAAATCCTTGCAGAGTCCTTTAGTTTGGATTTTCTTTTTCCTAAAGAGGTTGATAGGGGAATTGGATGGAGTACAGTAATTTTTCCATCGTTTTGTGAAAAACTTAAATCGCATCTTTACATGGCTGTTAGTTCTGAGTATTGGCAGCTATAGATGCTTGGGATTTTCACCTAATACGGGCAGTGCGGTCCTCTATACAAGGCTGTTAAATTTCAAAATTTTACGCTCCAAAATTTCCGAATTAGGGACAATGTTCGATTGAATCGATTGAACTCCCGAACGCAGATAAGTAGGACCTTGAAATTTGGAGACAATGTGAGCGGTGAGCGCCAAGTATAGCTCTACAGCTACAAGTGTGAGCTAGAGCCTTGAAATGTTCACAAGTCTGCCAATTTTCAAATTTATTGGACACATTCAGGGACGTACCGAGCAAACATTTGTTGGGGGGGTGAAAAGTAAAATTTGCCGACTACATTTGAAAATTCACCAATTATAATTAGAGGTATGGAAATTTCGTTTTAACGAAATAAATGCGAATTTCGACGAAAATAGCTCTTTTATACGAATAAATACGAAATGTTGTAATTTGAACTTCTTCCACAAAAAAGTTTATTATCTCCAATGTCAATGATTGGAGATAATTTTTCATCTCAGTTTTTTTTCAGGCGTTTTCCGTTAATAAGACTAGAGAAATTGTTAAATGCAGAGAGTTCGCTGATTGACGAGCACGATGGCTTGCCGTACACCGAGCACTTTAGTTGAAGGTTTGATGAATGAACTTTGTTTTCTGCAATGCGATTTTTTTCAGTGAGAGTTTTTCTCGTGGTTCGGCGGATATTTCCGGAATATGCCTCAGCAGTTTCTCGTTTTACCGTTACCGTAACTCCTTGAGGAGTGGTCTCGTCGATTAGTATCTATGTGTGTTGTCTGAATTCGGATGCAGTTGGCAGACACACTTCATACTGAATAATAAACACGCGAAGTTTTTTTTATGCCACGGGAGTTTTGAACAGACGTTTAATTGTGAATCTACAGAATTTCTAGAGTTTAGAAAATTAAAATAACTACAAGAAAACTTACAAAACTAGGTTTTTATGCGAATTTCAGCGAAATTTCCAATATCCAAAATTAGTTTATGAGCAATTCCTGTTTTTTATTTGCCAAATATCCGTACCTCTAATTATAATATATTTTTTTAGCTTTCATGTAAACATCGAAAAATACAAAGACAGAAACACGAAGAATTGTATTAATATATAGATATTTGATTCAACCAGTTAAGTTGTGACTATCCGTAACCTAATTGTCTAAACGTTCATCCCCCATTAACGTTCGAAAATAATTGATTATTAATCTTAATTTACTAAATGATCGTTCGCTCGAAGCTGATGCTACTGGACATGTCAAAATAAACTGAATAATCTTATAAGCTTTCTTAGTTTGAAAGCATCTCTCGCTATCTCCCCAAATTTTGACACTCGTAGCAATTATCAAGAAGAATTTGAATTACAGCATGAAGGCTTTCAGATATCTCCTTTGAAATACAAAAATAAGTTTCGATCACCGGAGTTACTGATATTATCGAGCAATTTTTCCTATCGGCCGGAATTTGAAATATGTCTTGAAATGGTTAAAGCAGTTTGGCTATTTTTTCCAATTCTTCTGTGGACTTTGAGATAAAAACGCCAAGGATTTTGAACTCTTTTCGGTAAAATGTTGCAAAGTCTACTTCGGCTGTAGTTTGAGATGATTCGTACAATTTTTCGGAGCAAGAAGAGTTTGGTGTTGTGTTTTGTAGTCCGATTAATGGTTGAAATACATTACACGCGTCAGCAGAAGCATCGGCATCGCGAAACGTCAAGCCCAATGCATTTTAGATGGCTGACAAAAATGTTGAGCAGAAGACTTGGCATTCAGCATATTTGTCAGCTATGAAATTCTGCCGATGCTGCTGCTGACGCGTGTAATGTATTTCAATTATAAGAGTCAATATCTAATTTTCTTGCAAAAAATCATGGAGCTTTACACTTACGCATTAATTTCGCTGCCGTTGTAAATGTATTTACAAGACTTTATTGTACTGCGAATGAGTTTCATGTAGTCAATAATGTTAAGGTCCTGGGCTTCTAAATTATCAGTAAAATTTTTCAATTTAAACAATAGCTTTATGTTTTTATGCCGAATAGCTCTGTTAATAAGTATTTACATTCAATTACATACTTTTAATATTGCAACTTTCAAATGTTTATATCCCACAACTCGACAGGTATTCTTCTGCAAAAGTATTAATGCCGAAAATCGCAATCCTACATATTCCCACTGAGGTCAAATTTGCCGACTGCAGATGAAAATTGAAAATGTTAGGGGGGTGAGACACCCCCCATACACCCCCTTAGGTACGTCCCTGGACACATTTGATGGAGTTTTCGATTATAAAAGTCGAAAGTGCAATTTGGGCAGCTGTAACTGTCGAACGCAGATAGGCGACCCTAACATATGGAGAGATGTAAGTAAATGTAATCTCCAGGTTGTGGAGCTACCTGGCGCTTACATTAAGGTGCATTAAATTTCAGAACGATTGACCAAAGAGTTTCGAAAGTATCGAAAATGAATGTTTGCAGACTGACTACAGGCCTCACCGAGGAGGTTTTTATGAAGTCATTTAGGCTTCTTTGGTGTGGCGTTGGGAATGCTGTACATTTACTAATGCTGTACGACAGGTCATAATGCTTTAGGTATTGTACAGCAAAATGGTGTACGTCTGGCCACACATTTGGGTGAAGTTTGGTTGATTGATTCACAAAGAAAAAAGTTGTTCATGCAAGAACCTAATTTCCCGCCGTTGGCTTGTATGAGAGCCCTATGACGTAGTGTTCCGATTTCATCTGTTCCTAGATATGTTTGGTGGCTTTACTAAAAACACATTTGGGCAAAGTTTGATTAAAATTGATTCATTAAGAAAAAAGTTTTTCTTTGAAATTTTTAATTTCCAGTGGTTGGTTTGTATGACAGCCTTTGATGTAGTGTTCCGATTTGATCTGTTCCAAGATATTTTTTGAGGATTTACTAGGAACACATTTGGATGAAGTTTGGTTACGGTCGGATTAAAAAGGAAAAAGTTTTTCTTAGGAGAACTTAATTTTCAATGGTTCGTTTGTATGGCAGCCCTATGACGTAATGTTCCAATTCCATCCGTTTCTAGATATGTTTTGAGGCTATACTAGGAACACACTTGGGTGAAATTTGGTTAAGATTGGCGCATAAATAAAAAAGTTTTTCTTAGAAAAACCTAATTTTCAGGGGCAGTCCCATGACCCCATGGTCCGATTCCATTCGTTCCGACATATATACAGCGTACACTAAAAAGAAACTTGCATACAAATTTTCAGCTCGATAGCTTCAAAACTGAGGGACTAGTTTGCGTTGCAACAGACGGACAGACAGACAGACGGACATGGCTCAATCGATTTCTCTCGTTACGCTGATCAATAATATATATACTTTATATCGTCGGAGGTGCTTCCTTCTGTGCGTTGCAAACTTCATGACAAAGTTAATATACCCTTTCACATAGTGACGGGTATAATAACAGTCGTATGTACATTATACACAGAGTGCACATAGAAAATCTAGAGATTAGGCAAAATTATAAATCAAAAGAATATCATAAGCAAGGTCAGAGATATAAGAAAGTGTGAAAAGCATTAACATATTTTTTTTTCATGGCTTTTGATCCAACAGAAAGGCTTTTAAAAATGTATAAATGTCTATACTTCTTCGAGGAGAAAGATTGTTTTTATCTATATTATATCTACACAGTCATATTTATACAGTCAAACTTCTCTATAACGAACTTCCGTATAACGAATTTCTCTATATAACGAATTTACTTTGTAAACTCTGCATTTTCGCGAAATTTTCTGAAGAATTTAATCTCCATATAAAGAATTTTTTATAACGAATTTTTCTCTATAACGAATGTTTTCCCAATTCAAATTTGCTATTTTCAGATATTTTCAACTTCTATATAACGACTTTTTCGTAATTAATTTTCCGATGATTTTATAACTAAGGAAATACCCCAGTAATACAGGAATCGAGCAGAGTGGAATAAAACTAAAGACACTTTAGGGACTCTCCGAGTATGCATGTCAATTGTCCGAGAATTTAACGTTGTAGCAACGCAATGGGAATGGACTGTATTTGACTCACTCAAGACTTTGAGGTCTTTTGATAATTTGAGTGTTGCAATTTTTGCCATGGTTTCAGGTCATTGAAAAAATATTCTGACTCCAATTAGGAATAACTAAACAAACGCATTTTGTTGCTGTTGTAGTGCCAAAAGAAAATTTGAGAAATATTAAAATTTGCATGAAAAAAATTTGGATGAAAAATGCCAGCAAGGTCTGAGTTTTTTTCGATTTTTATTTAATTACACATAACTGTAAAAAACGCGACTGATTTTTTTAATGTGTTTCCCGTAACGGACAATAAATGCGCTATCATCGATTACCGGATTATCTTTGGGGTTTGAGAGACCTTGTATACAAATCAACAAAAAAATAAAGTTTTTCTCTATAACGAATTTTCTCTATAACGAAGAAATTAGTCGGTCCCTTGCTGATTCGTTATAGAGAAGTTTGACTGTATTATAATATGTATCTTATATGCCTAAGCCAACTCGATTCATTCAGCATACATTTTTAGACTCGCAGTAAGCGAAATCAAGTAGGCTTAAGCATATTATAATAGAAACATGACCAAATATGACTGTGTACTGGAGCCCTAACGCCGCAAACTCACGGTCAATCCGAACTAATTTTTTTATTTTTCGTTCTGTCAAAATCGAGGAAAATGAATGGATTTGACAGAACGAAGAATTTAACGAGACCGAAGCAAATTTCGGAAGCGGTCGAAATTCGGATACCCGTCACTCTCTTTGGGTTAAAAGTTTTTTCGGGCATACCAAAGACTTTTGGTTTAATCCCCCCTCCATTCTTTTCCTTCCGTTTTCACATAACTTCCGTGTCGGCAACAAAACAATATTTGTCTTAGGTTTGGTTGGAATAAGTTGGCAAATAAAAATATTATCTCAGAAAACTGTATTGGGAGGATGCGACAACATGGGCCCCAAAGTACGATTCCATTTGTTTTTACATTTTTTATTGTTTTGATTAAGAAACACACTAAGTCAAGGTTTTGTGAAATTGGTGTAAACAAAATGTTTTTTAGAAGAACCAGAATGGATTTGCACGGCAACCCCAAAACGCGTTTCCATCCAGTTTTACATTATGTGTTGTGGAATCAATAGAAACACATTTGTATATGAGAATTGGTTGAAATTGGTACACAAATAAAAAAGTTTTTCTGGGAAGAACTTAATTTGGGGGATTGGGTTTGTATGGTAGCCCCATGACCCCATCGTCTGATTTTGGTCAACAGCTTGCAACAAAAAGAAGCATGTGTGCAAAATTTCAGGTCGATAGCTTTTAAACTGGCTCCGTAAATGGCGTCGCAACAGACGGACAAATAAACACACAAACGGATAATAGTCATACTGATCCCATATACAGGTTGTCCCATTATGGTGGAGGATTAATGGTAGGTAGTGTGGCTCATTTGGGGAAAATTAATGTACAACGGGACCAGTCTATTTGTAACCGTTACAATGTAATAGCATTTTTTGTAAATTACCGACTAAATCAAAATTTTAAAATCGATTTACGATTTTATCATTTGAATTTTTGATGAAATTTCTGCATGATAGTAGTCAATAACCCGCTAATTCAAAATACCACTTTACCATATCCTGATTTGTAATATCCCGTCATAGAATGCAAGTATTCTTTCAAAAAGAATATACTTCCATTCTATGACGGAGTATTAGAAACTAGCACATTTACCGTGCAAATAATGGGTCTCCATGCATGGGGATACTTTAGTCTCGGAGACCCACGGACAAGGTGAATTAATTTGAAAAATAGGTGGTCTGTTTTCGGTAGCCGAGACTTTAGTTGCCCCTGCATGATAGTTTTCTTCTGTGTGGGCTTAATTATCATCTTGATAGGGGAAAAAAACAAATATTTCGACGTATTTAACGGAAAGCATAGAGCCACCGAAATAATTATAAGTTCACCCATAAAAAGCTTCAAAAATCAATAAAAACAAATTAAATCGTACTCGTAATTATAAATTAATTTCGAAATATTGCTAATTTCATTATTGCTTTAGCTTATTTAACAAAAATTCAACGATTTGATATAAATTAATATCCTGCCGGTCCTCCATTGTATCTAGTTACCTGGAAAGCTTGTCTTGGGACTGATCTTACTGGGTTTTCCAGGATATTTTGGTCAATTTCTTCCCAAGCTTGGCGGATCGCTCCTTAGTAGTAGTAGGAGGAAATTGTTGACGGCAATTTTTTCTGCAATTTTGCGGTTTGAAAGGCCACAATTCTTATACGCTATTATTGCACCTTATTCTTCTACTGTAAGTGAGACGCCACGTGGCATGTTGCCAAAAGCAAACTGAAACAACCAGTAATTAAAAAAATATCTTTGTTAAGTTTCGTTTAGATGTTACCAGACTGTCTCGCACAAAAAAAAAAACGTCGACAAAAATTCTTCCGGTCCGAGAAAATTACGGAAGTGAACGTATAAATGGTTCGCAACACTTAACACACGATTCGGACACTATTGAGTCTTCAGTGAAACTGACGGAAATGATTTCTCCAAAGTAACACTATTTCGAAATGAATTTGTGTGTTAACTTATATTTATTTCGGTTGCTGTAGCATTAACTGCAAGGAATTACATAAAATAACTATTGACTTTTTTCTTATAGCAATAAAAATAATTTTCGCGGTATTTTGACGGGATTATTTCACTATCCACTAGCGGGATCTTAAAACAGCGGGGTTTTTATTGGGCGGGATTTTGAGGTGACGGGATCTTGTGAAGGCGCGATTTTAGAATAGGTTGATTTTTAAATGGTGGGATTTAGTAATGTCAGTATAATATAAAGCGGGATTTTTTTTTGTAAAAAGCGGGATTATGTACGGGCGTAGATATTCCAAAATCGTGATTAGACATAATTGACAATGTGCAATATTCAAAACTTCCAATTGTGTCGATGTTTTCCACGCCTGTAAAACAATTTTTTTTTACAAGTGGATCTGTACTGAAGACGGGCACAACTGGTGCTCGAAACGATCATTTACAACAAATAAAAACTAATCCCGTCTTAGGAAACACCACTCCTTTTCTATTTAAAAAAGTGTAATAGCCTATTCACTTAGGCACAACAAATCTATATAGATCACCAAATCTGGAAACCTGTTCACATAGCGCAACCCAATCGTCAGATTGACAATTGACAATTACTTACGACAGCCACAATGAAAACATAATGGTGATAATTCATTGGAACAATAAGATAAATGGAACGGGCACAGCTGTTAAAATGTGTCTCCAACTATACACAACGCTACATATATGAAAAAAAACATTACCGCCGGTGGGGATAATATTTCAAAGGGCAACGCTTTTGCGTTTTATTTTATTCAAAAGAGAAACGTATCCAGTACGTACCTCTTAGGACCTTCCTACTCATTGGGTGTATTGTTGGATCATAAAATAATTGGAATTTCAGTAACAAGCAAAGTTTTTTCGGGATTGAATGCACAATTTGCAAACTATTAACACCTGGACGATCAATATACATACTTTTTTTTATCAAATTGAATAAAAAAGTACCAACAAAAAAGATGAAAAGAGAAAGCTACTTTGATTCATACATTTGTAGATAAACCCCAAGATTGCTCTTTTTATGATACGCCTATGAGTCTGTACCAATAAACAAATCGCACGCACATGCAACCCAAGTAACAATTTCATCCCTATAATATTTCGTAAAATACTCGCTTCTAACAATAATAGGGGCACTTTACAGGGTATAACCACTGAATAATAGTCCAATAATGGCATTTGGCGCCGTTTTTTAATCCAATAGAACCTTATTGTAGCACTAAATTATGCTTCAGAAAAGGCGTACGTCATTTGCTTTATATCATCATTTTCTGTCATTGAATGAATTTGCAAAAAAAAAAAATAGAAAAACAAAATTTCCGCAGCTAGCATCGAACCCGCGTTTGTTGATTGCCCGTCCTACACGCTACCACTCAGCTAACCTCACATATGGTCGGCATTGCTCGGAAACACTACAAATGGTTGTTGCTACTATAGAAATGCTTGACAATTCTTTATCGACTCTTTTGCACTGCACCCTTTCATACATTTATCAATAAAATAGAGTGAATTTCTGCGCAGAGATCACCTTAATTAGTTTCGAAGATAACAATGAGTGCATACGTGTGGGTTTCATGCAAGATTCCAAGGATTTCTAATTCAGAAATTGTGTATTTCAGAAAACTTAAGTGTCAATTTCATTAAAAAATCACAAAGTCCATCCTTCTATAAAACTACGGTGAGCAATTTATTGGATGACCATACGAATGTCACACTATAAAAATGACACCGACTGTGCTATAGAAGAATATATGATGTGTGTGAGTTAACTTAGAGAGACTATTGCATGTGTGTGGTGTATCATCCAATAAACATAAGAGTGGAGTATTTAAAGGAGTTCGTTTTTAGGTTAACGTTTAGAGACAGTTTTATCGAAGTTTAAGTTTAAGTGCCACCATCTTTAAATTTATTCCATAATGATGATATAAGCTTTCCGGAAATTACTTTAAGGATGTTTTATCGGATCAAAATATTACTTTAAGCGATGTCACACGATAAATGAATTTCGTGGTACTAAATGATTGCTACAGTGTGAAGTGCTTCTTTAAAGCAAACGAATTGTTGCTTGGGAATGGCATGTTACCGACAACGAACTTTGTGCTATCTTCGTGGGTTTTCGACGCGAGACCAATTGACAGTTGATACGTCATACGCTACAAAATTGGACCCACATGTGAACAAGCGTTTGTATGTAGTAAGCCGTTCCAATTATCTCCTTGTTCCAATGATAATTCGTCAATTGTGTCAAATTATGAGTCTTCTTCTTATTTGTATTAAAACATAGCAACGCAGAGTTTGGTGAATTTAAAATTAGGGTGTATGCATGGTGAATTTCATACATTAGGATTTGGAATTGTAAAAAATCAAGCAGCAAACCTAGATTTTGAAATCATGGAAATGTATAGAAAATCGACTAAATTGAGTGGTTGATTTGGCAAAATCCAAAGATTTTGTAAATCTTGTGTCTATGCTTAAAATGAGCCTAATTTCATAAATATTGAAGACATCTTACCATGCATTATTTGAATTTAATGTTCTAGGGTTGAAAAAGACCCATTAGAAGATCATTATTTTCCTATTTATAACGAATGATATTAAACACTTTTTGGGCATTCCATGTTTTCTTATGTAACTGTCAATCAGTGCTTCTCAAATAGAACATTACCTCTATAAAAAACCAATCTGGAAACGAGAAAATAGTCAAGGTCAGACACACCTCCAAACTCCAATAAACGCTATTTAATGCATCTCTAAATTTTGCGTATGCTGACATCTTATCAATATAGTTATATTATGATTCAATGTAACCGCTAAGGAATTTCCACTATATTTTCTTTCATAATTTTTATGGAAAAAAATAATAGAAAGATAAAAAGGTAGCTACATACATAATATTCACACACAAAACTTTGTTTTTTTTTTTTCACCAGGTCAATAACCGTCAAACATAGTCATATCTTAACTTTTAGGTACACAACAAAAGTGTGGAAAAGATTATCAGAAGCTTCTCTCGTAATAGGTTTTCTTAGCTATGATCCTTAAAATATTAAATGGATAGTTACTGTGTTTTCTTTCTTTCTTTTTTTAAACAAGAATTTAATTCTTCAGATATCAGTAGAACAATTTAGGTTGCGTGAATAATGTACATATTTCTACTAACACAACTATAATTTTTATATTTATCTGTATATGCAAGTGATACGATATATCTTATATCTCTGAGAAAATTTGGTCATGAGTTTGTTGTGCATTATTTTAATTTAATGCGTAAACTTTTAGATATTTAAAAGAATTGAGGCGACTGCAATCTGCAATATGATGTACATATTTTAAGAAAATAAAAAAAAATATACGAATTCCAGTAAATCCTATATAAGAGTTACTCACTCTTTTTTGAATATGATATGATTAATGTTTCTATGTTTATGGGTTGAATTTAGCCAGAATTAAACTCGTCTCGGTTTTGAAGTTGCAGTCGTAATTCGGTTTATTGGTATTGACTATAGTGGCCTCGATTTTGACGGCTCACCGAAAATACGCGCAGTTGTTTAAACAATAAATTTCTGTTTTTCTCAATAAATTTTGATAAGCATAAAATTAACTAGAAGATACAATGACGATCAGAGACAAAATAGATTACAAATTCAAAATTTCTAAATTTATTATAAAGTTCTGGTTTTACGGATTACCGGTAGTTGACTTTGACCCAAAAATACAGTGTCACTTTGCATGTAGTCGCGTTGTCATCAACCATAAACACTACTTAAATACTTTTACTGATTTTGTTTTACGTAATATTTATGACATTATAATGAATTAGACTCTGATTTGCGCACTATTGCGTATTCCGTACGCTCCAACTATACAATTAATGCCTTCAAATTATCCTCCTAAAACTTACAGTAGTTAATTGCAGTTCTAAATAATTTCCTACTTTAATGTTTCACTGTGCTGAAAACATACATACAGTATGCCTCATTTTGTCATCATAAAAAAAAACTACATACGCTCCGCTATATTTAAATATCACTTAAATACATAATTTTACACACTCGGTAATATTGTCTCTATAATTCTACTATAATAAAATATATCATTTCTGCGGAACTTCTGACCCATAAAAAATTAAACAAATAAATGAAATTCAAAATAGTGTCCATGCCACCATCATATCATGTTCATCATCCAAATGTTTGTCGAACATACATACAATAAAGGAAATACAAACTGATCTTTTTTAACGGTCGTGCGTGTACGTGTGTGGTGTGTGTCAAAGCTTGGAAGGCTGAACAATTTGGTGCACCTACCTACATTATTTATATATAGGTGGCAAAATGCCTTGACCATGCATATTGTTTTGACGCATTTCTTTGCTTCCATCATCACCATCATCATAATTTATCATCATTGGGGCAACCATGTTATGATGTTATCATCATAGGATTTCATCATACACAATCGCACAATTTTCCACGCAATATAATATAAATTCCAAAGAGATTTGAAATTGTCAAACTTCGGTTGCCGCAATTGCATTAAGTGCGGATTGACGTAGTTAAGAATGAATTAATTTTTATTTGTTTGTTCTTTGTTTTAAAGAGACGAAAAAAAAAAGAAAAAGGAAAAATTAATATATTAGCAGGTGGTTGTAATTTCAGTTGTGTGTATAGTACAGACATTTAGTGAAGCTTTTTTTTGACTATTTTTGGCGGTAATGAGTCAATCTTTACACCATAAATTCAGTGGCCAATTAGATAGCTTTTTTGAGGTATGCTATATTAGCGAGAGGTTCATAATACATAAATCATAAATGTGATTGACGATTGACGTACATTGTAGGCTAAAGATAAAAAGCATTCAAACATAATATATGACGAACACTACACTAGGGAGTCCAGTGCAATAGACTTGCTAAGCATGACTAAATCATTGATTTGATTAATTTTCTGTATTATCATTGGTCAACCAATTTTCAACAGGAATTTTATGTGAGCCCAAACTACTCTGAAACGTGAACAAGTCTGGAAAGCCCTAAAACATGGACATTTAATGTACTTATTTTTTGCTATTTAAAATAAGTTACAATGCAAAGTGCCAATGAGTGATCCACTTTCACTTTCGATTGCGATTTAATTCGCTAGCTTACCTAAGATCTTAAGTCTTGACAGTGGCGTAGATAAGAGGGGGGGGGGGTCAAGGGGATCAATCCCCCCCCCCCTTCGGTCTCACATTTTTTATTATAACTTTAAGTATATGTAAAACAAAGCAAAAGTAACATTGGATCTGGAGTTTCACACAGGCTCTACTGAAGTAATCTAGAAGTGCTGCTAGAAAAATTAAATGTAAGCACCGATTGAAAATTTATTGCCGGAAAATCTTAATGTTCGGCTCAAAAATTTAAAAAATAATGTGGAACATGGAGTGCTCTTCCACAGAAGCGCAATTTCCAATGGGGAAAGAGTGGAAAGCTAATGCAAATGAAGAGAAAACGCTGCCAAACTGCTTCCAATCTTTCATCATCCTTTATTGATTGATTTTATCAACATTATTTTTTCTTTTTTTAAGTTAAAACGAACTATCAAAGCTATAAGCAGGAATATTTTTTTTTTTGCCAAAATCTTTTATAAAAAAACTTGTAGAAACTTCCAAAATTGAAAGATAGTTTTATGCAGTAATTCGAAAACAAATTAACAATCAAACAAACGGTAACGGAGTTCCGCAGTACCCTAGCGTTCCGTGAAAATCTCTCAGGGATTTCGCGAAGATATCAAAAAATAGGAAAAATGTAGAAAGAGCTTTTGACAACAAAAAGCAAACAATCCATACGAAAAAATGTTTGTAAGTTTTCAAATTCCAAACTTATTCTGCTACACTGCAGCAGGAATCAACTTAACTGTAAAATATTTGTAAAGCATCGATGGATTTTCTTTTACAACTTTCTACTATCTGAAATAGAAAAGGAAGTACAAGCATACCTCGACTTAGGATGCTAATTGGTTCCAGAAAAATGCGTCCTAAGTCAAAAATGTTGTATCTCGAATAACCATTTCGCACGTAGGTAAGAAGACGGTCACACTCCAAACTCGTCACTTTTTAGTTAATGATACAATTTTATAAGGACAAGAGGTATTTAAAGTATAGATTATGTTCACCTCAACAGCAACTAATTTGCTGAATATTCTTCAAATCTTTCTTTGGCGGTCTCTTATTCATAACTGGGGGAGTGCTAGGGCCTATTTTCTTTTTATTCTTAAACTTATTGAAGCACTGGTGATGGAAACTTATCTGCATATTATTTGTTAAGCTGATCGTTTTATATTTGAAAAATAAATCCTCTTCGGTGGTTCGGAACAAGGACACAAAATTGAGGAATTCAGTTAGAATCTCTACTCAAGGTAAAAGTCCACGCTCCTGTGAGAGATTAGGCCCAACTGGTGAACACAATTTTTGGAAGCATACATTCCTTTATCAATTCCACCGAATGGCGGAAAATAAAGGTTGATTCCAAATTGACGACTGAACTCTTTTGCTGAAATTTAGAACAAACGTTCAGTTAACAAAGGAGATACGGATAAGTGAAATACAACCTCGTACTAATCGATGGATGGAAAAAGGGATTCAAATCCATAGCCATAGTAAGCTCTATGGATTCCGGTAGCGACAGTTGTCCTTTTGAATGCATTTTAATTGGCAAGCAGAGGACAATTGAACATTGTAAAGCAAGAATGTACAGTGAAAGCTTTCGACGTCCTTTCAATATTCATTCGAATGCATTTCTTCCTTCGCGTAACACCATACTGAAAAGCAACGTGGTTTCAATAGGGAATATCAAGATCCAATCTTTCCCCTGACTTAACCAGGTCTGAATTTATTTTATTCGGTTCTTGAAATATTTATGAAAATTAACTACGCACAACTGAAAAAGTTCACGTTCGAACAGTGAAAGTCCAAAACGTCTCTAAAATTATAGTGAGTAAAAAGAGCACCATTTCGTCACATGAATTTTTAGTACAAAGGTGTCTTCTAAAATCCTTTAATATTTGAGTTTTAGTGAAAAAAAAATTGTAGCAATAGCAAGTATTTTAGATTTTTCGCAGTGTTTTAAAAATGTATGCCAGCCTGTTCAAATAAGTCTATTTAGCAAGAAAAAAGTTCTGTACTGGGTAACTAAGAGCGCACTTATTATATGCGCTTCATTTTAAAAGTTTTCGTAATTTCGCAGAAACTGTTTGCCGCCAGATTCGTTTTTAAATTAAAGCCCTAATCCTTTACACATTCGTTGAACTCTACTTGGAGGTCCTCAACGAAAGAAGCCTAATTGCCATTGACAAAAGAAAATTCTTCAAACAACGGTCCAATAAGTAATAAGAAGCTTTCTGGATCAGGAAAGAAAAAGTGTAAGAACAGAAGAGCTATTTATGTCTAAAGTCAACAGGTATGTTTTGAAAAAAAGCGAAAATTTGTGTGAATACTGTGAATTCACTCACCGTACTAAAATAGCCAAAATTATCGAAGCAACCTTTTCAGGACTCTGTTTTTATCGTATGGCAAAATTTGCTCCAAAAAACTGCTAATTTAGTGTAATAAATACAGAACTCAACATTTGATAACCGTAAAAGTATAAGTAATCTTGCAAAATGATTCCCCCCCCCCTTTTTCGAAAAGCTATCTACGCCACTGAGTCTTGACGATTGTTTGCTGCTTTTCTCTAGTAACAGCTTTCCAAGTACTGCTCCACACACCACAGTTTTGGTTTTTACAATCTGGTTTGCACAATTTTGGACAACCCACCGAAAGCACTTGGCTGTGGAATGCTCTTGATACCGCAACAGCATTGAATTAATAGATAAACTAATATTTACGGGGGAGTTGAATTTCCACTCAGACTAGGCACTTTTGTTAAATTTTTCGTTAACCCGGCTGCATTTAACTCCTCCTCGAGATGCAGAGCTATTACGCTCAGATAGAGGCGCTGGGTTGAGCGGCTAAAGAGATCGGACTCTCAGTTGAATAGAGAGGATAGAAGAGCATCTAAAGCGCTTGGGCTCCTATTTGGAAGAGGAAAAACAGCTTAAGAGCTTGGGCTCCTATTTTAAGGAAGAGGAAAATCATGTTACATAATTTTTCTTTCTATGGATGCTGTGGATGTGAGATAAGAGGCTTCTTGGTATGTTTCGGCAGGAGATGCGATCCTGTAGAACCAAGCAAAGCCAGAATTTAAAACGGACATTGATCTCGCAAGTGGAATATGCAGTTCAAACAAAAGCCAAAAGTAGCATTGAATATAGACGAGCTACGGTCTGAAAAGCAGAATCGGTGGCCAATTGAATATAATCAGAATCAGCAATAAAAGTCTAAACATGTTCAGGGGCCATTTTCGTTAAATGGTGCAGAAAATTTAGCTCTATAATTAAAAAAAACAGGCGCGACAGTCCAAAATTGGACTAAAGCCACAGATGTGTTAGTGAAATACAATTTCCAAGATCCTAACTACTTTTTTGTTGAGGTGTTGAGATCAGCAGCACACTCAGCAATGTTATTTATCTCTTTATATGGGTACTCGTTTAACATCTGAGTGAGATCATAGTTCGTCACAAGAGGTGTGAGTTCGAAAATCACCATAAACTCGAACCCATTACCCTGTGCACCGAAATTTTGCCTAAGAATATTTTCGCGACCAACGATTTCAACTCCTAAGAAAATCTTAATGTTGAAAAAATGTCGGGCCCCAAAATCTGCCACTTCTCTCCAAGGGAAAAAGATTCACCTTCCTTAATCATAGGACCTGATTGTTATTGGGCTCTAAGTTGATGGTCTGCAAAATGTTTATTTCAAACCATGCTAATAGACAAAATCTGTCCGCAAAAGTAATTGAAATTCATACTTGGTTATATAAAATACATATTCGTAGGATGCAAAAATAATTGCTTACGCCTTGAAGTTTTCTTCGAGTTATCTGTACGAAACCACAAAACTTTGGGGAAAATACATACCAAAATTGAGGACATTGAGGGAAAAAAAAGTTTCGCCCCAATCGGGACTCGAACCTCCGACCTTCAGTCACAAGGTCCGACTGAGATATAGACGCTTAGAGGTCGTTTCAATGCAAACATTCCAATGTGACATTTCCGAAATTGAATAATTTGATATTTCTCCCACAGTGGGCTCTTCTCCACCCACAGACAAAGTTCTGCGTAAACCCATAGAGCTGGTAAGTTGCTATGCCAAAAATACTACAGACATGCACCGCAGTGTGTGTATAGAATGGAACAATAAGTCAAGTTTTCTACCATTAGTTAATACTTCTTCTTCTCAGCACCGTATAGCCCCATGTGGGGCCATGGTGCGTTAACTCAGCCGTTTATAGCCAATTTCGAGGCAACGTTACATTGCATATCATTTCCTATCCGCACATCTACTGAAAATGTTGGACCACGCCGAGATTCGATCTCCGGACCTCTAGATTACTAGAGTGCGACTCAACCAAGTGAGCCACAGAGCGGTTAATACTTGCACCCACGAAATTAGGGAACCAGAATTAATACAATAATTGTTCTTCGAGTTATGTTTTTTTCTATTTGGCATACTCTCTAAGGTAGCGTGTAGTGATCCGAATGTTCCATGCGATTTTTCAAGTCTTTGGGAAATTAACAAAAATGATGTACATTTTTCAGTGCTGCACGGTAGGTCGAAATACTGCATGTCTGGTCACCTTAATGTAGATCTTATACTGATAGGAAGTTTTTTTTTATTGTAAAACACTCTCTTTATTGCCATGCGACTCAGCATAAGCAAAAATCGTTAAAGGTTCGATGAAACACCTGATCGTTGCTGCTGAAACAAATCTAGACATTGACCCTACAGTCCTAAAAAAATTTCCGTAACTTTCCGCAAGACATCCAGTGATAACTGTTCGCATTCTTGTCGAATATGATTGTTTAAGGCCTGTTGTCAAAGGGGTCCAATTGTTACATCGGGCGATTTTGCGGTCATGGGTGTGAAATTGTCGTCAGGACCCTTTTGTAGGCACAAGGAAAATGCTTTATATTAAACCCTTCTAAGTAAGTAATTTATTGTTAAGCAAGAATAGTAACTTGTCCAGTTTCCAGAAGTCGAACAACGCAGAACTATGTCTAGCAAAATTTTTAATACATATTTACATGGGCGTAGCCAGGATTGGTAGATTTAAGGCCAGAAGTCATGAAGTGATAGAACATTGGTTTTGGGAAATTTTGGCGGAAAAATATTTCCTTGCGATGACCAATGATTAGTTGGACAACATGATCTGACACATGTGATTGGAATGTTTTCGATAACAAAACCACACTAAAGGAAAAAAAATAGCTTTGGCAAGGCTAGGCGAAACAAGAAATTGCAGAATTTGATGATATTGTCGAAATTACACTCATACATCCCAGTTTCGGATACCAATGCCTGAAACTGTATCATTGGGTAGAAGACAGTCTCTAAGCAGACGCGAATGCTCCCTGCTATTTCTTAGCTACGCTACATATATATATATTTTATATGGTCGCAGATGTTTCCTTCAATGCGTTACAAACTTCATGACAAAGTTAATAAAGCCTTTTCGCTTAATAAGCGAAGGGTTAAAAAAACAATAATGTTGTAATTTTTCGCGATTTTGAACCTGTTTTTCCGCGAAATTCCTACGCCCATGAATATTTGGATTTTTTTTCCAGTTGTATCGTTGACAATTATACCTGTAGACACCATCATCTTGTTCCTATGGATTTCGCGCCCAACGTAAAATTCCTTTGATCGATTGAGGATAATGGGCTGTCGTTTCAGAGTATGTGGTCTTAATGCGTCGTATGACCTCTAAATTCTCTCTCTGGGTGTCATGTCTTTCCTTGATTGTGGGTGTGCTGCTACTGATGATCTCACTGATGTGCTCGGCTTTCGGCTGTGATTGATAACTTCCCTAATATGTTCGTTGAATCGTACTGTTACTAGCCGCTTGGTCTGTCCAAATGTACGCCTTAACGCAGTCACTACATGCAATCTGATAGATTCCGCTTTTTTCCTCCTGCTTCAACGGGTCCTTTGCGCTACCTAATAAATTCCTCACAGTGGTGTTTTTACTTGAGCCGACGACCTGTAATTTGAATTTAGATAACATTTTTTAATTTTATGAAACACGTGGGAGTTGGGGATACCAATTCTTCCTGGTGTGTTATCAGAAGCCAGTTCAAACAGCGTCGTAAGACTAGACCCATTAATATGTTGGGTCTACCTTCTGATCAATGTTTCCACGTCCTGTGGACCATATCCATTTTTTACCAGGGTGTCAATAATGAAATCGCATTCTTTGGTATATTCCGCGCTGGACAGTGGATAGGTGATCAGTCGGTGGACCATTCAATTATAGGCCACAATTTTCTGGGCAAACGTATGATTGGAGGTGGCTGGTATCGTTCGCTGTGTAGCTCTGGGCTTCCGGTATATCCCGAATGTGCGGGCTGATGGTATTGCCTAAATGCTGACACTCCTTAATAAGCCATTTGGTTATATTATTTATTATATGTCGGTGAATTAGAGTAGGCGATGATTTCCAGCATCTCGTTGCCCTCCTTGTGTATCTTAGGTTGGCAAACGGATCCTAGGTAGAGCTGGGTTCGGCATCCTTAAACGATTAACGTTTTTAAACACAGCACCTGCTTCTCTTATCGCACGCTCAACTCTTTTCACCGATTTAGGGAGCGGGTCTTTCCTGAGTTCGAAGTAGTTTCCATTGGCGAGTTTCTCTACGATGCGACGGCCTTATCATAATCATCTCGATCCATGATCACCACGTTGTTCCCCTTTTCGGCTTTGAGGAAATATACCGGTTTCGCCTTTAGTTCCCGTACGGCATTATTGTCATGGTCGTAACTATTTCGCGGCTTTTATTACGGATGACTTTACACTATCTATATTCTGTCTAAAGCTTTGGCCGAATTAAAGTATTAAAGAGGTGTCATTTGTGCGGGGAGTAGGAGATCCATTGATCCAGTTTGGCCTAACATGCATGCCTCACAATTTTTTTAGCTCCGGCAGCGCTGTCGAGGTTGCACTAGCGCCTACACCCTACACTCTAATTTGGCACCCTGAAACCTAACCAACGTTGCTGGTTAGAGCTACATATACATTCCAAAGTAGCAAGGGACCATTCATCTAGTCGCCGTGTCGGGCGGAGCAGAGAGGAGTGGCATTTAAACTATTCTAAGCTGCACAGGCACACCATCAAAAAACAAATGGTTAGTACTCAAACGGCAAGAACAAACGAGGGAACAGGAGCTCAAGTGGTTAGCCCATATGGCCGAGGATAGCTACCCTTATGGGAAACCTCACCCTATAGAAACTATTATGGAGCTTGGTTTCAACTATGTTATCAAACGTTTGTGTGATAGAAGGCCTTAACGTCTTTTAATATTTTATTTTTAGCATTGGAACAACTTTCTAGAGCTTCGGAAATCTAATCTTTTAATAGCAGGAGATTCACTGAACCTATTCCCTGAGAAATGGCCGCGCAAAAATTATAAGACATCGCCTTTCTCAGGTATTTGTATTTGACCCCAAATCTATTGTAGTCTGAACTGAGCTTAACTATGGTGCAAGGAATCTGCGATTAAGTTGTGATCCTTCAGCAATAAATGTCCCTTCATCACCCTCAGTTGATGAGACCCATTGAAAATACTTTTTATGCTTTCTTTATTCAATTTTTCGTATTACTTCAATCGTCGTTGCTAACACTATTATTTCGTCTATTACAGGTGGCTAAAGGATATTTTCAAAACAGGCCTGAAACGACCTATAACCAACGACGATATGTACCAAAATGTAGCTGGACTCGATAGTGAAATGCTTACAAATAAATTGGAAACGTACTGGGAGGAGGAAAAAACGAAAGAACGACCGAGCTTCATACGATCTGTTTGCCGTGCGTACATTATCAACTCATTCATCATAGGCATATTCTATACAATAGCTGTAGTTAGTTTAAGGTGAGTCCTGTACATCTAAAACATCTAAAGAAGTTTCTTTTATTAAGGTTTTCGCTTTTCGCCCTACAGAGTCATACAGCCAATGTGTTTGGGCGGTCTAGTCTCATATTTCGTCAAAGGACAAACATCAACCAGTCGCACGGAAGCATGGTTCTATGCCAGTGGCATTGTGATATCATCGTTTCTCATAGCCGTTATGTTTCATTCGTTCGTCCTCTACGGTTATATGGCCGGAACAAAAGTTCGATTGTCGGCTTCCGGGCTGGTGTATCGAAAAATTCTGAAAATGTCAACACTTCAAGTTAACGACGGAATGAGCGGACGTGCCATCAATATACTCTCCAATGATGTAGATAAATTCGATTCGGCACTACAGTTTTTCCACGACCTGTACAAGGGTCCTATCGAAGCAGTGATTTTCGGCTACCTCATGTACCGGGAAATCGGAATCTCGGCGGTAATTGGAGTGCTGTTTCTGTTGAGCTTTTTGCCACTTCAATCGTGGGCTGGAAAGAAAGCGTCACACTATCGACAACAGACTGCCAAACGAACAGACTATCGAGTGAAGCTGATGAATGAGGTGATACAGGGAATTCAAGTGATCAAAATGTATGCTTGGGAGAATCTGTTTGCAAAGATCATTTCCGATGCGAGACGTCGTGAAATTAATGCTGTACGTGGAACGAACTATATTCAGGCATGTTTGCAGTCCGTATCAATGGTATCCAAAATGGCGCTGTTCATGGCCCTCGTCTCGTATGTTTATTTTGGAGAAATTCTGTCGGCTAGCAAGGTTTTCGTGGTGACATCGTACTTCAATTCGTTGAACGAATCTATGGTGCGCTTGTGGTCTCGTGGACTGATCTGTACTGCCGAGGCACTCGTGTCGGCCAATCGCGTAGAGGCATTTTTGCTTGATAGTGAACCGGTCGAGGAGGAGGACTCAACATTTATCAAGAACATTGCCAACAGTATGCTCGAAAGTCGTAAGTCCATTCAAAGCAACTTGTCCGTAATTCAGTTGAACAAAGTGCGCCGATTGCACAATCCTGATTCGGAAAAACGAGGAATTGTCCTTCAAAATGCCTCAGCATCTTTGAGCAATGACGAAAACTACATTATAAAAGGATTTGATCTTACCATCAAAGCCGCGGAGACGGTCGGCATCATAGGACCTGTCGGATCGGGAAAGTCGTCCTTGCTCAACATTCTTATCGGCGAGCTGGAACTCGACGAGGGATACGCTATTATCAATGGAAAAATCAGCTATGCCAGTCAACAGGTTTGGCTTTTCGAGGGATCGGTTCGTGATAATATCGTCTTTGTTGAAAACTACGATCCCGTTAGGTATCGCGAAGTCGTTCACGCTTGCGCTTTGGACAGAGACTTGGAGCTGTTGCCGCAAGGAGATCAGACGATTGTCGGCGAGCGAGGTATAAGTTTGAGTGGCGGTCAAAGAGCGAGAATCAATTTGGCTCGTGCCATTTACAAAGAAGCGGATATATATCTTTTGGACGATCCCTTGTCGGCCGTCGATGCTGAAGTTTGTCGACATATTTTCGATAATTGCATTCGTGAATTTCTGCATGGTAAAATATGCTTGCTGGTAACGCATCAAGTTCAACTGCTAAAAGATATGGAGCATGTGTTGCTTATAACGTCGGGTCGACTGGAGGCCCAGGGAAGCTACCAAAACCTTCAATGTTTACCTGGTATGGAGTACATGCGTGAACTGAGTATCGAATCGGTCGATGATTACACCGAAACCAAGAAGGCAACAAAGAAGAAGCCACTGAAAAGACATTCTGAAGCGGACTCGGAAGATCGTAAAGAGCATTTGGCCACCGGCTCGGTGGACTGGCGTGTATACAAAGGATATTTCAGAGGACTTGAAGGCCAGTGGATCCTGGTGCTGAATTTAGTGCTGTTCGTCCTGGTTCGCTGTTTGCTTTCATCTTTGGATATTTTCTTGTCAGCATGGTAGGTCACCGACTTTTTATTGCCGAATATATTTTACCGATAAATTCTATTCAATTCAGGGCCACGTGGGAAGAGAATGTAACATTTGCATTTGGAATGTGGAAACGTAATTCGACAATCGTTATCGAAGATTATCAACATGCCATCAGTGACCAGCGTGGGGAATACGTTTTGACCTATGCTATTCTGCTCGGGTGCACGTTCGTCTTCTTCCTGACGAGAACCTTTACATTTTTCACATCATGTTTGCGGATATCAAGAAATTTGCACAACTATCTGTTCAACGGAGTGACTCGTGCGACAATGTGGTTCTTCAATACAAATCCGTCGGGAAGAATATTGAATCGATTTTCGCGAGATATTAATGTCATTGACACGACACTGCCGAATTCCTTGTTCATTTGTGGAATGGTGGGTAGTTTTCAGTTTATTTGATTCAATAGACGCCTAACTGGTTTTTGATTACAGTTCGTACTGGACATAGCCTCGGTGTTAACCATTGTAGCAATGAATAACTACACTTTGCTTATTCCGGCCTTGGCAATGGGAATCCTTTTCTGCTTACTCCGTCATTTATATGTTAGCTCTAGCCGGTGTTTGAAACGAATCGAATCAACTGGTAAGTAGTAATTCAGAACTGTAACCTGGCGGCTATTATGTAACGGATTTCTTTTTTCATTCAAAATCAGCCCGTAGTCCTGTCTATTCGCACACCAATCAAACCTTCCAAGGACTCACTACAATTCGAGCTTTGAATGCCCAGGCTATTATCGAGAAGGAGTATCATAACTTCCAAAATTTCAACTCATCCGCATGGTTCCTATTCATAAATGCCACGCGAGCATTTGGCCTTTGGTTGGACGTAATCTGTGTTTTGTACGTCGTCATTGTGACCTTCAGTTTTCTATTGCTCGGCGACGATTTCGACAGCGGAAATGTTGGTCTCGTCATTATGCAATGCCTGCGTTTGACCGGTCTCTGTCAGTTTGGTATCCGACAAACGGCTGAACTTGAAAATCAAATGACTAGCGTTGAAAGAGTAACCGAATATACCGAACTTCCAGCCGAGCCGGCTCTGGAGTCACGGGAAATGTACAAACCGCCCAAAAGCTGGCCTCAGCATGGATGCATTAAATTCATAAATGTCAGCCTAAAGTATTCTGAAAAGGCTGCGTGGGTGTTGAAGGATGTCAACTTCACCATTGAACCTAAGGAAAAGGTCGGAATTGTAGGACGTACCGGAGCGGGAAAGTCGTCAATTATCCAATCGATATTTAGGCTTGCAACTCTTGAAGGTGTTGTAGAAATTGACGAAATTGATACAAGCAATTTAGGACTACACGATTTGCGAAGCAAGATTTCTATAATTCCCCAAGATCCAATTCTGTTTTCGGGAACACTGCGTTATAATTTGGATCCGTTTGAGGAGAAATCGGATCATGAAGTGTGGCAGGCACTGGAAGCGGTAGAGCTTAAAAGTCATGCAATGTCTCTGGCGTCTGGGTTGGATAGTCCAATGTCGGATGGCGGATCTAATTTGAGTATGGGTCAAAGACAGCTGGTCTGTCTGGCACGTGCCATACTGCGAAATAATAAGATTTTGATATTAGACGAAGCCACGGCTAATGTTGATCCTGAGTAAGTAATAGTTTTCGGATTTTATGTTTTAATTTTTCTTGTAATCAAAGACTGACGTCGACATGGTTCGCTCTCATTTCCTATCCTATTGCTTAAATCAGTTGAGTCATACGGTTGAACCTCGATATCACTATGGCTTCATGATTGATTTATGAGCGAAACCCAAGCGATCATGTCTATTAATATTCTGGAAATGCAGTCAATTCACACAATTTTCTTCTTCTTACTTTCAGAACGGATCAACTTATCCAAAACACAATACGACGAAATTTCAAAGATTGTACCGTACTCACAATCGCACATCGACTCAACACTGTAATGGATAGTGATAAAATCATTGCAATGGATGCCGGACGTGTCGTAGAGATAGGACATCCCACCGACTTACTGACACGTAACAATGGCTACTTTAGAAATTTGGTGGAGAAATCTGGAACAAGTATTGCCGATTTACTAGCCGACCTACAAACAAAAGCCAATAATTTAAGAAATGTTCATTGATGTAACGTATCTGTGGTAAACTAGAAAACAAAGAATACGAATATCTCCTGTAATTATAATAGTATTAGACGAACTAAAGGTATGATATACGGTCATATCGCACGATCAAGTGATTTTAATGTGTAAATAGAACGTGATAGTAAGCTAGATGTTATAAGAGTCTCCTTCGGAGCACATTTGTTTTATAATATTTATAAAATTTATTTAATCGTACTGAATAGGGAAGCATAGTTAGATAGACTGCCGTTTCAATAGATAGGTTTTATTTGATGAATAAATAACGTTTGAAATCATTTTTTTTATTTTTTAAACACATTGAACATTTTCTAAAACCGCAAACAAAGCATATGCACCGAAGATCAGTAGTAGTATGCAGAATACGCTAAGCTCCTTGAAGCGTCCCTCGATTCAGGAATAATGTGCTTTCTTGGAGCAAATGGCAAATTGATAAGTTGACTGATTTTGCAGGCCCATTTCAGAGTAAACTTTTTACCATCAACTCGATTAAAAATATCAAGATTAATTCTGTCCTTTATCTGATATATATATATATATATATATATATATATATATATCTATATCTCTGATATATATATGTTGATCAGATGTACATTACTTCGTATTGTAATAGTACATCACTTTTTTCTCTGTCGTTATGCCAGTTACACTCCCAGTCACTTGAATAGGGACACTGCACCCAGTGACAGTTGACCCGTAAATCCAAGCCCAAGGCAAGCAGGTGGTCACCCTAATTGTGCACGGATAGAAGAAATTTAAGATGAGATTGTTACGCCTTTTTCCTATTCGCCACCTTGTAGCTACCGTAGTAGTTTTGAATTGGGGCTCTCGCGGCGGGACTCTACAACCGGCAAGTCTCAGCGAGACGGGCGTGGGCGCCACACGTTTCAAAACGTCCCTGTTCGACGGACCCGAAACGTGAAGTGGTCCGCCGGTTCGCCGAAGCCCCAATCCAACACTCCGACTTCCACACACCTAGCACAACAACGATCGCGGGAAAGGCACCGTACGCCAACCCACCGCACTTCACAACAGTTATAAGACACCAGAAATTCAAACGTTATAATTTTATTAACCAACTAATTACCGGCCGGCGCATCCACCACTCTGTTGCCCCGACGACGACTCCTTGCGGCGGCACTGACTGTACCACGATGACAATGACGACGACTTGCAACGTGTACTACGATGACGATGACGACGACTTGCAACGTGTACTACGATGACGACTACGACTCGACTCACCCTTGCACGGGCTGTACCACGGTGACGACGACTCGACCCTTGCACGGCTTGCTACCACGTGCAACCTGCTGTACCACGATGACGATTACGACTCGACTCACCCTTGCACGGCCTGTACCACGGTGACGACGACTCGACCCTTGCACGGCTTGCTATCACGTGCAACCTGCTGTATCACGATGACGATTACGACTCGACTCACCCTTGCACGGGCTGTACCACGGTGACGATTACGGCTCGACTCACCCTTGCACGGGCTGTACCACGGTGACGACGACGACTCGACCTTTGCACGGCTGCTACCACGTGCAACCTGATGTACCACGATGACGATTACGGTGACGATTACGACTCGACTCGACTTGCACAGGCTGTACCACGGTGACGACGACTCGACCCTTGCACGGCTTGCTATCACGTGCAACCTGCTGTACCACGATGACGATTACGACTCGACTCACCCTTGCACGGGCTGTACCACGGTGACGATTACGGATCGACTCCCCCTTGCACGGGCTGTACCACGGTGACGACGACTCGACCTTTGCACGGCTGCTACCACGTGCAACCTGCTGTACCACGATGACGACGACGACTCGACCTTTGCACGGCTGCTACCACGTGCAACCTGATGTACCACGATGACGATTACGGTGACGATTACGACTCGACTTGCACAGGCTGTACCACGGTGACGACGACTCGACCCTTGCACGGCTTGCTATCACGTGCAACCTGCTGTACCACGATGACGACTAGACTCACCCTTGCACGGGCCGTACCACGGTGACGATTACGGCTCGACTCCCCCTTGCACGGGCTGTACCACGGTGACGACGACGACTCGACCTTTGCACGGCTGCTACCACGTGCAACCTGATGTACCACGATGACGATTACGGTGACGATTACGACTCGACTCGACTTGCACGGGCTGTACCACGGTGACGACGACTCGACCTTTGCACGGCTTGCTACCACGTGCAACCTGCTGTACCACGATGACGATTACGGTGACGATTACGACTCGACTCCCCCTTGCACGGGCTGTACCACGGTGACGACGACGACTCGACCTTTGCACGGCTGCTACCACGTGCAACCTGATGTACCACGATGACGATTACGGTGACGATTACGACTCGACTCGACTTGCACAGGCTGTACCACGGTGACGACGACTCGACCTTTGCACGGCTTGCTACCACGTGCAACCTGCTGTATCACGATGACGACGACTTGCAACGTGTTCCACGGTGACGACGACGACTCGTTCTTGCAACACCACCTGCGAACTGAGACCAAGCAAAAAAAGAAAAGAGACCCGACTTGCGTTGACACACGTGACTCCCGTCGGCTCCACTGGACCTCCCAGGTCCGTTGCGACGAGACTTTACCGCTACCACCTGATGACTGCGACGAAGCAAAAAGAAAGAGGCCCGGCTCGCGTTGACACTCGCTTTTATAGTCATCGGACGCCATCATACAGCCTATCGGCAAGTATCGGAACTGCATTTTAGTTAAATTAGTGACCGTTGTCGCTGCTGTCACTAGATATTTGGTTTTTGTATCCGCTATATCGGTCAGCTGATGATGTGATGGTGTATTTAGATTTCGGGCAGTGGCAGGATGGATGCGCGTTATAACAATAATTTCAATCTTCTAACATAATAGTCAATAAATGCAATTATAAAATATTTAATTAGCCTATAGCGTGGTGGGTTGGGTAACAAGATACAGGGTCACTTAAAAGGAGTGCCTGATCTTGGTATTCCAATATCGTTGGCTAAGGATTGTCATGAAAAGGATATTAGTGCCTAGTTGGTGGATCTACCACAAAAGTGGTAAAGTCCAAACACTAGATGAAAATGTTGTTTTGACAGCTATAAAAACACAACCTTCTATCTTAGTCGCAGCTTCATAATGGTCACGAACAGTGGCGTAACGTTTTCCAAATTTCTTGTGTTCGAAATCGAGATGGGAGCCCTTCACGTACGATTTTTTACACAAGGCAAAATTGACCGAATATAACCCAAAAGTCTTCAAAAGAGCAAGAGTAATGAAAATCTTAAATTTTAGCAACAAGTTCCAAATGTTTTTTTAATTTATTGAGAGAAAATTGAAATTCGAATATTTATACGGGAGAACTTGTACGATCATCTATTTATCACAAAATCCAAGATAATCGGCGAAAAGATACAACCTCCCTCTAGGAGTGGTCCTACATACCGGCTCGTAGGAGTCGTTGATCGTGATTGCCATAGAACTGCGGATCACAACAGCTAACTCACATGATCACATAATGTAGAGTTTTGACAATCCTGAGCAAGTTAAACGACCAGCAGCCATAAGCATTTCCATGTCCATGTTCAAGGCGACCTAAATCGAATGATGATACAGTGGCGTTACGTTTCTAAAATATCTTGTGTTCGAGATCGAGATGTAATTAATATTTAAACAAAATTGTTGCAACTGTAGTATAGCTGGACCAATATTGAAATTTCAAGTGAATCCAGAACTATGTATGTATATTGACGATTCACACTATCAACAGGATTTATGAAAACCTAAAACGATTCAAACGATTTGTGTTCGTAAAAAAGTGTAAAATTACACTTACAGGTTGATAACGTGGATCGAATGATTAAACGGATTGTGGAAACGAAGGCCTCTACTGTAAATGTGACATTTATTTTCAAAGATGTGTGCATACTCTTGACCACGATTTCGTATAGATTTGGTTTGAGATTTCGGTTGAAATTGCGTTCATTTCGTTGAAAATGTATATAAAGTCACTTTCTTTTTTTCCGAAATGATCTTCATTTAAATTTATTGTGAATAGTTATTAAAAATTGTCAACGCTGTATTTGTAGCAATATTCATAGAGTAGAGAACCGGAGCGGATACAACACCATATATGACAAAAAAAAATAAAAATTTTATTTTCATTTAACTCAATACCATAGGTGAAGAAATTACAATGAAACATGAGCTTAAATGCCGCTACACATTTCTTAAAATTAGAGCCTTTAAGTCCTTGTAAAAATAACGTAAATTTTGGTGAGAATACAAAATACAATATAACAATAATTTTGAAGCAAGAGGTTTGCATTTTTATGGACTCACTTTAGTTACTTTAGAGTGAAATTACTAATTTGTGCTTCAAAAAATATGAGTGCTTTCAATCGTTCTTTTTGAAGCGATATACGGTTTAATAAGAAATCTCGTGCTTTTGAAGCCACTCTCAGTTTTTGGTACAAATTATCAACATAAAAATAAATAAAATAAAATAATTGAATTATATTTTTCTGGTATTATTTGGAAATTTGCTGTATCTTGGGCGGAAGGAAAGAGGCCAATTAGACAATCAATTAGCAATCGATTTTTTTTTCTCCCGGGGCTTCGCAAAAGGTAATGCCATGGTAAAAGTGCAGTTCTTCAGCGTACAGTAAAATGCTTCTCGAAGTTCTCGCTTCAAATTGCTTCGTAGCAAAAAAAAACCTTTCCCCGTAGAGCACTGAAACATCCGTCGTAAATTAAGCTTCAATACTCCAGTGACACGCAGAAATCTACATAAAGTTATTTTTTAATCACACATAGCCACTACGCTCGGGGGCCCCTGGTGGCTGGGGGCCTGTGTTCGACCGCACACATGGAACACCGTACGTTACGCCACTGATGGTAAAACTCCTCCAAAGATAGGTAAATGTTTCATGTAGGGTAAGCTGACCAGACGTACAGCATTTTGCTGTACAGTACAGCATTTTGACCTGTCGTACAGCATTGGGAAATGAACAGCAAAATGTACAGCACTCTCCATGCCTCACAATGAAGCCTAATTGACTACATAATAAGGTCCTCGATGATGCCTGTGATTAGTCTTGTCTGCTTTAAAGGTGTAAAGTTGGACTATACTGTACCTTGTACGATCGATATTTAGCGAGATAATCGCTTGGGAAATCCTTCATTTTCGATAACTCGAGAAACCTTCTCGATCTTTCTGAAATTTGGCGCTCACATTTACTCCACATCACGGGTCCTACGTATCCTTGGAAGTTACGGCTGGCCAAGTCGCAATTTTGAGTAAATAAAAATTGTCCATAACTCGGAGATCCGAAATTTAGTACTGTTCATATTTGATAAAAATTTCAAGGCTCTAGCTGTCAAGTGATATAATCGCACTTTTATGTTTTCCAATCATCAATTTTCCATAACTCGGAGCCGACTAAAATTTCTGAAATTATGCACACTTTTAGAGATACTTGACGTATGAGATATATGTCAAGATCTTTTCTATCCGCGTTCGGAAGTTACAACTGCCAAAATCGCACATTTGTTTTTTCTAAGCTTTTAAGTCAGTAGTTACTTTGCGGGCAGCACGAAAAGCCAAATGCCAGGTCATACGACTGTCCAGTCCAACTTACAGAAATCTGAAAATTCTGAAATCTATCTTTTGTTTTAAGAGTTTAATCTTATTTCGAGTACTCTTCCTTGTTAAAGTATTTTGTGTTAGAACATACATTTGTGCTTCACCTGCTGATGATCTTTTTCCAAGGAGAACCAGTGGCGTAGATAGCTTTTCGGAGGGAGAGGGGATCGGTGGTCAGGATTTTTTTTCCAGCACAGAGTAAATTAAAAAACCGACCGTCGTTTAAAGGCTGAGATTCCGGAGGAATAGGTTTGGCAGAGCGAAGTAAATATTGCACGTCGAACAACTAGACCCCAGATGTAGAGTTTTCATAATCCCCATCATAATGTTGGTGTACCTACTTAATCGAGGTTGGACTAGCGACTCATGAATGATACGTGGGATTTTAATTCCGTCAGGCGACGACGCATCTTAGTAATAACTGAGAAGATTATAGAATCGCCTGAAGATTATGAGTGCGCAGAATACGCTCTACACCTTAAAATATCGATCCTCGAAGGTTATGGGTTGAACTTAAAATTGAAGGCCCCCAGCGCAAATGGTAAGAATCATTGTGAGTATGGTTTGTCTGCAGTATACAATAATGTTCTGCAGAGCGAGGAAACAAGACGTAAATGTACGTTGAGGCCGCCTCTGTGAAGTAACACCGAAAGATGGTCCGGCGTATGAGCGAAAGCGAACGAGATGGTTGTGATTTTATTCGAGCAAAATCGGGTATACTACCCGATGCAGCATTGTTCAAGCAAATCAAATCGTAATAAGAAGCCTATTGTATCACTAGATATTCCACACTACTGATTTTCGCTAAAATGCCAAATTTTATCAGTAAATTCCACCTCATCTGTTTCTGTGGCAGTCACATTATGCGAAAAATAACGCTTGAAGAAATCCAAAACTCATGTACGCCAAGACGCTAGGAATAGCCATAATTCTAGCCAAGGCAGTTTCAATTATGCAATTGGAAGTACTATAAAAAGGGTTACTTCCGAAATCCCCTGTGGATGGCATTTCGTTAAATAATGTTACGAAATGTACCCAATTAATAGCAACGAACTAAATTTCAAATAAATAAAATAAATTTATCACGAGGATCAATCCCCTTGACCCCCCCCCCCCTTATCTAAGCCACTAAGGAGAACATTGAGAACCTTAGGGTTCCCTGTTTAGTATCAACCGAACTCAGTTCTATTCACGAAGATATAACTTATGAAAAGAAGAATCATGGTGGTAGCCTCGTGAGATATTATTCTTTCCCCAAATCGGCGGGAAGAGGAGAGTAATACGGATGATAATTTGCTGGAAAACCGAATTCCGCAAGTATGTACAGCATTGGGTTTTCGGAAGTCTGATCACCACAATGTAGAGGAAACGACGGATAAACTTGTATTATTTGGACTGACTAGTTTATAGGCGGGCAACTGTCTCTTGATTTCTTTTGACCTAGTCAAGATTTAAATAATCGAACAACTGGATCATATTGGCACAATATTTTTTTTTTAGGTTATTGACCTTCAAGAGAAGCAAGTTGAACCTCGTATGAGTAAAAAACCAAGAAATTGCTATTGAGATATATCTATACTTAACAAGTTTGGGAGACGCTTTCTTTGAAATTAATGAATTGTTCTGATGATTGCCTTTTTGCAATTTGCAAGCCAATTGTGAAGTTGCGCCTCTCTGGTATAAACAAATTTCAATACTACAAAGCAGTGGCGGAACAACTTCACTCAGGGCCCTCCCGCCAACTTCTTGACTGGGCCCCCTACACTGGGAAAAAAAACAGAGTAAAATCAAAAAACACTCTTGAAGGTCGACCCACACTTTTCAGTCATCAGTTACAGTAATTTTCCATACAAGTTTTACAGATACAAGTTTTACAGATTTTAAGTTCATTGATTGATTGACTATCTGCCAATTCTGCATGGGAAATGACAGTGACATTCTTATATTGAGGATATAATATTGTACCGTTTATTAATGATTTCATCAATGGTTTTTTTTTTAATAAAAACGCTTACGCAGCGCAGCATTGACCTCTATAGATGTTGGTGATATTTAAGCATAGTAAATTACCTGCGCTACAATGGTACTAAATCCCGCGAACTTATGATTTGAAGACGAGCGCCCTATTCACCCTAATGCCGCACACACACGGTCAATTCAAATCCATTTTTTTGAAATTCCGTTCTGTCAAAAACGAAGGAAATGCATTCATTTGACAGAACGAAGAAATCAAAAAAATGGATTTGGACACTTCGTGTGTGGGTGGCCTAAGTTTGTAACTTGCTAGACAATTGAATAAAGCGACACGTTATTAAATATTTTAATTTAATTGTGCTCTAATTTAAATCCTTTAATTTTAAAAACGTTTGTACTTAATATTAAATGCAATAGAAAAATCTTGGTAAGACTCATTTTAAACCAAATGTGGCTTCTGCACCACCGTCCTAATGACCGTGTATATTAAGATGACCAGACTTCGGAAAACCCAATGCTGTACACATTCTTGCGGAATTCGGTTTTTAGGCAAATCATCAGTTATACTATTTCTGGGGGAGAATATGTGTTTCTCTATGGTAATATGTATTAGTGATGCCATACCGGTCCCCTGTGCTCGCAAATTCTAAAGGATACGAAGGGTATATTGTGGGCAAATTTTATCTAAATACCCTTGCAGAGTCCTTTTTTTATTTCAGATTTTCCCATAGAGGTTGATGGGGAAATCGGATGGATGGAGCTTCATAGAAACGTGCTTAGCTAGAGCCTTGAAATGTTCACCAAAATATGGACAGTGCGAAGTTCTAAAAGTCTGCCTAATTTCGAAATACAAATCAAAAAAAGTTATAGGCAATTTTCGATTTGAAAACACAAAAATGCGATTTGGGCAGCTCTAATTTCCAAACGGAACGCGGATAGGTAGGTTGAAACTTGGAGGAAATGTGCGCTAAATAGCTCTACAAGTGTGCCAAATTTAAGGAATTTTGATCTGTTCAAAAATGTACGATTGCAGAGTTGTTATCTCGTTAAATATCGATTGCACATGAATCAAACTTTACTCCTTAAATTGCATGTTTCGACGGGCCGTAACTTCTTAACCTTGACGGCTTGAGCCTTGAAATTTTCACCAAATGTGAGCAGTACGGTGCTCTACAAGTTTCCTCAATTTACAAATTTTTCGTTCACGCATTTCCGGGTAATAGACAATTTTCAATTGAAAAACTCAAAATTTGGGCAGCCGTAACTTCCGAAGGCGGATAGATACGACCGCGTGTAAACGAAATGAGAGATTCAACAAGTGTGTCAAATTTCAGATAGATCGGAAAGAGTTCCTGAGTTATCGAAGATGGAAAGAGGGAATCAGAAAGAATATTTTTGCCCATATGATACTTGGCTAGGGAAAGGGTGGGTCGAACTATACAAACCGCGGCTACAGTTACAGCAAATAGCGCAGCCATGCCCGAACCTGGTCAAAGAGGAACAATAAATTTAGCATTTATTTTGACTTCGGAAAGTGTTTTTATGGTTCGAGAAATCATTCATGTGGCTTTTGGGCCCCTAAATGTCGTGGGCTCCCCCGCCACGGGGGCCCTGCGGGCCCTTATGCGCCGCCCCTGCTACGAAGTCGATAAGCCTGTTTTGTCTTAGATTCTGCAGCTTGCATGTTTTGCCCCCAAATAAAAAAAAAATGAGTTTTTAAAAGAACAGTTTTCTAACATTCTGTCAAACAAAAACTTCTTTATGTTTCCGGATTTCGGTTAAGCAAACGATAGCATAATATTCTTGTGAAACTCCAAGATAAAAGCCATTTTTCTTCAACGAAGACCACCAACATTTTGATAATAGTGCGAGACAAATAAATTGGAAATTATGTGTTCTGCTTATAGAAAATTTTCAATAGAACATTTTCAATAAATTGCGAACTGTTCCATGATCCAATTTTGAAATTTAGCACAGTCGTAGAGCACCGCAGTAATAACTTCTGGTGAAAATCTCAAGGTTCTATAGCTATCACCTTCCGGAACCTATATCCATAGCCATACATTAGATGTATTTCGAACTGTCAACGTAGACCCGCCTACGATGCGTCCTAAACGAGATAATCGCACTTTTATGTAACCCAATGTATATATTACTTTCGATAACATTATTTAGGCCAGTCAATAAACCGAAATATAAGGCGTTAGGTCGCAAAAAATAGCTCGGCTCTGTTTTTTTTTGGGATATTGCTAGGATAGATACCAGTAATGTACCACCAAGTTTGAAACTTAGAAAAACCTGTGCTAACCCCGTGACCCTCAAAAAACCTCAAAAAAATTTTCGGACTTTTTTCATATTTTGGTTTATAATTTTTAAAATGTGCTTCCTGCAAGAAAGTCGTCCACTGCACTTTTAAAGCTAACAAAATCTTCTTTAATTTGAGTGCAACCCCAGCTTTGTAGGTACAAAGGATACCAATATACAGCGTTTTAAAAGATGTTTTTTTTTTGTAAAAAGTCAGAAATTGTAATACGACGTACTCTATGACGTGTTCCGATTCCATCTGTTCCTGGATGCGTTGAGGCTATTGGATGAATTTTGGTTAAGTTTCAAAAAGAAAAAAAAGTTTTCCTTACAAGAACCTAATATTTAGGGGTTGGTTTGTATGACAGCCCTATGACGTAATGTTCCGATTCCATCCATTCCTAGATATGTTCTGAGGCTTTACTAGGATCACTTTTGGGTGAGGTTTGGTTAAGATTGGTTCATAAAGAAAAAAGTTTTTCTTAGAACAAGCTAATTTTTGGTTTGTATGACAGCCCTATGACGACGAAGTGTTCCGATTTCATCCGTTCCTAGATATTTTTTAGGCTTAACCAGGAACACACTTGGGTGAAGTTTGGTTAATATTGGTACACAAAGAAAAACAATTTTCTTAGAAGAACCTAATTTTCAGGGGCAGCCCTATGACCCCATGGTCCGATTCCATTCGCTCCGACATGTATACAGCTAAGTAACTGGTTTATAACTTCGTGTCACATGACTTTTTCCGTAGAATGCATTTAAGCCTGTATTTAGTTTGGATGACGACTGAAACTACAATTTCGAACTTTTTTACAAAAGACAATGTTTAAAGTGCTGTATCTTGGGATCCTTTGCACCTACAAAGCTGGAGGTCGACTCAAAGTAAAGAAGGTTTTATTGGCTTTAAAAATCCAGTAGATGACTTTCTTGTAGGAAGCACCTTTTGGAAATTACAAACCAAAATATGAAAAAAGTCCGAATTTTTTTAGGTTTTTTGAGGGTCACGGGGTTAGCACAGGTTTTTCGAAGTTGCAAACCTGGTACACTTCTGGTATCTACCCTAACAATATCCCAAAAGAAACTTTTGTTTGTAAAAAACAGAGCCGAGCTGTTTTTTGCGACCTAAAATCGTAAATTGACTGGCCTAATTGTGATTTGATTCGGTTTGTAGCTTTTTTTTCGTCGCTGCACACATGAAAAAAGTTTTAAATTTTTTAAACACCAAAACAACATATACATCGCCCATGAAAAACAAAACAACCACCAAAGTTGATGATGATGTATATTTAGTAAAATTTGTCAAATATATAGTATAATAATAATTTTATTTAATATTAGAACTTCCATATTTTTTCCCTTTTTATCTTTTGTTTGTTTGAAGATGTTGAGTTTAGACTATAATCTTATTATATAGATGTTGATTCGTCATATTATTTTATTATAATGTTTTTTTAATTTTCTTTATTCTGTTTTCTTAAATAGTTTCACTATTATAATTATCATATCATTTAATGTATATATCTTTTGACATATTCCTTTCGCTACTTATTTCGGATCTCGTAATCTTTTACAATGATTTTTATTCCTCATTCATTATAATTTAATTAATTTAGATCTTTCGACTAATACATTATCGCTGCTACATTATATAGTATTTTTTCTTATGTATGAATACGAAGTTCTAATGTAGAAAGAAAATAAGTACATATAATATTCACTTTTTTTATGTTGTCTCTAGATAGGTGACGTGTCATGTTTAATTTGTGTTTTGAGAGTTTAGATTATAATGTATAATGTATGTATATCGGCGTTGAGAAAGAATAGCTATAATTATAATAGATTTTTTTCTAGTTTATAAGTGCGATTAATTAGCTTTAAGTATATGAATTTCTTCATTTTTCTGTTGTTGTTGTTTTTTTTTATTTGTTAATCGCGATATTAATTTACACGGACGTAAAGTTCAATTGATTTTGTTGTTTTTTTTTTTTAGATGAACGTTTCTTGTATAATGCCATATAAGACGCATGCACACAGTTTTAAATACAGGTTGCATTTCTAGATCACGCGACGTTTTTTTTTTTATTGTTTGTTTCTAAAATTACAGTGTATAGACTTTATGTGTTACATGTTGCACTTTTGTTGTTAATTTTCTTAAGATACTTAAGTGATAGATATCGAAAGAAATACGATAATATTTGTAAATATATATGTATATATATATACTATTTGAATTTGATTGAAGACGTTTTTGTGTGTATATATGTATATACTTTTTTACTTATTTTCATAATATTATTTAAAAACTACATAATTTATGCATTTAAAACGTAGTAAATTTGGAATTCTTCCCCAAATTTCAAATTTAGTTCGTTTTGAAAATGAATTGCGCACTTGTTTCTAGGCTTCGAATATAATTTCGATTTTGTTTTTTTTCTTTTAATTATGAGAAGAGAGTTCTATGAAAATCCTTATTAACTTAGTTTAGAAAATAGCACTAAAATCTCGTTGATGCGTTGAAGTTTATTTCGATTTTGTTTTATACATGCTGTTATAATATAATTTTATTTATATGTATGCTACGTTTTATTACTTTTTTTTTTGGATTTATTTTTCTGGATATATTATTCTATATGTATTTTAATTATTTTTTTATATATATATTAATAATAATAATATTGCAATTTGTGCTTAAAAGATTCTTTATGCGACATAATGTTCTCGCTTGTTTTCTTATGTGTTTCTTTTTGCATTTTTTATCATATTCTCAAGATGCTATATATATTTATGGATTAATATAATTCTTCTGCATATTAAAATGTACTTTTGTATTTTTATTAGTTCACAGTTTAGCTTTATCGATTGAGCACAAACAAAGCGATATCAATTAAGAATATAATTAATCTTGTTTTTTTTTTGGTTGCGGTTGTTGTAATTTTTAATCAATATAAATTTTATATACGAATATATCTGAAAATTTACTAGATATATATAATTTTCAATGAAATTCAATCAAAATTTGCATTTTTTATTGAATTTAGTTAAGTATTGTAATTTTACGTTATAAAGCAAGATTAAATCAATTTTTGTTGGTTTGCTGTGATTTAACATTTTAAATATATATTTTCTTATTTTCTGATATTATTCCGAAAAGCTTCCCATTATCTTTGGAAAAATATGAAAAAATATGAAAATAATATTCAAAATGATTGGTATAATGTGCGTTTAAATGTGTGTGTGTGTTTTTTTGTTGGTTTCAAGTTGAAATTTAGTCCAAATATTTTTAAATAATTGGAGGATATTATAATTATATTTAGTTGATTTTTTTAACTTAATAAAATTATATCTTTTATTATGTTCTTTTTAACTCTAAAAACAAATTATTTGGTTTTATCAGAAACTAGAGAGTTATGCATTATTATTATTTTTTATTAATATTTTTTTTTCTTTTGGGAAAGGAATAGGTAAGTAAATCACATTTATAAGTATAAATTGGCATAGATAAGAATGTATATTATGTATAATGTATATAATGTATAATTTGGTTTTTAAAATGGAAAAAAATCTATACTAATACATATAAATTTAAGCTCTACAATATTAGATCATTTCATTTTATTTATATATTGAATGCCTGTATGCTTTTCACTACGCTACGCTTTAAGAAGGCTACAGTTTCAATTGGTTGCTTTTAGTTTTCGAAGGGTAAAAAGGGTTGAAAACTAAGAAAAAAGGCTATAGTAAAGAAAGAAGTATCTTTCCCCGAAAGAAAAATACAATGTATTATTCACTTCATATGTAAAAAGTGGTTAGCATTATGGCCAATTTATGTATAGTGCACTTATTTTCAAAAACGAAAATTGCAAGAATTATATCACAATCGTGTTAGCTGTCAGTACACTATAGATACACGTATCTGCGAAGTTTATTTCAACAGAATCGAACAGAATATTTTCTTCTATTATTTACATTATGCTTTTTTGGGTGTTCATATATAGGCTAGGCTTAAATTGTCGTTTTTTTACGACTATTTTTCTTAATACTTTTAAATTCAGAACTTTTATTCATTTTATTCTCTGGTAAAATATCACGTTTGCTTTTGACATTCAAACGATAAATTACACATTTAATCTCTGATGTGTGTCTGTATATATACATACGTAACGTAGGATGTACATGTGATGAAAATATGACATAAGTAATCAATTATATAAATCAATTTTTGTTTTGTCATTTGCTACAATTTGATTGGTTCGTAAGGCTTCCGTAAAGTGAAATAGGGTGTGTTTTCTGTAATCATATTTTTTTTATATCTCCACACAACACAGTAAGACCAAGCCTGGTAAAACCATTCTTCACTTTTTTTCCCCTTCTTTTTATTAGGAAGCAGTTGGTTCCGACTTTTAACGTATTTTTTCTAAAATTTTGGATTAACAAAAATTAGCATTTTTTTGATTGTTTCTTATAAAAAAAACTAACAGGAAAGTTTAATTGTTTTTTTCCAGATTTGTGAGTTTTAGAGCAGGAAAACCAGGGAAAAAGTAACGAGATAGTATGTATGATTTTTATGTATCATAAAATAACATAAAAAATAAGAAAGCAGCAATTTCAGTCCTAATTAAATAGGAAATCATAGTAAAGTTGAGTTCAGGTTGAATTATTTCAAGGAAAAACAGGCAGAATATCAGAATGTTACCTCTAGGCGTTTTTTTGGTACTCCGGTGTAGGTTATTTTAGGCTAACTACATGGGGTTACAATAATAACAAGACTCATACAGGTTATGTTGTTATTATAAACCCATGTAGTTACACTAAACTAACCTACAGCAGAAGTACAAAAAACATGCCTTCTGTTATCGCTTTGAGCACTAAAAATGCGATGTAATCGTTACTGCATGAGTCGTTCAATTTTGGCGACTACTTAAATGATATTATCCACGATGTCTCCTTCACATTTTTTGGATATCAGACAGCCAGTCCCCACTGTAAGATCAAAAGACTTGACATAGATTTTTGTGTATAGCTTGGGCCAGATTGATTAAGACTATTTATGGGCAGTAGTCTCCGCCACTTTGACATAGACCAGTTGTATACACACGGTAGGCAAAACGTTGCTCTCAGATAAATTTACTTCCTGAGAGGCGATTGGCGATTTAAACTCTCTGTAGGATTGTTATAATTCAGGAGGTTTTTTCATTTTTTCCCATCTGGGGTATTTTAGATGGCTTGTACTCGGAAAATCAAGAACTCGTGTATTAAAAACATATCCAACATTTAATGTAGATTCTGGAGTTCCTTGATTGTTACACCCAAAGACTCTTCCAGGCATCCTATAAAAAAAAAGGACACTGAATAGTCCCTGCCCTTGTTCAAGCTGATAACAACGAGAAAATGCGAAAATGCTTTCTGTTCCTATTCTAACCGAAGGTAAATAACAGGGGCGACAATCCAGCATTGGACTAAGGCCGCAGGATGTGCTAGTGACATCCTATTTCCAAGATCTTATCTGCTTTTTGTTGAGGTAATGAGATCAGCATCACGCTCAGCAGTGTTATTTATCCCCATTAATGGGTACTCGTTTAACATCTGAGTGAGATCATAGTCCGTCACAAGCTCGTGAGTTCGAAAAACACCATGATCCACGGTGAGATTCGAACTCATGAGCCTGTGCACCGAAGGTGCGCGCACTAACCGCTACACCAGCCAGACTACCAACTTGTTAATGGTTGGTGCATATAGACCATTTCTGTCTCTGTGTAACAAGTAGCAGATGAATATATTTTACGCCTCACCAAATTTGAAATTGGCTTCAAACTTTGAATATCTTTTTGAGGTTTGTTTCTCATTCCAAAGAGTTTTGTATCTGGTCCAGAAAACCGGAGTTTCTGTCTCCGGGTAAAAAACGAAGGTTTTGTATCCATGCCTGAAATTTTCGGCAAATAATAGTTGTGCTTTTTTTCTCATTCCGTTAGGGACCTAGCCACGATATAATTCCGGGAGGGGTCCAACATTTTTAAAATTTTCATCAGAATTTTTTTTGAAATAGGCATTTTGGAAATTATCATTGTAGTTTTTGCCCTAACCTTTGAATGATACAAATGTAACTACTCCAGTTCTTGCTATATATTTTTTTAGAATGAATAAGGAAATGAATAGCCTAAATCTTAAAACCTCCTATTAATAATATTGTTCCCTTGCAAAATACGGATAGTCCCCTATGTCAACAAACTGGGGTGCACTTTAGGGTCTCGTCACCATAGTTTTACCTGCAGCTATAGCTCCTGTAGCTTCATTTGGTGACGAAATTCTAGCCTATCTTGATTTTATTTTTGTCGCACTTTCTTAATCCCACAAATCAGCGTGTATTAGTGATGGAGTCGTAACTTTGTTTTACAGTCTCTACATTCGACCACGTGCAACAATTTCACTGACTACAAATTAAGATTTCGGATTTAAACACATTCTGAAAATGAATGTTTCTTGTAAATTTGATGATATGACGCCGTTTTACAAATGCTGGAAAGGCATGACAAAATTGACTGAAAGAGGAAAACCACTTGAAATCACGTGAATCCATTTGGATAAATTGAAATGCATAATTGTACAGGCGGTTTTCGTATCAATAAAATTGATGTAACCTATGTCTTAAAATTTTTACTATTTCTTAAAAAACGTTCGGGGCTACACGAATAGCACCTTGTACCTATAACCTGTTGCCGATGGGGCTAATAATCATTTGAATTTAAAATGTTCTATGGCAATCGGCAATCGTTTCCTACAACTGCCTGTCTGACGAAAAAGTTCAGCAAAACGAAAAAACTGCGCTTATTACGTTTAAACCCGACTGAAGACATTTCGGGAGGGTTCCGGACCCCATGCTCCCGCCCCCTGGCTACGTTCCTGCATTCCGTGTAGTTTTGGGTGACAACTTCATAAAAAAAAGGCACTTACCAATCCTTTTTCGCGCGTGTCGCTACCCTGAACCCTCAACGGTATCGAGTTTAGGGGAAACATTCTATTCCCTGATAGCTGATTCATTTCTTTGGGAAAAGTTACGGGATTTATATTTTTTCTAGGTCGGCGTACCTGTGAAAAAATTCAAAACAAATGTACGAATATTTTATTTGGTGGTTTTTGATTCTGCAAATAAATATTTGTCTGTTGTGAAAAAATCAATCAAATCTAAAAAATAAGCGGACGAGAGCGAGACAAATCCACTGTCAGCTGCCAGTAGTTTGAGAGATCAGCTGGTCTTCGTCGGAAACTCAACCCCGATAATTTTTTTTCCAAACCTATACGGGACCGTACCGTATTATGATCAAACAATACTACAAACAATCGTTCCGATAATATTTATTCAAGGCTGCTAATCTTTATAGAACTGGAAAATAGTAGGCTCTTTGGAAAAAAACTATTTATTCCGAAATTCAGTTCAGAAAAAGTGGTTCGCTTCGCCCAGCATAACAGTAGTTTAGCAGGAATGATGCCAAACAGTAGCGAGCCTACGTAGGGGTTTTGGGGGTTCAAACCGCCTCCGAAGTTACTCGATGTAATATAAGATACAAATCGGGTTAATACAAAAGCAGGACGTTTCCCACAAAGCTAGTTCTAACAGACGGAAAATGAGAAAATTGAACAAGTAACTCAGCATCACAGAGATGGGGCTGCGCTAATTTCGAGTATACTGTATTTCGGAAGCACGACAACTGCAACTGCTCCCTGATCAGTCAAAATAGCATTCACTGTTTTTTTTTTTGTCAATTAGCTGATATTGAGACTGAGAGGAGTCTCTCAGGTTTCTGTCAATTAAGTTCGTCGGCACTTTGAAATAATTGGAGGACAGATAGAGCCTAATTAGTGAGCTCAAGTCATGATAAAGTACTATGAAAATCAGGACCCATTTAAATACAATCTATATATTGAAACGCTACTGATGCTTAGTAACTGAACAATACAAGAAATGATTGTGGGACAATAAAAATGTATTAACCAAAAATAGTTAACTAAAAAAAAACACCATTTTACGGGTGTAGGTAGGTGTAAATACTAATTCAAATTCAAACTTCGACCTCTTTCATAAAACCACTCCCGAAATATTTTTCTGCGCACGCCCCAGATGCCAAACATAGGTGACCCGAGAACAAGTAAGAGGCCACTATTGTCAAGGGTGGTAACATCAATCCTTATTTATGCCCCGTTTGTTTGGACTAGTGACCAGTGCACTACGGTTCGCCTATCACGCAAAACCCCTAGACTAAGGTGACCAGAATCCTGAAGAGTCAATGCTGTACGTATGCTTGTGAAATTCGGGTTTCGGGCAAATCCTTAGCCATATTTCTTCACGCGCTGTTTTTCAGATAATGCGACATGCACAAGAACTAATCACAGTTTTACTAAAAAAAAATTGTGAGACAGCGGCACATGAGAGGCTTGAACTTGAACAATACTGCATCATACAGTAACATTTTTCTCACAAGCATCTCGTTCACTCATCCGTCTTTTGGTATTACTTCACAGAGGCTGCCTAAACGTATATTTACATTCTGCTTCCTCGCTCTGCAGAACATTATTGTATTTTGCAGACAAAACACTCAATGGCTATGTCCACACACGGTTTCGTCTTCCCTATCGTCTTCAAGTTCCGTATCCACTTTCAACACTGAACTTGTCATTGATTGCGTCAAGTGAACAGAAGAGATCAATGCCTCATTCTATCCACATCTGTTCATTATGTATCGTTAAATATGTGTCGCAGCTTTGGTCAGGACGAGTCAATTATAAATTCGTTCATTGATAGTATGAATAGATGATGAGTTGTTAATATTTAACGTTAGCAATCGCGTTCAAGAATGAATGCGTTTCTTCAATAGCGCAGGAATCTCAAGTTTCAATTGTCAAAATGATGAAGACGAACGAAAATTGAAAGTGTCTAGACAGGCACATTGAGACCTATGTTTACCGCATTCATCTCCAGTGCGGGAACGATTCTTGACATTGCGCTCGATATTGCAGACGAACCTTTAATTTTAAGTTCACCCCACAACAATATTTGCTTCGGTATGTGAAACCTACTCCTTCGGAATCTCAGCTAAAGAAGCAAAATTGAAACAATTTCAAAACCATCTTTCGATCTCGTTAGCAAACCTTAAACGACTAAAGAAAATTTTTATTCGGTAGAAAAACATAGAAACAGGATGGTGTTTTTAGAATATGTTTAAAAAAAATTTAGATTTCTCTAAGGACAGTCGTATGATTGGCATCTGGCTTTCCATGATGCCAGCAAAGTACCTAGTTACATATTTAAAAGCTTCGTTTCGTTTATTGCAATAGATAAACTGATTGGGCCGAGAATTCTTTGGCTGGTGGTGGCTTGCCAGGCAAAGTTTCAATGTAGCTGTGGAGAGAAGTCTGAGGAGAACCTCGGAATGGTGCTCTATCCTGTTTGCGATCTTTTTGGAGGAGAATATGCATTCCTCTATGGTTACATTAGTGATGCTATGTTCGCTGGGATTTTAACGCCATTTTAACGTATTCAAAGTACATATTGTGGGTAAAATCTTTATCTGAAAACCCTTAAAGAGGGTTTCTTTATTATGCTTTTTCTATAGAGTATGATAGGGGAACAGTTTTGGATTAAAGTTTTCCGATAAATTAAAATCGCATCTTTTGACGGCTTAACTTTTTGAACCGTGCAACCTAGAGCCTTGAAATGTCACCATATATGTACAGCGCAATGCCCCACGAGTCTGCCAAATTTCAAAACTTCGATCAAAAATTTCTAAGTTATGGACAATTTTCGATTATCATCTTTCGATGGCTGTAACTTGTGAACCTTAACAGCTAGAGCCTTGCAAATTTTCACTAAGTAATTTAAATTTTAAAGTTATGGACATTTTCCAATTAGAAACTCAAAATTGCGATTTGGGCAGCCAAAGCTGTACGAAAATGTAATGCCAAGTAGCTCTACAAGTGTGCCGAATTTCAGAAAGATCGAGAAGGGTTCCCGATTTATCAAAAATGAACGATTATCAAACATAAAAGTGCGATTATCTCGCTAATTTATCGATCGTACAGGGTACAGGAGTCAAACTTTACACCTTATAAGCAGAAAAGACTGTAGAAAAGCCTCACCGAGGAGCTTATTATTTAGTGAATTAGGTTTCATTGTGTGTCATGAGAAATGCTGTACATTACCCAATGCTGTACGACAGGTCAAAATGCTGTACTGTACAGCAAAATGCTGTACGTCTGGTCAGCTTACCCTAGACGCGATTTATCGTAGGTGTGCTTTAAAAGTGTGTTGTGTGCACTACACGACATCACATAAAGCGGCCTATGTGGTAACCAGAATAATGCTTTTACCGATCATAGTAAATGAGATCAGTAGGCTGTACAGCGGAGACCAAGTCGTAGCACTGGAGGTGCACCTGGGTCGAAGAAACACTGAAAGGCTTGAATTTATGGAAAAGTAGCAATTTGAGGTGAGGTGTAATGGTGCAACTTGGCACACTGGATTAAGGTCAACAAATTAAAAAGATTTTTTCTAATCATGTAAAATGTTTCATGAGTTTTCAAAATGAATTTTTCACAGAATTTGAAACCAATAAATGAAGCTTTGAAGAACTAAACATCTAAACCAGTGATTCTCAACCGGTGGGGCGCGCCTCCCAAGGGGGGCATCACGGCCTTCCAAGGGGGGCGCGAAAGGAAATTAACATTTCGATGAAAATATAGTCAAAAAATATCGTCAGGAAACTTTATGCACTAATGGGTTAATATCTCAGAGAATTGATTACGACAGAACAGCATGAGATACTCATATACATACATATTTAAACAATAATAGATACATTATACATACAACTTCAATATAAATCCAATGCTTTCTGCTGGGCAATTGTTCTTTTCTATCAAAAACTCACCATATTTTTCTCTGCAATGTGATGAGACAACGGATATTGCAAAATGTTGCCAGGTTCTTGTTTATGTTCGATACATAGACATCGAAGAAAATGTCTTCAAGGAAGACTTACTAATTTCGGCCACTCTTAAAACCACCTCAAAAGCAGCTGATGAAATGGCTATTATTGATGAGTTTAAAAAAAATGAACTACAATGGACGAAACTGGCGGGTATATGCACAGATGGAGCCCCTGCCATGCTTGGTCGCGATTCCGGATTTGCTAGTTTGATGAAAAAAAAAAAGAATCCGTCAGTGGTCACAACACATTGTATTATCCATCGACAAGTACTTGGTCCAAAACGCTCCCAGCCCATTTAAAATCAATTTTAAATGTATCAATCAAAGTTGTCAATTTTATCAAAAGCAGCGTTTTGAACACTAGGTTGGTTAAGCAGTTATGCCAAGAAATGTCCTCGGAATATGAGCAATTGCTATTCCATACTGAAGTAAGGTGGCTGTCAAAAGGCAACATGTTGCATAGACTAGTAGCTTTAAGAGACGAAGTATGTGCATTTTTAGAAGAAACGAGACCGAGGCTAATTTTGGGCGCGGCCAAAATTTGAATACCCGTCACATTTGAATGAAACTGAAGCTCCTTTTGTGTTAAAAATTTCTATCACAGCCCAATAACGTGTTCCGATTCCATCTGTTCCTGGATACGTTGGGGTTAATCCAGGAACACACTTGGATGTATTTTGGTTAATATTCAAAAAGAAAAAAAGTTGTTCTTACAAGAATCCAATATTTGGGGATTGGTTTGTATGGCAGCCCAATGACGTAATGTTCCGATTTCATCCATTCCTAAATATCTTTTGAAGCTTTACTAGCCTAACGTGACCTGATTCCCGAAGGCCCAATGCAGTACACATTCCGATATTCGGTTTTCAGGCAAACCCTCAATCGTACTATTTTATTATTTGTTTATCATTCGGTTAATGTTATCAAAACAGCAAGATTCCGATGTGATCAAGCGGTTTCCATTGTATGTCACGAGGCTACCACCATGACGGATGCCATAAAACTACCACATATTCTCCATCCTTTCATAAGTGATATCTTCCTAAACGGAATACAGCAAGAATAGTAGCCTTTATTCTGGGAAATGTGTGGTGAACCTTGGGAAAGCAAGGTTCCAGGGACGTAGCCAGAGGAGGGGTCCAGGAGTCCCTAACTTCCTGCAGTATTTATAATTTATTCATTCCTAAAACTCTGCCGAAATTAAGCTTGCAGTCAGATAAATTGTGTCATCTGGACGAAAGTAGTGACTATATAATAAACAATTTGGAACACACAAAAAATCTGGTGACCCAAAATTGGGATCGTCTTTCATAATGGAAACTTCAACAAATTTCGTAAGAACTCATACAGGCTACACAATTTGAAATAATATTTCCCTGTAAGAATGAAGCAAAAGCAGCATGACGCGGGCACCGAATACGCGATCGTACTTTCCATAGTTCCACAGTTGCTGCTTCGTGAATATACCATGGCCCACGAGCCCTTCTATAATAGTACAGAAAAGAAGTCTTTGGCGTTGTAGACGTGGCACTCTCTGCTTCCGATGATAGCAGAGCAATTAAGTAATCGTGCGTGCCCTCGTGCTCGCCCAGCCTCGTCAAGCGATAAAATTGGATTCGACACAGGAACAGTGGGACAGGAGGCATATTATGCATTGGGGCAGCGCCGAAACTAGTGTCTACAATTAACAACAAGATTCTAATAATGTCATAATTTCTGATATCCAGCTAAATCCTGCCTACGTCCTTGCAAGGTTCTGTTGGTACTAAACAGGACCCAGAAAAGATCCCTCAACTTCTAAATGTTCTCATAGACATCATCAGCATGCGAAGTGCAAATGTATGTTTTAAGACGTAAAGTTATAACAGGCATGGCAGAAGTGTAGCCAGGATCTCGTTTTCAGTGTTCGAAACTGCAGTCTCAGCAGCATTGTTGAGATGATGATGGCCCTTTCCCTATCTCTGACTATCCGTAACCCTGAGACAAAAATCATGAAGCTGTTTATTTGAAGTACGAAAATTACACCTCCTTGTACCTACCTATTTAAAAGTTTCGTTTTGTTTATAACAATAGATAAATTAATACCTCATTGCGTAGAGAATTCTTAAGCGGATGGCGACGCTCTGGGGATTTATCGCTACTTTATTGGATTTGGTCAACAAATAGGGGGAATCCTCGCAGAGTCCTTTAGTTTGAATTTTCTTTTCCCTAAAGAGTTGATAGGGGAATCGGATGGAGTACAGTAATTTTTCCATCGTTTTGTGAAAAATTTAAATCACATCTTTACATGGCTGTTACTTCTGAGTATTGGCAGCTATAGATGCTTGGGATTTTCACCTAATACGGGCAGTGCGGTCCTCTATACATGGCTATTAAATTTCAAAATTTTACGCTCCAAAATTTCCGAATTAGGGACAATTTTCGATTGAATCGATTGAACTCCACAACGCAGATAAGTAGGACCTTGAAATTTGGAGACAATGTGAGCGGTGAGCGCCAAGTATAGCTCTACAGCAACAAGTGTGAGCTAGAGCCTTGAAATGTTCACAAGTCTGCGAATTTTCAAATTTATTGGACACATTTTATAGAGTTTTCGATTAGAAAAGTCGAAAGTGCGATTTGGGCAGCTGTAACTGTCGAACGCAGATAGGCGATCCTAAAATATGGAGAAATGTAAGTAAACGTTATCCCCAGGTTGTGGAGCTACCTGGCGCTTACATATAGGTACATTAAATTTCAGAACGATTGACCAAAGAGTTAGTTACCTAATGCTGTAAGACAGGTCAAAATGCTGTAGGTATTGTACAGCAAAATGGTGTACGTCTGGCCACACATTTGGGTGAAGTTTGGTTGATTTGATTCACAAAGAAATAAGTTGTTCATGCAAGAACCTAATTTCCAGTGGTTGGTTTGTATGAGAGCCCTATATGACGTAGTGTTCCGATTTCATCGGTTCCTAGATCTGTTTGGTGGCTTTACTAAGAACATATTTGCGGATAGTTTGGTTAAGATTGGTTCATTAAGAAAAAAGTTTTATTAGAAGAATCTAATTTCCAGGGATCTAATTTCCAGGGGTTGGTTTGTATGACAGCCCTATGACGTAGTGTTCCGATTTCATTTGTTCCTAGATATTTTCTGAGGCTTTACTAGGAACACATTTGGATGAAGTTTGGTTACGGTCGGCTTTAAAAGGAAAAAGTTTTTCTTAGAAAAACTTAATTTTCAATGGTTCGTTTGTATGGCAGCCCTATGACGTAATGTTCCAATTCCATCGGTTTCCAGATATGTTTTGAGGCTATGCTAAGAACACACTTGGGTGAAATTTGGTTAAGATTGGTGCATAAAGAAAAAAGTTTTTCTTAGAAAAACCTAATTTTCAGGAGCATCCCCATGACCCCATGGTCCGATTCCATTCGTTCCGACATATATACAGCGTACACTAAAAAGAAACTTGCATACAAATTTGCAGCTCGATAGCTTCAAAACTGAGAGACTAGTTTGCGTTGCAACAGACGGACAGACAGACGGACAGACAGACAGACAGACGGACATGGCTCAATCGATTTATATCGTCACGCTGATCAATAATATATATACTTTATATCGTCGGAGGTGCTTCCTTCTGTGCGTTGCAAACTTCATGACAAAGTTAATATACCCTTTCACATAGTGACGGGTATAAAAAAAGTCCTCTACTTTCTACATTTCATTCCGAACATAATTTCCTGGGATTAGCGTACCTCGCAGATATTTTTGACCATCTAAATGAGATTAACCTCAGTTTGCAAGGTTCGGGAAAAAAATGAGAACAGCAATATTTTTAAAAACGAGGATAGAATTCAGGGTTTTGTCAAAAAAAAATCAATTTATGGATAAAAAAAGTTTCCATGTGTAATTTTACAACTTTCGTGAACTTGGCAAAATAAGTTTCAGATAAGGAATTGGCCACGGACCTAAAAACTGAGATTATCCAACATCTTCAGATTCTAGCATCCGAGTTTTCAAAATATATTCCCGAAGAAAGAAGTGACATAATACTAATAAAAAACATGGTACGCAATCCGTTTACTTCTAACGTAGAAGAATTGCCTGATGAGCTGCAGGAGGAAGCTATCGATTTGCAGAATGACAGAACGGTGAAAGATAGTCATGAAGCACGAGGTCTGGAAGAGTTCTGGATCAAAAGTGGGAGATCATTTAAAATCCTTCAAAATGTTGCGGTTAAACTTTTGGTGCTCTTTTCCACGACATATTTATGCGAGCAAGGATTTTCTGCTCTTCTCTTAATAAAAAACAAACAACGGAATAGACTTGATGCTGCTGCTGATATGAGAATTGCGGTGACAAATATTGCACCTCGAATATCCATTTTCGTAAAAAAAATTCAACATCAAAGGTCGCATTGAACATTGGACTTAAGTGCTTCATTTTCCAAAACAGTTAACAAATATGTATCGAATGAATTCAAAAATGTAAATATGTTATATTACTGCGTGCGTTTAATATATATAATTTCTAATCAGTGTCGCTTGTGTTTTTTATTTTATGACATGAGCATAGTGGATATTACACCATGAAAGGAGCTAACGGAAACAAACATCCCTAAGTTAGAAAACAAATTTCTTTTCTACATATCGATTTTTAGTGGGGGGGGGGGCGTCAGGATTTGTAAACTGCTCAAAGGGGGCACCGGATCCAAAAGGTTGAGAACCACTGATCTAAACAGTCATAGCTCGGAGTCCATGTCGCTCCTGATAATTTGTTTGGGAGTTTGTTTTATTTCTTTTAAAACATCGTGCTTACTTTATTTTTCTAAAGATTCTCACCAATATTATGTTATTTTTTCATTTAGCAAGGAATCTATAGTGGTTTCTATTATACATACCTACTTTTACCACTTGAACTACCTCTTTAACCAATCAAATTGAGACTATTGTTTGGTATGAGTTAAATTTTTATCTATTTATGTATGTATTCTATTTGTATTCGTGACAGTTAAGAAAAGTATCCAATTTAATACCAATAAAAATGAGAGATACATCATGAGTTTCTGTTACTTTTTTTTTCTTAAATATTTTGATTTATTTTTTTTCGATAGATTGAAACGCATATTTTGTTGGTGCAAAAATATGGTCCCTAGAAGTTTTCATGAAAATTACAACTACCATAATGTAGCAAGTAGTATGCCTTACGACATTCCGTATATTTTCGTAATTTATTTTAGAAGCTAATAGAAGCTTGCAGCACGAATTAAAACGTGTTTTTTCGGCATATTCAATGAAATCCGATGAGCAGTGAATTTTAAGGATACGATTCTAAGATGTTTGTCGCTTTCTAACCATAAAATCCCGAAAGCTCATAGGATTTAATTGATACACTTTTTCTACGTAGGTCTACATAAATAACTACAATATATTTTAAATATATACTATTTTTGTTTTTTTTTTTTTGTTTTTTTTTTCTATACGTACAACCTACAAATATTTTGGGCACGCGTTGAGTGCGAATGTTTCTAAAATTTCCTATTTAAATGGAAATTGTTTGGTTTTGACTCGAAAAAAAAAAATTGCAATTGAAAATATTTCAATTTAATGTCATGAAGTGAAAAAAGGAAATATGTACTAATATGTTTGTTTGAAGGTTTAGTAGGGCAGCTAAAAAGATTCTACCTTACTTTCAACAATGCAATAAGAGCCGAACTACAATATTAATAGGCAAACAGAGGAAGCAATTTTGATTTATTTATATATTTTTTTTTAGATAATTCACTAAGTACGTATTGCTTAAATCGGACTCTTTGTCGCTTGAATATTGCGCGCGCGTAAAAGCATTAAATTAGAATAAATATATATCATGCTATTCTTTTTATTTTCTTTTTTTTTCGATAAATTTTTGCTCTACACTTTTACTATTTATTGATGACTAAAAAAAATCAATGAAATGATTTTTAAAAAATCTCTACACATTTCTTTCTACTTTGCCAAAAACACTATACCGCAAACTTATCATCATTCCAACGATAGTACATCATTTCTTCGGTTTCTTATAACTTTCTCCTCCCGTCGATATGCTTTCTTTTTCGTTTTTTTTTTCTCTTTTCTGATTTTCGTGTCCTTTAATTTTTATCCGATTTTGGTTGAAGAATTTCAATAGCAACACTCTCAGCGGCCGGATTCTCAATGATATTGGTTATGATCAAGGTTTGATTCGTATCCGTTGCTGGTACCGTCGTACTATTGACTTTCGAATCGGCATGATTGGCAGCGGCAGCTAGTGCGGAACGAGTTGATATTGCTGATGCGTTACTGCTACCTCGGGATCCGGGTCGGGATCCTGCTACAATAATCGAAATAAGGGAATGTTATTAAAATAAATTGTCGGACAAAACATATTCAATAGGACACTATACATAGTTCAATTCTATGTCTACACGGATAAAAACAGGACGAATATCAAAATATTTACTACTGTTGTTTAGTTTTCTTTAGTTAAACCTAAAACTACACAAAAACAAATCTTTAATCCAATTCGTAAGGCAGGGATCTACATCAAAATCGTGATTGTGCTACAAAAATTCAAAAATTTTGGTGTGTACATGCACTGAGGAGGAAAGGTTCGAGCATTGTAAGCAATTTACTACATATACTACGTTCGTGCAAATTTTTACAAATTTCTAAGTAGCTGTGAAAACATGGTTGAAACAATAGATGATATAAATGAGAATCAAACAATCTGTTTACGAAACAAAACATATTCAACTAAGCACTGCAAACAAAAGGACTAAACCAACACAGCTGACTGCATTGAACTTGGATAAAGTTGCAATAATGTTTTTAACACTGGGAAACATTAAAAAAAAATATTTTTTTTCGAGTGGGGTCCAGGCCCCATAAACAATTTTTTTTAGAAATACATAAAAATAAAAACGCTTTGACAAGTATTACCTATTACTCAAAATTGTATAAAAAAATTTATATTTTTCCCAAAAATCCCTTTTTTGGAAAAACCCAGTTTTGCGACACCTGTAGGGCACACTTAAGTACAAACTTTAGAAGACTATGATTAATTGTTATACTGATGTTTTAACAGGTAAATATTTTTTTTTCTATTTTAGATAAAAAGAAGAGAAAACGAGACGTGCGAATAGCACGATGAGTGTATACCCTATACCCATGTACAGACCTAGAATGCACGCAAAACCCAAAATATTCAATTTCATATTTTTTGTGGGGGAGGGAGGGGTAGATGGGTCGGACCTGACACATCTTTATTACCTTGTCAAGGCATCCAACAGCTACCATTTGATACTAATTTGGAGGTTTTCGCAACAGTATCAAAAGATATGGCTGAATATAACTTTGTAGGGGAAGTAGGGGTAGGGGTAGTCGGACCTACTCCACTTTCCATCAACTCAAAGTATAAGTCAGAATGAGACATTGATCAAAACTTCAAGTCGATAGCGATATTCTACCGAAAGTTATGGCCAAATTAATATATCAAGGAGGGGTAGTTTGTATGGGAGGTAGGGGAACCCGCGGTCAGATTTGGCCCAATTTTAATACCGTCCAAGATTTTAGCAAAACAAACATTTGACCAAAAATTTCAAACCGCCAGCTTCATTATTTCGGGAGTTATCGTGCTAACAGACAGACACACGGACAGACAGACATATGTACATGGCTTATTCAATTCAGGGACCGACCCTGATCATTTATATAAATACTTTGCCATACCTCCGGTGGCTACTTTGAGGTGTTACATAATATCGGCGTAACAAAAACAATATACCCTATACCATCTTATGGGTATAGGGTATAAAAATGTGCGAATTGGCCGAATTAGGGTCCACTTTGTATGGGAGTTACCCTCTGTAGACCTAGAGTCAGCGACATTTCAGTTGCAACTATTTCCTCGCAATTCTGATACACATTATCGAAAATTGCTTGATTAGAGATGGCCCAAAACGATTGTCTGTCTCCTATGGATATTGGGGCTAAACGGGTGGCAGAAGACGCCAAAGTTGTTAATAGTTGCAGCATATTGCAACTATTTCCTCGCGTTTAACTCAAATGCCATTTCATAGAGGACGGAGCCCCGTGTATATATTCCAAAAAGCAGACAAAAATTGGGGGGGGGGGCTAACATGCTGGCAGAAGGGCTCAACAATTTGAAATTTGTGTGAAAAATGGGTAGTGCGTCTACGAGAAAAGCGCTAGATCCATTATGCTAAAACATATAGGTACAACAAGAACTTGATTATTTTCCAAACATTTCTTTCAGTACTTAAGTCAAATTTCATTTTAAAATATTACAACCCGTTTAATTTATCAATTGAAATTTGACTATTTTTCAAGTAAATTGCCACGCAATATATATGGTAGCATTTTCCCCTAATATCGCACGCATGGCCCTCAGCAGAATTTCCTTCTGAATGGGATATCATTCAAAACACCGTGCTGAGTATATATTTCCAAAAAAAAACCTTTGAAAGGATGATCACCAGACGAGCCTAAATTGGAGCAAAAAGTGGGATTTTGCGAGAAACAACAATGATCTCTCGTGGCAGCATTTTCCTCTCATATCACAAGGATGGCCCTGAGCAGAGTTTCTTTTTAAATAGGATATCATTCAGAACACCATGCTAATACTTAGCATATTTCCAAAGGCAGACGAAAACCTTTAAAAAGACGATCAGTATACAGTCTGATCGATGTGCTATAAGTGTGAAATTCTGCCGCGAAAAATGAACTTTTACCACTTTTTGCACCATTTTAGGCTCGTCTGCTTATCGTTCTTTTAAAAGGTTTTTGTCTGCCTTTGGAAATATATACTAAGCATATTGTTCTGCATGATATCCTATTTATAAAGAAACGCTGCTCAGGGCCATCCTTGTGATATTAATGGAAAATGCTGCAACAAGAGATCATTGTTGTTTTTCGCAAAATTCCACTTTTTGCTTCACTTTAGGCTCGTCTACTGATCATCCTTTTAAAGGTTTTTGTCCTTTGGAAATATTTTCTTCAGCAAGAGTGTTTTGAATGATATCCCATTCAGAAGGAATCCCTGCTGAGAGTATTTTAAAATGAAATTTGGCTTAAGTACTCAGGGAAGTGTCTGGAAAATAATCAAGTTCTTGCTGTACCTATATGATTTAGCATAATGGAGCTAGCGTCATTTTTCATACAAATTTCAAAAATGTCCGCCACCCCTTTAGCCCTACTATCCAGGAGGCAGACTACCGTTTTGGGGCATCTCCAGTCAACCTTTAAAAAACCTTTAAGGCTGCGGCAATAAACAAGCAGTTTGCCCCAGAAAAACGCCCGAAAAGGCCTCAAAATGGCAATTTTCTGTGTTCATATGAAAATTTTCGAAACCGGGGGTTGAAAAAGTCGATGAAGAGGGCATCCAGACCTACATTTTGCTGAAACTTCTAGGGTCCTAGCTATCACCGTTTCAAAGATACAGCCGGTTAAAGCTGGGGCAATAAACAAGCAGTTTGCCCCTCGAAAAACGCCCGGAAAGGCCTCAAAATGACAATTTTCTGTTTTCATATGAAAATTTTCGAAACCGGGGGTTGAAAAAGTCGATGAAGAGGGCATCCAGACCTACATTTTGCTGAAACTTCTAGGGTCCTAGCTATCACCGTTTCAAAGTTACAGCCTGTTAAAGCTGGGGCAATAAACAAGTAGTTTGCCCCTCGAAAAACGCCCGGAAACGCCTCAAAACGGCAATTTTCTGTTTTCATATGAAAATTTTCGAAACCGGGGGTTGAAAAGTCGATGAAGAGGGCATCCAGACCTGCCATTTTGCTGAAACTTCTAGGGTCCTAGCTATCACCGTTTCAAAGTTACAGCCTGTTAAAGCTGGGGCAATAAACAAGCAGTTTGCCCCTCGAAAAACGCCCGGAAACGCTTCAAAACGGCAATTTTCTGTTTTCATATGAAAATTTTCGAAACCGGGGGTTGAAAAAGTCGATGAAGAGGGCATCCAGACCTACATTTTGCTGAAACTTCTAGGGTCCTAGCTATCACCGTTTCAAAGTTACAGCCTGTTAAAGCTGGGGCAATAAACAAGCAGTTTGCTCCTCGAAAAACGCCCGGAAACGCTTCAAAACGGCAATTTTCTGTTTTCATATGAAAATTTTCGAAACCGGGGGTTGAAAAAGTCGATGAAGAGGGCATCCAGACCTACATTTTGCTGAAACTTCCAGGGTCCTAGCTATCACCGTTTCAAAGATACAGCCTGTTAAAGCTGGGGCAATAAACACGCAGTTTGCCACTCGAAAAACGCCCGGAAAGGCCTCAAAATGGCAATTTTCTGTTTTCATATGAAAATTTTCGAAACCGGGGGTTGAAAAAGTCGATGAAGAGGGCATCCAGACCTACATTTTGCTGAAACTTCCAGGGTCGTAGCTATCACCGTTTCAAAGATACAGCCTGTTAAAGCTGGGGCAATAAACAAGCAGTTTGCCCCTCGAAAAACGCCCGGAAAGGCCTCAAAATGGCAATTTTCTGTTTTCATATGAAAATTTTCGAAACCGGGGGTTGAAAAAGTCGATGAAGAGGGCATCCAGACCTACATTTTGCTGAAACTTCCAGGGTCCTAGCTATCACCGTTTCAAAGTTACAGCCTGTTAAAGCTGGGACAATAAACAAGCAGTTTGCCCCTCGAAAAACGCCCGGAAACGCCTCAAAACGGCAATTTTCTGTTTTCATATGAAAATTTTCGAAACCGGGGGTTGAAAAAGTCGATGAAGAGGGCATCCAGACCTACATTTTGCTGAAACTTCCAGGGTCCTAGCTATCACCGTTTCAAAGATACAGCCTGTTAAAGCTGGGGCAATAAACAAGCAGTTTGCCCCTCGAAAAACGCCCGGAAAGGCTTCAAAATTGCAATTTTCTGTTTTCATATGAAAATTTTCGAAACCGGGGGTTAAAAAATTCGATGAAGAGGGCATCCAGACCTACATTTTGCTGAAACTTCCAGGGTCGTAGCTATCACCGTTTCAAAGATACAGCCTGTTAAAGCTGGGGCAATAAACAAGCAGTTTGCCCCTCGAAAAACGCCCGGAAAGGCCTCAAAATGGCAATTTTCTGTTTTCATATGAACATTTTCGAAACCGGGGGTTGAAAAAGTCGATGAAGAGGGCATCCAGACCTACATTTTGCTGAAACTTCCAGGGTCCTAGCTATCACCGTTTCAAAGATACAGCCTGTTAAAGCTGGGGCAATAAACAAGCAGTTTGCCCCTCGAAAAACGCCCGGAAAGGCCTCAAAATTGCAATTTTCTGTTTTCATATGAAAATTTTCGAAACCGGGGGTTAAAAAATTCGATGAAGAGGGCATCCAGACCTACATTTTGCTGAAACTTCCAGGGTCGTAGCTATCACCGTTTCAAAGATACAGCCTGTTAAAGCTGGGGCAATAAACAAGCCGTTTGCCCCTCGAAAAACGCCCGGAAAGGCCTCAAAATGGCAATTTTCTGTTTTCATATGAACATTTTCGAAACCGGGGGTTGAAAAAGTCGATGAAGAGGGCATCCAGACCTACATTTTGCTGAAACTTCCAGGGTCCTAGCTATCACCGTTTCAAAGTTACAGCCTGTTAAAGCAGGGACAATAAACAAGCAGTTTGCCCCTCGAAAAACGCCCGGAAACGCCTCAAAACGGCAATTTTCTGTTTTCATATGAAAATTTTCGAAACCGGGGGTTGAAAAAGTCGATGAAGAGGGCATCCAGACCTACATTTTGCTGAAACTTCCAAAGTCCTAGCTATCACGGTTCCAAAGTTACAGCCTGTTAAAGCTGGGGCAATCAACAAGCAGTTTGCCCCTCGAAAAACGCCCGGAAAGGCCTCAAAATGGCAATTTTCTGTTTTCATATGAAAATTTTCGAAACCGGGGGTTGAAAAAGTCGATGAAGAGGGCATCCAGACCTACATTTTGCTGAAACTTCCAGGGTCCTAGCTATCACCGTTTCAAAGATACAGCCTGTTAAAGCTGGGGCAATAAACAAGCAGTTTGCCCCTCGAAAAACGCCCGGAAAGGCCTCAAAATGGCAATTTTCTGTTTTCATATGAAAATTTTCGAAACCGGGGGTTGAAAAAGTCGATGAAGAGGGCATCCAGACCTACATTTTGCTGAAACTTCCAGGGTCCTAGCTATCACCGTTTCAAAGATACAGCCTGTTAAAGCTGGGGCAATAAACAAGCAGTTTGCCCCTCGAAAAACGCCCGGAAAGGCCTCAAAATGGCAATTTTCTGTTTTCATATGAAAATTTTCGAAACCGGGGGTTGAAAAAGTCGATGAAGAGGGCATCCAGACCTACATTTTGCTGAAACTTCCAGGGTCCTAGCTATCACCGTTTCAAAGTTACAGCCTGTTAAAGCTGGGACAATAAACAAGCAGTTTGCCCCTCGAAAAACGCCCGGAAACGCCTCAAAACGGCAATTTTCTGTTTTCATATGAAAATTTTCGAAACCGGGGGTTGAAAAAGTCGATGAAGAGGGCATCCAGACCTACATTTTGCTGAAACTTCCAAAGTCCTAGCTATCACGGTTCCAAAGTTACAGCCTGTTAAAGCTGGGGCAATCAACAAGCAGTTTGCCCCTCGAAAAACGCCCGGAAAGGCCTCAAAATGGCAATTTTCTGTTTTCATATGAAAATTTTCGAAACCGGGGGTTGAAAAAGTCGATGAAGAGGGCATCCAGACCTACATTTTGCTGAAACTTCCAGGGTCCTAGCTATCACCGTTTCAAAGTTACAGCCTGTTAAAGCTGGGGCAATAAACAAGCAGTTTGCCCCTCGAAAAACGCCCGGAAAGGCCTCAAAATGACAATTTTCTGTTTTCATATGAAAATTTTCGAAACTGGGGCTTGAAAAAGTCGATGAAGAGGGCATCCAGACCTACATTTTGCTGAAACTTCCAGGGTCCTAGCTATCACCGTTTCAAAGATACAGCCGGTTAAAGCTGGGGCAATAAACAAGCAGTTTGCCCCTCGAAAAACGCCCGGAAAGGCCTCAAAATGACAATTTTCTGTTTTCATATGAAAATTTTCGAAACTGGGGCTTGAAAAAGTCGATGAAGAGGGCATCCAGACCTACATTTTGCTGAAACTTCCAGGGTCGTAGCTATCACCGTTTCAAAGATACAGCCGGTTAAAGCTGGGGCAATAAACAAGCAGTTTGCCCCTCGAAAAACGCCCGGAAACGCCTCAAAACGGCAATTTTCTGTTTTCATATGAAAATTTTCGATGGCGGGGGTTGAAAAAGTCGATGAAGAGGGCATCCAGACCTACATTTTGCTGAAACTTCTAGGGTCCTAGCTATCACCGTTGCAAAGATACTGAAACTTCCAGGGTCCTAGCTATCACCGTTTCAAAGATACAGCCTGTTAAAAGCAATTTTCAATAATGTGTATCAGAATTACGAGGAAATAGTTGCAAATAATTTGCACGTGGGCTCTTAAACAATACATTCTATCCGATCGAAGTAATTTTGGGTGGAGAGTATGAAGAGGCTAGCCCTTGGGTGAGTACCAAATTTTATTTGCCTGACATAATTTAGAGAGAAGTTACAGACATACCTTTTTGAGAAATGTTAACAGGAGCATGGGAAGCGTCCTTAGACGGAGGAACCTCATTTTCGGTAGAAATTAAAAACATTTAATTGGTAACATCAGCTTCAATTTTTATTACTATATCTGCACTCTATTGAAAGTTACAGTGCGAAATGTTAATCTCAAAAAATGCAAAATCCATATAGTACTTTTGGGTCTAGGGTATAATTTACCAAGAAAAAGTTTCAAGTATTATACATCATTGCAAAGCGAATTATATGAAGTTTATATCGTCCTAAGGACGTTTTGACATCGGACATATATTTTTCCAGATATTGGCGTAAAACGAAAAATTCTCCTACTCCCGTTATGCTCAAATTAGTGTAACTTTTTAGTGCGTATAGAGGGGAGGGTGTGTAGCAATTCGCCATTAAAAATTCTCTTTTTTATGTTTGGGTTTTACCATTTGTCAGCTTAATTTGTCTATACTACTAGAGTAATAGCTAGCGCTGCACTGAAAAACCTAAAGAGGAGTACAGCCAAAAGCTTTGTACAACTAGTTAGAATGTGATGGAGATAAGTGTTTTTTGACTAGGATAAACAGGATCATTGTACGAGTAAAACACTAACGGATCCAAATTTCCCCCTTCGGTAACAGCTGACTATTATGTGCGTGATTTTCCAGATTGTCATTTTGTATGGGATTTGCAGTAAATATGGAAATGATCCACCAAGTCGAAAAGAACTAAAGTGTCGAATTAAAACATTTTTTTTTTTTTTGAAAATTCGGAGTTGGAACAATTCCCTTTACAAATTGCATACTGTTAGTGAAATTGTTCTTGCGTGGATCTGAATTTTAAGCTAAAATGAATATTCTGTGTCATACAAGCATAACGACTTAAATTTCTGGGTTATTCCGCATCGAATAATCGCGTATCAAATACTTATATGTACTCAGAAATTTACTATTTTTACTTGTATCCTTTTCTACCCCTATTCTAGAAGTGATCTATGTTAAGGCTCAAATAGACAGTAATGTCTGTCATCTATTATCACATACTATCATTTAGACTACGATACGAAAAAGAAAATATAAGGACACAGTCATAGACAGTGGCGTAACGTACGGTGTTCCATGTGTTGATTGGAACACGGGCCCCCAAGCCGAAAGGGCCCCCAAAGCTCGAGAACCATATTTGTTTTACATATTAATGCTAATTAGTCAAATGCACTAAAACGTCGTCAGAGGAAGCCTTAAGTCAAAGCTGAGAGTTAATCTTTTAAAATATTGACAGAAACACATTCCAAATTGACGAATTTTCGATTATGATGACGAATTTTTAATCCAAATCGATCAATTCCATGTCAAATTGACGAATTTTACAATAATTTTTCGAATTTTGAAATCTTAAATTCGGAGTTGGAATTCCCATTATAAATTAGCGAATTTACATGTCAATTTGATGAATTTGCAAATCATGCTATCGAATTTCCATTTCAAAATGATGAATGCTCAAATCAAGTTCACGAATACATATTTCCATTACAAATCGACGAATTTTAACTGACGAAATTCCAGATCAAAATCACGAGATTCCAGAAAAAAATTAACCAATTTCAAAATCACGTTTGCGAATGTCCATATCAAATTCTCAAATTTTCACGTCATATTTATGAATTTTCAATTAATATTGACAAATTTCCATTTCCAATTAATAAATTTCTCAATCAAGCTAACGAATTTTCATTTAAAAAAAATCCATGACAAATGAATTTCAATTTGATAAATTTGAAAATTATGTGTTCGAATTTCCATGGCAAATTAACAAATTTCCATGTTAAATTTGCCAACTTTCATGTCAAATAATCGAATGTTTCAATTATTTTGAAGAATTTTCATATCAAATTGACGCATTTCAATTTTAAACTAATCTTGATTTCATTTATCGGTTTCCAAGACATAATTACTCTAGAAATGTATGTTAACTGCCGGTACAAGCACAATGACGCATAGTACCTAGGACTGGAAAGTGTGCAGCTAGCAGATGGCAGGCATAATTAGAAAGGTCTCTCTCTCTATTACCGTAACTCCTAGTGGAGCATGGTGCGTTGATGACCACTGTGTGTAGTCATCAACGTTACAAAGACAATAGAATTCGGAGTGTGATAAGGTTGTCAGCCATACCACTTCCTAGTCGCATTGTTAGTTTATTATTCTACGATAAGAATATTTCTTATCATCTTCTACTGAATAATAAACTTGCGACGAGTCGTGCCGAGTTTGGAAACTCGTTTCTCTATGAGTGTTTATTTCACAGAGTGGCGACCGAACGATCACGGCCACAGAGCACGAAAGGTCATTGTTGTTTTTTGTAGTGTGGATTTCAGATATTTTTTTCTCATGCAATGCAATGACGCTGGTAAAGTCTTTTTGAATGCACTAACATAAATAGAGGTGTGAGGGTTGCTTACTAAAAATTGATTGCAGAACTATAATATCGTTATGAAAAATATTTGTTGTTGTAGCGACTAAAGAGATTTTTTTTTGTCTTGAAGCGAGAGAATTTTGACAACTTTTGGCTGTTTTAACAACGAGTAGCTCCGCGACGATTTACGTCCATTGAGGAACAGATAATATCAAGTCCGGTCAGCAGACACTATTCTATAAATAAAAAATAAATAAATAACTGAGCAACACACGCCCAAAATTGGACTAAGGCCGCAGATTCTATATGGATTGGATATAAAATTCGACTGTATAAATAAAGGGCCCCCGCTTTGATTTCGAAAACAACAAATTTGAAAAAACATTACGCCACTGGTCATAAACCAAAAAATGTGTAACCATTTGCTATCTCATTCATAATGGCAGTGGCGTAGACATTTGGGGATCAACGTAATTTAGTATTAATAAGCGTTGCTGTATTTTTCAATATTTAATTTGTACGTTAGTATCACTACTTGCATTAAGCCTACTCCATTTCAGCCTTAAGCGAATGAAATCGAGTAGGAGTAGTAGGCGTAGCCAGGGAAGCTGGGAGGAGCTATAACTACCTCCCGCCTGTCCGATGATACAGTAAACATTTTTGTTCATACTCTATAAAAAATAATACTCTGAGAAAAAAAGGAGTTCACTTTTTATTTGTGTAGCATGGAGTAAGTATTATTAATTCTCCTTCCCACAATTGAATTTTGTCTTGGCTGAAATGGTTTAATCGGCTGCTTTCCAATTTTCGGAAGTTAGGTATAAATCGTTCATGCTACGCACAATTTCCATACTACAAAAAAAAAAGTCGCCGCTTCTGAATCCACAATCCTAGCGTTTTATCATACCGAAAGATTTTCTTCTTATGAAATCACATTGTTTGAAATCGGGAATCTAATAAATTTCATCACATTACCGCGACTGCCCTTTAATATCCCAGACTATGGCCTGCATTTCTGAGTCGTACCTTCAATATTTCACAGCTTTACTTTTTCAACTGATTTCTCAATGATCTAACCCAACTTATGGGCTGGAAAACATATACCGTCAAAAATCCTCAATAAGAAGCAGGGGCGGCGCACAAGAGCCCGCAGGGCCCGCGTGGCGGGGGGACCTACGAGATTTAGGGGCCCAAAAGCCACTTGAAAAATTTCTCGAACCATAAAAACAGCGCGACTACGAAAAGCAATGTTCCCATGTAGATATTTTTTGTAGACGAGAAGTAGAAAGTGTATATACTTTTCGAAGTCAAAATAAATGCTAAATTTATTGTTTCTCTTTCACAATAGGTTCCTTGGATCAGACTCTACGCTCAACACATTTCATATTATCCTAACATTTGCGAAAATTCATAAGACAATTTGGATCTTCAGAATTTTACAAAAAAAAAATCTTCTACGGCTGAAAAAAGTTTCTCTATGTTTTTATAATTAATCATAGTGCAGGAAAACTTTGGTCTTTTTTCATAATTCACTGAAAAGCTCGAAATCAGATAATTTTCCATAAATAAATGTCTACAATGAAAACAAATCATTTTGTGTTGTTTTTGTGAAAAGATAAATTAAACTTTCAAAATTGTTCTGCTTAAACTCTAAATCTAAGGCTCTATAAACACCTTATCTTCCATCACGGAATAAATTTGATCCTGGTATGCTGTAATTGTAGCTGCGGTTTTTAATCCGACCCACCCTATTCCTTGCATTTTAGGCACTCTGCAAATAGACTATCGTAAAATATTTTTGAAGATAGTACTTTTTACACAGGATTTAATTCTAGTCCACTTTGTCATGAACTGTCAAACACGAACAAAATAGTTCGCGAGTGGTAAAAAAATTGGTTGAAACTATAATTAGTACGGCCTTATGTTTCGTTCAAGACTAAAATACTTTATCTTGCTAGTACATCGTCATTAGGGCTGTGGTGCCACAATTGGTTTGAATCATAATGACTTCTAACATCTGGAATGATACCCAACCCACTAGTATTGTTGAGAAATCACCGAACTGGCTGGACCCACGAACGTGATGTGGTAGTTTATTCAAAAATTGTACGAAACTGAGGTCTACAACGAAATAGAGAACACGTCAATTTTGTGATACTTAATACTTACTTACTTAATAATAGCATACCATTGTTAGCCATCTTGTGTCAGTGAATAGTAACTGACACTTATTCCGCAGAAAAACTACGACTTAGGGGGGCCCACTCAAGAAGTCGGCTGGAGGGCCCCGACCCCGAGTGAAGTTGTTCCGCCACTGATCAGAAGAGATTTTATCAAATAGGTAATAAGACAAAGCATAAAACGCAAAACGCGTTCAAGTGCCATTAAGCTTTAGGGGCCAAGGGTAGCCAAAGGATCGTTTTCGATTGCCATTTCCTGCAATTTTTTTGTCACATTTTTAACACAATATTTTTAAGGAAAAAATGACAAACGGGACATTTTACCGAAATTCTTCACGCTGGAATTTGGATAGAGCAGGATACTTAATGCAAACGATCTAATCTATAGCCTGGATCAACTTTCCAGATTGTGAGTTTTTTTAGGGTTTTTTAGATTTTGCAAAAAAAAACCCTTATGAAATCGATTTTGTCCGTCCGTCTGTCCGTCCGTCTGTTCACTAAATAACTCGCGAACGGCTTAACCGATCGTCATGAAATTTGGTAGGAATTTGCAGAATGGTAACAATCTTAGGCACGAAATACTTAAAAGTTGGTAGGACAAAAATAACAGGGTGTCCCGAACATTTGAAAATTTGTTCACTAAACATCTCGCGAACGGCTTAACGGATCGTCGTGAAATTTGGTAGGAATGTCTAGAATGGTAGCAGTCTTTGGCATGAAATACTTAAAAATTAGTATGGCCAAGATAACAGGGTGTCTCGGACATTTACAAATTTGTTCACTAACCGATCGTAATGAAATTTGGTAGGAATGTGTAGAATTGTAACAGTCTTTAGCACGAAATAATTAGACGTTGGTAGGACACAGCAAACAGGGTATCCCAGAGATTTGAAAAAGTTGACATTTTTAGTTTTTTTCAAATCAAAGAACTCGATGGGTACATTTCATATCAGTCGCTTTTTTCCAGTTTGGAGTAATGGTAACGGCGTTACAGCTAATAAATCCAGTTAATATGTGGAGCCATGATACATAGTAAATCTATTTTTGGATTGGTCTAATTAGCGTTAGCCTTTCATTCTGGAACGCGTTTATTTAGACCAATCCAAAAATAGATTTACGAGAAGCATTTCTTTAACATTGTACGTAATTCTTATTTATTACCTATGAAATATATGTGCAAAATTATTCACTATGTATGTATCGAAAATCTAAAAAACCCTCGTATTGCGGGCGCAGCCCTCTGTACGCCGGTATTTTTTTTACTTCCAGGACTTTTTTCCATTATCGGAAAAGCAAAAAAACAGCTGACAACAGATATGACTGTATAGTTGAGCGGTTCAGCTCTTTACGTATGTATTCACAAAAATGGAATATTTATTAGCCGATGGAAAAAGGACGGTATTATTCTTTTTTTCTTTTTTTTTACTAAAAAGTAAACGAAATTTAATATAGAAGATAGTATGAATTTGTTCTACAATATTTTCCACTAAGTGGCTACTAGGAAAGTCACATACAATTTTATCTATAGGACAAACATTTTACGTAAACAGATTTCTATTGAAATATTTTCCAAAAGAGTACAGTATTCTGTTTTGTTTTTTTTTAACCTCACAATTCCAATTAGAGAGAATTTAGAAAAAAACACATTCCAAAATCAAAAATCATAAGATAATAATATTATTGTTATTCAAACAGATTTGGTGTAGAATTTAAACTTAAAGAAACAAAAATCCCCAGAATACATGCTCTCTCACTCTATGGAAGTTTTGAGGACAGTTCAGCACACACTTTTTTTTTCGAAAAAAATCAAATTCAAACCAGCTGATATGTATTTTACGAATATTTTCTTTTGCACACCTTTTAACTGAGATTAGAATTTATTCGTTTTAATACTATTCTGATGTGGTACGTTGGATGATGTTGCCACTGATGTAGTAGGATTATTATGTGCCGCTGTACTACTATCATGACTTCGAACTGAACTGGCGGTATATTCACTAAATCGTGAATCATTTGATTTGATTGTCGATTTAGAGCGGGTTACTCTTCGATCACCTAGAATGTTGTGTCCTTCGTTTTATATTTAAGAGACAATTTGTTGGGTTGTATAGTTGGAAATTATGTACATATATGTTTAAAAATAAAAATTACATAAAAAATATCGGAAAATAATTTCATACAAAATATTATGCCAGGAATCAATGTTGGGACTTTGTAGATAGGCAAATTTCCGTCGTGCACTAAATTCTGTTTTTTTTTTTTATTAAAAATTTTGGGAAAAAAATTATAAAAATATTTCATTTTACAAAATCCCATCATTATTGAATTTTGTAATGCATGATAAGCGGCCGTAGCACACCAATACAGGCATGGCAATAATTAGCAAATCTAAATGTTCAATTTATTGCGAAAAAATAACCAAAATTATAAACTAAAAAAAAACAATATAAATCATATTAGATTAAACAAAAGAAACGAATAAAATCTGTGACATTTATGGAAAACATTCATTCCATCAAATACATTATATAAAAATATGAAACGAAATAAAAGAAAACAATACAACGACTCTTATGAAAATCTTGCAGCAGTAAAGTTATGTATATTTTCTAATCTAAGACAAAATTTTCCTGAAACATACTCAAAATTGATTAAATCAGGTTTACGAGTACAGATTTATTCTTAACATGCGACAAATTTTCTATTTAACTTCTTTTGTTGAACTATTTATTAATTTTTGACAGCTTACATAATAATTTCATCTACTCTATTGAATGATATCTGAATATACTTTCTATCGGTAGATTTATTTCCGTAGGATATTTATACGAGAGTAGTATATGCAATCTTTATTATACATTTCAGGTACAGATGATAGGTTTAGATCAAGTACATCACTTCGTCTAGAAGAAAAAGTTTGAATATATTGATGATCACGCATGTTAGCTTTAAATATGCTTCAAATGATCGTCTAATCTATTAAGTTTAAAAATGATGAAATATAAGATGATTCTAAATGTTTGAAATTTTTACTTTTCACAAAAGGGCGATTATCGGGGTTCTACTCAATAGTAAAATAGATTGAAGGCTTGTTCTGCTATCCGTTCTCATAGGGGGAACTTTTGTGTTTCCGATATTTTCCGCTATGTGTAAGCTATATGGCGGACGGTAAGATAAGTTGCGCTAATGTCGATAAGAAGAACAAGAAATTTTTTCTTACGAGAGCTGATAGCGTAATGTTCCCATACTTTCAGTTTCAACAGCAAGGAAATTCTCAAGTAGTCACTTTGAGAAAACAAAAAAAAAACAACACGAAACATTTTAACAGTATTATCACCGTTCGGATTATTTACGAAAATGAAACAGCACATGCTGATTTGGTTTGCTAAATTACTCAAGTCTCAAACAATAGTGAAATCCAGCCGACTTTCTTGACAAAACTTCTAACAGAAACAACCATAAAATGAACTTAGGGAAACTTTTAACTGTCAACGAATAGCGAGCTAAATTACGGGTTAAGGTAAGCTGACCAGACGTACATCATTTTGCTGTACAGTACAGCATTTTCACCTGTCGTACAGCATTGGGAAATTTACAACAAAATGTACAGCATTCGCAATACCACACAATGAAACCTAATTCCCTACATCAGCGGTTAGCAAAGGGCGTCCCGGAAGCGGCTTTTTGACCCATTCAGTGTGGTTTAATGAATCAAAGCATTTTAAAATTCTGGAACATGTCATCCCGCCCCAACGTCCTCTATATCGGCTTATAACAACCTTACAAATACTTGCTAATTCTCTATAAAAAAAAAAATGAAAAATAGACCCCTAGTGCCCTTGGTACCCCTATGGAATTTTATTGGTTTTGGGTCATCTTTGAACGGCTGTAACTTTCGAACCGAGACGGCTAGGACATTTTCTGCAAAATGTGCGCCCCACCATCCTCTAAATCGCCCGGTACATCCCCGCTCTGTAAAAAAATCGAAAAATATACCCCCATTGCCCTTGCCCATAGGGGGTACCCCATGGAATTTTCAAGTACCACTAGAAATAAGTTGCCATTTTCCGTACGACCAAGGTTGAGGACCTGTGAAGCATCATGTAATGTTTCCAACTGTGAAGACCGGTATGCTAGGTTAGGTATATTTGTAGCAGCATATTTATGGGATTTGACCCGCGAATACGTCTTGTAACGAAAATTTATTCTGCCCATCAATGCAGGTTAGGCGTTGTAATTTGTGATACTTGGTGGAATGTTGGTCAGTTAGGGTAGTGGTTTAAGAATTAAGATACAACACAAACTCAAAAATTCTAATCACTCCTTTCAAACTATCCAGCGCGAAGAATGTCCTAATTGTCTACTTTTGCGCTCCAGGAAATTACTATTTAAAATTACATGGAATCGGATGCTGGTCAAAGATTAATGATGCTTCAGAATTCCGACACTTAAAATTATCATACTAGAGCTTACCGTTATATTGAGTCATATATTTTTCATAAGGGAATTGTGTCTCCTCTGCTCTGTTGTATTTCGAAAAGTTCGTCTTGAATCTCTACAAAGTCCTAGTCCTATAAGCTTCCCCAGATAATACGTACCGTTATGAAAAATCTTGCTAAAAATTGATCAACCACAGCACTACATCATAATAAGCTGGTGAAGACTATAGTCAGTCTTGTTTGCTTTTAGTCTGTAAGGTTTGACCACCCTCCGTACGATCGATATTTAGCTAGATAATAGCACTTTTATGTTTGACAATCGCTCATTTTCGATAACTCGGGAACCTTTTGACCGATTTTTCTAAAATTTGGCACGCTTGTAGATCTATCTACTTGGCGCTCAAATTTTCTTATAATGTCAAGGTCCTCGTATCAGCGTCCATAAGTTACAGCGGTCTAAATCGCATTTTTGTGTTTTCTAATTGAAAATTGTCCATAACTGGGAAATTTGTGAGCGCAGACTTGCACAGCACCGTACTGCCCATATTTGGTGGAAATTTCAAGGGGGACATTGAGGACTTAGGGCTCCCTTATGTGTACAACAGAACCTTGCCTTCTTAAGGTTCACCATACATTTCCCAGAATATCGGCTACGACTCAATTCTATTTACAGAAATGAAGGTAGGATAATATTTTGCATGGACGTAGCCAGGATTTTGTTTCGGGAGGGGTCCGACGCTCAGTTTCAAAAATGTTGACATCATTAAAAATTAGAATTTATAAACTATTTTGCGCATAGGTATGAATTAACCTTACATAAAAAATTAAAGCATTACTGACTGTTGCTTGAGTGAAGAAGTTTGCAAAGTATGCTTGGGCTTGCGTATTCGGTGCCCACGTTCCTGCCGCTTTTCCCTTCCCTTTGCACGGCTCTGAGAAAAACGACTTTATTGTTACAGGAAAATATTTTATTTCATATTTTGAAGCCTGTATATGAAGCCTTACGAAATTCGCCGAAGTTTCTATTATTAAAAACTATCTCATTCTTGGGTCAGAAGAGGGGTATGGTTGCGGATTTGCTTGAAAGCTTAATTCGGCAAGTATGTGTACAGCATTTGGTCTTCAGGAGTCTGGTCACCTTAGGTTAAGGGCTTCCACTGATGTTATTGGGTGGGGTCCGTCTGTTCCGCAAACATGTTTGCATTTTCGATCCCCAAATCGCCATTTTGCGGATCAGAAATAATCTCCGGACAAACGAAAAGAACCGGAAATTATTTCTGATTCTCAAAATGAGGGTTAACAGACATAATTGTTGTGTTTTATAACCTGACCCATTGTTACGCTTGGACGTGATACTCATAATTTGACATTTCACGATGAAAACCGGGGAATCGAAAAAAAATACATAAAATGGCCGAGAAAAATTATGGAACTGTTTTCGGATTGTAGCTTATGGAATTCCCCAGCATTCCCCACATATTCCACGACAGTAGGAATACATTTTCATTGAAAAAATCGCAGCGGCGAAAAATTTCACTCTCGATGTTAGTACTAGGCTTTACCACAAAAAAAAATATTTTACCCCAAGAAATTGAAACAGAGGGCGCACACAAATGAGCGGCAAAAGGTGGTGTGTGAATGCAATGTAACCCTAATGTCAAACGACATTCATTATCATGTCTAAAAATAATTAAATATGTAGATAAGCGTAATCTGCCTTCTTCCCGCCATTTACTCCGCTATATGGCTACTTAGTTGGGAAGCGAAGAAATCTGTTCACCTTATTTTAACCCGAATCATTTTTTGCACTTATTTACCCTAAACTGCACATTTTTTTAAATGGTTGTCACATCTGTAACATATCTTCCGCGTTAGCTTTGGTGTGAGTGGGTACCCCCGATAAATTACTGGGTTTATTTGGGTTATGTTGTTATTGTAATCACACACTATTAAACAAATCATACGCAATGTTAATAATCTGGGAGTGAGTGATATCGTCGTGCTCTGTGACTACACACGGTAGTCATCAACGCACCATGCTCCACTAGGAGTTACGGTAATCAAGAGAGAGAGAGAGAGTGATATCGTCAGTCTCACTCAATTTTAAGTGCAATGAATTTCATACAGAACTAAAATCTTTATACAATTCCGTTTCATACAATTTCGTACAAGACCACCAATACTGCAATATTCAAATTTTTAGCAATTTCCAGCAAACCCATTTCAGAATTAGTAAATTTTTTTTTGTACAAAAATCTCTTCAGATCTTGTGTTTTTATTCAATTTCTACTTTTTGTGAGCCGGGACTGGACTGAAACCCTCAATTCTTTACTATTCATTTTAACATTTAGTCTTAGAGAAAGCATAGCAACCCATGCCATGAGTTAGTCCAGAGTGGCTATGTGATCACACAACCCATATGTGTTTGACTCCAAATTTATTACACTACACTCCACGAAATAATTCAAACGTCAAAATATTGTCGATGCAATTATTAACCCTTCTTTCGCCGCCTACGAGCAATTATGCCTGAGGTTTAGCTGAATCTTCTGTAAAATAAATTTTATTTTTTAAAGAGGTCTAATTTTAGTTCTAGACACAGTTTACATACTATGTCTTACAATGATACGCCGGGTTTTTTCGTTTCTTTAGACATAGTTTATATTTCGCCGAACGTTTGATCGCATTTGTGGCCGTCAGTCCCTTTGAAATATATGGCAAGGGGTGGAAAATATTGTTGAACGATATTTTTCATCAAGTTATAGTACAAATGGCCTGTCTAGGTCTATGTGCCAATCGAAGGGTTAATAATCACGTTGGCTTTTTGAGAGAGTAATAAATATTACGCGGATTTTATATTCTCAATTGTAAACAAACGAGACCGAGGCTAATTTCGGGCGCGGCCGAAATTTGAATACCCTTCACTCTCCTCGGGCTAAAAGTTTTTTTTGGGCGAACATATGACTTGTGTTCAATCCTTCCCCATTCTTTTCCTTCTGTGGCGTCGATAAAACAATATTTGTGTCTTTTTGGTTAAGTGGGAAAATAAAAATATTTACTCAGAAAACTTTATTGGGGGGATGCGGGAGCATGGTCCTATAGTATGATTCCATTCGTTTTAATTTTTTTTTTGTTTTGACAAGGACGCATTAAGTTTTTTTGAAATTGTTGGGGAAAAAATGTTTCTTAGAAAATCTAAAATGGGGGGTTGGGTTTGTATGGTAGCCCCATGACTCCATAGACCGATTCCGTTCATTGTTACACATGTCTTATGGCATCAATAGAGATGCACTTTTACGAGTTTTGGTTGAAAGTGATGCACAAATAAAAAAGTTTTTGGTAGAAGAACTCAATTTGGGGGATTGGGTTTGTATGACAGCCCCATGACCCCATGGTCCGATTCCATTCATTTTTACATATGTTTTGTGGCATTAATTCAAATGCACTTTTATGAGGTTTGATTGAAAATGGTGCACAAATCAAAAAGTTTTTCTTAGAAAAACTCAATTTGGGGGGGTTGGGTTTGTATGACAGCCCCATGACCCCACAATCCGATTCCAACTATTCTTACATATGTTTTGTGGCATCAATAGAAACACATTTGTATGAAATTTGGTTGAAATTGGTGCACAAATGAAAAAGTTTTTCTTAGAAGAACCTAATTTGGGGGGTTAAGTTTGTATGGCAGCCCCATGACCCCATAGTCCGATTTGATCCATTCTTAGATATGTTTTGTCTTATCAATAGAAACACATTTGTGTGAAATTTGGTTGAAATTGGTGCACGCATGAAAAAGTTTTTCTTAGAAAAACCAAATTGGGGGGGTTAGGTTTGTATGGCAGCCCCATGACCCCACGGTCCGATTTTAGTGATTCGAACATACAAACTGCCTGCAATAGAAAGAAGCACGTGTGCAAAATTTCAGCTCGATAGCTTTTAAACTGGCCGAGTAAAACGCGTAGCAACAGACGGACAGACGGACAGACAGACAGACGGACATCGCTCAATCGACTCAGCTCGTCATGCTGATCATATATATACATATTTTATATGGTCGGAGATGCTTCCTTCAATGCGTTACAAACTTCATGACAAAGTTAATATACCCTTTACTCTACGAGTGAAGGGTATAAAAATTGACATTTGAATAAAATTTTCACACATACTATGAACTGCAATATTGTGAAAACGGTGCCATTTTTATTTTCTGATGCCCCACTCTGGACTAACGCATGCTTTCTCTAAGCATTTAGTATTTAGCATTTCCCTGGTCATGTGACCCCCTGCTTCTCTGAAAAGCTATTTACACCACTGGCTGCGGCCCGCGAGTTTTACATGCCTGCTCTACACAGAAATAAATTAAGACCTAGGCTATAATTTGTCAACGACACTCTATTCCAATCCGGGTTTTACACCGTATTCATGGAAGCAAAGTTGACCTAAAGAGCAATAAAGATAAGGCCGCTATTACATAGTCATATATTGGTAATATATATTATAATAGATATTATCATATCCCTAAGCCTACTTGATTTCGCTTCCTGCACGTCTAAAAATTTATACTGAATGAATCGAGTAGGCTTAGGCATATGACATACATATTATAATATAAATATGACTGTGTAATGGAGCCCTAAAGATTACAAGGGCGACATTTGTCCAAGTGTGATTTTTACGGACCAACAGGGTTCTAATCGTATTATGTTGATTAATGCAATTTTTATTGAAAAATACGTTTAGACAAATTTCCTCAGTACAATTTAGGAATAAATTATAAGCGAATATACTGTATACTGTTTGAAATCTAGACAATATGAACCAACTTGGCAACGTATTTGCAGGGAAACTGTACAAATTTTCGGAGCACGAGGTCTGAATCTTTTCGTATTTGACAATAACGAATTTTCAGATAGACTACTACGAAATATCTCAAAAATAATTTAAAGGAAATTATGGGAAATGAGGAGAGAGTTTTTACATTAGGGCCTAAAGGAACCACTTAACCCGAAGAAAACTGATAAGACTGATATTCCTCAATGGCTTAACGATTTTGAACAAAGATTGTAATAAATCAAAATACGAATGCATAGCTAAATGTTAAAAAGTGCCAATTGTGAATGTTTTAGTGTTACTTGAAAGAAAAATGCTAAAAATAATAAAATAGAAAAATTATAATAAAAATATATAGAAAAATATAAAAATAAATGAAAATGTCAAAATTTGAAAGATGCAATATGAAAATGAAAATCAAATCATCTCTTTTACAGCATTACAAAAAAAATTTAATGGTAAATTATTATTATTAATATTATTATATGATAACGTGTTCACCCCTCAAGAAAGCTAATGAATTAAATAAGTATATTATGGACCATTTTTATATCATAAAGTCTTACATTTGAAGCTACATCAAATCTTCATTCCAGCAATACAATCAACTTAAAACACTTTTCTGCTGCACAATGGAAACGCAAAAGGCAATTGACAAGTTAATTTAAATAAAAAATAAAACAATCGCAAAGACGAAAGTAACGCAATAAAAAAAAAGATATTAAAAAAAATCATGAACGTGTTGGACGGTGTAAAGTGCATTATAAAATATTCAAATTACCAGAAGAAGAGAAATATAAAAAAATGAACAAAATCCTGAATAATTATGAGCAAGTACACACGCCATATAGTCCTTCACGAAACTTCATTTATGTATGGGTGTGTTCGTACTCATATTACTGCGGTTCCGTTTTGTTGTTACAATATAATCCCGTTATGATTATATATGCATCTTAAGAATATTGAGAAAGAAAAAAAAACGAAAAAGAAAACATAATTCTGAAGGGTGAGAAAAGCTGTGCATACAAACCTGCCTTACCTAACGACGGATTAGGGGAGTGCGGACGCAATGAGGCCATGCTAGGCTGACGTGATGGCGCTCTTACCGACATCCTGGAACCACGTCGTTCCTGTCCGTGCATTAGCTTATTGTCACGCAACAATGAGACGTTCATTAGACGGGGATTGGGCGTATTGAAAATGGTCCGATTTTCATGCCATCGGGCTCTGCAAAACAAATGTGAAAAGAGAAAAATTACTAAAATCATGCAATGTATTAGACAGGTACATGTAATATATTATTTAAAACAAAATATCATTAGTAACAGGAGCATGAGTGGGTACATAAACCAACTATATTTGAATATACAAATGGAATAGTAAAAATTAAGTGATATATGGAAAACCAGGTGTCTCTCAGCTGAACAGTTTTGAGCAAAACTCAGTTCAAATCGCAAAACAAAAATTTCCGCACCAAAAAAAAAATAGTGGGCGACTCATTTGTCTATTCTTTGGATTGTGAAGATCTTAGACTCCATGTTTCAGGCAAGCCTTAGATTCACTTTCCATGTGTACATACAAATAATATTAAATAACCATAGGCCTTCCTAATCCTGGATCATGGCAAAAGGACAGACTAATAAGTTTTACCTCACTTCACTGAAAACTTCGATAAGAATATGACGGCTTTATCAGGTCAGCTCCAAATCAGGCGATACGCAACAATTTGACACCAATTTATTATTATTAATTGCATACACACAATGTATGCGATTAGCTATCACACTTTCCTATACCTACATTGTTAGGCTTCGGCATCAATAAATCTTAATGCCCAACTGTCTGCCGACTTTCCTAATCTAGTTAAAGCAGCTTCAAACTGACCAATCTGCACCCGATGCTCAATTATAATTTTAATCGAACAAGTAAACATCTATTCGAGATTCTGTTCATGCAAAATAATAAATTGATGTGAAGATTGAAAAGCGACGACTTTATAGTGAATGGAGCCTCTGCACATCCACGATATGGTACGAAGTACGCAAAAAGTCGTCCAATCTTAGATTAAATTAAGGTGATCAACCATCCCGGATACTGCGAAACAGTCCCACATTTTATAAGTCTGAAATTATTCGCAAAATGTCTACGTCTAAGGTCCAAACTATCTCGCAAATCCTGCAGTTTTCGAAAATTGAACACGTTTGCAATGTCTTTATCTTTGAGTCGCGTCTTTTAAACGCCGACAGCTATAAAGGTACGTTGTCCTCGACACGACTGCATCGGCTCTAGCGACAGCGACTCGCTCATTTCATATAAAAACTCATTTTTCTCTCATTCTAAAGGTACGTTATCCTCGACGCGGCCGCACGACAGCGACCCGCTAATTCCATACAAAAACTCGTTTCTCTCTCATTTTAAAAACGTGTTTTTATATGGAATGAGCGAGTTGCTGGCGTGCAGTCGTGTCGAGGAAAATGTACCTCAAAACCGAGTTTTTACATGAAATGAGCGAGTCGCTGTCGCTAGAGCCGATGCAGTCGTGTCGAGGACAACGTACCTTTATGCTTCGGCTAAAAGTACATTCTAAAAAAATAATACTTATAGGTAAATGTGCTCAATGTTGTTAATGGTAATTAAATCAGTGTTTCCTGAGAATTGTTAATTCACTAATATAGTATAGTGATTTTAGCTGAAAAAATTATGAAACCCAAACATCCAAAAAAAGAGCTGATTTTTTGTGCCAAATTGTTCTAAGGCCTGACCGCATTACGCAGTAAAAAGTTAGACTTTTTTGCGCGTCACATTTGGCGGGGAGGGGGTGGCAAAGGGGTGAAATTATGATTTTTCGCGAATATCTTGTTAACAGTAATGTTTACAGCAAAATGTTCTGAGGACGATTTAAACTACACAAAATACCTTCCATACAAAATGACCCGAAAATTGCCTACGAGCAAAACTTAAATTTTGGTTGACTTGTTCCCTTATTTCTTAATAAACTAGTGGCATTGAATTTGAATAATTTCTATGGGAGGTACCCTTTGTTTTAATCAGATCAAAGTAACATTTGGTGGAGGGTCTAATGGGACTTAGCCTTAACATTTACCAAAATTTTTCCTGCCTGCTGTGATTCGGCGGTAAGTTACAGGCATGTCTTTTTTTTAAATCTTAATAGGGGATATAGGGGAATGCTTTGATGGGGCAGCCTGATTCTCCGTGTGGGACAGCTATATATTGTTAGGAATAGTTATCCCAATTACCATGGTTCCAATTAAATTACTTCAGGAGCTAGAGCGCCAAATGTAACTATCAAAAAATCGAAAATACACCGAATGTTTTTAGGCCTAGTATATAATCTGCCAAGAGAAGGTATATTATATAATATATCATTAGCAAGGAAATTTTGTGTAGTTTAAATCGTCCTCAGAACATTTTGCTGTAAACATTACTGTTAACAAGATATTCGCGAAAAATCATAATTTCACCCCTTTGCCAACCCCTCCCCCCCAAATGTGACGCGCAAAAAAGTCTAACTTTTTACTGCGTAATGCGGTCAGGCCACAGAACAATTTGGCATCAAAAGTCAGCTCTTTTTTTGGATGTTTGGGTCTAGAGCTAAAGTCACTATACTAATAGTGTTTTAAATAGTGAACGTACGTAGTTTGACTGTCCTGCAGAACCCAAGACGGTTGGTCGCCTTAGCGTTAGTTTCAATGCCGCGTAATTACTACCTTTTTGTAAATATGTATTTTCACCATCGAAACCTGTACAATTTAGCAAGACTAGTAGAATGTAAAACAAGTCAACTGATCCAAAATGTGGATGAAAGTAAAAGCTTCTCCAAATTCATAACATACGCAAAATAGTCCAATCAATCACTTGATCTGGAACAGAAACGAGACCGAGGCTAATCTCGGGCGCGGCCTAATCGTTTCTCGTGCATCCATAAGGAATGTGTTTAACTCCCCCCACATCCTTTTCTTTTCGGGCTTGGTTGGAATAATTGAACAAATAAAAACGAATTTATTACAGACAACCTTACTTTGGGGGCAAGGGTTGTATGGTAGCTCCATGGCCCCAAAGCAGGATTCCATTTGGTTTAAGATATTTTTTGTGATTTCGATTAAAACGCAAGCAAAAAAAAATTCTTAACCCATATACGCCCAACGCCCCATTTTGTAAACGGTTCTCTTTCAAACATCTTAAATTGAATTAGCTAAAAATTTTTAAAGGGTTTTTACTAATATCTTTTTTAAAGATATTGGCTAAGCTGCAAGTCAAACAGGATAACAGTATATTACGATAGCTAACTTCAATTTTCGGTTTAAAGTGGTGAGGTTTTCGACAGTTGCAAACTATTCGAAATAAATTCACTATAATTCAGTTTAATTGTATGACAAAAATTTTAGTATTAGCAATTTCATTGTCAAAAGAGATATACATATGAAACGAAATTTACCCATGGAATCTTTTACAAACCGACGAAAGTATGGATTGATTTTGTTAATGCCCAAAAAATGGGCGTCTATAGCTACGTAAATATTGTAAAGGAAATTATAATGGTAAATTGGCTTACCGTTATTTGTTATACCAATAAATCAGACTAATTAATAATTGTTAATTAATTAATTGAAAATTCAAATCTATCTAAAAAATGGTTTCATCGAGAAAATTATAACGTAAGGCTAACAAATAAAAAAAAACACATTTTTTATTTTGAGCCCATTAGTACCCTAATTCCTACTGAAATCATATTGTTTTTATATCGGAAATATGATGGGTGAGATTCTGCAGAAAATCCCTAATCGATAAAAGTCTGCTGAAATCAACCCTTGAATTAACAATTTCTTCTAAATCTCTGATCTAAAGTATACAAAAACGACAACCTCTACTCGTAGATACAAATATTGGTGTCAAACTAAGGATTAACGAAATTATTTTGTAAAATTCGTCACTTCCCATCATGTGGAATGACAGCCCGACACCGCGCTTTGATACTTTTTATCGTTGACCTCCAATTGTTATTGCGGTTAAGCGGATTTTTTTATCAGCTATGAAAACCCAGCTGCTAGTGAGGGAGTCCTCACTTACTGAGTACATCCAGAGAGCTCTCGGTCGTCCAAGTAGTCTTCAAATGATAGGTTCCCGGGAACAAGTCTCACTGTAGGCTTTTCGGAGCGTAACGAGGTACATTAAATGTCGCCAACACCTATAGAAGAGGTCAATACTGGGCTGCGTGAGTTTTTTATTTTATAAAAAAAAACAATTGATGAAATAAACGTTACAACTTGAATTTTCAATATAATAATGTAAAGAGTCAACATAAATTTGATTTTTTTTTTAAGTACAACGACCTTAAACACTGTAACGATTGATTGTATTTTCGATTGATTGCTCTCTGCTTTTCTCTCAGTGTAGGAGGCCCACTCAAGAAGTAGGCGGAAGGGCTGCGAGTGGACAGTGGAGTTGTTCCGCCACTGGCTATATGTCTATTAAAATGATTGTTCAGTCTCGAAAAAGAAATGTATGTATTATCGGAGATAGGTATGCCGGGTGTCATATAGCATTTTCAGGTCAAGTAAATAACTTTCCGAGTCAAATAGGTAAATGTCTGAAACAAATAGGTAAATTTCCGAATCAACAAAACACGTTGCGTCCGAAACAAAAAAATGAATTCCTAAATGAAAAAAATCAATAAACAAATCATAAAAATAAATTTTCAATTCAAAAAAAAAATAAATGTTCAAATCAGAAAAATAAATGTACAATTCAAATGAAAAATTGTCCAAAACAGAAAAATTAATTCACAAATCAAAAAAATGATTTTTTCCATCAAAAAACATATTTCACAAATCAAATAAACAATTTAAAAAGATAGTACTTTAATATAGTAAATAATATGCTTTTATATGAATTTCGTTGAGCATTGAAAAAAAATAATTAATTAATTATTTTAATCTGAATGAGATTTTGTTTATTCAAAATTACGTATATAATTGTCAATTGTACTACACACGCTTGGAATAGGACGATATAAATTGTTTATTTAGACGTTATTTGCCATCTCTAAACTACCATAACTTCCGCAAAACTCAAGTCACACCAGCTGAGCTTTCTAAAATTTTTATTTTACATTAGAATTGAAGATAGAAGTGACCTCAGAATGATGGAGGTTGGGGAACATAACGGAAACTATACATTGACAGTGTCTTCGAGTCTGTAAGACCCAGTGTCGGTACTTAAAGGTTAAAATTATTAGGTCTCGATTGAATTTGAATAAAAGCTCCAAATCAGAAGTATTTTAATTTTTTTTTTAGAAGAGAACCAGTGGCGGATTTACCAGTAGGCTGAGTAGGCTGGAGCCTAGGGCGGCAAATTTGTATCAAAGACCTATACCTATCTAAAGCTGCGGAAGACTGAATTCAAAATAAATATTTCAGTACCAAATTTAATAGTACCTTGGTCTACTTATTCTCGTTATTAGATACGTTTTGAAAACAAGCGTTTTTTTGCCCCCCAGGCCCCAGTATAAGGTAAGCAAGTACTGTGTTGTTTCGTTTATATCTTTCGTGAAAAATGTGCCGTGGAGACTTGTGTCTTATCCAATCAATTATTTCTTGGATTACGTATCAACACCACAACCCGATGTTTTATTTTTAATTTATTTAAAAAATTATTGTTCATAATTTCTTCATGAATTTTGAATAAATCAAATATCTAAATTTTGAAATCATCCAATGTAGAGAAAACCTTTCCATAAAAAAAAAAATGAACGTCTTATACTAAAATTGAAACCGTCGTCTTTCATGGAGCACAAAAAAAAACAGAATTTCTCTCTTTTTATCTTAAAACCACTTCTGTCAACTGTGCATATTTTCCAGTTCAAGGTACATATGTACATATTTACCGTTATGAAGTTGTTGGCAGCATTTTCATAGAATAACCAATGCTGAAATGCTTTTTCAGCACCTGTATCTTGGAAGCGCCCCGTTGATATTTGAAACCCAAGAGAGAACGGTTTATGTAAAATTTCACGAAGTTGAATAGGGAGGTTAAAAATTTCAAGTTTCAATTTCGTGATAATTTTCTCGACAAAAAACAGGATAATTTACTTTGGCGTAACGTACGGTGTTCCATGTGTTCAACGCAACGCCCTTTTCTTCTTTTTTCCTAGAGTCACTGAAATTATCAATTCTGGCAAAGGTAACTGCTACATAACGGTTCTATCCAGCCTCGTCAATTTTCGGATTGTTATTGGAAATTAACTTTTTGTGGAGTGCTCGCTTTAAGCCAGAGCTTCGAAGAATAATTTACAGTAATGCATTGAAGCAGCACCTTTTACAATATTAAGAAGGATACATTTGTCGTAAAAGGCCTTTGCAATAAGAACTGGATTTTTGCTGGTAAAAATTAATGTTAAATAATTAATTAATTTGTACTCAAATAGTATAACGGTGATTGGAATTTTAGTTCAATCCGGGGTATCAATAATAGGAAATGTATGGCAAAGCCTTTAAATTTAATTCTAGATTTACTTAAATCTCAAGATTTTTCAATTTTTTTACAGTGTAGTAGCAAATTTGAGTTGGTCAAAAATTGCAGTTTAAGTTTTTTTTGGCTAATTGGAAATTACACTGTGTGGTGGCCCCCATTTCGACTTCGAACACAAGATATTTAAGAAAAGTTACGCCACTGATAAGTTATTCGCATTTCGCTCTGTGATAAGGATTAATGAATGCTCAGAACTCAGGAAGCAGAAAGCTCATGCGTACGCATTAATGTGCGAAGGGTATAAATGACAGATTATTATAGGTACATAATTCTAGATAATCCGTTCATACCTACTTATTCATGTTCGGCACAAAAATAGTGTTTCGCACATATTTTGCTCAACTTGATTTGAAGGTAAACTACGAAAAGATAAATGCCTTAATCTGTAGTAAGAATCTAGAAATTAAAAGAAAAAAATGCAATTAGCTACCGATCCTAAATCCACAGCCTCTTTGCCAATATAATGTAAATACTTGTAGAGGTCAAAAAGGGCGGCACAAGGTGAATAGCCTACTGGCGGCAAATGCGTAAATCCGCCACTGAAGAGAACCTTTGGCTTTTTATTGTCAGGATCAATTAGATTCGGTTTCTTAAAAAATATTTCTATCGCAATAGGTGAAGTATACCAAGGAGGAGGGAGGGTGGTATTCCAGGGGAATAAACCCAAGCAAATAATCAGGGGAAAATGCGGGAGAGTCTGCACCTTAAGCAGACACATTGACACAGGACAGACACTGTTGAATTATACGAATTGTAGTGTTCAGCTAATGTCGTGTACCTTTACTAATAGAGAGTTTTAGCATGTCGTACTATCGTACACATTTCAACATCAATCGACAGTCTCCGCTGTTTAAAGTACGTCAAAAAAAAACTTACGCCTACTTGGGACAAGTAAAATTGTGGTATACTGTTTTTTTGCGCGCTACACAAGCGAATTTTCCTTTAAAATCTCATAGATTTCCACTTCCAACCGCCCGTTAATATATATCTAGGGGTGTCATAAATTTAATATAATTTAATTTTTCTTATTAGAAGAATATTAATAACCTTTGAAAGTTTATTTATTTGATTTGGAAATGTATTTATTTGATTTAGTTTTTTGGCATGTAAATATATTTATTCGATTTGGAAATTTATTTATTTGATTTGTAAATTTATTTTCCTGATTTGGACATTTATTTTTTTTTATTTGGAAATTTATTCTTTTGTTTTGGTTATTTATTTTTTTCATTTAGAAGTTCATTTATTTCGTCCGGAAATTTATTTATTTGATCCGGAGTCGTGTTTTGTTGATTCGGAAATTTATTTTTTTGATCCGGAAATGTATTTTGTTGATTCGGAAATTTATCTATTTGTCTCGGAGAGTTATTTACTTGACCTAGAAATGCTATATATTAAAGGGGGCGACGGGTACATTACATTTCTTGAGTTGAGAACGGTGCAAATCGAGCAGATTAAATACTTTTTCATAATCTTAATATGAATTAAATTTAAAAAATCAAGTACCGATCACCCTGTAGGTATGATTATTATTCATTATGTGTATTGTTAGATATGTACATAAGTCTGTATGTATATATGTCTACCTACATAAGTATATACGATAATTAACGGATAAGTCATTGCAATCAAATTTCAATTTTAATACGACTGAAATAAATATGTTTAACTGAAAAACTGATTTCATCGAGAATTTGCCGGTTTTTCGATAAAACAAATAAAAAGATTTACAACGGCCGTCAAAACGGGTGTACTTTGTATCGTACGCCAGAACGCCATACAAAAAGCCAGATGCTGAAATCTGGAGTTGACAACAAGCTTTTTTACATGGCTTTTCTGTTAAATTCATCTGAGTCTGATATCTTCACTCGTACCCTGATACGAGTATGTATCAACAATATGATTTTCTTTTTTCTAGGGTCGATTTAATTATCGATACTTATTGAACTTTTATTTTCATGTAAAGAAAGCGTCGGTTGTGGCGAATAGAAAAATGTCGCACTGAGCTGGCTTCGGATTGGAACACCTCCGTTATTATTTGAGAGATGTCAACTTTTGTACATCGAATTATAAAGTTTTTGTAATGGTGATACGCATTGCTAGGACGAGAGCTCGTAGGAAATGTAAGGCCGCAACCACACTGATCGGGTTTTCCGAACCACGCGATACAAAAGATCAAATTTGTGGTCAACACACGTCTGATAGGAACCGATGCGATGGAGGAATTCAATTTTGTTATTTGTTCAGCAACTGCTAGCAATGTGGTAGTGGGAATCAAAGGTACCGATCTTGGCCCAATCGCTTGCGCTGGGATTTTGTCGGTCCTTAAAGTGGCGTGATCCCCACACATGATCAATGATATAACCGCACGGGGAATGACAGAAATGATTTCTCAAGATTTTTCTATAAGACAAGGCCACCATTCGAAAGAGATCAATGCGAAGCTTTGTTGAATTAGAGTGAGAACTACAAATATGGGCAAAACAATGGAACGATACATGTAAACTTCATTCCCATCCATTCAAAGGCACTGATAAAATTGTTACGACTTTTGGCATCCACTCGAAGCGTGGCTGAAAAGTTTGGTCTAGTGACATTGAATTTTAGTGGTTCGAAATTACGCGTTCCGTTCGCAATCGCTGCCGTCGCGTCGATTCTGTGATTCTTTCGCGTTCTATTTTATAGTGTAGGCATGTTGCTTCTTACCTTTTGCCATTAAACACCCCCTTGTTTTGTGAGTTCAAAATTCGCCCTATTAATAGCATTATTTTGCATATTTTGTTCACGTCTTATAGAAAAGAATAAGCATCCCGTTCATTGATTCTTACAGTGTTCACACAGTGTTAGTCACGTTTTCTTTGTTGCACGTGATATTGGCGTTACAGATTCATCTTTTCAGTGATAGTGTTATTTCATTTCTTTGTATGTTTATATTTTTCGTCAGAATCTTCAACACAAATAGTGGGTGTACGTACGATAGTGTGCTCACCGAAAATAGAACAAATAAGTTTCTCGAATTCCATGGAAATTTCATAAATGATGCATGTAAGTTTTTTTCTAATACATAGATACTTTTGTCTTTTCATTCTCTGGAACTTTGGTCCAGATGAATTGACGCACATATGGTTGAAAGATATATGCACTCGCGATAAAGTTGAGAAATTATTTTCTATTTTTTTTTCTAAATATGTATGTAATAAAATTTTTTTATTTTTTCGAAAGTGAATGATAAGATAAAAGAATGAAATGACGTCTGATTGCTGCTCGTGGTCATGTTTTATTATTTACATCTTGTGCATAAAGGACGTATCCTTGGATTTTGTATATATACATAATAATTATATTAACCCTGGCCAAGTTAATTTTAATGGATAATTTCAGAAGACCATATTATTCCGATTGGATTTGTTAGCCTTCAGTATATTTCAGATGCCATTAATAATTGTAAGATAAGTTTAGGCAAATTTTCTATTAAAATTATTGGCAGCTCGAGACGAACGAATTGTTTTCTATTCTAGGAATAATGCAAATTAAATATGTAATTGGGTTCACTGTACTCCTGTGACAGATATATGCATATCAGAAAATTTAGAAGTCGATGGTATCAAGATGTAAAGGATTTTATCTTAGGCGAATGTTAAGATGAAAACTGACGCAAAATAGGACGTAATTTTAGCAAAAGTACTTGAACATGAATGTAATACACCTTTAAGTGTTTTAACACATTAACACATGTGTGGGTGTGGTTAAAATATAAAACTCCATTTCTCTATTATGCATACCTACATATTCTTTTCATCGTAAAAAATATTTTTGATCTTTTATCAATACACTTTATTTACGAAATAATCACAAGTAATTCTTAAAATAAATCTTTTTCGAATAAACTGGTTTTACGAGACTAAATTGAGAACGAGTTCCTAATAAAATCTTAATTGAATTTACTATTTATAGAACGGATACAATGACCATTTCCGTGAATTTTTTCGTTTTTTGTATTGCCGATTGAATGAAATACCCAAGGTATCCAATTAAGAAATAAGAATTCCTTTAAGGAATAAGGGAACCGTTAAGCGGTCTTCGTATTAATATTATTAGGACATTTATACAAAAAAAAAAAAAGAGATCTACTTAAAGGGCATTGTAATTAAGTGTGAAAAATAAAATTAGAAAAAAACATCTCAAGAAGGTAAAAATATTAAATTGACAATGAAAAAAATGTGAAATGCTCGGCGAAATTATTGAAACAACAAAAAATACCATGGTATAGCAGCATTTAAAGCCTCATAACTTTTCAACTAGTATCAAATTGATGATATTTTTTCAGTTTGATTCTTTGGTATGTTGTCGAAAGAACAAAACAGAAAACATCTTTTAACTCCAACAAATAACGGCAAAAAAGGTATAATATGAAGTGGCAAAATTATTTACACGTCCATTCAATACAGGCAAAATTATTTACACACTTCGATAATAACTGCATTTGCTAAGTAACGGTTCTAAATTTCCATGGCAAATTGACGCAGTGTGGGACAGAGTGTTGTTTTATTCAGTATTTTAAGGTTTTCCAGAGAGAGGAGCAATTGAACTTTCGATAGAAAAAAGGGCGGCCATTGTGGCAGAGTTTAATAGAGGTATTTCGGCAATAGAGCTTTCAAAAAAATATGGATGTTCCCGGAAAACCATTTATTATCAAGTTTGGAAGTTCAATCGAAACGGTAGTGTGAGAACTAAAAGAGGTAGAGGAAGGAAAAGAGCTACAATCAGGAAGGATGATTCTAAAATAGCCCGTTTCTTTAAGAGAAACCCTTCTAAAAAGATCCAGAACGTACTTGCAGACCTGAATGTTAGGATTAGCTAAAGAACATTGCGATGAAGGCTGAACGAAAATAAAATAAAAGCTTATGTCGTCAAAAAAAGCCCTATATTACATAGAAAAACAGACAAGCGAGATTACAGTTTGCTAAAGATCACATTTCCAATCCACCAGAGTTTTGGAGGAGCATTCTGTGGACGGATGAGACGACTTCCTCCTTGGATGGCTCCTATTAATGTAAATTTTACTACGCTGATACAAAAACTAAAAAGAGGCAACCCGTCACCCAGCCTGTAAGGCATTCTAAGGATGGTCAAATAATGATATGGGCTTGCATATCATACAGTGGCGTTGGACCCCTTGTAAGATGCTCCGATAATATGACACAGTCACATTATTTAGAAATCCTAAATGATGTTGGACTATTCGTGGGCTCAAAATAATGCGCCCATACATACAGGCAGAAAAATTAAGCGATACTTAACTGAAATGGAGCAAGAAGCGTTAAAATGGCCTGCCCAAAGTCCGGATCTAAACGTAATTGAGAATCTATGGCACATGGTTAAATCCAAAATACCTCAAGATATTGGTAGGAGCTTAAATCAGACTTGGAAGGACTTCATTGCGGCTTGGAGCTCAATTTCATCAGAGCAAATGTAAATACTAATAGACTCGATGCCGAGACGCCTCGCAGAAGTCATTGCGTCAAAAGGAGGCAACACGTCTTACTAAGTAACGTTATTTTACATGCCCATTTACTTCAATTTAAAGAAATAAAAAAATTTCCCTTACAGAAGTGAAATAAAATCAAGCTAATATATTTGTGGAAATAATTTTACCTGTTCTCAATGGATGTGTAAATAATTTTGTCATTCATATTTTTATATTTTTTCTTCTGTGATTCGTTGAAAGTGATTTTTTTTTTGTATCGTGTGCTTAAAGAAGATGCTAAAGATTAAAACTGTGTAAAAATATTGAATGATTTTTTCTTATTTTAAAAGTTATAGTGCATTATAGGCTGCTATTGCATGGCATTTTCGGTTGTATAAATAATTGTGCCGAGAACTGTATGTATATCATATCAAATCTAGGATTAGATTTGAATTAATCCAATCAAAACCTACCTACTACCCAGCCAACATTGACGTCATATATCGTCGAAATAGTCAAAAATAAACTTCACTTCCTGCATAACGAGTCGACGTGCTGTATCAATAGGACGCATTGAAAGTGAAAGACATGATGGTCGGCTGAGGAAAATGCCATTAATCAGTATGTGTGCTTGCATATGGGAAATACAATGGTTCTTTCCTTGTCAAATATGATTCGTACACTTATGTATTCTTCTTACTATACATATAAGACGAACGCAAGTTTGATTTTTTGCATATCTGTTGTTGTAGTGGTTAGTTCGCGCACCTTCGGCGCACAGGGTTGTGAGTTCGAGATTCACCACTCACCATGAACGAATTCAGTTTATGGTGTTTTTCGAACTCACGACCTATGCCAAACCCATGCCCATGCGATGGACTATGATCTCACTCAGATGTTAAACGAGTGTCGATTTATGCTGATAAATAACACTGCTGAGAGTGCCGCTGATTTTTTTTTGAATAAATCATTCATTAATTTCGCGTAACTAGTTAATAGCGGAGCAAAGCGATGCATTGAATATGTATGATACATAACTATTACACCGTCTTTATAAGTAACGATTTTGTAATCATTATCCGTAATAAGGCGCAAAGGCATGTATAGATGATATAGGGGGACATCGTGATATACTTTGTATGAAAACGTGATAAATTACAAAGGTATGTCAACTGACGAATGGTGTATGTTTTTTGCTGGCTAGGTACATTGACTCGTCTGTCACTTGATGCAAAATGTATCGTGAATTGTACTGGAATTATTTGAATTGTAGTACGATATGGTAGAACCGTTAGCGAAATCTGGGATATGATAAATCCTATTCCTGGGTATGAATCCCATGAATATTATGTAAGCGCTCTGTCACCTTTCAGGTTATCGCTGTTAAGGATTTTCCAATTAAAATCAGCCAGTATAACTCCCTCTCTAAAGCGTTATTATCAATATAATTAATTACTCACTTGGAATACAGTCTAGACAACTGAATTACTTCCATTAATAATGGATATCTCTTCAATTCTTCAATTCATTTTAAAGTGTAATCATATTCATATCGCAATGCATTACACTAAGCAAAGTTGAGAATTATAATATATTTTAACGTTCCTTATCAGTATCAAAAATCTAATCTCAAATTAATACTGTTAATAATTAAAATACATAATAAATATATAGCTTAATTGATAAGCATTGATTCATCCAGTTCAATTCGCTTTAAATCAGTTTTTAAAGTTAAAGCTTGCATTCTGGAATGCCGATTTTGTGGAAGTTTATTGTATTACATATTTACGTATATTAATCTAAGCATTCGGAGTAATCTAAGATAAAAAAAAACGTTTGTTTCTTGTTATGTTATTTGAAGTGATGAGCGGGAATCTAAGGCGTCCCATCAAAATTTCTTTGCGAAACAGAGTAAAAAACGAAAGAAAAACGTCCACAATTGTCTATCAGTTGTATTACTATAGTTTTGCAGCGACGTTATTAAACTAAGTATGTACAGGAGTCTTTTTTTACCATGAAAACGCCCTCGATATACTTGAAATTACATTCATTGGAATTTTCGCCATTTATGTCTAATCATGATTTCCTAACACATACCGTTATTTCTCAGTAAGTACACGAAAATTTAGAATCTGGATCTTTCACGAGCTTGTACTTGCCTGCTCTAGCACTTATGCCGCTCCGGGCAAGACTTCACATTGCCGCACTAATATTTTTTATTGATTTCTAAGAGTCGATATGAAATTGACATCATTTCATCGGGCAGGATTTGCCAGACTTTACATTTAATCTCATTCGGAAATACGTATTCCATTCCTAAGAATCGATACGAAAATAGGAGACTGAGGCCCGTATTTATAAACATACCTTAAGGAAGCCTTAGCTTAAGGTGAACTTGACTCAAGCATACTTTGTATCAAAGGAATGAAATGTTATTTGCAGGATTTTTTATCCAAATAACTTATCTTTATGAGTATTTTAGCTCAAATATAAATTTTTGTTTTAAATTGTAGTCCACCCCTCACAGAAGATGAACAGCAAATTATTTTTCGTTTTCTAAAAAATGTATTTCAATGCTTCCTTCAATTAAGACTATCACGAATTTATGAAACACACGAATTTTGAAATCAGGTAAGCTTTGATTTCAAGGAAGCCATAGTCAACCTCACTTGAAGTCAAGGTAGCTAGTTATCTACCTTGAATTTTAATATTTCACACTTCAATTCAAATTAATGTTTTGTGTACTCAATTTTCGAAAACGAAACTTGTGTGGGAATGTATATGATTTTAATTAAAATGAGCTTACGTCAAGGATGCATTCAGCAACATTTTTGAGTGTTTGTGCAACAATTTCCAATTTATTTTCCTTCCGCTAAGAGAGCAATAATATTTTTTCCACAAACAATTTATATTGGACCAAAATATTCGTAAAAATAAATTATTTTTATGAAAAAATACTAAAAATGACATTCCATTCCTTGAGTCTAAAGGCATTAGTTAAGGCTTTCTTAAGTTATGTTTACAAATACGAGCTTGGGACTGCGATCTCGAAAATTACATTTATGCTCGTACTTTTCAGGCCGACATTCCGGTGTCATTGCTCTTTCTTTTTCTTTATTATTGATATTAGGTCCTGAAATACCGCGTGTGACCTAATCTTTCGAATCTGAAATGTTAGTTTGTTTCGCGGTGGTCTTAAAAGCCAAAAGTAGTAAGCCTAGGCATAAGCAAGCAACTATCTGTATCCTAGTTGAATGTAATCAGGAGTTAAATGTTAACCACGTGCAGTTACCATTTAACGTTAAAGGTCAAATATTTATTTTTTGTAAGATATGGCTTTAAAATGTTTAACTTTTTTTTATAGTTTTTGGGATTGCCAATTCAAACATGAATTGGTGTAATGTAAAGTAAATTTTCCTGGGCGTAACATGTCTTTTATACCCTTCGCTCATAGAGTGAAAGGGTATATTAACTTTGTCATGAGGTTTGTAACGTATTGAAGGAAGCATCTCCGATCATATAAAAAGTATACATATATAATCAGCATGACTTGGGGAATCGATTGTGCGATGTCCGTCTGTATGTCTGTCTGTCTGTTGCGACGCGTTTTACTCGGCCAATTAAAAATCTGAAATTTCGCTGCAGGCAGGTTGTATGTCTGAATCGGTAAAATTTTTGTGAAAGTGGACAATGGGGTCAGGGGGCTACCATACAAACCTAAACCCCCAAACTATGTAGGTTCTTCTAAGAAAAACTTTTTTATTTAGTCACCAATTTCAACCAAATTTCACACAGATGTATTTCTATTGATGACACAAAACATAAGTATAAGAATGGATCAAATCGGACCATGGCGTCATGGGGCTGCCATACAAATCCAACCCCCCAAATTGATGTATCATTAAATTTTCATAAAACACGCTATTTCTCAGCATTTAGATGGTTTCAGTCATATTTGCAAACACATTTTGCCCACTCGCATGGGAATGTGCCGACGCTTTTGGTTGGTGGTGGATGGCATGCGTGAAAAGAGTGTGTTGTGTTATGAAACCCTAGACAAAAATTTCCCTTCAAGGTCGTTCCTAATATGTATCTTCCTCTTCCTAGGACCGGTTCTATACGAGCAAAATATAAACTTAATCGCAGGAGGAGCACTAACAGCGACAGGACACCATTTCGCAAAGAAAAGTTCTGGTGAATTGGTGCGATGGCGGCTCGTTATGTTCCGATATAACATCGTATCCAGCTCCAGCTACCTTGTTATCGCCATTTCGTTAAGTGTGTATTACAATTATTTTGGAAAGCCAACATGTTGAAGCAACTTTTATCAACTTTGCAGATATGTACGTATAAAGCACCGTTATGAAATTACTGTTTGAGTTTTCGATGAAAAATCTATTTTAAAATTTCTAATAAGTTTGAGTAACTGTATCTTGAAAATGGCGATAATGTTGGCAACAGGAAAAACGTCAGTTTTTGTGAAATTTGATGTAGTGTTTGAAACTGAAATGAAATCTTGAATTATGTCATCAGGAGGGCTCCAAATTATGATTTTACATGACAAGTCACGATTTTCGATGACTTTCACAAAAAGAGTGATAACAAGGTAACGGTACAAAAAAATTCCGATTGTATTGGTAATTTTCTTGCTGAAACAAGTTGCGCTATCAACCCTTACAGTATTGACCACCTAATGCGGGACACCCTATATATATGACATTAGGCACATAGGTAGCCATGGGGATAAACTGTTTTGGTATGATTTTCGACAAATTACTTAACGAAAATATCAGCATCTTGGCCATTTTTTACGGACGAAATTTGTTTAGTGAGTAGTTTACTCATTATGTTCGCTACCTATGAGACACCTATGACTCAAGGCGTTAGTAAACCTGTCGTCTATGAGTCATATGTGCCACACAAAATATAAAAATATTCAGTTATTTCATGTTGAAATAATCGTCGATTATTTATTTTTAAGTATAACTACACAAAAAATTCAATCGACGTCAAAAATATATTTTTGAAAATATGTACAAGCATGTCCTTCGCAAAGTACCCTAACATTTCCAATTTTCTAAAATTGCCGATTTTCGGAATACTTTTTTTCTTTAATTAAACGACAAAAAATTACTTCACGAATAGTTTAGATTAATAAGAAAATTCCTCTGGTATCATTTCGTAGGGTCCAAATCATGCCTAACCTCCAATTCGCTACAGGGTGTCCAACTTTTTAGGTGTCCTATATATAGGACAGTAGGCATATCTGGGTATCTTCCATTTTCTACTTTCCAATAAGGAAGAACGGAAAACAATATTATGAATCATTCGAAACACACGGTCCCTTATATTTTGAAATTGGAAATGGAAAATCTTCATTGCTTCAAATGAAATAATCATCTGATCTGACCACCTCATTATAACTCATACATACTTAACTAATTGTTATTATGTATTTTCTTGTGTGAAAAAATATTGAATGAATTATGTTACGTGCCGTATTTTGCTCATGGCAACGTAACATTTTCCTCAAGAAAAAAAAAAACAAATAAACAATGTGTATCCACGAAAGATTTTATAAATCAATCTCAATGCGATCAAAGTCTGATCCCCTTGAATAATATTTTTTATTTTATACACCTCAGATCTTTGAGTATTAACCGCTCATTATACCCTTCACTCGTAGAGTAAAGGGTATATTAACTTTGTCATGAAGTTTGTAACGCATTGAAGGAAGCATCTTCGACCATATAAAATATGTATATATATGATCAGCATGACGAGCTGAGTCGATTGGGCGATGTCCGTCTGTCTGTCCGTCTGTCCGTCTGTTGCTACGCGTTTTACTCGGCCAGTTTAAAAGCTATCGAGCTAAAATTTTGCACACATGTTTCTTTTTATTGCAGGCAGTTTGTATGTTTGAATCGCTAAAATCGGCCTGTGGGGTCATGGGGCTGCCATACAAACCTAACCCCCCCAATTTGGTTTTTCTAAGAAAAACTTTTTCATGTGTTTACTAATTTCAACGAAATTTCACACAAATGTGTTTCTATTGATAACACAAAACATATGTAAGAATGGATCAAATCGGACCATGGAGTCATGGGGCTGCCATACAAACCTAACCCCCCAAATTAGGTTCTTCTAAGAAAAACTTTTTCATTTGTGCACCAATTTGAACCAAATTTCACACAAATGTGTTTCTATTGATGCCACAAAATATATGTAAGAATAAATGGAATTAGACTGTGGGGTCATGGGGCTGTCATACAAACCCAGCCCCCAAATTGAGGTTTTCTAAGAAAAACTTTTTTATTTGTCCACAAATTTCAATCAAACCTCATAAAAGTGCATTTCATTTGATGCCACAAAACATGTGTCAAATGAATGGAATCGGACGATGGGGTCATGGGGCTATCATACAAAGCCAACCAACCCCCTAAATTGAGTTCTTCTACGAACAACTTTTTTATTTGTGCACCACTTTCAACCAAAACTCGTAAAAGTGCACTTCAATTGATGCCATAAATAATCGGACTATGGAGTCATGGGGCTACCATACAAGCCCAACCTCCCCATTTTGGATCTTCTAAGAAACATTTTTTCTACACCAATTTAAAAAAAAGCCTCAATGCGTCTTTATCAAAACAAAAAAAAAGTAAAACAAATGGAATCGTACTATGGGGCCATGCTCCCGCATCCCCCCAATAAAGTTTTCTGAGATATTTTTTTTTATTTTACCACTTATTCCAACCAAACCTCACACAAATATTGTTTTATCGACGCCACAGAATTTGTCAATATCAAATATTATGCGAAAACAGAAGGAAAAGAATGGGGAAGGATTAAATACAAGTCATAGGTTTGCCCCAAAAACTTTTAGCCCGAGGAGAGTGAAGGGTATTCAAATTTCGGCCGCGCCCGAAATTAGCCTCGGTTTCGTTTTTTATTTGTTTTTAGTATGTACATATCGTAAAAACGTAAACCCCCAAAGATTTACCAAAACTCGAATTTGAGAGTCGCTAATCTCTAACTTCATATAGTAAATGTGGGTACGTACGTATCACAAGTGGACCAATAGAAATAGGTAAGTGAATAGAGCAGAGTTGTGATAACTTTTTTGGTGGGCGTACTTAGTATATTTGTTAAATTTGATTTTTGATAAAATTAAGGTATTTCGGTCCGGCCGGCGCGACGTTTGTTTCACTTGGATTTTAATTCCATAGTACACAACGTATGAAAGTCAGATTGTTTCCTTTGTTTGGCTAAAATAGGCTGACTAATTTGAGTTGTTCAATCGCCTTGATAAAAAGCATTTTGATATGTTATGTTCGGCAATGAATATAACGTTAATTACTGATGATTACTGATAATAATACTTTAATAAATACATATTTCGAGATATCAATCTTCTCGTGTGAGATGTGAGTTATGTTTAGCGCCACGATAATGAGCTTCAAGCCTGTATCATTCAACAAACCCCATCGACAAATTGTATAGAAAAGCTCTCGCTCTCGCTACTCACCAAATCATTTTCTTTCACAGATTATTATAAGATTAGCGTGACTTGTTTGTTAATTTTTTTTCATGCCTATCGTGCCGGCATTAGCTCTAAACTGGAATATGTATAAAATGTTTAGTCTGTTGTTGATCGTCCATCGAAACGCTTTGTATGTAAATTCTCAGATCTTTGCGCGTCGTCGATTTCTGGTATTTGCCGGTTAGTTGGCTAAAAACAGCCTCCATATTCCGCGGGTTCGAATCAAAACATTTATTTTCGATTATGCAAATAAGCGCCACCGTCGCGGTCGAAACGACTTCTCTTGAATCGCTTAAAACCAGTCGTGTGCTATCGACGGTTAATTAGCATTCGACGGTTTTTTTCGCGATCGCTTGTTTACCAAATCTTTCAATCTTTTTTTCTCAGTATCGTGATAATAACAGGTAGTGTGTGGCGTCTTTGTGAAAATTTCGGTGCCTAAGTATGTCTCATAAGATTTTTCCTGGAATTTTCGTTAAGTGATCTTGATTTGATCTAGGCGTATTTCGCATATTGCAACGAAGCGTGCTTTTTAATCGTAAACAAGATATTGTAATCCAGCGTAATCCCCAGTGTTTTTTTGATTAAATTTCGGCAATATGATTGGGCATTTGATTTGCTAATAATATTTAGTGAAGAATTAGTATTCTGTGAAGTGTGTTGTTGATGTGGTGTGTGATGTAGTATGTTTTTTTTATGTTTAACGAGGAATAACCTTCAGCAATTGCTACCACCGTATGGCACCAGTAAGTTTCTTTCCGGTTTTTGATGACTTACTTTTATTCTCCATCTTCAGCAATTACGTAACGCAGTTATGCTCATTTGTAGAATTTATTTTTAATGTGTCTGTCGTGTAATTTATAGTCTTTCAGTGCTACCAAATACTCGTATATCATGCCTTTAAAAACTTAAGTGCATCCATTTTACATAATTTTTTGTTTAGTTACATATAGTATTTACATCCATATTTTGATATTCTAATTAAAATCATATTCTGATAAAAATAGCTTCTGATGCATACATTTTACTATATACATACCTACCTGAGTAATGTACTTAATCCAAAAAAAATCTCTTCAAGGGGTAATCAGCAAAAATTTAATTTAGTTAATTTATTGATATTAACGCTTTTTCGCAATACATATGTATTTATCTTGCCCAGCTGAACCATTGAGCAATTAAGATCACATTGAGAAAAAACCGAATATTTTACGAAATACGAATTAATTATTGTAAGCATCAAGTACGCGGAAGCGTCTTGCTCGCCAAAAAAAAACAAGACGCCAAGAAGTAAGATTTCTTTCCCAATCGGGAGCATGAGATAGTTAGGACGAAATGTTCTTTTTGGGTCTCGAAGGCAGTGGCGCCGGAACGAATTTTTTATTGGGGAAGGGGGGATTTTTTTATTTTATAAAGATATTTTCTATTTTGTATAGTTTTATAAAAATTAAAAATCCAACGATTTTTCCAATGGTTGTTTTCCGGTTTCCTCGGGTAACGCGTTCTTTCATGATTTTTGGCAGATTTAAATTCCCTGTTCGATCCCTGTGAACATGGAGAAGGATTAGGTGTTTCAGATGTTTTAAGATGTCGCAAAGCACGGAACGGCCTTCCTGACGATGCTACTGATACTGGAACCGCCAGCACCCTTTACTAGCCGTATTGCCTGGCTATGCTCCATATACTTCAAAAGTGATTAGCAATTTTGGCGATGTAGGTGAAGCTCCCGCCATATTCTTCAAAACAGTTAACTGTGAGCGCAGATCTACAATATCGAAATATTCAGCATAGCAGCCCAATATTACTGTGAGATTCTCTACCGTCGGCGCACGGTTTTCTGACAATAAGAGTTTCCGTTCTCGTTGGCCTTTTCGATAATTTCTTTTCCTTCCGTCTTCACAAAAGTTCCGTTACATCGACAAAACTAAATTTTGCGTAGGGTTTGGTTGGAATAAGTGTTTCTTAGAAAAACCTAAATGGGGGGAGGGGGTTGTATGGCAGCTCCATGACCCCATGGTCCGATTTGATCCATTCTTGCTTTTGTTATTTGTGTGAAATTAGGCTGAATTTGGTGCACAAATAAAAAAGTTTTTCTTAGAAGGACTTAATTTGGGGGGGTTGGGTTTGTATGGCAGACCCATGACCCCAGCGTCCGATTTTAGCGATTCAAACATACAAACTGCCTGCAACAAAAAAAGAAAGTGTGCGAGCGCTGCTACACCGCCCACAGTGACCTGGAGCTTTCTTCCGAAGACTACTAACCAGTAAAACCACCCTTATTTCTCTGCCGTTGCCTTCACGAAACGACTGCGTGGTGGAGTGGAGGCGGCTACAGCTACTTAGCTACTGGATCTTTGACAGCTTTGCACAAAAACTCTGCACTAAAAGGATAAGTTTGTCTTGAATGGAAACCTTGAACACTGCATAATTTGGCGTCACACCATCAAAAATTTTATTCAAAAACTCACAATTTACACAGTACAACACAAAAGAAAACGTTCCTCTAATTTTTGCCTCCGAATGCCGAGGTAACACAGATTTTATTGTATAGTTCGAAAACATTTTATTACCGCATTTTTGAGATCACGTCTTTGTCTTTGTAATGTAATCCGAGGCAGCTTGGCCCAAAATTGTTCACCCTTGAGCTAGATTGAGTCCTGGAGAATGTCGTAACTTGAACGCAGTGATGGAACCAAACATAGGGAAAATTGTGAATCATTGTGCGGTGATACCTAATTAACCATAGATAGTGGATTTTCGATATGTGCTAAGCTTACTGCCTAAGACAATGCAACTCTGCTGAGCGTTGGTAATAACTTGCACCTGGCAAGCAGTTAAGGCAGTAGCACTTGGGGAAATTTTTCTATCCTCCCAGCTGAATAGTAATGAATATAGATCCAAGATGTGATATTATTCGGTGAAACATATGGCACAAATTAAATGTTTTTTTCGAAAATGTATGATCTCTCTGACAAAAGAATCAAACTGGATTTGAACGCTCAAATTCCTTTTTGCCGTTATCAACCAGTTTTAAAAAAGTATTGGAGATTGAATCAATTTCAAGAATAGTCTTGTAAAATTTAAAAAAACAGAGTCATAAGAGGTGGTGAGCTACGCAATTGTTGATTTTTTTTTAAACTTAAGAGGTCGTTGAGCCAAAAAACCAATGAGCTAAAAAAGTAAATCAAACCATAAAAAATCAACAAAGTTTATGTATTTCTTAAAAATGATGTTTGCTATCAGCTCCTATTTTTACTTTATTTTTATTCCGGTATTTTTATTGTGCGCAACGCGTACGATCCATGATTAAGGCATGACCATCGATTAAATGATTTCCAACTTTGCAACTTGCTCTACTTGATATCCCAAACTCAAAAAAAAAAATTATGTTGAATCTGGTATCAGGGCCGGCCCTAGGGATGGGCGAACTAGGCGATCGTCCAGGGCCACCGCATTTTAGGGGCCACCACTGTCAAAGCACTTTTACTTTCAAGGGGCTTGGAAAGAGAATTACTCAAAAGGGGCCTCCACGCGACACCCGTTTGAGATAATGTAATCGAACAAAATTTAAGCTAATATAAAGTGAAATAACGATGATGTGATTATTAAAATGATAGAAAATCTGTCATAACAAGACATCCAGCCCTCTCTCTCTTTTCTGAAACACATTGCAATATCTGCTCTCCAACGTCATCATTGCTCTTTGATGTTTGTTGAAAATACCAGTGACGATAGCAGGGATTTGGAGCGGAGCGGAGCGACCTTAAATTTCGGAGCGAAAGAGCGGAGCGTGGAGCGGTTTCGGCAGGCTGGAGCGGAGCGATTTTTGCTTTGAAAGTCGCTCCACTCCGCTCCGCTCCGAAGTAAAAAATCAAGAAAATTCCGAGATAAAAAATTGAATTTTTTCGACGAAATTTTTTATTTTATGGCACTATTTGATGATTTTGGACGATTTAAAGTCGAAGAATTCGTTGAGAGACTTGCAAAATTTCGGATTATTATGAAATTCATTGTGATAAAAGAGGTTTTGCGTTTAGTCATCATAATCATCATTCTTCATTATTAAAAAATTCAAGTTCATCCATGACGCTGAATGAAACGCCCGTTTTAATATAAATTAGTTATTAGGTGCATTTTATTGAATGGAGTACACGACAGCTTCCATAACAATTTTACAGATCTCGTTCTATACGGGATGTCCGAAAACTATCGCATAAAGGCACCCAAATATGATTCCTGGTGATATTTCCAGCAAAAAGGAGTATAAAAAAAGCCCAAATTATTAGTTCTTCAGCTACCACAGACATTTAAAGATTTTTCAAAAATTGAATACTCATATTAGCTACATTTTTTCTTTCGGTCGTTGCCAGCAATTTTTCCTAAAAATAAACCCAATAAAAATCGGATAAGCAGTTTAAGCTGTGTAAAAAAGCTTCAAAGACAAAATTTTGTGATCTTACTTCATATAAATTTTTTTTTCGACGTAGGTCTTAGTGGTAGCATTTTCGTAAAATCTTTAAGTGCTTTTGGTAGCTAAGGTTTTAAGAATTCGGGATATTCCCGGTAGGTACACCTATTTTGCTAGAAATGACATTAAAAATCATATTTCGGTGCGCTTATGCGATAGTTTAGTTTCCGGACAACCTATCTAGAACAACTCAATTTTATGTTCAAATTTCTTCGAAATTGGTGCTATCCTGTTCTGTACTTGATCGAATAAAACGCACCTTGTAAGCCATATTCTATAATACGTAAGAAGATATAAGTTGAATTGATGAATTCGCGGAAAATTATAAATATTTACTAAGAACAATGAAGTGTTGTTGTATGTTTGTAATGGAGCGGAGCGTGGAGCGGAGCGGAGCGAAAAAATTTTAGTCGGAGCGGAGCGGTTTCAAATTGGTCGGAGCGGGAGCGGAGCGGAGCGAAAAAAAGTGTCGCTCCAAATCCCTGGACGATAGTATGAAAGAAGTTAGAAGTTATCGAAAAACATTTACCAATATCCAATCTCGAGAAGGTACAGGATAAACCTGAGATTATACCATGAAAATAGGCGCCAGACGGTAGTGATAACACCAGAGGCTACTACTCCACGGATTGGTATAATAAGGGAAGAAAGAAAAAAAATAAACCTAAATCAACATTCTCGAATTACGGTATTCGAATCCATAATTTTTTGCTCTCTTAACTGACCACGTCGAAAGCTGAGCATTGCTGCCATACAAAAATCTGAAAATCGAAATTAGTGACTGGAAATGTCACACTTTTTCCTTAACAGACGTGATACCTTTAGGTCACAAGCAGTTTGAACTGGTGTTTATCATGAATAACTTAACGCACACGCACGCATAAATGAGAATTAGAGTTTCCTGCATAGAAAACTTCCATTTATAGAAACACGGTGCACTGCGTCTACAAAATTATCGTCTAACGCAGTGCTTCCCAAACGGGGTTTCGTAGAACGCTAGGAACCCGCGACGATTTCTCAAATATAGGAAATGAGTAATGTAGAAAGTATGTACATATGTACACTGATCTAACGAAAGGGGAAAACATTCAACCAATCAAATTCAGGTACTTTTTGTTGAAATAATGGTCACTTTCCAGCTTCGTTATTGAATTTTATTGGTGTCTACAACGTTTCGCCTTATTTATGGCATCTTCAGGTAGAACTAAAATGTGTAGAGTGTAATTACATATTTTATGTGCATTTGACAATTTTCCAAAAATATTACCTATGTTATGATTCCTATTATCAGGATTATCACAGTTAGTTGGTACTACATATATGTATATAAATTAGTTAAAAATGTAACAAACAATTAAGTAAATAGGCAAATAAATTAACATAAAAACTGACAAAGTATACATATTAAAAACTCTGAATTGGCGGGGCCGCGTATTGTCATTTGTTTGTCAGTGACAGGTGTTGTCACTTGTCATTGACTATAAGTCGCGTTTACACTAGTAGCTTATTATATCTACTCATTATGTTATCTAGTTCGGTTTTAGTATTGAGTGATTTATTATGATTATTATTTATATGTAGTGCTTCTTTTATCCTGACTTTATTAATATTATGATCTTTGTCTATTATTAAGGTATTATGAAAATCCATAGTGTGGTGGAGTTCTCGTTGGTGTTTGACAAGGAGGGTTTTATGATTATTATCCATTCTCGTCTGGTTTTGATGTTCCTTAAGTCTAGCATGCAGGCGTCTACTGGTGGAGCCGTAATACGCCACATCTCGGTTGTCATCCGCACATGTTTTGCATGGAATTTTATATACTAGGTTACTTTGAGACATTACAGGTATTTTTTGTTTTGTGTTAGTATATATAGTATCTTTCAACTTATTATTAGGTTTGTATGCTATTTTAAGTCGTCGGTTATTTCCATTAGCATTTATCGATTTAGGAATTATTTAGCTATTTGTTCCGTTAGTGTAGGTATATATGTAAGACTTGTATAGCATACAAACCTAACCGACTTAAATAGCATACAAACCTAATAATAAGTTGAAAGATACTATATATACTAACACAAAACAAAAAATACCTGTAATGTCTCAAAGTAACCTAGTATATAAAATTCCATGCAAAACATGTGCGGATGACAACCGAGATGTGGCGTATTACGGCTCCACCAGTAGACGCCTGCATGCTAGACTTAAGGAACATCAAAACCAGACGAGAATGGATAATAATCATAAAACCCTCCTTGTCAAACACCAACGAGAACTCCACCACACTATGGATTTTCATAATACCTTAATAATAGACAAAGATCATAATATTAATAAAGTCAGGATAAAAGAAGCACTACATATAAATAATAATCATAATAAATCACTCAATACTAAAACCGAACTAGATAACATAATGAGTAGATATAATAAGCTACTAGTGTAAACGCGACTTATAGTCAATGACAAGTGACAACACCTGTCACTGACAAACAAATGACAATACGCGGCCCCGCCAATTCAGAGTTTTTAATATGTATACTTTGTCAGTTTTTATGTTAATTTATTTGCCTATTTACTTAATTGTTTGTTACATTTTTAACTAATTTATATACATATATGTAGTACCAACTAACTGTGATAATCCTGATAATAGGAATCATAACATAGGTAATATTTTTGGAAAATTGTCAAATGCACATAAAATATGTAATTACACTCTACACATTTTAGTTCTACCTGAAGATGCCATAAATAAGGCGAAACGTTGTAGACACCAATAAAATTCAATAACGAAGCTGGAAAGTGACCATTATTTCAACAATATATGATAAGCACCAGTGACCATTCAAAATACAAATCAGGTACTTTTTGTTTGTGTATTAGTAAGATAGAACGGGGCCACCATTATCTATTTGGCCCAGAGCCACCAGACTGCTAACGCCGGCCCTGTGTGGTATATTATAGTGGTCTGGTTTTCTGGTTTGGGATGTTAGAGAAATTAGAGAAACATCATGCGATTCTACCCCGGGGTTCTTCAGAAACTGCTACATACAATTTGACCGTTTCACTGCAAAGATTTTTCGTCAAGGACATACGACGCGATGTAATGCTTAGTGAAAATAATATGGTTTGTCATAAGGGTACCCACATAAGTTAAAATAAATAAATAACAGGCGCGACAATCCAGCATTGGACTAAGGCCGCAGGATGTGTTAGTGACATCCTATTTCCAAGATCTTATCTGCTTTTTTATTGAGGTAATGAGATCAGCATTACGCTCAGCAGTGTTATTTATCCCCATAAAAGGGTACTCGTTTAACATCTGAGTGAGATCATAGTCTGTCACAAGCTCGTGAGTTCGAAAAACACCATGATCCACGGTAAGATTCGAACTCATGACCCTGTGCACCGAAGGTGCGCGCACTAACCGCTTGACCAGCCAGACTATACCCACATACACTGCGTTTCACTTGAATAGCACATTCCGTTTTTTCATTGTAATTTGCTTATATATCAATATTCTTATGACTTTGCTAGTACTTTTTTTTTGTCTTGTTGGTGTGGGTTCCCCAAAAGAAAAATTATACTCTCCAAATTTACCGTTACCTTTTTTCACCAATTTGCTTCAAAAGCGAGCAGATTTTTTGTTTCACTAGAATAGCACAGTTGGGTTTAAGCTTCAAATACGTGGTGCACGTGGTCACAATATCACAATCTATAGTCGTTTTGAGTAATTTAAATACGATTCGTTGATTTTAAAAAAAATTTGGGTCGTGGTAAAGCCTTAACAAGCGAAGAATAAGTTAAAATAAAAAATTACAGGGATTGTGACTTTTCAGTGACTAAAATATCGAAAAAAATTGGAAAAGGCAGAAACGTGATTTACAATTTAATTAAAAATTGTGATAATTATGGAAAAATATGAAAGGTCGAGTGAGCTGTGTACGCTCTTATGCAGATAAGCGATCTATTTTGCGTGAAGCATCGATTTCACATATGATTCTGTGGACAAAATTCGGTTAAAAGTTGGTCTCAGTGCGAGTAAAACAACTGTATGGCGTGCTAATTCAAAAGCTGAACACCTAAAGCGTCTAAAATTAAAAAAAAACACCTCTTAACCCCCTCATAAACAAGCTCGGTTGACTTTTTCGCGTACCAACATGTCATGGACCAAAGAGTGATATCGCGTTGTTTTTTCTGATGAGAAAAAATTTAATTTGGAAGGGCCCGATGGATATAACTGTTATTTTTATGATTTAAGGAAGGAGACTCACCAGTTGGATCGTTTGCACAGTCGAGTTTGCGGCGTTATGGTTTGGGGAGCCAAATCCTACTACGGCACTTGTGAACTCCAATTCTTAGACACCCTTATGAATGCTAAGTCGTATCAAGGTGTTTTAGAAAAGGCTTTTCCGACATTCGAAAGTCTCTTTGGACCATTGCCGTGGACTTTACAACCAGACAATGAACCAATACACACTGCCCGTGCCGTAAAGTCGTTTATCGAGTCCAAAAATGTTACTCTTTTGAACTGGCCACCATACTCGCCGGATCTAAACATAATAGAAAATGTTTGGAGATGGCTGGTTAGAAAAGTTTATGAGTCTGGTAAATAATTTTCAACAAAGACTGAAATAATTGAAGCCATTCTGCCATCATGGGCTACCATTTCCCTTGCTTACATCAAAAGTTTGTACGATTATTTGCCTAATAGGATCTAGGAGGTTATTTCAAACGGGGGAGGCTCAACCCATTACTAAAATTGCTGATTTTAATTCAAATTAATCTCAACTTGTATTCTGAATAATAATAAGTTATCCTCACTGCATAAAAAGTTAATTAAAATAGGTTTAAAAAAAAGTGTGCTATTCAAGTGAAACAGAATTCCTGTGTTTTTTCATTGGTGTTTTACATTTTTTTTCTTTCTAAGATTACATGTTGGAAAAATTTGAATTCTTTTTATTTCAAATTATAGCTAATTAATCAAATGGCAAATAAAAAATACAAAATATCTGTTGTCTTCTTTTTTTTTAAAGATATTGAGAAAATAAATCTAATGTATAGAGTGTGCTATTCAAGTGAAACGCAGTGTAAGTTGATCTGCCTAAAATCATTTTCAGACAAAATGAATTAAGATAATTATTCTTATTTGGATAAACAGTCTCATTAAAAGCTCGGTGCAGATGATATCAAATAAACAAAATAATTATAAGCACACATCCATATTGGTATATACGTGAAGACATCAGACAATGTTCACCATTACATTTCTATTAACGAAACACAATTGGGTGGTTACTCAATATATCATTCATCTGATGGCATCATCACAATACTCAACATGTTTACAATTTCCTATTAATCAATTATGTACATACTATCGTATCATGACACGATTGACGTCAGACATGAATACATGCAGTTTTTCTAGAAGCATTTTAACGAAACCCAATTTTAACAATTAATTGCTTGATTAATATATTGCATCAGGGATATAGCCTTAGAGCTCCATAAAATTACGTTATATCATGACATTTCTATTATCATATCCTTAAGCCTATTCGATATCATGGGGCGTACGTATCAACAATTTATTTAAACCTAATGAATGAATCCCTAAGCTTAGTTTTATTGCCTGAAGTGCCGAAAACTAGGGCTAATTTTGGCTCGATTTTGACATAATTTGAATAAATGTTACCAAATTGCAGAACTTTAGGGGCAGTTTGAATTGAATTGAGTTCAAAATTAACCCCAGTTTTCTACAATTAACGTATCAAAACCTCAATGATGTAAAAAAGATATGATCATAAGACTTTGCGCCAATTTTCAAAAGAATCGTAATCTCATCGTGGCAAAATTTGGAAAAAATTTAGATGGAAAAATAAATTGTTTTTGGGTGAAATCACAAAAATTTTATTTTGGTTTGTAAAAACCAAACCTCTAATCCAATTTTAGTGAGATTAGTTTTATTTTTTAGGTAAATTTGTTGGCTATAATAATAATCTTATTTTGTAATTTAAGCTAGTCTAGCTTTGGAGATACTGAGGCTTAAGTCGTTCAAGAAATTGATTTTTTCAAAAAATATATAAATGCCTGTGGCAGCTAAAGGGTCAAGGATTGGGGGTATGTTGTTTATAACTTTTTTGCTGGAAATTACATAAGGAATCACAATCCGGTGCGTTTATGCAGCAGTTTCCGGACATCCTGTATACTTGTAGTTAAATTAAAAAGATTTTTGAAATTGTAGCCAATGCAAACGGCGGCATTCCAGGCTCTAATACTAATTCAAACATCTTAAAAAAATACAAAAATACACATTACATACAACTATAATTTCCGCAAAGGATTTAGCCGTCTAGTCTCTATAATAGAACGATATATTGCAACGAGATCGTTAAATAACTCACTGAACAAAACCAGAAATAAATCCATCTCCATTTATGGTCACATACAACAATCAAGAATAATGATTCTCTTGAATGAAGGGAAGGAAGTTTAATGGTCGCATGATAGTATACTACTTGTTCCTACGAATAATGTGCTATACTCATGGATGGATGGAAGGATGATTACGCGACGACGACAGGAACCAGAACGTTTCAATTATTGCCCACAGAAGCGGAAAAATGGTGAAACTTTGGGATTTGATTTAGTATACACTGTACGTATTTGTATGGCTCGTCATCTTTTGCATGAACGATTTTCACGATGTCATTAAATTAATGAGTGCAAAATTCAAGAAGAAATACGAAAAGAATAAATAAAAAATTATTACGCAAGCTTTTCAAAAAGTAGAATTTATTATAGTGCGGCTACATAGCAGATTGATGTAATCACAGTCAGGGCTGGATTTAGCCTCTATTGCGCCCCCGGGCAGTAGCCAAATTGCCGCCCTCCGCCACTGATTAGGCTTGAATCGAATTGATCGATTGTAGAAGTCGCATGTCCATAGTAGGCAGAACGTAAGCGGGCGTATGTGATTAAGAAAATTTTATATTTTTTATTTATGTTCGCTCCAGGAGCAGACTCCTACGATTTTTTTTTCAAAATTGATGAAATGACTAGCTATTGGCGTCATATCTGATTTTGATATTTGTTCTTTTTTTAACAGGGTGGAGATAAAATAAATGTCAGAGTGACATAATTACACTCATTATTACAACCTCACACTTATTCGATGGAAACACCCTACTGAACAATTTGATAGACCCCCCCTCCCCCCTTAGGCTGTCCATGAAGGTTTTAGAGAAACATTATCTATTGCACGTCGAACACAGCATACCTTTTAAAAATGCGTGAAGCGGTATCGCTTCAATTGAGAGTAAATTTTTCTTATATTTTGATCCTATTCCACAACGAAATTTTGAAGCGAAGCTCAGGACTCGTGATCAGCACCCCAAAAAATGAAAATGTAAGTAAAAAAAAATCTTCACCCTATTTTGCAATTTGAAATCACGTCATGGGTAGCGCTAGACTATATGGTGGTCCTTGCTTGAAGCTATTTTATATTTTCCGAAGGGTCGTTATGACAAAAATATTTTTCAATAATTTCTCTTAGGTAACTTGCAGTCAGAAAATCAGAAGCTAGGGGCGAAGTACTGAAAAGATGTCCAATATGTAATGTAGTTTTACGAGTTAGTTGATTATTAGGCCTCTAGGCGTCTGATATAATGGACGCTGAAGCATATTTATGTTATACACTTCTCTTTGTTCAAATTGAAGCGATACGACGATATCTAATCAAATTACCGACCGCCAGTAGGATAAATCCAAATTCACATTTACATTACAATTTTAGCTGAAGTAGTGATTGGGCGTCCTGAATTAAGGCGAATACATGTAACTAGTATAAATTAAAATGAACTGTATGAGTTTTCAAAAATAATCTTTCACTGAATTTAAGACAATAGCAAGTTTAGAAAATGTAGCGCCCCTTGAAATCTGCCGCCCCGGGCAGTTGCCCGGGTTGCCCATATGGGAAATCCGGCCCTGATCACAGTAATCAAAATTAAAGCTCTATTCATTTAAAGTAAGACATTTTTAAAGAATCCTATGGAGAATTTTTTACAGGAAAACTTCGAACTTATGAAAAAGAAAAGAAATAATAATTTTATTATAGCACGAGGTTCAGAGCTGGCATTTTGATAGACGACAGTCACTTGAGTTTTTTCTTAGCATGGATATAGATGTGCCAACATGTTGAAGCAACTTTTATCAACTTTGCAGAGTTGTACGTATAAAGCACCGTTATGAAATTACTGTTTGAATTTTCGATGAAATTTTTTTTTTTAATTTCTATTAAGTTTGAGTAACTGCATCTTGAAAGGGGCGATAATGTTGGCAACAGAAAAAAATTCATTTTTTGTGAAGTTTTATGTAGTTTCTGAAACTGAAATTAAATCTTGAATTAAGTCATCACGAGGGCTGCAAATTATGATTTTGCATGACAAGTCACGATTTTCGATGAATTTCACAAAAAGAGCGAAAACAAGGTAACGGTAAAAAAAAATCCGATTGTATTGGTAATTTTCTTGCTGAAACAAGTTGTGCTATCAACCCTTACAGTATTGACCACCTAATGCGGGACACCCTGTATAGATGGTTCTTGATAAATACACGATGCCATGAACCACGTTTTTTACAAATAATATAATTTTTTTCCGCGGAATATACTCTGGAATTTATTTGATCTATCACGATAATTAGTACTTTTACGCTAATCAAACGTCTGAGTCATATATCGAAAAGCATTATCAAACAAAATTGTGGCCTCTCAAATCTATCAAAAAATACAAAATTCACATGGTCGTACAAGGTGTGTGAACCAAAGCACATTTAGGTCAAACATCTTGAGATAATTCGGTAATTATTTTTTAATAAAATTGAATTTACAACTGATAATGATATCGATACAATAACATTGATAACATGCTTGTCCTTTAGATAGGATTGACCTCGAATCGTAAAAATAAATATAGCTTGTACCACCGATTTATGGTTTAGAAAGGCTTTTAGAAAACAAAAATTTGAAAGCTTTCAGGTATGGTTGGCAAAAAGCTTGTTATGCTTCAGTTCCGCTTTGCTCAAGTTTATTTTCAAATTACTTCCGATGTAAGCATGTGACTACATACATACACATATGGACAAAAAAATAAGTACACCCCTCATGTACCTTTTTATGCCAAATGTTCATACCCTTTTTATACCCTCGCTCATAGAGTGAAAGGGTATATTAACTTTGTCATGAAGTTTGTAACGCATTGAAGGAAGCATCTCCGACCATATAAAATATGTATATATGTGATCAGCGTGACGAGCTGAGTCGATTGGACGATGTCCGTCTGTCCGTCTGTCTGTCTGTTGCGACGCGTTTTGCTCGGCCAGTTTAAAAGCTATGGAGCTGAAACTTTGCACACATGCTTCTTTTTGTTGCAGGCAGTTTGTATGTTTGAATCGCTGAAATCCGACAAGGGGGTCGTGGGGCTGCCATACAAACCTACCCCCCAAAATTAGGTTTTTCTTAGAAAAACTTTTTTATTTAGGCATCAATTTCAATAAAATTTCACATAAATGTGTTTTCATTGCTGACATATAATATATGTAAAAATCGATCAAATCGGACAATGGGGTCGTGGGGCTGCCATACAAACCTAGACCCCCAAATTAGGTTCTTCTAAGAAAAACTTTTTTATTTTCTCATCGATTTCAATCAAATTTCGCACAAATGTGTTTCTAGTTATATCAAAAAATGTATGTAAAAATTGACCAAATCGGACCATGGGATCATGGGGCTGTCATACAAACCTAGCTCCCCAAATTAAGTTCTTCTAAGATTTTTTTTTATTTATACACCAATTTCAACAAAACTTCACACAAATGTGTTTCTATTGATGACACAAAACATATGTATGAATAGATGGACGCGGACCATGTGGTCATGGGGCTATCATACAAACCTAGCCCCCCAAAAAAAAACGTTTTTATTTGCACACAAATTTCAATCAAACCTCAGAAAATTATATTTCTATTGATGCCACATTACAAACGTGGAAATAAATGAGATCGGACTATGGGGTCGTGGGGCTGGCATATAAACCCAACCCCAAAATTAGGTTCTTCGAAGAAAAACTTTTTTATATATCCACCAATTTCGACCAAATCTCATAGAAATTTGTTTTAATTGATGCCACAAACATACGTAAAAATTGATGGAAAGGCCATGCGTTCATAGGGCTGCCGTACAACCCTCCCCCTACCATTTGGTTCTTCTATGAAACTCACATCCCCCGCTTCCCCCATTAAATCTTCGCCACGGCACTTATGTGAAAATTCAAGGAAAAGCATGGAAGCGGGGAGGACTAAACACAAGTCAAAGATACGCCCCAAAAACTTTTAGTCCGAGGGGAGCGAAGGGTATCCAAATTTCGGCCGCGCCCGAAATTAGCCTCGGTCTCGTTAAAATTGAATTACTCCAAATAGATAGTCATTACAACAATTAGGATACAACAATGCCAACGGAATCGAAAAACTAAATGGCATCCCTCTATTTTCTTAGTCCCTCCCGATATTAACTTTGAAGTGGGTTTTCAGCTTGGTCAAAATAATAAGTACACCATCGGTTTTTTTAATCTTTTGACAACAAGTTGCTATTTTCCGTAAGGTTTTGTTTTTTTATTAATTGGTGTTTGCCAGAAGCGTTAAATTAAAAACCAACAAAAATACTTAAGGGGGCGAAAAACGCATGGTAGGTACGAAAAAAGAAGTTTAAGTTCGAAACTTTGAAATAGCGGAAAAATTATTCTCTCAATAACGAAATAAACCAGCTAAACATTGTATTTACTGTGTAATTCATAAAAAAGTAGATATAAGCAGTCTCAAATACAGTTAAGTCCATGTAAGGGCCTTAAGGACAACTGTCGGTATCATTATCACTATGGCTAGAAAAGTTCTCTTGGTGATTTTCGCGGCAAATATTTAAAATATAGAATCCCTTTGAAAAGTTAATCGAAGAATACAAGAAGTAAAGCAGTTTTGACAAAAAGTTTGGAAGTTTCCATGGCGACGTCAAAAAGTGTTGACGGTTCAAGAAAATTTGGGAGGGATACTTTTTCTTGTTCCAGACCGAACAATGAAAACTCACAGAATAGTCTGCTTTATTTATGAGATCGTAATAAATTTGATTGGAAACTACTCTTTTCGTAATATTCTTCATTCAGAAAAAAAATAATATAATATATGCTACATCTACTGACTATTTCCCATGGAGGTTAAAAAACGTGGTCTATGGTTTAATTTTCATAGTTTGGTTTCGTTCAAATATACCTAATAACCGTTAACAATGAGGCAATTTCCATATAAGAAATGTTAGTTTAGAGTCCTAGAATATTTCACTGATGAACACACACACTTTAAATGGGGATTTCAGCAGGATATTAACCCTAACCGTACCTCAGAAACTGGTCAAGGATCCGCTTCAACCAATTCGGGTGGCTTTTCACGTTGTTACTATAGAGTTAAATTGAATCTGGAATGTTTAGGGGGAGTTGAATCAATGAAACAGAAACACAGTTTTCATAGAACGTACCAATTACGGAATTTCCTGGAAGTAACTGGATAAATGGATGTATGGGAACATACCATAAGAATTATCTCCAAAAGGCCAACAAAAACCTTCTTTTCTTTCAAAATAATGAACCATTAACTTTTAAATAATAAAATAAATTGAATTCTGATCGAATCAGAACTTAATATTTTAATTAAAACAAGTTTTAATCAAATTAACTGACATGTACTTATTATTTTGTCCAGCCTATTTTAGTCAGTTCGTACTTTTTCAAGGTAAATGAAAGCTGTTATTTATTATAATATGCTAATTTACATATTATTTCATTCCATACCAATTAAGTATTTAAATCTTTCCATATGAGTTTATTTCCTCAGATAACTACTTGGCTACAGGGTGATAAGAAAAATTAGTATGGGTGTACTTATTTCTTTGGCCATATGTGTATATCCTTATTGTATTATGTATTACAATCAGCGCCCTCTCTAAGGGGGACAACGGCAAGCAGCCAAAGAAACTCAGCAAGCCTGATGATTTTTTAAGAAACTGGAGTATTGAACTGAGTAACCGCCTATCAGCATTCATTAATTAAATGTTTGGTTTACGCAGACTCTGGTAGTAGCCTGGTTCCATTTCAGTAGAGATGCACATTTCCATCCATTATCGAAGCCTGCTACATTCTATATAAATTCTGTATTTATGTACAAGTAAAATATTTTTTTTACTTAGAGATATACACCAGCCACTATATAAGAGCTGCTAATTCCAAATAGCAAAATCTGAGGACTTGCGTAGATATCGCGAAGCTTACTGCTGTTATCACGGGGCACTGGCCAATAGCCAGGTTGGGCATCCCCCAACCCCCAAAACGCACATTGTCGCAGCTGCGGAAATGTAGATGAGAAAAAAACCCTGACTCACTTTCTGTGGGAATGCCCGATTCTTGTAAGAGCCCGGTATAGGACGCTCGGCAAGGCTTTTCTGGGAAGCTTGGAGGATGCAGCTAATGTGAAATTAGGGGAGCTGCTGTACTTCCTAAACAACACTGGTTGGTTCAAGGCAACTCTCCACTCCTAAATTCATCGCCTAACCTTTATTATATACACTAGTTCAACTTTACGGAGTTTGTGGTTTCAAAACGCCGCTTTAAGCGCTAATTGTGCTTTTGGCTAACCTCTGTCCAAAAGGCACCACATTAACCAACCAACCAGAGATATGCACATACATAATTTCAAACTTCAATTGCACTGGAAAATTCAAATTTTCTGTCGAAATGCTTTACATTGTGTTGTAAAATATTTAGAGCTGGGAAAAAATTAAATCGAAACAGGCGGGACTATTTTTTTTAATCACCTTAAACCTGCGCGTTTGTGTTTTTTGCACGATGTTTCTAAAATGCTGGTAAAGATGTTGCAACTTGCACACCCCATGCTCGAAGAACACGCTACAAATTGTTATAAAATCTGTAAAGAAATACCTGGGTCTGGAAGGAGCTTTAGCCCCGTAGCCCTTCCCGTCGTTGCGACACTGAAAAAAATTCCCTATATGCAAAAAATTATGAATTGAAAACTTCGAATCACGATGCTAGTTAAGTATTATCACATCTTTTTTTCAGAGAGGTCTTATGGGAATCTTGCATAGATACTCTACGCCTGTAGTACGCGCAGAATTATGTCATATTCTTACTGACAAGCCCCAAAACACCTCTTTCATGCCGAGGGTCCCTGCCGTACCACCTTTCGGTATAACCTCGCAGGAACGGCTGTGGCGAATTAGCCATCTCCTCACCACATCTTATCAAAGCTTGTCAAATGTTATTGCCTATATGTTATCAGTGCGCCTTAAGGACAGCTCACATTATTTAATTTGTCTTTCAACTTTTGAGCATTCCAACAAGCTGAAAGACTTATCGTATACGCGTAAACAGAATGTTGGCCATAACAAGTTTGAATATGTAATAGCATTCAAACAAGTTGATACGTCGAAACAAAAGTTGGACAACTTGTATTAGTTTCAACATTCTAAATCAATTAACTGATGACTGTAAACTGTGGACCGACCTTAACTCTACTTACATTTACTATATTCCGGTGCTCTTTCAACTTCAGAATTGTTGACCAACCTCTATTTACACGTACGAAAAGTCTTTCAACTTGTCTGAATGCTCAAAAGTTGAAAGACGACAAGTTGAACAGTGCGAACAGCACTTTAGACTTACGAACGCTGCGCTATCGATTAATTCTTTTTTTCTCTTAACATAGAGTGAACAGTGACTTATGAAACGAATACAATGTACATACCACAATTATCAGATAATGAAGACAACTGTGAATGTATAAGCGTTTAACAATATGTATTGTAATCGATTGGCTGTTCTAATTAATGTCTAATCGATTGATCGTAATTGGAATGTTTGTTATCATTTTTGCAGTGGGGAAGTATTTCATGTTTTTTACAGTATATGCACAGGGTGTCCCGTTACTGGTCGGCAATCTGGTAACGGATTATAATCAGTTATGAAAACTGTTTTCGCTTTGAGAGAAAAACAATGTTGCCTAAATCCATCCGAACGGATTTTTGGCCGGAATGGATTTTCTTCGGCCGTTTTTCTGTTTAAAACTACTTAACGAAATATTAAAATTAAATTTACTTTTTAAATAGAATAAAATGCAATTCTCAATTCTCAATATGCACAGCAACCACACAAATAATTCAGGGTCTTGAATTTATTTCAACACATTAAATGTCGTGTATAAGCACTCTGTGACGGTTAAAAATATAGGGTTAATCAAATGGTTTCCACTCTCTAGCCTCCTTCAGAGTAGCATGTAATTAGTTACCATCAATCTGGTGAATAATTTGCCAAATAAAAGCTAGATTTTTAATAAAATACATTGCTGATTAAGTCCTGGGCATGGGGTTTTTTGTTTATCAATTTCTCATTTTTAAGTCATATTCTGCTTTACTATGTTGTATTTAGCATCCCGAGTAGCTATCGGTAACGAAACTTCATATAAAAGAAGGAAAACTCAATGGTAATGAGATCGAAACTACTTCACAAAAATTGTCCCACTATGCTACGTAATTGTTCACTATTTGGAAAAACTTGAAACAGAACTTCCATACTGAAAATGGTCAGTGCTTTCTTCTTCCTTGCCTCGTTCTTTATACCGCTCCATGGTTTCGCGTTGCTCGACCTGCAGTGTAGGCACATCGCCCGTTTTGGCGGTAATATCTCAGCATATTTCTACAGGCAGCTCTATCTTGGATCGTGTCATCGCAGAGACCAATGCGTTGTTGTTGCTTTTTCATTTGACACATCCGGGTGTTCTTCGGTCTGCCTCTGGCCTTGGGTCCATAAAGTGAAACTTCCATTGATATCGCTTTCTTTGCGGGGTTCTCAGGCGGGCGCCGTTGAACATGGCAATACCAATCCATTTGTCGGTCTTCGAGCTTTTCGGTGATTGGTTGGTCCATGGACAAGCTGCCTCGGATGTAGCTACTCTTGATGTGGTCTCTTTTGGTTACACCAACTGGGGGATTTTTGAAAATGGTCAGTGCATTCAAATTGATATCCACACTTTTAGTCAAAGAAAAATACGATATTTGGGTCGTAAAAATCCCACATCGCTGGATTTTTGCACAAACAAAAAACACAAAATTACATGACTGAGCTTGCATTTTTTCAAGAGTTAATGGAGCTCTTTAAAAAAGTCTAAAATGAAATTTTTTTTTGTCTAGCGCCGAATTTTCCAAAGGAAATTTTATGTAGTTTTTTCTTCGTTGTCAGACCATTTTTCTGTATCTCTTGCCGTTTTAAAAATTATCGCTAAAAACTAAAAAAAAACCTTTTCCCTCTTTTTTTAAGGTTACGGACACCCAATCGAAAATGAACTTTTTCCCCATAATCTGGGGACCATCACCAACCATCCTGCGAAAATCCAGCGATGTAGAATTTTTGCCGCTCGATTGCCATAAATTGCGTTATTTTTCTTCGGCTATTTTGCGGAAAAAATGTTTCGACCCAAATTTTGCTAAAGTGTGGCCTCTGGAAGAAGCACAGAATGTAATTTTCTTGATCATAACCGCTAGATAATTTTTAGATTTAAATTGAATTGTAGATTAAGCTTATTGAAAGGCACAAAATTTAGCTAAACTACATTCAAATGCTAATCTCCATGATAATTCTCCAGTGGGTTTTGATAAATAGGGTGCCTGGATACGAAGTACCATTCGTCAAAATTTGAAAATCTTGTTCAGCTTTAAAGCTATGACTTGTCGCTTGCAAATATCGCAGATTTACTACCTAACGGCTATTCATAATTTTTTTATACAGTTTTATGTATTTGCATAAATATTTTACCACTGCCATTGGAAATTAATAAATGAATCGCGATATTGACTCCGCATCGTCACATAAACTTAATAGAAAACTAAAACAAATTTTGTCCAAACGAGATAATATTCGATCTCTAGTATTGTTGACTTGAGAGTTCGAATCATGAATTTTTTCTTAATTCATCAGAAATCCAGAAACGAGTCTGCCATACAACCCCCCCCCCCCCCCCCCCAAATTTGGTTCTTGTGAGAAAAACTTTTTATTGTACAGCAATTTCAACGACGCCTCATACTTGCGCTTGCCCCTCCACCCCTAAACGATGATCACGGTAATTTTTTTCTACTAACTATCGTGGAAAAAATTGGTTGTCTGCAAAATGTTAAGTGTCAAAATGCCGGTTTGAGTTCTAGAACGGCACGAAAACTTTTTTACTACAAAAAAGCAACTGCGCGTAGGAGGTGATCAGTTGGCGAAACTTCAGGTTATTCAGTCTCAGTGACTCGGGTATTCCGAGACAGGGAAACTAACAAACTGTCATCCGCACATTACTGCTGAGACTGCAGTTCCGAAGACGAGACTTATGCTCGTACTTTCCACGACTTTTATATTAGGGGCTTTGATAAGATCCTACAATTCCTCGTTTCGCGTAGTATCTCAATAATACTGAAATTAGTGACACCCTAAGGTTTTCCTTTTGCGATGATCCCGAGAGTATAAACGAGCTACTACTATCCATGAACATCTTAGAAAAACAACATGATTGCGGGTCTGACGCGACATCTATCTTCAAAATGCGTAAGGCCTCCATTACACAGTCATATTTCTATTATGTTAAAAATGGGAAACTTAAATTATCAATTGTAGTAATACTGCTAAACGGATTTATAATATTTATGTCTGTGTGGACGCGCAATCATGTGCTCGCTAACATATGCCTGAAAAGTTTTTCGCAGAAATAAATAGTCTCAGAGTTGGGGGCCAAAAACATAAAAATAGCGAAAGGTTTGGTTTTTTTTTTTTGCGATTTTGACCCTGTTCCGCAATGAATTGCTAGTGGGAAGCTCTGGAATCGTGCTCAGCATCCCAAAAAAACACGTATCCACCACATTTTGCAACCTCATGTACTAGGTTTATCCCCTACTTACTATACTAATTATGCTTTCTTAAGATTGGACTTTAAATGTTTAAAACCTTTTCTATCAATACTTTAAGGGTGTACAATAAACGAAACTGACGGGAAACCTTAATTTTTGTTGGCGGTTTTAAATGTTTAACCTTTATAGGAAAATCCTGGATACGGTCATGAAGTTGAAAAAATGTTGAGTTCGTTTTCAGACGTTATAATCTATAAATATTAATATAGTACAGTAAAGCGTCGATTATCCGAACCGGCGCGCGACTCAGCTTTTTTCTTGATTTTGAAATTTTTAACTATGAATTTTCATCAGCATCACTTATTTGCTTGGAATTTCTCGTTTTCGTTCAGTTCTATGGGTTTGTCGCTTAAATTACTTTTTTGGCATTGCATTTGCATTAACTGAACTTTCGCTTATTCGAATCACCCCTGGCGACATTAGTTTGGACAAATCGACACTCTTCTCTAATGTAGTAATTTTTGGTTTTTTGTTTGTCTCCTTTATAATTTCCTCTCTAGTTCTATCATTTTTGTATCGTCGCTCTACGCGGGACTACCGTCGAAATTCCTATAAAGGGCCTAGTGTTTTCAGATTTTAAAACTCGTTTAGGGGGAAAAAATTAGCGGAAAATCGCCAAAAAGGAGGCAACTTGATGAACGTTAGAATCAATTAATTGGGTCTGGTACGAGATTCGTCTATTAATTATAAAATTCCATTTCCGCTTAAGTTGGTTGATTTTAAAAAGGTCGTTAAGAGCGGTTGGATTTTTTTCATTGGCTGGATCTTAAGGTACGTTTTCCTCGGCACGGCCCCAGCGGCTCTAGCGACTGCAGCTCACCCATTGGCCATTGCATACAAAAACTCGTTTTTAGTTGATAATCGCTTGGCATAGCTCCACAATGAATGAACCGCGCGGCTCTTGTTGTATATAATACTCGCATGAGTGGTGAACGTCGTGCAATGGCTTGTTTTTAGGCTTCGTGCGACGGCTGCTTGGGGTAGGGAGTAGGGTAGTTGTTTCGGTAGTTGTTTCGCACAACGGTCGTATTCGTTCGGCCGATATACGAATAGCATGTATATAGAAAGCAGTCGCGCGGCTCTTGTTGTACATAATGCATGCACGAATGGTGAACGTGGTGCACTTGCTTGTTTGTAGGCTTCGGGCGACGGCTGCTTGGGGTAGGGTAGTTGTTTCGCACAATAGTCGTACTGATTCGGCTGATACACGAATCTGTCTGTATATAGAAAGCAGTCGCATGCACGAACGTGAACGTGGTGCACTTGCTTCTTTGTGGGGCTTCGGGCGACGGCTGCTTGGGGTAGGGAATTTGCTCTAGAGCCGCTGGAGTCGCTAGAGTCGCTGCAGCCGCGTCGAGGACAACGTACCTTTAAGGTACATTTTCCTCGACACGACTTCACGACAGCGACTCGCTTATTCCATATAAAAACTCGTTTTTAAAATGAGAGAGAAACGAGTTTTTACATGGAATGAGCGAGTCGCTGTCGTGCGGCAGCGTCGAGGACAACGTACCTTTAAACAGTTGGTTTTTATAACATACCACACTCATAACAATTCACCATTATCTGAAATGTATCTTCTACATCAGGGGTTCCCAACCTTTTTCAGTACATGACCACTTGCAAGGTTAGTGGAATCTGGCGCCCCCCAACGAACATTTCGCTCCAGAACGGAAGAAACATTTTCAGCTCATTCTGTTTTTTTTTTGTTAAGAATTCGCCACGTTGACAGAGAGAAAATTTGCTATCATTGGAAAAATCTCTAATAGATTTTGGACTAATTTCCAATTTGAATTCCATTTTTGCAATTTAAATTATATAAGCTTATTTGAACATTGAATTGATTCCACACTTAAACTATAAAACATGGCTTCACTGAGCGGGCGATTTGTCACACCATACCAACGTTTGAATTTGACTGCTACGAAGTGAAGAAAACGTAGCAGCCGTAGCGGATGGTTGTTGCCCGAGACCTACATTTGGCCCTAAATCCCTCCTACGTCCTACATTTGGTCAAGAATTGATGCCGCATGATCATAAGACGGTTATTACGCATTGAAAATGTTGCCTGAGGATCGGTTTTTAGACCAAAAACTAATTTCCCTGGCGAATTATATTTTCTTGGTTCAGCGGTGCGCCGACATGCAAAATTGAAATCATGGGACTGACTGTATGCATTTACATCATTTCAATTTTATTCAAGTTTAAAAGGTATTGCACTCCTGGTGTTTTACTCGGTGTCTATTTCTAAAACAATTTAAGCGGTCATCATCAAAGAGGCTTTGGACAGAGGCTCCTCGCTATTTTTTGTGGTTGCAGCGATTTAGAAATTTTGTTCATGATTTGAAGAATTATACCAGCTCATAAATAACAGGCGCGACAATCCAACATTGGACTAAGGCCGCTCATACCAGCTCATGGTCGTTGTAATATGATTCATCACATCAACACTCGAGTTGGGCCTACGCCCCCCCCCCCTTTGCTAACCGTTACGACCCACTAGGAGGGCGCGCCCCATCTGTTGGGAAGTACTGTTCTACATAATAGTATTGCAAGCAAGAGCACGGGGTCAAGTTCAATGCATTGTAAAAAATTTCTTGATTACGTAATTAAATAAGCACGACACTATATAACAATAATACACTGATAAGAAATAGACAAAACGAAAATGAAAGTCGAGTCACGAGCACGCAGTCTTGACGAGTTATCAAAAAGTTTTTATTTGAATTTTATGGAAAATTACGTCTACAGTATTTTACCACCGTATATGACATGTGATAGGCATTATAGTTAGTCATTCGTTTATATTATTATTTTTCCAATTAAATACAAAAATATTTGCTTTGTGACTGTCTCGATTCGTCAAGTTCACTCTCGAAATCATTAAATCCTACATCAGTCAAGGTTTCGTCAGAAAACAGATTGTTTTGTTTCGTTTAGCGAATTCTACCTAAATGTAGACATTCTGCTCTATTTTTCTTTTATAAAATACAAAATTCAGAAATACTTTTCATAAGTCAAAAAAAATTCGTTCTTGCGACCAGAACGTTTCTGGTCGTTCTCTGCAGCTTTAAAAAATCGGTACAAATTTAGAAGAAGCATAATTCATGGAACCAATTTATTGCTAATCTTAAAAACATAAGGGATTTTTGTTTACCTTTCTTTGGGATATAAAATAGACCAGAATTACCAAACTTTCCATACAACTTCTTTAAAAAAAAAAGTTGTCTGGAAAGTTAGGTTATTCTGGTCGATTTTGTACTCCAAAGAAAGGTTAACAAAAATCCTGGCCATTCTTATTCTGGATCCAAAGAAATGCAGATATAATGTTTACCATTTGCCTTTTCCTTTTATTTATTAATATGAAAAATGTATCTAATAATAGCAAATATGCATCGCAATCTTTTGCTACAAATCAATTAACTCGATATCTCTTTATTCTTTTTCAGACAAACAAGACTAAATAAGGAAAAGACGCCACAACTTGAAATTCTTATTATATTGGATTTTGTGAATAATTGTGTGAATTTTTTAAACAAATGTTTTTACCAATTCTTATGAACCGTCAAATGCGCCGTGTCCCAAAGTGTACAGAAGGTCTGAATAGATATAGTAGTAAACAGTGAATGCAATCGCACGTGGTTGGTCTCTAGTGCAGAACGTGTAAAAGTGTTAATGAGTGAATGCGGTTCGATACATTTCACTATTGGAATAGTATATTGTGATAATAGTTTAACCCCAAGTCCCTTTTCCCATTGAAAATTAGCAAAGTGCATTTACATAAGTTTAAACAGTAGCGACAGTGAGAAGAAACAAAAATGAATCGCAGTTTAGAAGATTGCTCGAACAAGGCGAATCCTTATGAAACAGCCTCGATTCTTTCAAAGGCAACATTTTGGTAAGTACTCGTATAGCCAATTCCTAATACTAATTAAAAGTCACATCAATTTACTATCACATATTTAAGTCTTCTTATCTTCATTCTAATTCGTATTAACTTAATATTTGTTAGAAAACGACAAACCGTTCCCTTTCTTTTCTTTGAAACTCTCTCTCGTTTATAAAGCATAAACGAAAGAGTTTCAACGAAGGAAAACTTCTAAAAAAATTCCCTCGGGAAATTTATGTTCAACATTTCCAGAAAATGTGTGAATAAACAGTAAACTATGCTGCTTCGCGGTGCAGTGACTCTTGAAAAGTTTCTCCTAGGATTATTCTAGAATCTAGAATAAATCAAGAAGAAAACGACGACGACTCATGGAAACTCTCACATAGACAAGTAGCATTTTTCATCGTAATCTCTGCATGCGGTAATATACGACAGTATAGATAAATCCCCCCAACTCTTGTGTCTACAATAGATGCAGCAAATACACCTGGGGATATCTTGCCGTAACGAGTCCCAAAAGGTTCAACATTCGTAATATGGTCAGCTCAAAAGGGATTATCAGTACCAGTCTTCTCTGGTATCTCTTTCTTACGTCATAACATAAACTTTTAACTTGTCGACGAAAACTAATCCTTCGCAAAAAAGAGAGTAGGTAAGGTATGTCTTAATTTTTTTTTTCAACGAGGAGTTGTATAAGAAGAGGATTTTCGGAGACTTTTTTTTCCTGATGAATGCATTGCAGAACGACGAACACTTATATGTGCCAACGCTGTTCTAGATAACTTTGAACTTTGTAATCAAACTTGTCTTTCCTATATTTTCAGGTGGTTACGAAATCTCTTCAAACTTGGCCTGAAGAAACCAATTGAACAGGAAGATCTCTACGAAACTGTTGCCGACCACAAAAGTAAGAATTTGACGAAAACTCTCAACAGCCAGTGGAAGGATGAACTAAAAAAGCCAAAACCGAGCCTTTTGAAATCAATGTTCAAGGCATTCGGCACGCGTTTGGTCATATATGGAATTATGTATAATATGGTCGATACGTTTGCAAAGTAAGTAGCGCTTAAATATTTCAATTTTAAGAGGGTAGGGTTAAATTTTGTATGGGTAGGTACACAACCCGCACTACCGAACTTCTACCCGTTTTGGGAATAAAGGTGACTTTCACTTCTCTCCAAGCGAGGTATGTATACTAAGTTCAGGCATGCAGTAAATATGCGTACTTTCCAAGGGTACGTGATGTCTATACACTTTTGCAAATCAGCAGGGATAATACCATCAGGCCCGGCTGATTTAAAGGGATCAAAGCTTGTGATCGCCCAAATTATCTTCTCACGGTTGAGAATAGAAGCCGTATCGCATGACCCTCTATGAGTTAAGGGAAGATCAGGAAGAGCGACGGCTGAGTTTCCAGGGAAGTGTGTGTCGATTAAACACTCGACAGATTCGATACAAGAAGACGTCCATGATCCGTCTTCTTTCTGTAGAAAGCTTGGCATAGATGAGTGGGATGCTAAGACTTTCCTTAATCTGAATGTCTCCGAGGCCCCTTCGATGCTTTCGCAGAAACCTCTCCAAGCGCTACGCTTAGCGCTTCTTAGTTCTTTTTTGAAAGAATTTAGATGTTTCTTGTATGAATGCCAGTCTGATTCGAGTTTAGAGGCCTTAGCCTTATTAAAGCTTCTCCTACTCGTAACTCTTAATTCAGAAATCGTAGAATTCCACCAAGTAGGTTTTTTCTTTCCTGCCCGTAAACTGACAGGGCAGGCTGCTGTAGTCGCAGTCTTCATTGCTTCCGTGAAGACGTTTACCATATCATCCAACTCTCGCTCAGTGCTTGAAATATTAGGAATCAACGGAAGCTCCTCTAAAAGGGACTCTCGATATCTAGTCCAGTTTGTCTTCCTACGATTCACAGTGCGTTGAGCCACTTCAGAATGTGCAGCAAGACTAAATTGTAGATACCTGTGATCAGAGAAGGAGTGCTCTGCCGACACTCTCCAGCCTGTTATTAAATGCAAGATATCCTCCGATGCCAGAGTAATGTCCAGTACCTCTTGCCTGTTTTTGGTAAGGAAGTAGGCTCGGAATCCACATTGCAAATAAGGAGATTTGTTCCTAGGATATATTCCAGAAGCAGTTCACCACGTTCGTTCGTGTCCGTGCTACCCCAGACAACATGATGTGCATTTGAGTCGCACCCGAGGATTATACTAGTACCTGAAGACGTTGCTACTGCAAGGGCTTCTCTCAACTTAGGAGAAGGTATGAGGTCGTCATACGGCATGTATGCCGAAGCAACCCACAAAACCTTACCCTGTAGCTCAATGCAGACCAAGACAAAGTACTTATCACTGAAATTGGGCACAAGAAAAGCCTTAAAGGTTTTTCTGACTAGAATACAGGACCGCGGGATACCCTGTCCAGTAACATAAAACGTATCAAAATCAGAGCACTTCAGGCCCCTGACTTTAATTCTATAATATAAAAATATACCAATTCACATGAGATTGAAATCGTTGACTAAAACCCGAAAGTTTTAAACGTAATTTCTCGCCATTCGCAAAATATTCTAACTGCATCCTTGAGCTCTTAGCGTGTGCACTAACCTGCACTGCAGGGTTCTTACTTCCAAGTAAGCAATACGAAATTGAAAGGAATTTTTCTTAAAAAATTTCTTGTGTTTGTTATTTTCTCCATAAAAGTGTATGTATGTTACATATTGCATTCAATTTCATTCAACTTTATTTTTTCGTATCTTTTCCTTTCAGAATTTTCCAACCACAATTTCTGGGCGGTTTATTGTCTTTCTTCTCAGAGGGACAAACTGAAATTACAAAGACTGAAGCATACCTATTTGGTATTGGAATTGTTATGTGTTCATTAATACCAATTTTGTCATTTCATCCGTTCGTTTTCTACGGATTTCAAGTTGGAATGAAATTACGTTTGGCAGCGTGCTCGCTGATTTATAATAAGGTAAGATGATATTCGATTTCTTTATTTCTATTAGGAATTTCTGACTCCGGAACCCTTTAGCCGATCTTTTTGGCGCCCATAAGTATCTAAACTTGAGAGTTGTAGCCATCAGCATTCAAAAGTTACAGACGCTTATGTCGCTCAAAATTTCAAAGTTTTGAATTTTGATTTTTTTTTTAATTATTTTGAATTTTGATATTTGAATTTGGAATTTGGAATTTGGAATTTGGCATTTGGAATTTTGAATTTTGAATTTTGAATTTTGAATTTTGAATTTTGAATTTTGAATTTTGAATTTTGAATTTTGAATTTTGAATTTTGAATTTTGAATTTTGAATTTTGAATTTTGAATTTTGAATTTTGAATTTTGAATTTTGAATTTTGAATTTTGAATTTTGAATTTTGAATTTAGAATTTTAAATTGGAATTTCGAATTTTGTCCCTTGAACTTGAAACCTTCCTTGGCTTAAGGGTTCCTTATTCGAGATCCGATTTTTTACCAGATTTATGAATATCGCTTGAAACGTTCCTTGGTTTGAGGTCTCCGTAACCCTTCCATTCATTTAAGTCAAATACGTTTTAAAAAACGGAATAAAAAAAAAAGGTTTTTAAGGTGGCCTTGAGTCAAAGGTTACACAGGTATGTTCATAGATACGGACCTGAGTGTGATACTAAAGTTTTAGCGGGATTGGGAACTGAAAATGGTTATGTATACTAGATGTCCACTTCATAAGATCTGGGAGAGAGTTTCGCTGGTGTTGGAGGTTGGAGGGAAGATAACCCGATAGATAAAAGAAGTCAAGTGGGGCGTCATCTAAATGGCCCACTCACTACACTTAAAATGTATTGAGCGTTTGCTGCCCAGAATTTTATTTTTGATAGCTGTAAAATCAGCCGTTTTGCTTAAAAAGAATCAACTCAAGAATCATCATCAATGTGGCACGATAGCCCGACGTCGGGCTTTGGTCGCCTGAATCGTTGACCTCCTCCTGAATGGTAACCTCGCGGTTACATGACCTTGTACTTCAGTTACGGAAGCCCAGCAGCTGATGGCCAACTTCACCTACGGAGTTCTCCTAGCGAGCTCTCGGTTGTCCACGCTCCGTCAATTCGTTGTGCGTTCATCACCTTCTCTGGCATATTATATTATATAACTCAAGAATGGAACAATGCAATATTGTTATTGGGTCTGGAAGAATGAATATTAATGGCATCGAGGGGTGTCAATCGTTGTTTGAAACAAAATTGTGAAAATCCGATTTTACAATGATACATATTCTACTAATGTATTCATGCATTAAATCTCATTCACACCATTCTATTCAAAACCACTGATTGATTTATTATCCTTAAGTGCACTCCATACAAAACCAAATTTCCTTCTCTTTTGTGTCATCGCTCAAGTGTGAAATCGCAAAAAAAGAATATATGTAGTGTCCTGCCAAGTATTGAATTCCGATAAAATTAAATCTCCTACCTTGCTCACATATTAATCTCCTGCTGTACATGATTTTTGCTCGTGCCAACGAATAATTTCATGTCATTTTTTATTCCATCCATACGCTGCACCATAGGCATTGAAGTTAACGAAATCCATTTCCGTCGATGGTGTAGCCGGACAGGTCATCAATTTAATGTCAAATGATGTGTCGCGTTTTGATTTCTCCGCGGGATATATCAACGATTTATTCAAAGGACCACTGGAGATGTTCATTTTTGGATATTTTATTTATCGAGAGATTGGACTATACGGTCTGATTGGTATTGGATGTTTGTTGTCATTCATGCCGTTGCAAAGTAAGTATTTGTTGAGTGATTTGATTTAAAGTGATCTCCTGTTATCCTTACGTACTGAATAGGGTCATAAGATCAAATATTTAATTATTCCTGTATTTCCAGCTTATATGGGCAAAAAGTCGGCAAATTTTCGTCTCAGCACGGCTAAACGTACGGACATTCGTGTTCGTTTTATGAACGAAATCATTCAGGGAATACAAGTGATAAAAATGTACACGTGGGAAAGATCCTTTGCAAGTGTTATCGACAAAATTCGAAGGTAAAGTACACATTTTAAAAATAGAATCCACTCCCCGAATCTCAACTAACATTCCCATTAATTTGCAGAAAGGAAATCAACGCAATCCGTGGCAGTCTATTCATTCGCGGAACATTAATATCGTTCAACATGGTCTCGCGATTGGCTATCTTTCTCAGTCTGGTGTCGTACGTGTATTTCGGAAACGTTTTCACAGCCCGGAAAGTGTTCATCGTGACCTCCTATTTCACGTCACTGTACACATCATTGTTCCACTTCTGGCCACTTGCTATAACATATCTGGCGGAATTATATGTTTCCGTGCAACGTATACAGGGCTTTTTATTGATATCCGAACATAAGCCTACAGCCAGTGAGGAGGGTGACGGGACTCATGAAACTGAAAAATTGCTGAAGAATGGTGCGGGTGGTGGTGGGCACGGCAAGAACGGAGTACATACGAATGGAATTAATGGCACGGTTGATGATAAGCCAATGTCCCGACGTATTGCCAACAGGATGGTTACACATGCTCAGATTCTGTTCAAGAATACTACGGCCGATTGGGTGATTGATAAGAATTCACGACAAGTGGGTAAGTATCTACTCATATGGTGTATGATGACGATATTGTTTTTTATGAAAGGAGGGAGGACTACATCTGCTCTATGTATAGTCAATTTAGTGATTACTCGAGGAAGCATGCTATGCTACACGTATAATTTAAGTTAAAAGACTCTTAGCACTGATATGAAACCAGGACATCAAGTGGGCGTCATTGGCGGCGGTTCTTTTTAAACGAGCCATTTAAGGCTGTTCAAAGTTAGTTACAAGGATGCTTGTAATGATTTCGCTACGTGAACTCATTTCTCGCAATAGCGGTGATGGTAATTGAGAAGAATGTCAATTAGAATTTGTGCTTAGCTAAAGGATCAACGTTTAATCTAGATAGTTGATTGAATTTTGGGGACTCTGGTGCTTTTACTCCAGTAGATTGAGACTATTTGTTATAAAGGAGGAGCGTTTTAGATTGTCGAGTTGAATGGCGCATCTTGCGACTATATGTGCGCGGATTGTGTATGTAAAGGTTGGTTGGTGGATCAATAAAAACTGAAAAATTTCTTTCGATTCTACACAGCGAAAAGGTCAAATGCCCGTCTAATATGTTTCACAGATCTTCAGGTGGGAATAACTACATTTCTATTAAAACGAGCAATACCAAGGAATCGTTTCGAATGGCAGGGCACTGCAGTGTAATTGCTATTCGGAGTGGGTTTATTCATGACAGCTCTTGGCCGTTGTAACACCGTGTAGTTCGGGACGATTTACAGCGAAGAACGACGGCTGTCATAGGAGCATTTTTAAGGACAACACAAACATCCATGGCCACAGTGTTATTCGAATCCACGATCGGGCAACTCGGAGCAACTCTACCACCGAGTCACCGAATTCCCTAGTATGATATGTTGCAGCGACTCGGGCAACTCCAGGCTCTTCATCTCCACCATTCGAAATTACTAACTTTATGATTTCACATCGGATTCTGATTGCTGCCATCCAGGAGACGAAGCTTTATTTCGAACTTGCCTCTTAGCGTCCAAGGCGGAAGGACAGAGTAGGCGCCAGGAATGATTCTTACCCTGAAGATGGACTTCTTTTCCTAATACACAAATCCGTAAATTATAGTGGATTAGATGCAGCTGTTGACGGTACGGCGGAATTGCAATCCATCTCAGTTTCGAAATATTTAATATTTATGTACCACCTCGCCCTAGTTGCCCTAATAGCTCTCACTTCAATATTGTTCCTCTCCTTACGGGAGAACACAGAATTATTCTTGGCGATTTCAATACATATCACGAACTCTGGGATTCTGCTCTTCATAACGATGCCAGGGGAATAGCTATTGCTGAGTCTCTTGACGCTTCACAGTTCTGTGGTCTTAATGAAGACTCGCCGATAAGTGACGCTAACAATTAAATTAACTCTTATCAGTGAAATTCGCTGGGAGACCTTCCAATCATTGTACGAATTGACAAGCCAGCTGATTTGACCAAGTCAGAGGTGGGAACATTTGTCAATCAGAAAAAAACTGATTGGGGATGTTTCAGAACATATAATAACATCGTGCATAAGGTCGAACGGAATATTGGAAACGTCATTACTAAAGCAGCAGCAGGACGTATCTTAAGGTTCGAGCGAATTTCTCCCCGAGACAATATCAGATGCGTTCACCTTGCCGACCCCAGAATTCTGATTCTAATCAGTAAAATTAGACGACAAATTAACGACAATCGGAAGGCGAAATAGAATGAGCGCCTAAATTATTGTAACCTTAATGACGGTATCAGCAAGTTATGGTCTACTGTCCGCGCCCTATCCAATCCTAGGAAAGGAAAGATAAATGTTGCCATAAATTTTGGCTGTAAATAAACAAGCAATCGTCTATATTGGGCGGGCCTGTCCAATAAGCAATTTATTGAACATCCCAAGTCTGAGTGATATCAGAAAACGGATTTGCAGCTGAACTGTTGGTTCTGTACCATTGTACACTGCGAACCAGGTCAACAATCCGAACCGACATCCGAGGCAGCTTGTCCATAGACCAACCAATCACCGAAAAGCTTGAAGACCGACAAATGGATGGAATGGATAATGTTCAAAGGCGTCCGCCTGAAAACCCCGCAAAGAAAGCGATATCAATGGAAGTTCCACTTGATGGACCCAAGGCCAGAGGCAGACCGAAGAACACCTGGATATGTCAAATGAAAAAGCAACAACAACGCATTGGTCTCGGCGATGACACGATCCAACATAGAGCTGCCTGCAGAAATATGCTGGGAAATTATCGCCAAAACGGGCGACGTGCCTACACCGCAGGTCGAGCAACGCGAAACCGTGGAGCGGTATAAAGAACGAGGCAAGGAAGAAGAAGATGAAGAAGAACCAGGTCAACAATGCTAAAACCTCCATGATCCTCGAACCAGATGGCATTTCGATTGCCATGCTTAAACATGTCGACTTTCCAGCTATTCGTTTTCTCTCTGTCTTTAACTTGACATCTCTCAAATTTGAAAATAGGACGTATTGCTCCTTGCCTTAAGCCAGAGAAGAATGCTAAACTCGGCACATCCTACCAACTAATAACTATACTGTCTCCTGTCGCAAATGCACTGGAGTACATGCTAGGCTAGAATCTCACCAGCATGGCTTCAGGAAGATGAAGAGTACAACCACTGCCCGAGATGCGATTACTACACGCATAAGAGATTGACTAAATCAACGCCGTCCGTGCCATAGAACCACCTTGGCTGCAATTGACCTATCAACTGCGACAATCAGTCAATGCTTCTCGAAACCTGTTGAATATTCATGTTCCTGCACAGATTCGCTGGATTGCCAACGATCCAATTGGTGGGTAATCCTTCAGGGAGTTTCCAGACAGACGGCCTTAGTTTAGGAATATAAAATTAGGAGTTTAGGAGTTCCACAGAGCGGGGTACTCTCTGCAACTCAGTTAAACATCTACATGGTCGGTCTTGCCTAACCACCGGATGTCATCGAAGTTAGATTCTACGCAGACGACTGCACCCTCTTCGCCACGGAGTTGGATAAAAACAATATGCATATCCGTATTAATCGTTACTTGGCACGATTACAAGCCTTTTTCTAAAGCAAAAACCTTACCATCTCAGTGTAAAAATCTTCTGCGACATTCCTCACCATCTGGTGTGGAGATTATCGGATCTATGTATTGGGCATAAATCTGTTCCTACTGTCCTAGATAGCCTATGCAAAGTCTAAGCTCAGTTCTGCGCAGACATTTAATATTGGAGTAGCTGAAGGGGCACACTAGCTCTTTTGCTCCTAGGCCAGGATGCGTTGTCCAGTAGTTCAACCTCAGGCCCGATGGCCATTTACCAATCACGCCTCTAGCAGCTCTCCAGCTAATTCTACAGAAGGGCTCAGGACCGATGAGTATAGAGGGTGAGCCCCTCCTGCTAGTTCGTCCGCGTATTCATTTCCCGCAACGACCCTGTGACCCAGAACCAGACAGAGTTACGGAGGAGTATGAGAGGTCATGAAGGCGGTCAAATCACTCGTTAACTAACGTCGAAGTAAACTTGTTTGAAGATAAAACCTTAATTGTCACCTGGCTATCAGTGCAAATGGCGATATGTGCACCACGGAGACCCAGGATCTCCCTGGCATAGATTCCGATGCCAAGAATTTGGGCTTGGAAGACGCTGGGCCAGATACCCATTGCAACCGAGATCCTGGCGCAAAGACTCCAGCACCTACACTGTGATCGGTCTTAGAGCCATCCGTGAACCAAGCGATGCTTCCGCGTAATCTGGGATGTGAAGGGCGAACTTCTTGGCGAAGCGCAGTTCCGTGATCATATAAACTCATGTGTTCCCGATCACTGGTACGAGTATCAGACGATAAGTGGATTTTCAAAGCCCTGCAGTTTCCCTTATGAAAATGTGCAGGGGCGTCATTCCCCGTATAGCTTCAATGGCTAGAGTGGAGGTAGTACTAAAAGCACGAGTAATACCAAGGCAGGCAAGTCTTGATGGAGTTGCGTTGCAGTGTTTGTGGCCACCACACTATAGAGGCGATGTGATAGCAGGTCGTACTAGCGAACTGTACATATAACCACTCCGTCATTCTGGGCGAAAGGCCCCAAGTCTTGCAATAGAAGTTCCAGCAAGTCCACATGACACGTGTGGCCTTACTAAGAACATTTTCCAAGTGGTTATTCCGGTTTAATCTACCATCGAGTGTGATGCCAAGGCATTTGACCTCTTCGGAGTAGGCAATAGTAGTTTGGCTCGAGTGAAGGAGCAAGTTTCGATGTGAATGGTACTAGGACTATTTTGTGTGGGTTGATACTGAGCCCTGTTACGGTGCACCATGTCATCAAATCCGTAATATCGAACTCCAATTTACCCCTGATCACAATATGTAGTGATATCGTCAGCGTAGCCAATTCGCGAAGAAACCCTGCACTACTACCAGGGACCACAGTAGGAGTGAAAGTACACCGCCTTGAGGGCAGCACTTAATAGCGTTGATGGTGAGAGAAGACCCTCAAGCGAGGAGTAAATATCCCTACCTTTGCATCGTATCTAGCATTATCAAATGCACCCTCGATGACTAAGAAGACGCACAAAGCGATCTCTTTTTCATCTAAAGATTGTTGAATAGTGTTGACGGAGCTTGTGAAGCGCCGTCACCGTCGACTTGGTTGATACGACATGGCGTGGGTTTGTACGAAGACCTTCGGGCATTGACAATCGTCATGTACTCGGCTAATGTTTGGGGGGGTTCACTTCTTTCTTCTTCTTTTCGAAGGGTAGTCATACAAGCCCAACACGACGCAGTGATTTCTTTCCGGGGAGGTGTCCGGCATAAGCGATCGTGTAAAGTCTCGGATTTGGCGGCTTCGCTTCCGAAGCTTTGAAGGGGCTAGTTAGGGAGAATGGTCCGCAAATGATAGTTTGGGAATTGATGACCGTACTCGAGTCAAATGGTTGACTAGTATTCTGAAGAACCTCCATCCGGGTGTGAAAAGAAAACAGCGCTACCTATCGCTTTAAGCTGATGGGTACAACAAACCTGGGATCTGAGTTCATCGTGAGGCTTAACCTTTAAGGGGGCCGATGGAAGATCGGACTTGCTATTGAGAAATCTTAACTAAATAGTGTACCTAGGAGATGGGTATGACCATGGGACCATGGTCCCTTCCAATCATGGTTTTGGACTCGAGGTTGCTGGAGGTTGTACACAAGTCAAGCTGCTGGTGTTGCGGCCCTGTGGTTGGGTTTCCGAAAGCGAGTGCATGCACAGAACGAAGAAATGCCCAATTGACAATTAGATCCTGTCAATAAAGGAAGGACCGGGAGGTAAAAGCGTAAAGCCTAGGCACTCCCGTGATGGTAGTCCCGCATATGACATTTATCGTCTTGCCTGAGAAGATTAGGCCACGAGAGCCACCAGAGTGACATTAGTTCATTAGTTGATTCTAGCCTATCTCGTACAGACATGCGCATACAAAACATCAGCCCGAATTGCGCTGGCGCGCCTCATGATGTAGGTATTTTGTTTCAATGAGCAGCTGTGCCCATTGATCTTATCCCTTTGTCTATGTTGGAAAACCCTACCGAGGCAGCCACATTCCTCACCCTGGCGATGACGAAACTCAGATCGAATCCATATAGATGCACAGAGGTTGACACCTTTCTACATCGCCAAAAGAGGGAAAAGAAAAACCAATAAACTTAGCCCGCTGTATACTTTTATTCAGCCAACTGCATAAACCATGGTGATTTTTAATTTTGCGGAATTGTTGATCTCTCCTTTTTTGCCTGGATTATCAGATAAAGATTTTTTTCATTTTCCTTTTCTTAGGCATTCGAAACATTGAGCTAGACGTCCAACCCGCCCGCCTTTGCACAATCACCGGTCAAGTCGGTTCCGGCAAATCAACCCTGCTCCAAGTAATTCTAGGCGAACTTGAAGTGGACTCGGGCAATATACTGGTCAACGGTCGTGTCAGCTACGCCTCCCAAGAACCATGGCTCTTCGAAGGTAGCGTTCGCAAAAACATAACATTCATCGAAAAGTTCGACGAAAAACGCTATCGCGAAATTGTTAAAATTTGCGCACTGGAACGTGACTTTGATCTCTTCCCTTATGGAGATGCCACTATTGTCGGCGAACGGGGTGTCAGCTTGAGTGGGGGTCAGCGGGCAAGAATCAATCTGGCCCGTGCCATTTACAAAGAGGCTGACATATATTTGTTGGACGACCCTCTCTCAGCCGTTGATGCACACGTGGGAAAGCATATTTTCGAAAAATGCATTCAGCAATTCCTTTGCGACAAAGTGGTCGTGCTGGTCACGCATCAGCTGCAATATTTGAAGAAATGCAAACAAGTTGTGGTCATGGAGAATGGTGAGATTGCCACACAAGGAACATATTCCGAAATCAAGAAGTCGGATACATTCAGCGCACTGGAATCGAGTTTGGAGGAGGAGCAAAAGGTCGACGTGGAAGACCGCAAAGAGCCAATTGAATTGCGCAAAGGAAGACAAGTGGACGAGAAAGAAACTCAAATTGTTGGAAACATTGGTTTCGACACGTACAAGCAGTACTTTAAGGCGGTTCGTAGTTGGCTGTATATATTTTTCGTAACATTCCTGTTCGTCGCAGCACAAACGTCCATTAGTAGTGTGGACTATTTCGTCGCCAAATGGGTCAACTGGGAAGAAACAGTTTCATTAAATGCTCTAAATAAATCGCTAGCTACGAACGCTAACGATACCGCTGTCGTTCCGACCACTGTTAATTTTACACAACCCGAAGATGCATTGATTGCTAAGCTAAGTAATTTGTCGACCAGCAGCGTTGTAGACTCAGACACTGTAGCACAGCGCGACTTTTATATTCAATGGTACAGCATCGCTATTGTTCTGGTCCTATCACTAGTCCTGACCCGAACCTATTGCTTCTTCCATATGTGCTTGCGCGCCTCTATACATATGCACGATAGACTCTTCCGCGGTATCACTCGAGCGACAATGTTCTTCTTTAGTACAAATCCTTCCGGACGGATTCTGAATCGATTCTCGAAGGACATTGGTGCAGTAGATACACTTTTGCCATCAGCACTTATGGATTGTATCGTGGTAAGTGGGAGTAATGACAAATGTTTTACATAGTAGTTCAGCACTGTGTCGTGCACAAAGTGTCCTTCTCCTTGAAACGCTACCGCTTGCAAAGGTAGAAAGGACAAAAATCGATATGAATATTGCAATTGTGTGTTTCTGATTGTTGTTCTTCGTTTGTTTCGCAGTTTATGGTGGAGTTAAGCGCAATCGTAACCCTTGTGTCGATTGTCAACTACTGGCTTCTGATACCAACATTCATAATGTCCTTGATATTCTATGGATTGCGATACGTATACGTGAATACGGCGAGAAGCGTCAAGAGATTAGAGGCATTGAGTGAGTATTTAATCAATGTATGAAATAATTGAGTCAATATTTGTCTTTAACTTATCAAACTGTCATCGAGATTATTGTGCGATTTATTTGCCATGAGTTTTATAATAATTGATAAATCTAATTTCAGCTCGCAGTCCTGTCTACTCTCACGCCAATGCTACTCTTCAAGGGTTGGCTACAATCCGTGCATTCCGGGCAGAAGAAATTCTTTCTAGTGAATTTGATACACATCAGGACGTGAACACTTGTGCATGGTACCTATTTTTGGCAACCGCTCGAGCCTTTGCCCTTTGGCTTGAGATCACCTGCGTCATATACTCAGCCAGCGTAATCTTCAGCTTCCTGCTATTCTCAACGGAAAGCCGCGGTGGAAATGTCGGTCTCGCCATTACGCAGTGTTTCAACCTGATTTTCATATGCCAGTGGGGTATGCGTCAAACGGCAGAACTGGTAAATCAAATGACATCCGTTGAACGGGTCGTTGAATATTCCAATTTGAAATCAGAACCACCACTTGAATCCGAGAACAAATATCGTCCACCAAACGACTGGCCACAATATGGTGGAATTCGTTTCAACAACCTGTCGCTTCGATACTCGGAAAAGTCTGATCTCATTCTGAAGGATTTGAGTTTTGTGGTGAAGCCAAAAGACAAGATCGGTATTGTTGGACGTACAGGAGCTGGCAAATCGTCCATTATTCAAGCCATTTTCCGTTTGGCTATCAACGAAGGAACAATTGAGATTGATGGAATCGATACCGGTACACTGGGATTGCACGATTTGCGTAGTCGCATTTCTATAATCCCACAGGATCCAATTATTTTCTCGGGAACGTTGAGATATAATTTGGATCCGTTCGGTCAGAAAACCGATGACGAGATCTGGAAAGCCTTGGAACAAGTCGAACTGAAATCGGTGTGTCGTGCCTTGCCGGGCGCCTTAGATTTCAAAATGTCCGATAGCGGATCGAATTTCAGTATGGGTCAGCGACAATTGGTGTGTTTGGCTCGTGCTATTCTGCGTAATAATAAGATTCTTGTACTGGACGAGGCCACAGCTAATGTCGATCCAGAGTAAGTCGAAAAGATTTCAGCATTCAGTGAATTTCGAATTTTAAATTCAACATTTCGTTACAGAACCGACAAACTCATCCAGACCACTATTCGCACTCAGTTTGCAGACTGCACCGTACTGACAATCGCTCATCGTCTGCATACGGTGATGGACAGCGATCGTGTACTAGTTATGGATGCTGGTCGTATTGTGGAATATGCACATGCCTACGAGTTGCTTCAACGGCCAGGTGGATTCCTCAAGAAATTAGTGGATCAAACAGGACCTGCAACAGCTTCGATTCTTACGGATCATGCAAAGAATAGCTACAAAAAGCATAAAGACAAGCAGTGAGCAGTGTTTTAGGAAGTAGGGCGTATTTTATGCGGCATTTTTATTTTACTTAAATTTATTTTCTAGATATTAAATATTTAAAGATCGTTTTTTATAACATTTAATTCCAAACAGAATAAACAAATCATGTTGCCATTTTGTAGGATCGTACTTAAGCGGTACGTTGACTTTTTTATACATAGGTTTTAAGCGAAAATTTGTATATTTAGGTTATTTGTAAATAAATTTTAAGAAATTAAATTGGTTTTGTTTGTGTTGTATGCTGCTGAAAAATTAAAAAAAAAGCATTGGCATTATTGTGCTTTTGCTATCTTGTAACAAGAAACACCTGGATGTGTCAAATGAAAACGCAACAAAAACGCATTGGTCTCGGCGACGACACGATCCAAGATAGAGCTGTAGAAATATGCTGAGATATTACCGCCAAACGGGCCTACACCGCAGGTCGAGCAACGCGAAACCATGGTGCGGTATAAAGAACGAGGCAAGGAAGAAGAAGAAGCCATCTTGTAACAAGACATAATATTTGTCAGCCAACGGAAAACTGGGTAATAAACTTATTGACGAAACATCAACACAACGTGCATATCTGCATATTTATGTGCCATCTAGGCCATATCGAGCTTCTCATCACCATACATTTGCTGGGATGACCAGTGGCGGAATTACAAGTAAGATGGAGCCTAGAGCAGCTGATTTTAGGAGGCGGAAAATTTGAAGCAAATATGTTTTGAAGTTTTGTACACTTCTAAGCCCGTGGAAAATTTAATTAACTGAATACACAATGGGTCGTGTGCATACAGTGGCGCCGGAACGAATTTTTTATTGGGGGGTGCAAGATTTTTTTTCTCAAATTCATATTAAATTAAGCGGTCACCATATACCGGACCTCTACCACTTTAATGTCCTGTGAAACGATATCAAGAAGTGATTATGAAACATATTAGAGAACAACAGCGTTCAATCCATGTGAACATGGAGAAGGATTAGATGTTTCAGACATTTTTGTGTCATTGTTGAACGTAGACATGTTTTAAGACGTCGCAAAGCACTGTGTTCTTATGATGCTGGAACCGTCAGCAGTAATGATACTAGCCATATTACCTTGCTAAAAAGACACTTCGCTGTGCTCGATATACTTCAAAAGTGAACAAGGAAAATTCAATATTCATCATCATGCATTGAAAGCGGTTATTCTCGGAAAGTTTTCTGACAAAGAGAATGAAAAACTTCCTCGTTTCCGTTGATCAACAGTCAATGGTTTAGCTTAAGCTGACCAAACGTACAGCATTTTGCTGTACAGTACAGCATTTTGACCTGTCGTACAGCATTGGAAACCTAATTCACTACATCAGCGGTCGACAACGGGCGTCTCAGGAGCCACATACGGCTCTTTTACTCATTTAGTGTGATTTAAGGACTCAAAGCATTTTCAAACTCTTGCACAAATATTCTAAAAACATAATATTTACCGTTACCTGCTTAAAATATATTAGCCCTAAATGATCATGGTAGGGATTTTATAGCCCGTGTTCCACTATCTGTTTGATTTTTTTTTTGTAGAAATTCGCAGAATCAAGGAACTCACCACTCAGAGCCAACTAGCTCTACAAGCTCACATTTCATTATAATTTCAAGGTCCTATGTATCAGGCAGCTTTCATAAGTTACAGCTCAAATCGCAGTTTTGTGTTTTCTAATTGAAAATAGTCCATAACTCGGAAATTCGTAAGCGCAGACTTGCAGAGCACCATACTGCCCATATTTGGTGCAAATTTCAAGGGGACGATTGAGGACTTAAGGGCTCCCTTATGGGTCCAGTTTAGTACAACAGAACTTTGCCTTCTCTTGGTTCAGCACATATTTCTCAGAATATCGGCTACGACTCAATTCTGTTTACAGAAATGAAGGTACGATAATATGAGGCAGAGAAGAGTCCGACGTTAACTTTCAGAAATTTTGACATTATTAGAAATTAGAATTTAGAATGATGTAACTGTGGAAACTTCAGTTTCAAGCCCCATTTCAGCACTGCTCACACATTGCTACTCTCCCACTGCTCATAAACAATTATTATCGAAGGGCTCCTGGGGCATGGTATCAGTGCGAAGCAGCAAGCCTAGGGTTACTTAAACAATCGCAATATAGGAATTTTTTTACTTTATTAGTTTTAACCAAGCTCTATTGCGCATAGGTATAAATGTACCTTACCTATATAAAAATTAGGCATTTCTGACCGTTGCTTGAGTGAAGACAGAAGAAGTATGCTTAGGCTCGCGTATTCGGTGCCCGCGTCGTGCGGTTATTTCCTTCCTTTGCACTTCTCCGAAAAAAAAGCGACTTCATTGGGTGAGGTAATAAAACACAACGTTCGCGTAACGTGTCGCGTTTTCCGAAACGTTTCCTATTGTGTTCTGTAAACGCATAGATCCGGATCAGACTTGGTGTTACCATCGCCATCTCTCGGAAAGTGACAAATGTGACAGTTGACACATCACAGCTGATACGTTTTGCTCGAAAATTAAAATTTCCAGTTTTAAACGAGATGCAGATACATTTTATTTTGATTATAAATAGTTTAATAAATAAATGAGGGCGGAAATGCACGGTTCGACGGCAGATTGTAAATTTCTGTCAATCAATGAAGCTATGTCTCGCAAGGGGGCGCTTAGGGGATCTGTTTGTAGGGAGAAGTTTCTGATCCGTAACGGCCGGTTGATTTGAAACGTTGCGCGAAACGTTGCGCGAACGTTGTGTTTTATAACCTCACCCATTGTTACAGGAAAATTTTTTATTATATTTTATTTTAAATTTTGGAGCCAACATGAAGCCTTACGAAATTTCAATAAATTGGAAGGACTTGTCTGAAAACTGAATTCCGTAAGTATGTGTACAACATTGGGCCTTAGGGAGTCTGGTCACCTTATTTTAGCTCTCGTTGGCCTTGTCGTTAATTAATATAGTGGAATATATAGTACTAATTGCCACCTTAGCCAAAATAATGGAGGGGCAGTTGCCCCCGCTGCCCCCGTGGTTCGGCGCCATTGTGTGCATAAGAATTAACTAAGTACTTATTAAGCAAATATATTGTAGAATACGCTTAGTCTCATTAGATAGTGACGCAACATCTGGATAAACTTCGGTCTAAATTACATTCCACAGGTCTAATTACCTAGCTAGACAAATTTGACAGTTCTATACGTTAAATTTTGAAGGTTTGGTGTTTAAAATTGTCTAATTTGAAAGAATGGCGTTTCGATTTGTCAAATCTGACAATTATATTTGTCAAATCTGACAGTTTTGTCGTGAGAAAATGTCAAAACTGACAAAAAACTAACCTATTACAATTTTCAATTTTGTTGTTGTTTTCAAATATTCAAAAAGTTTACCCAAATGTCGGAGCCAACTTTTGAATTCATTTTCTTATTGTATGCGCATTCAGAGTTTTCTAACTACTGGGTACATTCAGTGCCCACTCTATAAATAGACAACAGCAGCTGTTAAAGCATGAACAAAAGCTTTTTGCTTTAAGAAAAGTTCGCTTCTTTGTTAGTTTGACACAATGCGGGCAGAAATAAATGTTTGAAATTCAGTAAGTGCAGGGTCGATAGTAAAAAACGTCATTCAAATAAATGGTATAACTTCACAGTTATTGCTAAAAATAATCTCCACATACCGAAATTGAGATGGTAATGTTTCATGGAAATTAAAGCTCAAAAAGGTCAACATTTCAGTTGAATTTCCAATAGAAGAGCAGGCTCTTTTGACCCCTTTGCAATGAAAGAATGTGTCATTTTTTTTTAGTATAAATTTTGAAAGTTACGAGTTTGTAGCTAAAGTCAATAGATGAAAAAAGTTCGTTTCATTGAGAGACCATGGGTTTTGCATTGCATTAGAAGAATCCTGAAATTTGAAAATATAAATTTCAAACACAATAACATGCTGTTGGAAAGCAATTTTCAGAGTTACCAGTTGAAAGTACCGTTAGGACATTATTGTTAACATTTTCAACGAAAAGTCAGCTTTGAAATTTCTCTAATACAAAGCCAGGAAAAATTATTTGAACGGATCATTTTCAACAGACTTCTATCAGTAGTAGAAGAGAGAGGGGGTTGTCGGACAGACAATATGCTTTCAGACGGGCGCGTTCCACGGTGGACGCAATTGGGATGGTTACCAACATGGCAAAGGAATCGCAGAGCGCATTAAGTACGTAGCGGAAAACGCGGCAGTAGCCACCGTAACTTTAGCAAGGATTTTGCCCAATATAGTTAGCACAAGATCTAGCATAAGACAGCTGCTAGCTAGGGTCGTTAGATCCATACTGCTATACGTCTCATCGGTCTGGGCTAATTCACTCGACACCTCTGGGAACGCCCAGAAACTGAACTCGGTTTACCGTGAGTGCGCGTTAAGAGTGTGCTCTGCATATACAGAACAACCTCGCACGAAGCGGCATACGTCGTTGCTGGAATTCCCAATTGGAATTCTGGTCCGGGAAACAAGCAGACTCTACTGTGGTCGTCGTAACGAAAGCCCTGCAGAGTTGGAACTTTGGAAAAGTTTGGAAAGAGAGGAAAGCATGAGACAGTGGCAACGGCGATGGGACGAAGCCTCAACCGGCAGGTGGACACACTATCACATGCCGGATATTGCAAAGTGAGTTCGGAGAGGGGAACCACTTCTTGACGGGTCACGGAGGATACCGACAATACTTTTATCGCTTCAAGTTGGATAACTCGCCCGATTGTCCTAGCTGAAAGGGAGTTCCAGAAGATTCAAGGCACGTGTTTTTCGACTGTCCAAAATTCTCAACAAGTCGCTTTCACCTGAATGCGGAAGCGGGAGAGAACTAATAAGTCCAGAAAATGTGGTCGCATGTATGCTGGAGAAACAACGCCATTGGGAAGCAGTGAATGAGTTTGTATGCAGCATCTACAAATACCTGCAGAGGAAAGAAGCCAGACGGAAGTCAGCAAATCAGTTTGAAGGTTGACAGACTTGTGGAGTACCAAATTGCCCATTTTTGGTGAAAATTTCAAGGCTCTAGCTGTGAAGCTTCAGAAGTTAAAACCGTCGAAAGATACGGTTTAAGATGTGAAGTTTGACTACTGTAAAATCAACATTAAGCCAGATAATCACACTTTTATGTTTATGATAACTACGGAACAATTTGAAGATTTTCCTAAATCGGCACACTAGTTTATAAAGCTACTCGGCCCTCACATTTTCTCAAAATTTCAAGGTCCTACTATATATCCGCGTTCGGGAGTTAAAGCTGCCCAAATCACATTTTTGTGTTTTCTAACCGAAAATTGTCCATAGCACGAAATTTTTAAATTTGGCAGACTTCTATAGATTACTGCAATGCCCATATTACCTATAGGTAAAAATGTCAAGCCTCTATAGCGGCCAAAGTTCAGAAGGGCTGTGCAGTGATGCGATTTTAATTTTCCACAAACGATTAAAAAAAGGACACTGTACTTTGTCTGATTTCCCTATCAACATCTAGGGTTTCCATATACAGTTATTTTTTCCATCAAATCCAATAAAATGGCGCTTAGAGCCCAGGAGATCAGCATGGCGTCACTAATACAACCACGGAGGAATACTCCAATTCTATAGATGTGCCAGGAGATCTGTTCTGCCCATAGAAACGAAGCTTTTAAATAAGTTGGTAAAATGAGCGCGGGGTTTCACCATTTAAAAAAATTTCTGCACTACCACATTATGCCGCACACACACGGTTAATCCGAATATGTGAATATATTTATGTGGGACCTTAGGCCGCACACACATGGACAATCCATGGATTGCAATTCAAAAAATGGATTTTCGTTCTGTCAAATGAGCCCATACACGGGCAGATTTGGATTTTAACCAAATAAAATCCATGGAGTGCATGGATAGACCGTATGTGTGCGGCTTTAGAGAGCCTGAATTTCTGTATACATACTTCAAATAAACAACTACATGATTTCTCTCTCAGGGTCTCGGTTTGTCAGAGACAAGGAAAGAGTCATCATCATGTACACAATATGCTGCTGAGACTGCAGTCCCGAACAATGAAATTCAACACTTGAAAAGGCGCTGACTGCCTAAAAAGTGGAAAATAATAAAGAGGTAAAGGCTAAACACGTGCAACATTTCATTTATCTTTAAAATGTAACAAGGGTCATTCTCAATTGACCTTTCTTAAAATAGGGCTTAACAATTTTATCTTTTCCTACAAAATGTAACCGCTAATTTAAACTGACGGGAAACCTTAAAATTTGTCATAGATTTGAATTACAGAAGAAATAGAAAAAAAGAAAGAAATACAGGAGAAATATTATGATTGAGGTTTTTGCTTGAAAACCGAATTCCGCAATGTGTACAGCATTGGGCCTTCTGGAGTCTGGTCATCTAAGCATACACTCTTTTGTCACGACGTACACAACGCCGTACTTCTTTAGCTTTCGAGTGATACAGGAGCTCGGTGCTTTGACCATTTTCGTCTGTTGTCGATGCGAGGCTCTCTTTCCAGCAGTCCGAAGGCAACTTCAAAATGTGCCACTAATGCCAAAATGGCCGTTTGATTCTTCACTCAGTGCCGATCAACAGAAATCCATCATATTATATGGCATTTTTTATGATTGTACATATTGCCACCTAGGACGAGGCGGTAGGAGAAACTCAAGAAAACTATCGCCGTTGTTGTTCCGGTTGACAAGACCGTGTGCTCCCAGCACACAGCGCCCGCTCTAGCACTTACGCCGCCCCGGGCAAGATGACAAATTGCCGCCCCTAAGGTACTGTACCAGGCAGATTGATACTAGATACAGTATGTCGGCCTTGAAGTATGTACGTCATTCAAGTAGAAGAGTATTTTTCCATAACACTACGTAGCCGATAAGCTTTAATTAGCCGGATTTCTTCAGTGAACGTCCGTGGCTAATTTTCATAATTGCGTCATCTTGAGAGTCATTCGCGTACACCGGAATGGGGATTGAAGGGCATGGAGTGGCTTCATAAATTTGGTGACAAAGGTTATTTGATGTATTCATGAGTAAAGCACATGCAGACGCCATTTATCGGGCAAAGGTAGCTCTAGATTGACTTTCTCAAATTTTTAAACCCTTTTCTAATAATATTTTTTTTGTCAAATACTTTTGGAAATTCCGGACTAAGACCATGATGTTGAATAAATTTTGGGATCCCCCCACTATACGAAATCTAAGCCCATTTTGAGAATTACTATAAAGAAGAAGGTCAGAGCTAGATAAATCGAGGGAACCTAGCCAAATCTTGATATAAGCCGTCCGTGTCCGGAAATGAATTAGGGACTGATATTGCAGTTCCCGTAATGTGTAACTGTGTTTCCATCCCCCATTATGCTGAAACCCAAACTATTTTGTTCTAAATTTGTCCTCTCAATTCTAAATGAATCAATGCAATTTGAACCAACTGAGGTGATCGATCCACGGGGAGATGGTGCGAATTGAAGTTAAATTGTTTGCGAAGGTTAATGGAAGTAATCGAAAACGCCTAAACAAAATAAAGTTTCTCGCAGAAGAGATCGATTTTTTACGCTTTTATGTACTGTACTTAGTATTTAAGTGACTCATTATTTCTCATTTCCTATAAATTTCCCTGCAGGTTCAATATTTTTTTTAGTGGACGAGCTCTCCTCCAATTCAACATAGGTATACTAAACAATTTCTTAGGCCTTAGTTCCGCTAATTGTTCAAATTGCCACGTATCACATATAAGCTTAATAATGAAATCTCGTTAATATTGTCCTCTATTTAAAAATTAGGTGGCCATCCCCTTTGGTAAAAACTAGGGAACATTGATAGCAGGTACAATTATAATATAATGGTCAAAAGAAGTGGTACTAAATGTTCAACTGGAGGACGAAATTATCACATAATTATTCTCCAATGAGCTTCTTTTTTTTAAAGAAGAATTTGATTAACGCATAACTAAGCGAACTGAACCACTTTGCTTTTCAGAAGTAGGGCCGTAGGGTGAGTGCTAGCATCAGAGACGTATAATTTACGCATGTCTTACTCAGTATCTTAGGATTCTAAGTGCAGCACCGTTTCCCAAGGACTTTGTATCTTCAAAACACAACTTTCAAAGGAGAGCTAATGATATAGTTGATAAACAAATGCATTTTCAACGCTTTTTTGGAGAAATTGATGTTCTAATCTACCATAAAAAACTCATGTCTTTTTTTATTTTGCCCACTAAATCGAAGTTGCTAATGAATTTGGCTTTCTGTTTTTTTGTTTAACTTTTTTTATTCGAGTGTTCATCAAAAAGCCGCCCCTAAAATTTGGCGCCCCGGGCGACCGGCCGGCTTGTCCCCCCCCCCCCCTAGAGCGGGCGCTGCCAGCACATGCCTCATTCCATCTTTATTGGCCCAAATTTAAATTTAAAAATTTTGATATAAAATTTCATTGACATTCAATTTTCAAATATTGCGCATTATTTTTGTTCCGGTCAAATGTGGAGTATACACCTATCCGACATAAAGTACCGTTGCTAATCAGGACCTTCAGATTGAAACTACTTTTTCGAGTACTGAAAATTTACATAAATATCAACGTGGTCTGGCTGGTCGAGCGGTTAGTGCGCGCTCCTTCGGTGCACAGGCTCATGAGTTCGAATCTCACCGTGTTCCATTGTGTTTTTCGAACTCACGAGCTTGTGACAGACTATGATCTCACTCAGATGTTAAACGAGTACCCATTTATGGGGATAAATAACACTGCTGAGCGTGATGCTGATCTCATTACCTCATCAAAAAGCAGATAAGATCTTGGAAATAGGATGTCACTAACACATCCTGCGGCCTTAGTCCAATGTTGGATTGTCGCGCCTGTTATTTATTTTTTATCAACGTAACACATATCCCTCCGCATTCAAAATGACATCTTGTCCGCTCTTCATTCATTCATTCATCTCATAAATTCATACTCGCGTCCCTAACGCTTAATCCTGAAAAGTCTCATTAGTTGGAAAACGAACAAGGGTCTAATATACACTTCGTCATTGTATACTTAGTCCAACATAATCCTTTCCCTGGCAGCTAGGTACTCCTACAAGTTTACAAGAGTCTATACTAATACGCGAACTATTTTCTGTTTTTATTGAAGCGTGTATGGAATTATGAAAGTTAGCAAAGGTGCTTGTTGGACACAGGATATGAGAGGAAACTCGTAGCTGCAGGGTTTAGCATTTTGTTGGAAAGTATCGAAGTGATTTCAGTTTATATGTAGGTAGTGCGATTTTGGATTAGTTAATCATGTTTGTATAGCGACGGTGTGAATGATATACAAGGATAAGCCAACGTGCCATAAAAATTGACAGAAGTTGTCCTAGATAAACTTATCCCGGACAAGATGTGTATCAACACTTATGAAATCTTGTCAGCTGTTCAGAACCTTGAAAAACTACCGCTTAAATACTATAACCGAAAAGGGTTCGGCACGTGAGTTAATCGTCCTTAATTTTGAATAACTTCCTACAGTCAACGAAAAAAAAACATATATGACCGGTTCTTGTCATATCACAGCATTATCCCGTTAACCCTAAAACTAACTTACAAACATACGTATAGATGGATATGGCCAAGCTATAAACGGAATATGTGTTTACTTACCGACTGAATAGACGAAGGACAACACAAATGATTATAAACATGAGTGCCATTCCAACGAGGACACCAATCATGGCCGGGTCAACATAACGCTCGGGCTCATCCGGCCTTATCTGTTTACCTGTTCCAAAGTAGGATAATATACAAACATTCCTAATTAGGATAACGTCCAACTAGCGAGAGTTTCAACATCAAATCGTGTGATAGGTGCATTTTTTTTTTGTGAGTGTATTCAGGAGTATGGTGGGTGGGTGGATATTATAGTTTTCTATTGGACTTAATATGTCATATATATGAACGTATGACTAGAAGGTTTAATATTTTGAAAAGGATTAGAGGATGAATGTGTACTTATATATACGAACCTTTGCATTCGACGTTGCCGTCCTTGTTGACCACCGGTGACATTTCGAAACGGCAAACACATCGTTGGTCCCGACATTCAGTCTGAAAGTGGAAGGCCTCACATTGTTCGTTGAAAAAGCAACTCTCGTTGATGGCGGCCTCTGGAAATTGGAAGAATGTATAAGATAAGTAGTGTAGAACGGAAAAAATAAGGAAATTGGCAAATTGATTGTCATAGAAGTTATAGAAAATATGTTAAAACTTTGCGTTAAGGGACGATGATAAAGGTATACTTAGCCTGGCCGAAGTCATAACATGGCATGGATGGCATCTATTTCATATTGAAATCTATCGTCAGCAAAAAGTAATACGTTGCAGTTTTTCATGAGAGGACATAGATCATTAATAAAAATATTGAATAGCAAAGGGCAGAAATTGGATCCTTGGGGAACACCAGAACTCCCACAAAATTGTTCGGAATGAGATCCATTCATATACCTATATTAATTGTGCACGGTCCTTCAAGTAACTTTCAAGCCAACCGAGCAAAGGGCCTGATATACCGTTGTTTAGAAGTTGCTGAGTAATAAATTTTGGTCAACTTTATCAAATGCTTTGCTAAAATCGGTATGCACAGCATCGACTTCTAAGTTTTTGTCTAATGGATGAAGTGACAAATTAGTTACAACTGATTTACCTGAAAGGAAAGGAAAGGACCTGGGCCTTTGTTGACATTAAGTAGGTTTTTTGAGTCATCCTGTTAAGTTTTGGGTAACGAACACTATATTAGAAATATGCCAGCTGGCCCACCTGTCTTTTTTTATTTGAAGTTTCGTTATCCAAACCTACACGGGATAACCGAAAAACGTATGTTTACACTTTCTAGCTCAACAAACTGAGAGAGGAGAGGTATATTGTTCCATTTAATGGATTGATATTGGGAAAACTAATATTTGTCTTTTTGTGCAAATAATAAAGACTTGAATTTTTCAGCAAATAATTAAGACATCATTTCGGCTGTGTACGCAGCCTTCTCACCACTAAAAAGTATTCCGGCAATTAACTGTTATTTCGTAGCTTATTGACATAATTCCAAAAATATTTAGCAATATATCTTAAGGATTTTCAATGTTATTATGAAATATTTGACTATTATTATATATTATCCTTTTTGAGTGATCGAGAGTTCAAAAAGTTCAAAAACGACAAATCGTAAAAAAACTCGACGAACCGTACAAATGTTCAAATAACAAACACAACTTTTAAACTCTCACCAAATACAAATTTATTCCGGTGCAAACAATCAAGTAGTAAATCAAATCATATCCAAGAAAATCGCGAAGTCAAAAATCACTCTCTCTTGATACCGTAACTCCTAGTGGAGCATGGTGCGTTAATGACTACCGTGTGTAGTCATCAACGTTACGAAGACAACTGAATTCGGAGTGTGATACGGTTGTCAGCCATACCACTTCCTAGTCGCATTGTTAGTTTTATTATTCTACGATAAGAATATTTCTTATCATTTTCTTCTGAATAACAAACTTGCGACGAGTCGTGCTGAGTTTGGAAACTCGTTTCTCTATGAGTGTCTATTTCACAGAGTGGCGACCGAACGATCACGGCCACAGAGCACGACAAGTCAAAAATCAAATCAATCAAAATCAAATTCCAAAATCGAGGTTCACTAAACGGCTTTCGTAACGAGAGTGTCCGTTTTTTGTACATTACTTTCCTCGTAAACTACGGGTGGGTGAGCTACCCAATACGTTACCCGTAGTTCAAGGCCAATGCCAATTTCAAATACATTATGTAATGTTGTGTGTAGCATACTAACAAATTCTAATGTTTCTATAATTCAGGTTTATGTTTAGACCTATTACATGATAAAATTGTACTAGTTGTATTCAAATGTAGGTCAAACGATCAGCTGATTGATTGACAGTATTATAATAAACAATCAAATCGAATTCAAAGGTAGGTTCGTATATAATTCAAATTTCAATTTAATTCAAGTTTTAATTGTATTCCTTTTACTTTTTCAGATTTACGATGTTTGATGACAATGGTGACGACGAAGAAGGCAAAATGGCGAAAACCAGATAACATCATAACATCAAATAAGTATTTGAATGAGTAAAGTTCCGATGCTTTGTGTTGATTTTTTTGTGTTTACAGGTCGAGTGCGACGAGGCCGAGGAAGCGCCTGCAATGGCCAAATAGTCAATTGGGGCGATCTCAAACATTGAGTAATAATCACAAATAAACTCAAAATCATTTTAATATGGTCAGTTAATCCATCTCTACGGATTCGATCAAGTTACTCAACGGCAAATCTACAGAAATTTTTGATTGATAATTTCTAGAGAGGTCCCAACCAAAAAGTTAAAAAAAGATTGAAATACTAAGAGTAAGGTTACAGATTCAAAAACTGAATTTAATAGCTTTAACTCCGTTAGCGTTATACCAAATTAACAAAAATTAACTTATTGGAAATGTCTTCGATGAGCCCTTTGATATGAGTACCAACACACCTCTATCCGATGAATATTAAAAAAGTTAACTTTTGCACCTATTCCGAGGCACCCTGTTGACTTGGCCCTACAAACTTCAAAGCTATTCGTAACAAATTGAATTTCATTTTATGCATTTCTACTAAATTTTATGTCGATCGGTTTAGCCAATAACGAAATATTCAGGAAACAGGTCTAAAACCGCTAACCTGGTAATGTGAGACGCCATTACCAAATATTAGATTCGCTTTATTTCCGGTTTGAATAAAGATATTCGAATGAAAAATTGCACGTTTATTTCTTATGTTATTTCTAAAAAATCCTCATCAAAATTTTCAGATTTACAATCTTACAAGAGGCTACACACGCACAAACTGAAATTTCACAACTTACAGTTATTTCCTTCTTCTTAGCAAATATCAATATGCTTATTATTTCACGTATATATGCTCATACTAACCAATATTTGTGCAAAGTTGCATATATATAGCGGTTTAGAAAAATGCAGGGGGGCACAGTCAACTCAACTTTAACGACCCATAACTCCGTTACCGTCACTCGAAACCAGGAAAAAGTAACTGTTATGAAATGTGCTCCTCGTACCCTTTGATTAGATTACCCACACGCCCATCTTCGATAAAAAGTCATCCATTCGGGGACACCCTGTTATCTTGATACTAGCAACTTCCAACGTATTCGTGCCAAAGACTGTAACCATTCTACTTATACCTACCACATTCCATGTCGATCGGTTAAGTCGTTCGCAAGGTATTTAGTGAACAGACGGACGGACGGAAGGACACAAATCAATTTTATAAGGGTTCTAAAAAAATCTAAAAAGCCCTAAAAACGATATAAAGTTCGATAAGTAAAGTAACGTTGAATACTATCCCTCAGGTATTGGTCCTAAGCAAGACGCTTTTGGAACGATAAGGTTTACTAGAATAAAAACCAGCCGTTCGCAGAGGTCATAAGGGAGAACTTCTTTTTTGAATGGTGACAAAAAACGGACGTTAGTCCTAAACAATACCTTTTTGGAACGTTGACCAAAAACGAGATTAACAACGAAATATTGGTCAAGACCCTTTCTGATACATAGAAACGAAATGTTCATCCTAAACTAAACCCTTTATGAACGGTTAGGTTGTCCAAAACCGAAACGTTGGTAATAACCAAGACAGACCCTTTCTTAAAGTTTTCCTGACCGCTGATATACGAGTATAGCTCCTCCAAAGGCGCCAAAATCTCCAAAGGCTTGTACGGAGAGGTTTGGCCGCCATAGCAGTTACTCTTCTAAAGCTGGGACGAGGCCTTGGATGGGCCGCCAAAATAGCCTTTTTGGCTTGGCCGCTAAAGTATCTGCCCCTAAGGCTTAGACGGTGATGTGGCCTTAGCTTTGGCGCTACAATAGTTACTGTCTGTCAGTTCGCACGATAACTCCCGAAATAATGAAGCTAGCGTTTTGAAATTTTCGGTGGGATGTTTGTTTTAATAAAACCTTTGACGGTATTGAAAATGGGCCAAATCGGACCAAGGGCTCCCCTACCTCCCATAGAAATTACTCCTCCTTGACATTTTAATTCGTCCATAACTTCCGACAGAATATCGCTAGCGACCTGAAATTTAGATCAATGCCTAATTGTGACATATGCTTGAAATTGATGGAAAGTGGAGTAGGTCTGACTACCCTACCTCCCCTACAGAGCTGTATTCAGCCCTTTTGAATAATAATGCGGTGAAAATTTTCAAATTTGTGTTAAATGGTAGCTGTTGGATATCCTTATAAAATACTGAATGTGTGTCGGATCCGTCGCATCTACTCCTACATCCACTACAAAAAAAAATTAAATTGAAAATTTGGATTTTTGCGTGCCTTCTAGGTCTGTATACCTACATGGTTCGCACTCGGTCTCGTTTAACTTTTTTTTTTGTTTTTCTTCTCACACACAAACATCATTCCCAACGAGGGCGCGATATTACAAGAAGCCAGAAGATGAAAAGACAAAAAAAAACCGGTTTTTGACATTCCTAGCTGAAACCAATTTTCGAAGTAAGTAAGCTCCCATTAATAATGGAACACAACTTCTTTCAAGTGGCTGCCCCGGCTGGCGCATTCTGCCACACCAATTTTCCAAGACCCTGTTGATGGTTTCAGGCTGTAGCTCGCGGATTGCTTGGATGATATTGGCCTTAAGTGCTTGAATCGTTTCTGGATTGTTGGCATAACATCGGTCCTTCACGGTTCCCTACAAAAAAAAGTCCAAAGGGGTCAAATCGCAGCTCCAAGGCGGCCAATTGACATCGCCAAGACAGCTGATAACACGATTTGGGAATTTTGTGCGTAAAAGATCGATTGTGGCATGGCGCGCCATCCTGCATGAACCAGAGGTCGTCCAAATCCATGCCTTCAATTTCAGTAAAAAAAAGTCGGATAACATAGCTCGGTAACGCGCACCGTTGACCGAAACGTTGTTACCAGCCTCATTTTGGAAAGAAAATGGTCCAATAATGCCACCACTCCACAATCCGGCCGCACCAAACTGTCACTCTCTGTGGATGCATTGGCTTCTCGACAACAACGTGCGGGTTATCCAAGCCCCAGATGTGGCAATTTTGGTTAATAACGTAGCCGCCGAGATGAAAATACGCCTCATCCGAAAAGATAATTTTTCGCCAAAAATCGTTGTCCAATTCAAACTTCTCTAAGGCCCAAACTGCGAAGCGATAACGAAGTGGATGGTCGTGCGACTTTAATTGCTGAGTCAATTGGACCCTGTAAGGGAATAATCCGAGATCTTTGTGCAGAATTCTTCTCAGGCTAGTGCGTGTTGATGATCGTGGATAGAGTCTCATACTATGGGCTACAGCAGCAACATTTTCATCTGTGCGCACCGTACGACAACGGGAACCGTGAGTGCTGTCCACTAGCATGCCAGTCTTACGAACTTTTTGCCCAAACTTGCGTACGTGACGCTCGGTGGGTGCTTCATTTCGCCCAAAAACTAGACAGCACTCACTTAGAAAATAAGTTTTCAATATTTTCCAACGTTGTTCAAGCGTAAAGCGACTCATTTCGTTCCGCGGAGGTATGGTACTGACATTCTATCCAGATTTCGAGCGAAAATCAGCTGTCAGTGTCAAACTAACCTATGATTTAAAAACGAACTTGTAATTGGCCCACCCGTTATGTATGTGTCGACAATTGATTGGTAAAACTCTCATTCCCTAGTTCCCTAGTTGCGGGCAGTAGCCTTTTTGATGAGTGTCACCGAAGGTATTTTGTCTATGGCGACTGGGCTGAAGAAATTACATAAAATTCCCAATTTGTATGGTACCACGCCGAGCCCCAGTTGCACCTTCTACCATAAAGGCTGCACTCTATCGGAGTCTTCGATAAACCTGTTCATAAAGGTCCTTCTATATAAAAAAAATATGTGTATATAGAAGCTCATCGCGAACACTGTATTAATATTAAAAAGGAGTGTCCTTCTGATTAAAAAAAAGCAACTCAGATTCAAGTTGCTTGTATTGAAAGCTTCGGATCAATAAATTAAATTCAAAATCTTTTTTTATCCGTATTATCCATCACAAACAACAAGATGTTTTATTTATAGGATTCTCTTCAGCGCTTTGCAATGCAAGTGACATAGTATACAGTGTAAAGCCAAGTAAGGATATATGTATGTACATATGTGCTTTCAAAAAGGTTAAACATCTTTTGTTTGTCTATGCAGTTCGTTGTTGATATTTTTTATGTCTCAACAAGCTCAACTTACGGTGGCAGAAAGCCAACAACTCGAATCATCAGTTGCGTCTTTTGCTTTCCTCCAACTATACATAGTGAAGCAACGTTTCAAGGATATGATCTAAAAGACTAAGCACAAAAAGAATTTGCATGCATAAGGCTGCATCTTTTGGGATTGCATGTGATAGAGAATCCAACAAAAAAAAAGTCAGCAAATCGTCCACTTGCTCCAGATTCAAAGGAAATATTGTGTCGTATGCACAATATCTTCGATAATGCAAGGATATAAACTGGTATGCATTTTTGGCAAATTCTCTATACAATAGGCGTGAACACTGTGCGCTGTGCTCGCCATAGGGAGTTTCCTTTCGAAGACAATTTATGTCATTATCGGTCGTAAGTTGTCGCCATACTAATGGCTGCAATTATTCTACCTTTTACCGAACAACTGAACATCAGTGGCGCCGGAACGAATTTTTTATTGGGGGGGCAAGATTTTTTGTCTCAAATTCATATTAAATTAAGCGTTCACCATATACAATTTTTGTGGGATCAAAATTCCCTGTTCGATCCCAGTGAACATGAAGAAGGATTAGATGTGTCAGACGTTTTTGTGTCATTGTTGAATGTAGCCATGTTTAAAGACGTCGTAAATCACTGAAAGATCTTTCTGATGATACTGCTGATGCTGGAACCGTCAAGAGTATGTTACTAGCCTTATTAACTTGAAGTGCTCAATATATTTCGAAAGTGGTCAGCAATTTCGGCGCAACATTTAGGTGAATCTCCCGGCATATTCAACAATATCGAAATCGAGCATAGCAACCCAATCTTACTGTGAGATTCTCTACCATCTGCACGGTTTTCTGACAAGGAGAATGAAAAACTTCCTCGTTTTCGTTGATCAGCGGTTAATAGTTTTACTATCATTGGTCTTGTCCTTAATTTGAGGTACTCTTGCTAACGAAGATGAAATTAAAATGAAATGATCATGTAAATACTCGTAGTATAGGTACATGCACTAGATGCACGTATGCAACTTTCTGCGAACCAAATATTCCATCATGAAAAAAAAAATATCCAGGGTGTCAAACTGAAAACCTGGCCGGGCCAAATATCATTTTCTTCCGGATTGAGCGGGCCGCTGCATAAAAATTTCGATAACATTTATGGAAATTTAAAAATTTTGATAACATTTATGGAAATTTATTTCAAGATTATTACAGAATTACAGAATATTGCTTTTTAAAAATGAATATAAATCTCAGTCGCTAACAACCTCGGGACATGGAAAAATGGGGCTACCTAAAATAGAGAAACTGGAAATATTTTGAAAATGATCTTCAAACAAATTTCACTCCTTAGAAAATGGTAAAACAACAAGATTTTGTAAATTAATCAGTAACCACTCTCTGAGAATTTCTTTAGGACAGCTGATCAAAACACTATATAGCACTGTAAATATCTGTACATTCTTGAGAGCCTAAATTGATCGCTAACATACACGAATTTAGGATGTTAAGGTGGCTAAAAAAAGACAAAAAATTTATTGTTATGTGGTGGAACAAATGTTTCCTATGGTAAAGCTGAATAAGCTGCACCAATTCACCTCGAATAACCGTCAGCAAATTGTTTGTAGAATAGAGAAGAAAATTTCAAATTCAAGCACTGGCTTCTTCACGGGTTATAGAAATTTCTTAAACTTTAGCTCAACACCAATATTTAATTATATAGCACTTTTGTGCCGATACATTGTGTCTCTTCGACCTGGCCGCGGGCCACACAAAACTACGCGAGTTTGACATGTCTGCACAAGAATAATAAATTGAATATGTACATTGTATATGTATAAAAATATAAAATAAATTATTCTTAATTTTTAATATAGTGCAATATATGTAGTACTAATTGCCCCTTTAGCCAAAATATTGAGGGGGCAGTTGCCCCCGCTGCCCCCCCTGTTCCGGCGCCATTGCTGAACATCTAATTTTTAGGGTAGCTCAAGTGTTAAATTAACGCGCCGACTATAAAATGTTCATCAACTCAACATTAACGAAGAATGATAGTTCATTTTCATCATCGCTTAGCTTGCTTGCTAGCACGGCTACTCTCTGCCACTAGAAGAGTGAGTCATTACATCACAATCTTATCCTGCGAAAACCCTGAAGTGTTTATGCCATCGAGCCGCTTAGTCTGATAGCTACTAGTGCCTCCTGCTTTAAAGAACGTGCTTTCATCAAAGGAACGAGCCGTAACCGTAACGAGGAAGAAATTCGATATGACGATAGCCACGGTATGACATGGTGCCGGTTGATGGTGGTTTCATCAGCAGCAACAAAAAAAAGCGGCGGAAAGTCCCAAGAAACTTATTAGAACGCGATAAAGTTCGCGTGACTTTAAATGGGAAATTCGAAACGATACACGAACAATTACTGCTCGTGTCTTGACAATGTGATTAGTGGGGTCAATTTGCTCAATTGACCGTAAAGTGAAAGGATTGAATTTGATACGCGCGGCACGCTGCCCGTTGTCCATTTCGGGAGGCTATTTTTGTAGAAAGCATTTCTTTATTGAATTAAAAAGCTAATTTATGAAGGAACTTTTCAGAGGTTTCAAAATTACTTATATACATAATTTAATTAAATATGAAATGCTGGGTATTCTGTCGTCGGTTTGGCAAAAAAACCATATTAAATCGTGTTTCACAGGCAAACAAAAAAAAAACTTAATGAAACTTTCTACGAGTAGATAAGAACACCCTTTAAACGTCAAACCACTAGATCGACTTTAACTAGAATTTTATGTTTTATTTAGCACAGAAATCTTTGTGTGTTCTTTTGAAAGGTCATTCAGTCAGAAACAAAAAAAACCCTTTCATCCCCAATTTTCAGTTGTGTACTTTAACTTCTGTCTGCTCAATCAACCTTGTAAACAAACATCGCCTGAGACAAAAAAAAACTGCGATAATCCTGCAATGCAATCAATTCCATTGGCGTCACGATTCCTCGGCGTCGCAAAGCCTCTCCGAATCACATAAGTTTAGTCTTCGTCATACTATGTATGTACGGAGCCAACTAGCGCATAGCTTCGTGTGCTAATGTGTACATAAATTGATAAATGTGTACAGCGAAATATTAACTCTGCGTGTGCAATTCAGTCCACAAGATCCTTGGAACACTTAACAATACTGCTCCTATATCGTGTACACACTTAGTTTGAGCTTACTTCTTTTTTTTCGTCCTGGGCGCACATTGTCAATCCATCAGGAGGAGGTCGACAATATAGTAGCTCGTGTCCAGTCATATAGTCACATAACGTCCGACCCAAATCGTTTCAATTCAAGACTGAAAGTATTATGTCCTGTATGTCCGCGGCTATATGACTATATGCAAGTTGGATTGAGCTGAAAATTCAGGATATCCAATTACGTTTGCTCCAGAGCTAAAAAGTAGGTAATTTTCTCGACTAGGACGAAAGTCGTCCTCGCCGAGACACTTACGTGAGTGTGTGTGTATGCGACAATTTTGGTCACACAAGAACGAACGACAATATGAATAGAAACGGCAGGACACCATCATCGTAGTGTTGGGTCGCGACAAATGTATTTAATTGACCTGTCGCCAGGCTGGAAGGCTTTTAGCAGGTTGTTGGCCGTGCGTCGTGGTGTCGCGATGTTGACACATTTTCCAAGAATTTACTTTGGAATTTAATATGCAAACGGTGCGCAGTGCGAGATGGTGAATATGGGACTGAATACGACTTTTTGTTAATTTTGTTTGTTTAATTACAACAGAGAGTTAAAATTAAATTGAGGACATAATGCGGTATCGTAAATTGATGCTGTTTAAATTTAGAGACGTTTATTATTCGCTCATGTGTTGGCATATTTTGCGTGGGTTTTTACGTTAAGGCACAAATTACATAGTTGATCTTCTAAATGAAAAAGGGAATGGCTGCGAACTTTGCAGAGTTACGCAGCAGTAGCCTTGCTTTGATGGCTTAACTGCATAAATACAAATTCAGAGATTAGTATATCCCGACGAAGAACAAAAACCGAAATTCCTTCGCGACCGAGAACTATACAAGTTTTTTGTTACATGTTCTTTCATTTTTCATTGAATCAAAACTTGTCCACAACCTCAAACTGTTTTGTCGATCAGCTTAAAGTAAGCTGACCAGACGTACAGCATTTTGCTGTACAGTGCAGCTTTTGACCTGGCGTACAGCATTGGGGAATGTACAGCAAAATGTACAGCATTCTCCATGCCACACAATGAAGCCTAATTCACTACATAATAAGGTCCTCGATGAGGTCTGTGATCAGTCTTGTCTGCTTTTAAGATGTGAAGTTGGAGTAAACTGTACCCTGTAGGATCGATACCTATTTAGCGAGATAATCGCAGTTTTATCTTCGGCAATCCTTCATTTTCGATAACTCGGGAACCCTTCTCGATCTGAAATTTGGCGCACTTGTAGAGCTAGTTGGTGCTCACATTTTCTCCAAATTACACGGTCCTACCTATCCACGCTCCGAACTTACGACTGCCCAAATCGCAATTTTGAGTTTTCTAATTGAAAATTGTCCATCAATCGGAGATTCGTAAGCGAATAACTTTGGAATATTTGATACACATTTCAAGGCTCTATAGCTGCCAAGCGATATAATCGCACTTTTATGCTTTCCATTCATTCATTATATAATTCGGAACCGACCGAAATTTTCTGAAATTATGCACACTTTCAGAGATACTGGACAAATTTTTCATTCATGTTTCAATGTCCTTTCTATCCGCGTTCGGAATTTACAGCTGCAAAAATCGTACGTTTGTGTTTTCTAAGGCTTTAAATCAGTAGATACTTTGCGGGCATCACGAAAAGCCAGATGCCAACTTATACGACTGTCTAACTTATAGGAATCTTAAATTTCTGAAATCTATCTTTTATTTTATGCATTCAATTTTTTTTTTTGAGTAGGTACTCTTCCTTGTTTTAGCTTTTCGTGTTAAAACATACATTTGTGCTTAACCTCTCTTCATTACCGTATCTCCTAGTGGAGCATGGTGCGTTGATGACTACCGTGTGTAGTCATCAACGTTACAAAGACAACTGAATTCGGAGTGTGATACGGTTGTCAGCCATACCACTTCCTAGTCGCATCGTTAGTTTACTAATTCTACGATAAGAATATTTCTTATCATCTTAACTGAATAATATAAACTTGCGACGAGTCGTGCCGAGTTTGGAAACTCGTTTCTCTATTAGTGTCTATTTCACAGAGTGGCGACCGAACGATCACGGCCACAGAGCACGACAAACCTGCTTTGATTATTTATTAAGGAGAACCAGTGGCATAGATAGCTTTTCGAAGGGAGAGGGGATCGGTGGTCAGGATTATTTTTTCAGCACACCAGGAATAAAAAAAATGGGCTGTCGTTTGAAGGCTTAAATTCCGGAGCAATAGGTTTGGCACAGCGAAGCAAATATTGCACGTCGAACAACGTCGCACTAGATAATCGATGTACAGCTTTCGTAATCCCCCTCCTAATGTTGGTGTACCTTTAATCGAGGTTGGACTAGCGACTCCTGAATGACATGCGGAACGTTAATTCCGTCAGGCAACGACGCACGACGGGTAGGAATAACTGAGAAGATTATAAAATCGCCTAACGATTGTAAATGCGCAGAATACGCTCTACACTTTGAAAGATCGATCCTCGAAGGTTACGGGGTGAACTTAAAATTGAAGGTTCCGAGCGCAAATGTTGTTAAGGATCGCTTTGAGTAGTTGTCTGCAGCATACTATAATGTTCTGCAGAGCGAGGAAACAGGACGTAAATATACGCTGAGGCCACCTCTGGGAAGTAATACCGAAAGATGGCCCGGCGTATGAGCGAATGGTTGTGATTTTATTCGAAAAAAAATCGTAGTATGATGCAGCATTGTTCAAGCAAATTAGTCCTGCATGTGCCGTGATGCCGCTCAATTAGAAGCCTATTCTATCACTAGATATTCACAATACTGATATTCGCTAAAATGCCAAATTTTCTAAGTAAATTCTACCTGATCTGTTCCTGTGGCACACTATCTGAAAAACAACGCTTGAAGAAATCCAAAACTTATGTAGGCCAGTATATGTTATGAATTGCCTAGGCAGTAACCATTAAGCAATTGAAAATACGATAAAATCCGGAAAATTTTGGTAAATATTGTTATGAAATGTACCCAATTAATTACAAAGTACTAAATTTATATAATTTAGCATACAAAAATATGTGTGACCACGGGGATCAATCCCCTTGACCCCCCCCCTCCCCTTATCTACGCCACTGAGGAGAACATTGAGAACTTTAGGGTTCCCTGTTTAGTAGCAACAGAACCTTGCCGTCCCAAGGTTCACCACATATTTCCCTGAATATCGGCTAATATTCTTTCTCAGTTCTCTTCACGAAGATATTACTTATGAAAAGAAGAATCATGGTGCTAGAGCCTCGTGAGATATTATTGTTTCTCCAAATCGGCATGAAGGGGAGAGGGGAGGGATATGGCTGATAATTTGCCTGAAAGCCGAAATGAAAGTATGTACAGCATTGGGTGCTCAGAAGTCTGGTCACCTTAGCTTAAAGCCTTCTGCTAGAGGATACAAGAGGATTGAATTGAAAATCCCTGAAGTTTTCAGAGTAGATTTTGGCTCTGTAGCCTAACGTACGGTGTTGCAAGTGTTTACGAAGGGGGCCCCTAAAAGTACAAAACGTTAAAATAACTAAACAAAAAAAAATAATATTTCCCTGAACGGCTGTTAAATACAAACACCATAAAAAAGTGAAGAGCCTAAAATAGCGACAATGTCACCGAAACCACAAAATATATACCGTAGCGACTGTCATAAAATGAGAGAAACATAATGCCTGCCGATGAACTTCAGATAATGAAACTGGACTGGGGTAAACCACGCTTTAGTGTCAAGCTGAAGAAAGTGGGAAAATTGTGATTAGATAAATATGTGAACTTTGTTACGGGATTGAAGTTATGAGAACATTTGCGAGCATAACATTTAAAAAAAAATACGCCTTGATATGTCCCCTGGAAAAAAAGAAGCAAATATGGTGAGGTCCATGGTATTTTAGAGACATTTCCAAACACACAACTCATTGCAACAATCAATATAAGAGGACAAGGACATGTGCGCAATTAACAGTCCTCATCTAGGGAATGAGGATTCCTTTAAGGAAGTACAAGAAAATGCTTATTGCCGCAATACCTCACTTAAAAAGGCATTACCTAATTTAATACAATAATTTTATACAGGATCCTAATTAAAGTAACAGACAAACAAGAAATAAAAAATTATCTAGTAGCAGCAACATTCAAATTTACACTCCCAATCAATAGGATAGTTCCACTTGAAAAATGTCTGTATGTCAGAGAGTAATAACGGTATTTTCTTCAAACTTTGTAACAATATTTTTAGTAGCCTAGTTGTTCTTTAAATACCATAAGGACTCAAATCCGGAGTACCGTTAGAATTTTATAACGTTAATTCTTAAAAACAGTACAAATATGAAAGTCATTAGGATAGTTCCAGAGGAAATAAAACATCAATAACGGTACAAAAGGACTTTTTTTTTTCTGAAAAATGTAGCTAGTAATGAGTAGAACTTTCTTTTAGTAATTTGAGCTCAAAAAGTCAATCTGGAATAGGTTAATGTAAGTTAATTTCGTCCCAAGCTCTTCTAACCGCTGCAGAAGCGCTTCAGTGTTCTTAAACTATCGTCTAACGGTATAGATCGTCCTTGTCGTCTACTCTCAAATCGTTTTGATGATATTTAGATCTAGGGAGTATGGTAATCATTCCATAACGTCGATACATTAGTCTTGAAACCAATCTTTTATCAGCCTTGCTTTATGAATGGGGCCATTATCTTGTTAAAATCGTAAAGGAGTTGCATCGAAAATTAGGCATTACATTAGGTAGAATATTTTTGTAAGCCCGGTAATTCTGAATACCTACAATTTCCACAAGCTTAACAGTTCCACACCGAGATAGTCAGCCCCATACCTCGACACTTCTTACTCTTGAGTAATGTGTCTACAAAATTAATTCCTTATTACTCAAATTGTGGAAATAATACCTAAATCCAACAGGATCGACGAGATTGAAGTTTTTCCGTCAGTGAAAATACCGCGCTTCCACACATTTTTCCGCTGGCGATCCATACAATGCGTGCAGTACTAAGGGCGCTATGAGGTTCCAAAACTTACAATTTCGGTATTTTTGGTTATTTTCGTGAAAATCTCCTTAACGGTAACGTATACCGGAAGCAGTCTGTACAAATTTGTTGTTTCTATGGTTTCAAATAAAATGCTCCATCGATTTGTATGCACCTGGAGCCACCATACGGGCATTATAACGTTTTAATATATCTCAAAATCTCTTTACGTCGAAATTTCGATAACTCAAAAGAAAGTTTGGTTCCCTTGAGCTTCGACTTATCGAGTTTCCACTGTATATGTAATTAAAAATCTCATTACTTATCTATTGCTACTCTTAAGTTAATATGTACAATTTTATTGTTTTATGGATTTTAATCCGAATATATTTGAAATAAATAAATAAATATGTATGCATGGGCAGGTTTTCGCACAAATGTACAGTTTCGGAGTTATAAGCAAAAAAAGGAAAAACTTCGAAATTTTTTTTTACGGTTTTGGCCTTGTTTCGCAACAAAAGCTCCGGATTCGAGCTCAAAACATAAGAAACAAAAATTGCAATCTCAATCAGTTTACTTGGACTTGGCTGCACAAGCTACAAATTGGCCGTGTGGATATAACTAACAACTATAACTGTTAAGTTTGACGGTTCGGAAATATACCAAAGTAAATTGTATAATTTGTAGAATTTATACCAAAAAACCTAGTTTACCCAAATCTACAAGTTTTTGAAAAAATTCCACCCTAGTTTCTACGCGAACCAATAACATAACAAATTATAGTTTCTTATACACCGAGAAAAATAACGTCCCTTAAAATTAACTCGATATCCTTTTGAAATCGAGTTACATTCCTATTAAATATAATCCTTTCCTTTTAAATATATATCGCTTTAATTCAAATTCATTCTTTTTAAATTAATGGGAAATCCTTTAAATCCAAATTTTCAATAGGATTTTTTTTTTTTACACTCGCAGTTGGTCGGCAGTTTGGTAGAGCGATATCACAATGTATGGTGGAAATTATAAACGTCGTCCCGTATAGTCTGTGTGGTGTAGTAGGTAGGGGCGTCAGTCTTCAAATCATAGGGTCGCAGGATCGAATCCCACTGTAGGTAGGTAATTTATTATGCATTTTAGAGCGTCAAGAGGTAAATGAAATGTCGCCAACACCTATAGCGAGGTCAGTTATACAAAACTCATTTATGAGTAATTTAAAGTATTCTTTTGAGTTCATGCATTTGGATAAATAATAAGAAAAATCCTTTAATTCTAAATAAAATAATATCCCTTTAAAACAAAGAGTCCATCCTTTTAAATTAAAAGGAAATCCTTTCGATTTATGGTTGTGACCTGATTAAATTGACACTGCATCACTTTAATTTAAAGTGATTATAGATAGACTTTCAAAAGGAATATCTTATTAGTTCAAAGGGAAATCCGTTTGATATAAAGGGATTATACAATGATTCAAAGTGAAACAAATATGAAGCAAAATCATATTTGAATCTCTTTGAATCATATGCGTATTTTTTGAATTTACAGGATTTTTTTTCTCAGTGAGATACCGACATATAGAAAACTACGAGAAATCAATACTCGACCCAACTTTGTATATAAAAACAGACAGACATCTTCCTGAATTACACTATGCTTGTACGTACATCATTAAAGAATAGCCCCATTTAATATACTCTGAAATGCTTCTCAAATTCTCTGAAAGTCCATCTATACATAAAAACTCGTATATGTAGTTCCAAGCAAGCAAAGGCTTCCCTATTGATAGTCCTTTGGCAATTGACTATCGAGGAATGAATATTAATGAAATGGCGGGCAACACGAGATGAACGATGGAATGACTGCGAGTATACCTACTATACACAGTCATCGTCTCGTCGTAGCTTCGTCTCGTAGCACAAAGCACGTCAGGATACTATCATTCGATGGTTATCATACAGCAGGGGAATACTTATGAAGACTCACTTTAATAATAATAGTTTTGGGGTGTTTAATGGAAATGATGAACGAGCCGAGTGACGGTGATTGTTGTATTGATTGCAAGGATACGAAAATGCAATTATTACGGGAGAAGATAATAACGTCATGTATATGCAAATTTTGTGGAGGAAGTTTAGCAAGTTATTATGCATTACAAACTCGTTAGTTGTCTGATGATGAAATTGCATTAACGATGAGTGTTCTGGATGAAATAAAAGATACTGTTGAGAGTCGCCATAGACTGTCCAATCAATTGTACAGTCTTTTTGATCGTCAGATAAATTGGATGGTGTATGTGACGATTGAAATGGCGATATGTTACAATTACAATTTTTCGTACAATCTGTCATGCTACTTTCGATAAGGAATGATTGCTACAGCCACAACATGAAGAATAACCACCGGTATGAGAAAAAATCAAGAACTGAAAACACATGATTGTCAACCAAACAGACAATCATGTGTTTTCAGTTCTTGATTTTTTCTCATACCGGTGGTTATTCTTCATGTTGAGGCTGTAGCGATCATTCCTTATCGAAAGTAGCGATGGATGTCCATCTTCCATCGCCACAAAATATATTATTTTCGCTATGCTGTGTTGTGCCGTGAGGATCGTGTAATTTTCATCAAATGCCGGGCGTCAGCTGGATTGTGCAATCCATCGTCAGATCGATTGGACAGTGTATGGCGACTCTTATAGATTAGTATCCAATGCACTGCAGAGAAGTTCAGAGGATGGATATTAATGATTAGTATTAGTATGTATACGAGTATCGTAAAGAAGGGAGCACTCCTACGGAGCTATGGCTATCAATCCGTTCACTAAAAATAAAGCTAGTCTACTTTTTATTTTAGTCCGAAACAAGTTTGAGCCTGGGTTACTACCTGCTCGCACGTCGCCCATCAGCACTGACGGGCCTATAGAAAATTTTGCCGGGCCGGGCTTATGAAAATTCTGTCGGCCGACGAACATACAATTTTTGCTAACTATAATCCACAAACCATAATAGTTATGTGTTATGCCGGATTTCTACCTACTAGTTTAAAACACCTTTTCTGTCACGGAGAGCTCATGCGAGATAACCTTTTCGTATTTATTCGCTACTGTTTATCACTGATCATTGCAATTTTCTAGAGCTTACGCCGGTATTCCTATTATCGCAGCTCTTTCTAGATTACACAAACTGCTCTACTCAGTATCTTATGAGTGATATCAATGGATTGAAGCATCAAACCTTAAAAGCTTCATGAACTTATGCTATACCCCCAGCGCAGCCGCAGCGTGCTACGAATCCAACCTATGAATATGCGTATGGGGGTACCCTTAGTTTTGATCGGATGATAATAATTTTTGGTGGGGAGCATAATGGAGCTTAGACAGCCCACTAAATTTGAACTGCCTGGCTCATTTAAAAAAGAAGCTACAGGCATGCCTTTTTGAAAAATGTTAGGAGGAGTGAGGGGGGCGTCAATGGTCAAAGCACTCCAATTTTTAAAAATAAATAACAGGCGCGACAATCCAACATTGGGACTAAGGCCGCAGGATGTGTTAGTGGCATCCTATTTCCAAGATCTTATCTGCTTTTTGATGAGGTAATGAGATCAGCATCACGCTCAGCAGTGTTATTTATCCCCATAAAAGCGGACTCGTTTAACATCTGAGTGAGATCATAGTCTGTCACAAGCTCGTGAGTTCGAAAAACACAATGGAACACGGTGAGATTCGAACTCATGAGCCTGTGCACCGAAGGTGCGCGCACTAACCGCTCGACCAGCCAGACTACTCCAATTTTTAGTACAAATCAAATAAATTTTGTAATCAATATATGGACAAGATCTTATGACGGTAGGTCTATTCTATCAAGAGTTACAGTGCGAAATGTAAAACTCAAAAAATAAATTCACTATAATACTTTTGGGTCTAGGGTATAATTTTCTGAGAAAATGTCTAGAGTGTTACATATCATTACAAAGGTAATTTTATGTAGTTTGTTTTGCCCTCAGCACATTTTAAGGTCAGACTCATAGTTTTCCAGATATTTGCAAAAAACTGAATTTTCACCCCCTTCCCCCTTAACCCATGGCTTAAATTAGTGTAACTTTTGACTGCGTATATTGAGCAGTGTATTTAACAATTTGGCATCAAAAATTCCTTTTTTTTTTGGATGTTTGGTTTTTGAGCTATCTGTACTAGACTAATAGCGCTGGGACCTCCTATATTTGACACAATTCTCACCAGAACCGCTGTGGCGAACGCGACTGGTCCGAATACGTACTTCGAGTGATTGCAAAATTCAGCCTGAATTCAATCATAACTCCCAGGTGCCTATAGTCAAGGTTAGATATAACCGAGGGCTTAGTATCTTGTAATGAGTACTTATGACTCGTCACTTCTCTAATGTCTGCCATAAGTACTAGGGTAAAAGTGGGATAGTTGCCCCACTTTTTGTCTTGGTTCAATATTTGCCAACATAAAGCATTATTTCCCGGTTTTCGTGTATATGTGCTTTCCCACATCTGTTAGTAACTTTTTTAAAAAGAAATATTTTGTGGAGCAGTTAAGGCTCTGTAGTTATTGCCTTGAAAAGACACCTCTAATTTCGGGGATAGTTGCCCACGCTATGGGTTAGTTGCCCCAATGCATATCTTAATGTGAGGATAGTTGCCCTAAGGGATAAATCAGTTAAAATTTTAGTCACAAGGGAAAACTGAATTCTAAAATGTGGGAAGAATAAAAAAATGCTTAAGGCTATCCTGAAGTGGCGAGATTTTTAGTCAATCTCAGCTGTTTCGTTCTATAAGATCAACGAACGCAACCAAAGGAAATCTTGCGTCTAAGTGTCGTGGAGAGCTGCTTCTACTATCCACGTGTAATTACAAACCATTTTTATTGCATTAAAATGCATATTGCAATTTGAAAGGTTGTAATTTAGCCCATTAGGGAATGGGGGATAGATGCCTTCAAGAAAAGTCTTGGGGCATCTATACCCCAAAAATATATTGTTTTCTGGGGCATCTATTGTTTTCTGGGTGGACAGATGCCCTACATTTTTGCACAAAATTCAATAAAAAGAAATAAGAATTGACTGGGAATATAAAAGTAACAAGCAAAGATCTAACAAATATGAAAAGAAGCTTCCGCTCACATGAAATAGAAAAAAAAATGCGCGCGATCGAAAAACTGCCAAATTGCAAATTTAATAAGAAACTTTAATGGAAACTGCGGCATCTATCCCACCGGGCCATCTAACCCACTTTTAGCCTATATTTGATGAAGGAGTAGAAATTGACGAAACCGTCAATAGAAGGCGTTGATGATGCTCTTTAATGGTGGTACTATCACCAATGTGAGTAGACCAAACCTTAAAGTTGTTTGGTAGCTAATAAGTTAAATATAATTTCAATTGGCATAACCTTTCATATTTTTTTCTATGAAAATTAAAAAAAAAGAATCACCACCAGTCAGCCTTCATATAAAGAATGGAGGGTCTATTTAAATTATCGAATATGCCCCAATTAATGTACGGTACGAAGTGCCAACCATTTAGGTGAATGAATGTTCCTTCATTCCGCTTCATGTCTGACTCTAGTAGAATCACAACACGCCTATTGCCATAGGAGCTAATCCTCAACAGTCGCTGCCGGGCGAGAAATCTGGTTGATGTGGTAATCCTAGTTTGAGCTCCTAATAGGTGGATTTGAAATCGGTAGGTTTTCACCGGATGGATTTCGAACCCCCCCCCCCCCCTCTATGTGGTATTGATTTGAACACCTCTACAAAAAGCCGACAAGTTCACGAGAATTTAATCTCGCTAAAATATCAGTGGCCTAGGCCCTTCGTTTACAGCTTATTCATTTTTGATTTTGGAAGGCCGAATTTTAACGGAGTACAGAGTATAGCATTTTCAACGGGTGCGAATTTCGCACTGGGCCCAATGCAAATCATCCGGCAAGACCATCACACCCGTTCCTGCAGCTAACATTGAAAATGTTCACGCATTTTAAGTTCAACACCAAAAATCACCTTCCAATTTCAACCTCTTCCGGCACACTTTATATGTACACACTCACCTTTTCCACATTTATCCAGATGATTGGTGACGGGCAAATCCTCAATGCATTGGCATGATTTTTTACGCGGATCACATATCGATCCGGGAAAACCACATTCCACGGTGTCCTCGCATCTATCGCCAAACTTTTTATTGCCACGGGTTGCGTTATCTGGAAAATAAAAGTTGAAAACCGTTGAAAAAAAAACAGATTGAGTTGTGGATAACTGAACATATAGGTATGACATAGGTATAAGCTATATATCAGCTGTTGTATGTGTGGGGTTGAAAAATGGTCAAGAACACATGTGTGGAATCGATATTGTTTCGATTTCAGCACACACCAAAGAACGAAAGGAGGGAAGGACTCGCGAAACTTTCAGCATAGAATGAGATTAATGATGGTGTGTGTGTATTGAATGCGGAGTTTGGCACTTAATGATTTTTCGTTTTTAACACATTGAACATGGACGTTTCAGACAACGAAGTTGATGAACGGTGTCGACCAGAGAGACAAAAGCAAGGCGTGACTAAGGCATTTGAAGGTGTTGAAAAGCATTTTCTTTGCCATACACGTATGTATTGTTTTTGTGACAGCCGGATTAAGGATTGTAAGGATTTTATTTGGGAGGTGGATGTTTGGCATTGTTTGAATTTCGAAAATAAAATCGTCTGCCAGATACGGTTTATGATTTCTATAAATTTAATCATGGAATGATCTAATGTGAAAATCATGTACAAGGAAATTGCGAAGAAAAGCGTAAATGGAAAGACAAACAATAGTATCTATCATTAAAAAAAATATGTACGATGTACGAATAATACACTTTCAATTGGAAATTATTGTTCTGCTAGCTGAAAATTTTTCAAAAAAAACAATAAGCCGTAACAAAAGTTTCCATACCCCATTCTAAACTTCAACCGTCAACTTCATTTTATTTTCTTGAGAGCTAATCTCAGCACTAGATGAACAAGAACGAGTACTCTTGATACATAGGTACATATTCACTATTTCGTGCGTGGCGCTTTCGAAATAACCACCCTTCACGGTTCACGTATAGCATATACAGTAAAACTTCGTTATAACGCTCCCGGATATAACGCTTTCCCGGCTATAACGCTGTTTTTTCTCGGTCCCGGTCCCATTAGCATTTATTACAGGGAATTTCGATTCGTTATAACGTTACTATTTCCCGGTTATAACGCTCTTTTCCCAGTCTCATTTTCTTAAAAAAAAATATATTGACAAATTCATTGAGCACGTAGTCTATCTTTACATTGTAATACTCACAAACAAAACCATGATGCACAAGTTGTTCCGTTAATTCACATCAAGGTCAAATTTCCTGGAAAAGGGAAAGACATAACAAGAATTGAAAGTATAATTGAAGATCTCGTAATTGCATCAGCATCTGTCAACACCGAAAAGACAAGAAAGAGGCGTCAAGCATGCCAAAAACATTTGCAGTCTTAGTTGCAATAATGAAGATTTGATCAAATTTTGCTATAGCATGGACATAAAGGAAGGATCTTTCAATAAATTGAAAACCTCAGTAATATTTCAGTTTGTTGCCAGTCTAAAACAAAAACAAATTTCTGTTTTTTTTTTAACCAGTAATCAATTATTGATTGCCATTTCCTTACTATTTCATTCCATGTATCAATCGAATGATAAATTTTGTCACCTAAAAGGTGTAAGCATCTATGAAGTTAAATTTCTCGGACTTCCCGGCTATAGCGTTTTCCAGGTTATAGCGATTTTTTGGCTTAGACCCCAGAAGAGCGTTATAACGAAGTTTTACTGTATAGGTATACAAACAATGTTCGCCGAAGTAAACTTTCTGGAGAGAAGTACGTTTCCAAGATGAAGCACGAAAGTTTCTCAAACAATAGTTTGAAGAGCCGAACAGCTGTTGTTGTCAGAAAAATGATGAAGTAGGTATACCTATGATACTCGTATTAGTATAGTTTTAGGGTTGGCGGCATTGGATATGAAACACCTGAATTGAACATGTTCATACTACATTGTATGCTTTAATAACATAGTTCTATAGTTTCTATGGGTACCCCGCAACATTATATTATCGTAGATATATGTATAATACATTACGTACATATTTAACATTGTTGTGATTTCCAAGTAAAGTGAGGTAAAATTAATTTGAGCATAAGAGAAAATTAATTTTGGACGAGAATATTGCGGAAACTGGATGTGAAAAGACAAGAATGCCATATATCATTCGAAATAATGTCGGACGCATCTGGATGAAAAGATTGTTGTTTGGTGAGCAGCGATATTAATTTTAGTTATATTTCAGTATTCGGTGATATACGTTACTTTTGTGCCGAGTAATCCATACTTAGTAATCAAAGTAACGCATAAAAAAAATAAATAAGAAAATACAATGCTGATTGATGCCTATTCGAATACTAGTATAGCATTAACGGTTGCGGCAGAATATACTTTATGTTCATAATTAGCAACTGTTACAACGTTCCCAACACACACAATAAATTTTCAGCAAATCAGTTATCCGGCCTCCTCATAACACGACAGTACAGCCGCCGCGTGCAACGTACACATAAACAACGTCCCACTGCCACTAGCACGCTCTGTACAAGCATAACGAAACGAATCGATCAACAGCATGCAATATTCCCACTCAGCAGGCTTGTACAGTATAAAAAGGCGAGGCAAACAATGAGTCAACAGCATTCATCATTCTAGTCTTGGCATCGAAGCATCCACAACTGGAACAAAATTCGAATCGCCATCGAAGTCAGCATCGAGTGCGTTACCTACAAGCTGGACCATTTTGGGAGCGTATTGAATATAATTGCATCGTTTGCCATCCAAGTCAGCACCCTGAAATTCTTCGTATCTATTCTATGTTTTGCCTTTTCAGCTCTGCATCTGTATTGAAAATTCAAGTAGCAGTTGACATAGTTACAAAAATGCTAATTTCCTCTTTTTAATTTATTCTAGTTAAGTGTATTTTCCTCAATCCAGGTCGTCCAATTATACTCACATCAAAGTTTAATGTGCAGTGGCGTAACGATTCTAGAATATCTTGTGTTCTAGATCAAAATGGGGACCCCTACGCAATGTAATTGTTGAAACTTTTTTTTTTCAGGATTGGTTTGTTAGGCTATTAGGGTCTGGTAAAATGCGATTTGTGATTTGTGTTCGTATAAAAGTGACAATCACACTTACAGGTTGACAATGCGAACAGAACGAATAAATGAGCCGATTGTGGGGTACATGGTCTTTACTGTAAACGTTACATGTATATATGTGAATTGTACTCTCTCAGGCAAAGTGCCCCATACTTTACCACAATTCCATGAAAATTCGTTTTGGGGTTTTGTTTGAAATCGTGTTATATCTAAATCTCTGAAAATCTATATCCGCTTTACTTATAAAAAATGGTCGTATCCGTCCTGTTTTTGGCAGGACAATCCTACTTTTTCGACCATAACCTGCCGCCCTGCCAAAACCTCGAAAGTCCTGCTTTTGTCCGGCTTTGTCCTGTTTTTGAACAGCGTATTGGCATCTCACCGAAGGACGAGTAAATTTAATGAAAAGTACACGCAAGGTGGTAGGCGACCAGGTCGGTTTTTTATATTGTCCGGCAAGAGAAGGGAATCGCAAGGAATTATTGCTCCTGATGAGTCCTAAGATATTACTGGTGCATTCTTGATAAATACAGTGGATATCGCTTATAACGACATCGGTTGTACCGGCTAAAACGACGGAGTTCCCGGGTCTCAAGATTTATGTTGCCTCTACAGTGTAATTTTTGATGAATAAAGCGAACATTGCTATAGCGACCGATCGGATATAACGGTGAAGTTTTTACGGCCAAAGAGGCTGTATCTGTGTAATGATACGTTTTCCGTGCAAAGATGGAGTGTAAATAGAATTCAAAATGCACAAAATTCCTCATCTGCAAAAAAGTCACAAGGATTCCTGTCGTCCCATATTACATTCACCTTTTTTTTTTGGCATCCCAATTTTGCTGAAAAGCTTTGCCTATGACGAGGCTTTGTACAGGGTGGCAAGCGGGAACCTGAAGGGTTTTAAAACATCGTAAAAGATCAAAAATGCATGCCACAAAAATTGTTTTTTTTTTTTCGCTAGAACACAGCATAACATTTGGATCTTAGACATCTTTCCCCTGTGGAAAATTTCAATTCTGTAGAAATCTAAACTCTTTGCATCAGATCAACTTCAATCGGATACCGACGGACTACCAGGTAGGATAGAGGTGAGGAGTTAGCATTTCGGTCCTTTGTTGAAAGCGTTTCAGTTGGAAGATTGAGGCCGGTCCCTTAAATATTTATCGCAATGCAATCTGCCCTTCCCACAACACACCATAGCAGTGCAAAAAAAAACTTCCAAAAGTATTTCGGCAAGATGGGATTTATCCACGCCCCAGTCGGTACACCATCAGTACTGACCCTATATTGCAATCTGCCCTTATACGTTGAAACGACAACTCTTCTGTGAAGAGACCGTGCGAGTGTCTAACATGCTCTAATGTGCTGAGTGGTTTAGTGCAAATAAAATGTTGTGGTATGGATTTAGCATTTCTTACGACGTTTTAAAATCCAATAGGTTCGCGTTTGTCACCCTGTAGAAACTTAAACAAAATACGCTGCATTGGGAGTTGAAAGAATTTTTAAAAAACCCAACCACGCAGCCGTTTTATCGACGTCATCCGCATAAAAAGGGTCTCCAGAATTAGGTTGGTAATCTCCAGTTCTTTACGTTTACATGTTCCACAAACACACGCTAACGAAAAGAACCGAATATTATTTCTGATCCACAAAATGACAGTTAGGGAATCAGAACATGTTTGCGAAACATACACAACTGTTTTGTTTCATAAACTCACCAACGGTAAGCAGTTAAACTTGAAGGCATGTTGAAGACCCTATTTAGGCCATGCAGAGGCCTAAGGTTGATGCCCAAGTTATTCTCAAAGAAGTGAAGACATTAAATAAAACTCTGCTCTGATCAAACTACACTGAAACAAGCGTTTGAGTTCGCCGCTTATTGCTGACAAATTCGAGAGGTGCGCAAATATTAAAAATGTTTTTGTGTTTCTGGTTGTCCTTCTTTGTGTCCTGCTTTTTTACTAGCATTTTCCTGTCAAACGAAGATTTTTGGTGAATTTGTCCCGCTTTTTACGTTAAAAAATATACGAACGTTACTTATAACGGAAAAGCTGGTGGATTTTTATCAGTTATGAATTTCAACTCAGAGCTGTATGTTAATGGGTGAAACGATTTCTTCTGTTATGGGTATATCTATTTCTCGGGCTGACTTTAGGTTTCTACAATTTTTCGAAATAATCTTCATTTTAATTTATTGCGAAAAATTACAGTCAAACCTCCCTAACTCGAATTACAACTTGTCAAGAAAAAATGTTCGAGTAAGGGAACTAATGGATTTAAACTGTGAAAACATCAAATAAGATATTAATAACTAACAATTTGTCATGTAGGTAGGTTTCGCACATAACCACTCAGATATGATAAAATTTTCGTATCAAAACGAATTGTCAACCTTCCAACGGACAATTTAGCGCAGACCAGTGGCGCAATCAGGATCTGGTCCTGGAGGGGGCTAACGCCATACATATTACTGGGCATTTGAGATTGCCTCCGAAAGTTGGGAGATTTTGTTATTTTCCTGTAATACGCTGATGTTTAAAGCCTCCATTGCAGCCTGAGTTTTTCGATTTAATTTTATTCGTAGCTTAGCGTCGTGACAACGCAAGTATAACGAAAACCCAATAGATCGTGAACCGAAACATACGGACAACTACATTTGATCAAATAGGACTTTCCTATAGACGATAATGTGATGTCCCTGATAATAACGGAATTTGAGGCCCTAGTAAATATTAAAACAAAAAGCGCGGATGCGAATAGGAAGTACGCCAGTCACGATATGCTACAAACGATTCTATAACAGAAAGGATAGATATTCGCCGCATTTATTATTTGGCTTTGCGGATTTTAGTCGTTATCACCCATTCAGGAGTCCAAATATAGAGGTAGGGTCATCGCAAGACATTTTCCGAATAAGGTGGAGATGTGCAGCTGGGCAAAAAATGGCCCTCCGAAATAAGAGCATAATTTATGATAGCCTTACTTCTTCTTCCTTGCCTCGTTCTTTATACCGCTTCATGGTTTCGCGTTGCTCGACCTGCGGTGTAGGCACATCGCCCGTTTTGGCCGTAATAGCACGTGGAAAATAGGAATTAAGGCAAGAACAAAGATCGGACTGAAGTTGGGCTAATCTCGTTCAACAGCTCCACAAACAGGACCCTCTCGATAAAAACCGATAGATTTTGGATGTGAACTAATAAGATGGCACATGTTACGATATAACATCCAAAAATACAACGAAAATCTCATCAGAACAGCCCATTTGTATTTTATTATTTTTGTACAAAGATTTTTCTAAAATTCTAGGAAGGATGGTGCAACTTGTTCAGACAATCGAGACTGGTGCATAAATTATTCTCCTAAAGAACAATAATTCACATTTTATAAAAACTGCAACAAAGTGCATTGTTTCATATTTCATTTTGATTTATTTCATTTCCCAATTGTTTGGGTCTGGGAGGGGCTTTAGCCCCCTTAGCCCCTGGTGGCTAGTGACCCGTGTTCGACCGAACACATGCAACACGGACGTTACGCCACTGGTAAAGTGCATTCGCCTTCAAAATTTGTTTTCAAGGAAAATTCTGTTAGAGTCATTCAATCCGAGTGCCCTACTGGAGGAGTAGGAGGAGACATTTCGTAACGCATCATCTTCAATTTTAACAAGGGCGAAAATCTAGCATATGCTTCAGTATCCAATTTGAAAAGGAATTATAGAAGAGCTTTTGGTACACCAAATTAAAGAACATGACGATGACTCGATCCTGTAGGGCCAACACGATTTCAAAAACAATGTGACATCATTATGTGACGCAGCAAGGAAAGGTAGAACCAGTGGCGTAGATAAGGGGGGATCGTCAGACATTTTTTATTATTACTTCACGTACGTAAAACAAAGCAAAAGTAACCTATTTGCTGGAATTATTGAACGTGTGTATTGTGTTTCGTAGAAACGAGAAACTATCTTCAGAACTGAAATAGAAAATTTAGCACTTCCTCAAATTTTAATTGTATAATAGAAGCGACTCGATAGAATAGAAACACTACAGCACAGGGCTTTACGTTCATCTTCACATTTGGATCTAGAGTTTCGCACAGGCAAGCCCTACTGAAGTCATCTAGAAGTGCTGCTAGAATAATAAAATGTAAGCACTGGTTGAACATTTTTTGCCGGAAAATCGTAATGTCCGTTTCAAAAATTTTAAAATAATATCGAACACGGAGTACTCTTCCACAGAAGCGCAATTTCCAATGAGGAAATATATATACAGTCCATATATGAAGATTTCTTCAGTAGAGTGGAAAGCTAATGCGAATGAACAGAAAACGCTGCAAATATGTTTCCAATTTTTTAAATTCCTTTATTCTTTGAGTTTCAATTTTTTTTTTCAAGTTAAAATTTGACGAAACATTTTATTGAACATAGTAAGGCAAGTCTTGACTTTCTCTAGCTGTTCACAATTTTATTGAATTTAATACGAACGCTTAAAGCTATAACCAGGATTATTTTTAAACTAAATCTTCTATAAAAAAATTGTAGAAATTTCAAAAATCGAAAGATATATAGTTTTATGCAGTAATTCGAAAACGCAGTTCTTCGGTTCCCTAGCGTTCCGTGAAGATCTCTCAAGAGTTTCACGAAGATATCCAAAATTTAAGAAAGACCTTGTGACAACAAAAAGCAAACAACCCATACGAAAAAATGTTTGTAAGTTTTAAAATTTCGAAGCTTAGTCTGCTACACTGTACCAGAAATCAACTTAACTGTAAAATGTTTGACCACCTTCAGAGTCTCGAGGGCTCGACCGATTTTCTTTTACAACTTTCTACTATATGAAATTGAAAAGGAAGTAGTGTGTATTAGATGATAAAGCATGTCCACAGTGTTTGTGACGGGATTATTGGGATTCAAATTAGGGCGCAAATAAATTAGAGGATTGAATTCGTGTAAATGAAAAATTTTCTACATATTTTTCAAAACGAATGTTTAACTGTCCAAATTTTAAGTTCTACCCACATTTATGGTATCCTGTTCAAACAATTGGCTGATAGCTGGGGCCTCGAAATTTATAGCAAATATGCAGCTGCTACGGTACCGTACAAGTTTGAAAACTTTAGAAATTTCGAATTTTGATTTAAAAAAACAAAAGCTGTATTTTATATATTTGTGTAAATGAAAAATGCCTATATACTAGGCATTCCCAACGAGCTCTCGACTTCACAATTTCCCTTTTCTGGACATATTACTATATGATTTGTTTTAATCCCTGCTTTGAGCTGTTCCGGCCAGAAAAAAGGGCGATGCTAGATGTTCCGTGATTCCGAAAAGTTTGGAAACCACTTATCTAACCCAATATAAAGCTCTGATCTATCCCACCTAGACGCGAAAATTTGTGCGAAAATTAGAAAACCGAGAATTCACTCTATGAAGTAAGAAAGCCAAAATTATCGATGCAATATTTCCAGGACTCAATTTTTTCCTATGGCAAAACTGCATCAAAATTTGCTCCAAAACACTGCTGACTTGAAGTATAATAAAAATGTCATTCTGAAATTCTACATTTGATAACCGTAAAAGTATAAGTAATCTTGCAAAATAATACCACCCCCCCCCCCCCTCTCCGAAATGCTATCTACGCCACTGGGTAGAACACCGTTTTCTGAAAATATGTATATAAATCCCCGCAAGATGTACGACACATAATCCTAGGCTAACGTATTTCCATAAAGATAAAGTTAATGAAACTTAAACCGGTTAAAATAAATCACAATTGACCATGAAACACAAAATTTCCGAAAATTGTATTTATAATTTTGTTAAATTTAGGATTTTATAGGATGATTTTTAAAAGTTTATTTCTAAAAATATCCAATCAACAACAAATACAAACATCCAATACTACTTGACTTGAAATCCTTAAAACCATTCAAACTCTGTTACTCGTAACTTTATCCTCTTTCATCAGTTGAGCCATCCAATTAACCATTCATCGTGCTCAAACAAAATCAGCAAAACTCAACTCATATTTCTGTCCCCACCCCCACGCTGAATGTCCACAAACGGACATTGCATACAATTAACTTGTATCCCCCCGGTTCAGCCGTGGCACAGTGTTCAATTCAGTTAATTAATCATTTTACCATCGAGCAACTTCAATTACATAACTACACGGAATGATGATGATGATTACGAGTATATGGAGGGTTGTTGAAAACAGCCACCCTCTTATGGAAATATTGACTTTTCCTTAAATCATAATAATCATCATTTTTGTATTATGTCGGCATTGCTTTTTTTAATTTTGTTACTATTTTCAGTTTGGTTTCTGGATCAGCGTGGAAATAGTAGGTAATGTACCTATGCCAGGTGATGTACTAGAGTACTATGAATAAAAAGTAATTTGAGTAGGGTGAAGTTTTTGAAGGGCTACACGAAAAACTAAATGGGTGTTCCGTCAATAAAACTCCTTTAGTTGCTTTGTTACGCCATTGGATTTTCGAAATCAAAGTTGTATTCGTAATTGATAGATTTTTTTTTTGTAGAAAATAAAAACAGGAACATTTGTGGTACTTTGGCTTTGTTAAAAGAACAATTGGTTTCTGAAGGTTTTCGCGCAGAAAATGCCATAAAAACGGTGTGAGAACCATTTACGGGAAATGAGACCGAAAATTCGAAGTCAATTTCACAATCGTTAAAATTTCCATTAATCTATGGAAAACCGACCATTATTTGTGTTCTGATTTTAATCTTTCGCACAACTAGGTATTCTAATACACAGCAATAATTATTCACTAAAGTAGTGGACAAATAAGCCAAAATTCAATTTCTCTATACCAAATTTTATTGCGACATTTCTTCTTCTCACACTCTAAATTTTCTTTAACCTTTACTAAGTTGCCCTAACACCTTGTCGGGCATAGCGCGTCTGCTACACCTACTGGCCATGACGTACGGTTTCTGGCCATGTATCGAAGTTGACCCCACACCCACACTCTCTATCCAACGATCTGCGCCACGTGACTTTAGGACGACTTCTTTGTCTGTGTCCTTGAGAGAAGGGGTTCCGTCTCATATCGCGACCAGCAATGCAGTTATCACCCTCTCGCAACGTATGACCAATCCACTGCCGCTTTCGCCTGCGAGTCAATTTGTCGACAGGTATTTGACCCGTGCGGTGCGCCGATGTAGATCTTCATTTGAAATTCTTTCGGGCCAACAAATTCTTAATATTCGACGAAAACGAATATTTACGACAGTTTGCAATTTCTTGGTAACTGCAGCAGTAACTTTCCAAGTACTGCTCCCATATAATAGCACCGAAAGAATCAGGGAGCGGAACAGCCCTAGCTTGGTCTTAACACTGAGATAAGTGATTTGCCAGAGTTTGGACAGCATGCCGAAAGAATACTTTGCTTGGTTAATGCGGCGATGTCCTGATCCGTACCGCCATCAACATCAACAATGCTCCCTAAGTAGACAAATTCCTTTACATGTTCATGTACAGGTTGTCCGTTGATACGTATGGGAAGTCAGGCTAAGAATTTTGGTCGTGTTTGTGTTTATCTTTAGCCCGACACTCCCGATCTTGAGAGGGTGGCAAACCTCGCCCAGATTCATGATCTTATGCCAGAACAGGCAAATATCATCAGCGTAGTCCAGGTGTTGTAGGTGAGACTTCAAAGTCCATTAAATGCCGCGGTGCTGGCGTTCTGGTAAAGGTAAAGCCGCATTGAGTACATCACCAATCACTTTAAGAAATAGAATTGGTGAGAGAATGCAACCCTGTCTGACCCCACAAAGAACTTCAAAGTCCTCCGAAACCTTACCTTTGAAGAGAAATCCCAGATCGAAATCCAGCCTGCTCCTTCTTCTTCTTTTAGCGGTACAGAAAGGTGTGAACCGCTGTGTATCTATATGGACTCGTTTTATAGTTCGTCATCGGTTTCGTCCGCAATCTCCAGGGACAAAAACGTGGCAGCTGCAATGGGGTTTTCCCATAGTGAGAGGGGGGTGAGATTAGTGGGTGCAGCTGGGCATTGAAACAAATGGGCTACATCGTGTGGCGTGCCAGCGCAGTTTGGGCATACGTTTAGTATATTTGGGTCTATGCGAGATAGATACGAATTTAGGCGTGAGCAGAAGCCTGACCGAAGTTGGGCTAAAGTCACTCTGGTGGCTCTCGGGAGCCTAATCTCCTCAGGCGAAATAGGTGGTGGAATCGCTGAGAGGACTCTGTTCGTACCTAAACTCGCAATAGACCTACTCACTTCCTCAGTGTGAATCATTGCGATGGCAGCCCGGTATGAATCTTCATCGAAAGGATCCCTTTTGTAACCCTGGACTTCTCTCTCAATGTCACGAGGGCCACGTTTGATGTTACGTGGGGGGGGGGGGGGGGGGGAATTTTGTCCATGAGGTTACGATTAGGATGATCCTCTCGATAACAACCTACTAAATATTGTTTTGTAAGTAGTCGATTGTGGTCACGTATTGGCATCAAATGTGTCTCCTGATGTAGGTGGTCCTGGGCAGACATCAGAAGGCATCCTGTATCTGTGCGTAGAGCAGCATTTTGGCAGACTTGGATTTTGTTCCAGCTTGTGTTACAGAGACCTTGCGACCAAACTGGCGCCGCAAAATCAGCCGCTGCTCGACCCACCGCTTTGTAAGTGGCTAGCATTGTCTCTTTATCTTTGCCCCAGGTGCTACCATCCAGTGCTTTAAGAATTTTGTTCCTGCTGCGCATCTTTTCGCATACCGCTTCCGCGTGATGAGCTGAAGTCATCATTTTCTCAAAGTGAAGCCCGAGAATTTTTGGATTTGCAACAGCAGGAACTGGTTTGTTGCCAATACGTACCCCAACCGGCCACTTACAATCACCTGACCAGGTGGTAAGGAAGGTCGCAGACGATTTGGACGCTGAGATGGTTAGGCCTCTGCTATGGAAAAAGGCTTCTAGTCGCGCTAAATATCTATTGATATCTTCACGCATGACATCCCTATCCGCTCCCGTGGCGAGTACAGTGCAGTCATCGGCATAAGAAATTACTTCAATGCCGTCCGGAGGTGTTGGGAGACCGGCCATATAGATGTTAAACAAGGTGGGAGAAAGAACCCCACCTTGTGGAACACCTAATTTGATCTTTCTGAGTTTAGAACGACTGCCTCGAAACTCGGTGAAGGATTGCCTACCAGCTAGATAGTTGGCAATCCTCTTGAGTCGGAACATGCATATTGGGGAGATTTGCCAGAAGCATGGAGTGATTAACCTTATCAAACGCATTTTATAGGTCAATCGCCACCATGATAGTTCTATGGCAGGGTGTACTGTGGTTTAGTCCGTCTCTTACACGTGTAGTGATCGCGTCCAGAGCGGTGGTTGTACTATGCATGCGTCGGAATCCGTGCTGATGGGGATCTAGCTTTGCATGTGAAACGAGTGTGGGGTGGATGAGGGCTTCCAGCGTCTTTGCTACAGGTGACAGGATCGTAATCGGTCTGTAGGAAGTTCCTAGTTTGGCACTTTTCCCTGGTTTAAGGCATGGGACTATGCGACCTTGTTTCCATATGTCGGGGATGACGAGCGTAGACATTGACAAGTTAAAGACTGCCGTGAGGTACTCAATGGCAGGAAGACCGAGATGTTTGAGCATGGCCATTGAAATGCCATCAGGTCCAAGGGCCTTAGAATTTTTTGCATTCTCAATGACTGTTTTAACCTGGTCCGGAGTATAAATTGGTACGGAGTCAACAGTTCGGCTGCGAATCCGTCTTCTAATTTTGCGCTTGAGGCCATCTGACTTGGGATGTTCAATAAATTGTTTATTGAACTGGCTCGCACACTGAAGAGGATTGCTAGTTTCTTTTTTGCCGAAGGTTATGGCTATATTGCCCTTATCTTTTGTGGGGTTCGAAAGGGCACGGACAGTGGACCATAACTTACTTGCACCTTCTTTAAGGTTACAGTCATTGAGGTGCTCGTTCCATTTGGCCTTCTTGTAGTCTTTAACTTGTCGCTGTATTTGGATGTTGAGCTCCCGAATTCTGGGGTCACCAGGGTTAGCGCGCCTAATGTTGTCACGTTCATCAGCTAACCTTGCGGCACTTGTTGGGAAGTTTGGACGAACCTTTGGAATGCGCCCTGCAGGGATGAACCGTGCCGCAGCTTTGGCAATGACGCTCCTAATGTTACGTTCGGCCTTATGTATATTGGTGGGAGGGGGAAGCGCGAAGAACTTCGATGACGTGAATGTTTTGAAACCTTCCCAATCAGCTTTTTTGTGATTGACAAAAGTTCGCTTCTCTGACTTGGTCAGGTCAGCTGGTTTGTCAATTCTGACTATGATTGGGAGGTGATCAGAGGGAAGACCGGTAAGTGTTTCCCAGGAGGTCTCACTAATTAGGCTAGCGCTGACAATTGTAATGTCTGGTGAGCTAATACAATTGTTTGCATCACGGGTTGGGGAGTTTTCGTTGAGGGTACAGAAACCTGATGCGTCCAGAGATTCGGCGATAGCTTGACCCCTGGCATCGTTGTGAAGCGCGGAATGCCAGAGTTCATGATGGGCATTGAAGTCACCAAGAATGATCCTGTGCTCTCCATTAAGAAGAGGACCAATATCGAAATGGTAGTTTGTACAACTAGAGTGTGGTGGTATGTAGATGTTAAAAATTTCGATATTGGTGCTCCCTGATGAAACTGAGGTGGCTTGCAATTCCGCCGTAGCGTCTGAAACTACATCTAATACACGGTAATGTACGAACCTGTGTATTAGGAAGGCAAGTCCACCTCCAGGGTGAGAATCATTCGTGGCGCCTTCTCTGTCCTTGCGTAAGATGATATATTCACCATCAGCGTTGAATGGTGAATTCGCGTGGAGTTTCGTCTCTTGGATGGCTGCAATCAGGATTCTGTACTTTCTCAAGAAGCTTGTGATTTCAGGAAATTTCCCTAGGATGCCATTACAGTTGAACTGCAATATGGACACCGGTGTAAAAATTGCTGGCGGAGGGGCGGGAGTTAAGCTGTGTCTTACGTTCAAGGCAACATTATTGGGGGGAGTAGGGGGCGTTGGTGGAGGGGAGGGGCCTGGTATTACCCGAGGCTGCCCAGTATTCCTACAGCCTGGAGCAACAAATGTCCCTTCTATGTAATGACCCATCCTTCTCAAACCGGAGCATCTAAAATGCACCCACTCCGAACAGCAACTACACTGAAGTGACCTGGCATTAGAACCGATACGTCGGTTGCAGACACTACACATCCATACCAAAACAGGGCCTGGATTTGTTTCAATGCCGGCGCGTAAAAGGAGAATTGAGAGCAGCCGCGCCGAGATGTGATGCTCCCAATAAGACGAAAAAACATATATAACGAGTCCATACATATACACAGACATACACAACCTTCCTGCATCGAGACCTTCGAGGCTCTTGCCAGGGAGGCGTTTTGGCAACTCTTGGCCGTTTGTTGTTGCAAACGGGTGTGGTCCGCCCCGAAGAGGCGTATTGCAACTGCAAAATAATAATGCAATAGCAATGGTTGCCAGTAGGACCACCAGCCTGCTCCTCGTCGATTTTGCTTTCTAAGTGGTCCTTAATCCTATCCAAGATTATTCTAGCCATTATTTTAGCGAACGCGGGAAGCACACATATACCCCTCCTATTATTGCATTCTGTCAAGCGGCCCTTTTTCGAAAGTTTGATTATCAAACCTTTCTTCCACTCAGTAGGAAAAGTTTCCTCGTCCCACGCTCTTGTAATAAGTGGATGTAGCAACTCGGCTGTAAGATGTGGTGCTGCTTGGTAGAGTTCGACAGAAACACCGTCGAGCCCAGCAGCCTTACCACGTTTTGGTTGGGACAGTTGACCGAATATTTACGTTTCGTTGGACAGCTAATGTAGCATGAGTGGGATCCTCGCCATTTGACATAGGGGTTTAAAACCGCAACGAAGTGTTCTTTCCAACGCCTCATCTGGTCTTCTTCATGGATAAGTAGCCTTCTATCAGTATCATTTACGTGATGTTGACAGGAGCTTCGACCACATTTCAACTCCTTTATGACACAAAATAAGGTATTTAAATCCCTTCCTCCTTCCTCCGTTGCAAGAAGAGAGTTCGTGTACGCCCTTTTATCACGACGTACGCATCGCTGAACTTCTTGGGCTTTTCAACGATACAGGAGCTCAATGTCGTGACAATTGTCGTTTGCTGCCGATGCAAGACGCACCCTGAGCTCTTCCCGCTCGACAATCCGTTGCCATGTTGCGTCCGACATCCAAGGCTTTGACCGACAAGACGGATTTGGGCCAAGGATGGTCTCAGCGCTTTCTACGTACGCATTTTTAATATCATCCCAGTGTACATTTAAGTCACTAATCGGGAGTCTAATGATCTCAGCTGTCTTCTGCGCTACATGGTTACAAAATTGTTCTGCAACAGCTGAATTATTAAGCTTAGCGGTGTCGAACTTACGGTGTCTTGATGAACTATCTCGGCGAGATTGCACTATTGCACGGCTGCAATCCGCAATCGAACAGTAGCAGCCATCAAATGGTGATCACTACCATTTCCCACGTCGGCGCTTCTCCTGTTACGGACATCCAGAAGGCAACTTCTGAATCTACTGCTAATGGCAAAATGATCGATTTGTTTCTCAGGCCGGTGCCGATCAACAGAGGGCCAGATGATTTTATGGCACCTCTTGTGTTCGAACATAGTGCCTCCTACCTACCTCTCAACCAAATCGTTCCGGATACCCAGACCGTGCCTCAGTCCATCGTTATCCCCACCAACCTTTGCATTCAAATCTCCCATTACCATAAAAATGTCGCCTTTAGGTGTTTTGCACTGGAGACAGTGTTAAGTTGCTCGTGAAAGGAGTCCCTAGCTTCGACGGTGTCCGGCTCGATAGGAGCATAAATTGTAATGTTTCTCATTCTTGTCTGAAACCTGGCGGTCACAATTCTATCCAAAACGGGTTCCCAGCTAATCAGGCAGCTATGCGTCGCTCTGGTTAAAAGAAACCCAACTCAGGATTCGCGGACACTATCATAGAAGCTTTTCGGAGTATAATAAAATATATTCCCCATTGTTCCACCATCTAATTCCGCTCAGCCCCAGGATATTTAGCTCACTCTCCAAAATTGCAGAAATCGTGCGTTTGTCCAGTAGGGTGCGAACATTCCAGAATTCAATCTTTGTCATTGTACGATAGCCAAAAGTTGTAACCGGTAAGTTAGTCCTAATTCGAGGCCTAGCAGACGTTTTCGTTAGCATATTAAAATTTCAGATACGCAAGTTGCTGGCATACACATCCTATCCCTTCAGTCGCCTTATACGACAAGCCGCGAAATTAACAATCACAAAAAAAAACCAAAACGCTTGCCCTAGAAAATGGTTAACTTTATAGTCATATCATAATACAACACCGTTTCTCAAACCATTTTCTACATTTCGTTTATTTTCCTTCTTTTAAACACATCGCTTACTTGCCAGGTCCATTATCTTTTTTAACAACCCACCTGCGGTAAATTGTACTTTGTCGCACAATCTGAAAAGTATAATGCTCTTTGTATACCAACAAAATATTAAGAAAAAACGTTCACGAAAAATTAAGGACAGCATTACGTTTTACTACATACAGGACTTATGAATAGAATTTAGTGAAGCCTTTTTTATATTCCTGGCTTTCCCCCGTGTCGTTTAGCTATATGAAACATTTGGTTAACCTAATTTTTCATAACTCACTTCTCTGTCAGTAAAAAGTTTGCTTTGTGAATGAAAAGATACATTATAGTAAGGACGAAGGGGGCTCAGAACTTGTGCTGGATTATGATAATAGGAAGAGTTTGCCTGTTGTAATGAATTACGCATACTTTACTTGGATTTTGCATTTTATTCGTACATGTTGCAAGGAGAATGTCCTAGATTGTTTCTATACTCGTATGTAACATGGATAGAGGTAAGAGAAAGTGCATTCGCTCTTCCAATAGGACGGAGCTGAGATGTAAAAGTTTATCCGTAGAGTTTTTAAATGAAAATACTCCTAGAACTCGGATGATAAACAGAGCGGGAAGTATGGCTTAATCATACATCTACGTGCTTCAGTTGCTAGGAAGTTTAAAATTACTTTCCGACAGAAGAGCATCTTGGAAACAATTAGAATTTTAATAGTACCGACAGGAAGTAGAATGTAGATAAAATTGTTTGCAATTAATAATAATAGTTGGACTGCCAAAACTACATGGAAACATGAGCGCCGCATCAACCCCTTCATCCCGCTTTTAATTTTTTTTTCGAAATTGACACCGTTTACGCTTGGTCTACTCTTTGCGATATTTACACGATACACTGCCCACTATACTATGGTGATCAGGCGTTTCAATGTACAGTACAGCATTAATAAGGTGACCAGACTCCCGAAGGCCCAATGCTGTACAGTGTACACCTTGCGGAATTCGGTTCTCAGACAAACCCTCAATCATACTATTTCTGGTGGTGAAACTTGAGAAAGCAAGGTTCTGTTGATACAAGACCCATAAAGGAGCCCTGAAGTTCTCAAGGTTCTCATTTACAAAACATCATCAGCCTGTGAAGTACAAAATATAAGTTTTAACACGCATAGCTATAACAAGTAAGGGGGGCATAGTCAGGATTTCGCTCAGAAGGGCCAAGCCCAACATTTTTTAATTTTTAAGACCATGGGCCCGAAATTTTTTTGGGGAGTTGGGTGAGTAAGTGAAATCTACGACAAAAATTTAGACTTCCGGTCTGTTTAAATTGGCGGTCCCATTTTGTTAGGAAAGATGTTACACATTTTAAAACAATACTTCAAGAAAGGACAATTGAGAATGACATTTGTTACGTTTTAACGATAAATGACCTCTTGCACGTGTTTAGCCTTTACGTCTTGATTGTATCGCTTACGATTTTTAGACAATCGATCGATACTCAGTGCTTTTTAAACTTTTGAATCTCAGTGCTCGAGACTGCAGCATTGAGTGGATGATGATAATCCTTTCCCTGTCTCTGACTATCCGAGACCCCGAGACAGAAATCATGTAGCATGGCACAACAATTTCCGTGCTTCAAATATAAAGCACGGAAATTTTTGTGCCATGCTAGGAAGGAGTCGAAACTGCATTCTCACGCTCTCTCATATTACAGGTACTTTTTTTTATACAAAAGTAACAAAATGCCGTGATAAACGGCCAAGGCGGAGGGGGACGGAGTAGATGTCCGAGCACCTCTTTCATTGTACCTGCTTATTTAAAAACTGGACTCTTATTGGATTTGATGGACATATTGTGGGAAAAACTTTATCTGGAAACCCTGATGGCAGAGTCCTGTAGTATGCTTTTTCCTATAATGGTTGATACCGGAATCGGATGGAGTACAGTAATTTCTCCATCGTTTCATGGAAAATCAAAATCGCATCTTTCCACCGCTGCAACTTCTGGATCTTAGCAGCTCTACATGCTTGAACTTTCTACCTTGGGCAGTGCGGTGCTCTATTCAAATCTGACAAATTTCAAAATTTTCCGTTCAAAAATTTGCGATTTAATAACATTTTTCGATTAGAAAACACAAAAGTGTGATTTGGGCAGCTGTAACTCCCGAACGCGGATAGACATGTCAGCGCCAAGTAGCTATACAAACTATAAGTGTCCCAATCAAAACCACCGTAACTCAGAGCCCGGAGCTAGAATTTTTCTATGCGCTATTTGGACTCTCGTGACATACAATTTTACATGAGTGCGTAGAGTGCAGTTGAGAAGAGTACATTTTGTATGTATTAGTGACAATGCTTGCATTAGCGACAATATAGCGGCAATTGTTCGTTATGTCTATTATTTTGCATTAGTTAGAATGAGAGGCAATGTGCCGAGAGGCCAACTAACACATCAATAAATTCAAGTTCCGGGCTGTCAGTAACGATGGTTTTGGTCCCAATTCAGAAAGGTAGGTCAAGTGTTCCCGAATTATCGAAAATAAACGATTGCCAAACATAAAAGTACGATTTTCTCGCTAAATAACGATCGCAGAGGAGTCAAACTTTATACCTTAAATCGCATCTTTTAACGGTTGTAAGGGCCTGAATTAAGCTCGAGAGCGTAATTTATTCCGCTGCGATTTTATCATTTAAAATTAATACTTACTACCGTCAGAAACGATGGAGAATACCATAAGCTACAATCCGAAAACGGTTTCATAATTTTTCTCGGCAATTTTATGTAGATTTTTTTTCGATTCCCCGGTTATTTGACTTTTCACGATGAAATGACCGGGGAATCGAAAAAAAACATAAAACGGCCAAAAAAAATTATGGGACTGTTTTCGAATTGTAGCTTATGGAACTCCATTCCATTCCCCAGCATTCCCCACATATTCCACGACAGCAAGAATACATTTTCATTGAAAAAATGGACGCGGACAAAAATTTAAATCTCGAGGTCAATACACTAGGCTTAACTTCTGAATCTTGACAGCTAGTACCTTGAAATTTTCACCAAACATGGACAGTGCGGTGCTCCACAAATCTGCTAAATTTCAAATTGATTGTCCAATTTTATGGACAATTTTCGATTAGAATAGATAAAAGTGCAATTTAGGCAGCTGTAACTGTCGAACGCGGATATGTAGGACCTTAAAATATGAAGGAAGGATATGAGCTCCAAGTTTCAGAACAATCGATCAAAGAGGTGCCGTTAAAAGAGACAAGAATGACCACAGGCCTCATCGGAGAGCTCAATATGTAGTGATTAAGGTTTCTTTTATGTGGCATTGGGAATGCTGTACATTTTGCTGTACAGTTACTAATGCTCTACCACAGGTCAAAATGCTGTACGTCTGGTCAGCTTAGCATTAAGACCTGCCGTAGAGCATTCTCGACCTTACACAATAGAATTTCAGTTTTCGCATCGTACGATCTTAATAAATCAGCCACCCTTTCGCTCCCAATGATGCCATATGGCATCATGAAATTTAATGATTTTTCATAGAAAATGAAAGAAATAAATTTTAACTTTTTGTGTGATATTAGACTCTCCCAATAGTTGTAATATCTAGTTGATTTTTCCAGCGTGAAATTTTTGGTTTTGGGATGTTATTTTTAATGAAATTTTAGAGAAGGTTTGACGATTGTCGTAAAGCCGAAAAACTGATTTATCCGTTTCCCCATATTTCCTGATAATAATCATTTTATGCAAATCATTTTAATGGTTTAATTTTGTAAAGAGGTTGTTTCAAGAGAAAATCAAAAGATTTTCGATTTTTTTTTTTAGGAAAACCCTAAAAAGTGGTTTTGCATGAGCATGATGCCATATGGCATCATTGGGCGTGAAAGGCAAATCAGCGAGTCCCCTATTCATATAAATGCTAGTTGCTTGCTGCATGGAAGGCACCCTTAGTTTTTATCCGAATGAGCTAATTTTTGGTGGGTGGGGTGATTATGAGCTCCAATCGCAATAAACCAAAATCTAGCACTCTGCTCTAATTTTGGGGGGAGTTATGGGCATTTCCTTTCGCCAAATTCAAATGGGGGGATAATGGGGGTCGTTGATCGGAGCGACTCAGTGTTTCTCCCAAAATAATATTGAACTTATTGTGAATACTTGTACGAAATTTCAGGGCTGAACTAACATTCTTTCAAGAGTTATGGGGCTTTTAAAAAAGGTATAAAATGAAAAAGTTCTAATTTATTTTTAAGCTAGCGCCGAATGATTGAATAGATCTCTAATGTGTTATATATCATTGCAAAGATAATTTTATGTAGTTTTTTTCGTTGTCAGACTATTTTTCTATATCTTTTGTCGTTTTTAAAATACTCGCAAAAAAACCGAAAAATGACCCCCATTTCCCCCTTTTTTAAGGTTGTGGACCCTCAATCGGTTGGGACTTTTTTTCCCATAATCTAGGGGTCGTCACCAAACATTCTGCAAAAAAAATTCCCGATGTAGGATTTTTGCCGACCAAATATCTCATTTTTCACACGGAAATTGCTAAGTGCCCTTTCAGTCCCAATGATGCCAAATGGCATCATGCTCTAATTTGTTAACTATAGCGCTTAAAATTTTTTTTTCATGAAAATATCATAAAAGATGCCTACTGAACGACATAATGTTGTTAGAAAAATTCTCCGCTTAAAATCCATAATTTGGGCATGAAAGGGTTAAGGTACGTTTTCGTCGACACGACCGAAACGGTCCTAGCGACTCCAGCGGCTCTAGCTGTTGACTATCACCTAGTGGGGTTTTGCCTCGATGCGGCTGCAGCGACCGTGGCTTATTTACACGGCAACTTCCCTACCCCAAGCTGCCGTCGCCAGAAGCCTACAAACATGCGTGTGCACCACGTTCACCACTCATGCGGACCTTATTTACAACATGAGTCGCGCGATTCAATCGACGATAATCTTCATTGTGGACCTAGGCTAAAGGTTTATTTTTCTCGGCACGACCCCAGCGAGTTTTTATATGGAATGAGCGATTTGCTGTCGCTAGAGCCGCTGGGCTGGGGTCGTGCCGAGGAAAATAAACCTTTATATCTTTCCTATTTAAGACGATGGAACAAGTCCAGCCCGTTCACATTTAGGTTCTCACTTTTCACTCGAGAAAAAATCACGAATTTCGGAAAAAATGATTAAAACAATTTAATCTTAATCAAATACATTAAGATCGTAAATCGAATGTAATAGGTTTCCGTTTCACGCATATAGAAACCGTTTTAATGTTATTTCGATTTTAATGGGGGAAAGTAGATCATTTTCAGTTTTTTTAATTATTTAACTAAATAAATTACAGCAAAATGCTCCTATAACAATAAGCACCATAGACACCCATTACGATTATTCTCGTCCTCAAACACTGTGATCTGTGATATCTCCCTAGCTCCCATAAATCAAGGAACTGAACATATGTACATATGTAAGCCTACAACCGCACCAGCATTTTTTCTCGTTAAGTGCCACTTTGTCTTCTCCGTAAAACATGTCCCGTAAATGGCAGAATGCACGTCAGTCTATATGTATTCATGGACAAGAGTCCAGCGAAAAAAGGACAAATCGTTTCGAGTTTAATTTAAATTGGAAAATTTTACAGAATGTGAACATTATAGAGAATTCAATTCCGTCATGCAAACTACATATTTAGTGCCTAAATAGTGTGGGGTGGGTGCGCCACTTCAAAGTTAGGCTAGTGCTATACTGAATCGCGATACTTATATGTCCTCAAACATAATCCTATAATCCGACATGGGTTTTGCCGGATGGCTACCTTGAGCATACATTCATTCATGCTATCCATATGTGGATATGTATTAAGGACACTATATCTGAGTGTTATTATAATGAGCGCGATGTATAGTCGAATGAGGTATATAAAGTAGCATGTTCAGGGCCGGATTTCCCATATGGGCTACTGCCCGGGGCGGCAGAATTTGAGGGGCGGCAAATTCTTAAATTTTTTCATTGGTCTAAAATATGGGAAAGATGGATTTTGAAAACTCAATCATAATTGTAGATAATATTTAGCTTTTTTAATTTATTCTAGTTAGGTGTACTTATTCGCCTTAATCCAAAGCACCTAATCGCAACGTCAACTTAAATTTTAATGTGATTCGCAAAATTTTCCTTGAAGCATACAATCATTCACTCTAAATGGCGTGGCGGCCTTTAGTTCAATTAAAGTAGGAGTATAAATCATCTTTGGCTTCACTTTAAACATTATGCCTGAACCTACATTAAATGATATAAATACGCGAGTACTTGGCTCCTGTTTCCAAGCCTCTAAAATTGCCCTAGACCTGAAGAAAAAAAAACTAAAAATATTTTTGGTGATAGCGATCCTTCGGAAAGTTCAAAACGCGCCCAAGCAAGTAACTCATCTAACCAGACATTTTCGTGGGTTCAATTACTTCTTAAATTTGTCCCCACATGAAATTCGCTGCGAAGCAAGGATTTGGTTCCGGGAGAAATCCAAGTCTCGATACTAGAAATGCGGCATTGGCTATCAAATTTCTGAGTTTCTGTCGGGTGAATAGGTTTAACGAAATTTTTAAGAACTTTTACGCTTAAATTTTCAAATTTGCAATTTTTTGTTCAGAGAAAAACGGGAAATTCCACCGAAAATAAAAAATTATTTAAAATAGTTGAAATCAGGAAAATCTAGAACTTTTTAGGCACCGAATGATTTTTGCTGAAAAACATCAGTAAGTGCTTTCCCAATTCGTCTTCGCTATCTTTATCACCGAAAATAAATAAGGTGAAGGTGAGTTCAAAATTTACCGTAAGCTTTTTTAATTTTGTTTTTTTTTCGGTATGACGTTTTCTGGTTAAATATGATCCTAAAATAGGAAATTTTATTTGTTGGGGTAATTCGCAAATTATTTCCAAAACGATTGACAAAGAAAAAATTTTATAAAACATGAACGCATTTCTAAAGAAAGTGAAAAGCCGAATGTAATAAGAATTGTACAGTTTTCTATGCTATCATTGGAGTTTCAATCATTCCTCAAACAATTTTGGGAGGTGCACGAAACACCTGAAATCCTCCCCTGGGAAGCAACATAAAAAATTTTCAAGCAATCAAAATACGCTTACTAGTAAAAAATATGAAATTTTCAATTTTTCACATACCCGCTAGCGTTTTACCTACATTTCCTTTGTGAGGTGACAACTGCCTCCTGCGAGCTTATCTAGTAGCGGAGGGCGGCAGATTCGTTACTGCCCAGGGGCGCCATAGAGGCTAAATCCGGCGCTGAGCATGTTCAATGGAGGACGATAGAGATCAACGCGAATTACTCGAATTGGAAATTGAGGGAAAATGAAAATTAGGTAAAGTGCCTCTTACACTATTCCATATGCATGTATAGCATGTTGATTAAATTGCTTTCAAATCATATTGAGAAAAACATGAATCCGTGTGTATTGAATCGTAATGGTTACGTGAACATAGCATATTGATCCACCGATGTAGTAAGGATTTGTATAGAGAATGCAGTATTGCACATTGAATTGAATACGATTGGCGGTCAGTGGAAAACGGGTTGCACTAAATGTTATGTATATTGAAAGAGGATTTGGACGCCAATTGGAATCCAATTGTTATATGCCAAAAGAGTAAATATCATTATTGAAGGTAATTAGGTACATGTGTATAAATATTTTTAATTTAATCGTTCAATTAGGCCGTCTAATAAGAAAAGGACTCAAAGCCTAACACAATAGTGTGCGCAGAGCCTGAATCCGGGATAATCATATCGCTTAATCGGCATACCGCTACAATCTCGGGCAAAGATTAACACGTTCACTGTCTATGACTCTCATGTGTACAATTCCAAGCGTTCTTTCTCGTTCATGAGTCACATGTGACTCGTAAAACAAGATGGGAAATAAAACATTTTCGGAAGGTAGGGGGTAACAATGTCAACGAAAACGCGCATACGAAATGGGCAAAGTTCCATAAGGAATAATCTCCATATGGAACCAAAAAATCATATCTTCACTGAAAAAATACGGTGTGAATTTAACTCCAAAATGGGTCGAATAAGGTCCCTCTGTTTGGACAAAATATTTTTTTATTCAAATGGATGAACACAAAAGAGTACTTCCAATTACACCAAAAGGAGTAATTCTCGATATTTTTGGGATAAAAAAAGCATAATTTTCACAGGGAAAAAACAAAAATGAGTTTTGTATAACTAGCATTGACCTCTCTATATGTGTTGGCGACATTTCATTTACCTCTCTTTACGCTCTAAAATACATAATAAATTACATACTTACAGTGGGATTCGATCCCGGGACCCTATGATTTGAAGACTAACGCCCTACCTACATACTACAAAACACAGACTATGCGTGACGACGTTTGTAATTTACACCGTACATTACCTGGCACATCGTGCGAAATTAACACCATTTTATGTAAATTTCAACACCATATAAACAAAATTTGATATAATTTCGGATAACATTTAGTATTTATCCAAATGAATTTTATTTTGAGTGTTTTATCCTAAAGGGCTGAATTTAGATCGGGAGTGAAATGTTTCGCCCAGGGATTTTATCAATAAAAATGGATACTTACTGTGGTGGAATATGTCACAAACGGCGGGGAATTCCATAAGCTACAATCCGAGACCGTTTCCATAATTCTTCTCGGCCATTTTATGTATTATTTTTCGATTCCCCGGTCATTTGACATTTCACGATGAAATATCCGGAGAATCGGAAAAAATACATAAAATGGCCGAGAAAAATTATGGAACTGTTTTCGGATTGTAGCTTATGGAATTCCCCAGCATTCCCCACATATTCCACGACAGTAAGAATGCATTTTCATTGAAAAAATCGCAATGGCGAAAAATTTCACTCACGACGTCAGTACTAGGCTTTATGGATAAAAGGAAAAACTTATACTTGTGGACAGAGTTAAATAATTGTAGTTAACCCCATATGTATAAAAAAAATACCGGCGTACAGAGGGCTGCGCCCGCAATACGAGGGTTTTTTTTAGATTTTGGATGCATACTCGTACATAGTGAATAATTTTGCACATATATTTTCTAGACAATAAATAAGAATTATGCACAATGTTAATGAAATTCTTCTTGTAAATATATTTTTGGATATAAAAAAAATAAACGCGTTCCAGAATGAAAGGCTAACACCTTTTTTAATTATACCAATCCAAAAATAGATTTACTAGGTATCATGGCTACACATATTAACTGAATTTATTAGCTGTAAATCCGTTACCGTTTTTCCGAATCAAGAAACAAGATCTTATATGAAATGGCTTCGTGTTCGTGTAGTCCGTTGCCCACCCAAAGCTTTGTTATGAGTTTTGAAAAGTAGACTTTTGAAGCTATTCAGAGACACCCTGTTAATTTGGTACTACAAACTTCATAAGTGTTTGTTTTATATTTTTGTTTATTGTTGTCTTTTTTTTATATTTCCGGTTAGGAAAGAGATATTCGAGTGAACATATTCCTTATGTAATTTTCTTAAAACCATAATCACAATTTTCAAATTTGCAGACTTAACAGGGGGGCACTAATATAAATTTTGCAAATTTACTGTTATTTTCTTTTCCTTATCAAAAGTCAACAGTCTTAGTATTTACCGTATATAAGCTCATGCTAACCAATATTTGTGCAAAGTTCCATATCGGTACCGGTTTAGAAAAACAGAGGTGAAAAAGAAAGCTGAGCTTGAAACGCCCATAACTCCGTTACCGTTACTCCAATCTGGCAAAAAGCAACTGATATGAAATGTACCCATCGAGTTCTTTGATTTGAGTGCCCATACGTCCATGTCCGATAAACACTAAAAAAAGTCGACTTTTCAAATCTCCGGGGCACTCTGTTATCTTTGCCTTACCAACTTCTAAGTATTTTGTGCTAAAGCTGTTACGAGTCTACACATTCCTACCAAATTTCATGACGAACGGTTAAGCCGTTCGCGAGTTATTTAGTGAACAAATTTTCAAATCTCCGAGACACCCTGTTATCTTTGACTAACTAACTTGTTAGTATTTTGTGCCAAGGACTGTTACCATTCTACACATTCGTACCAAATTTCATGACAATCGGTAGAGCCGTTCACGAGTTATTTAGTGAACAGACGGACGGACAGACGGACAGACGGACGGACAAAATCGATTTCATAAGGGTTTTCTGAAAAATCTAAAAAAGCATAAAAAGCCAATATTTGGATAAATTTTGATTCGCACCGCCTGATTTTTTAGGGTGTATACCCAACTTTTTATGTGACAACTTTTTGTAAATCAGTGTCTACGGCGCATCCTACATATTCGTTGGCCGGAGATCATTTCGAACGAGGATCTCCTCACTATAACTGGCCAAGAAAGGATAGGCACTTCGATCAAAAGACTTAAGTGGCAATGGATAGGTCACACCTTCCGAAGAGGGCCCAATAACATCGCAAAAAAGGCCCTGAACTGGAATCCACAGGATTCCGGAGGAAGGACGGCCAAGGAACACATGGAGAAGATCGGTAAGAAGTGAGGCGAAAACGCTAAATCTTACATGGTCGCTGCTGGCGCCGTTAGCGCAAAACAGAACGAGGTGGAGAGTAGGCGTAGTTAATGCCCTATGCCCCACAAGGGGTTGACAGGAACTAGAGAGAGATACCCAACTTTTTATGTGACAACAAAAGAAAAAAAAATAATTCGAAATTATTCCAACATTTTTCCAAAAAAAGGTCATCTTTTTTCCAGGTCATTTTTTTTTTCAAAGAAACAGGGTCAATTTTTCAATTTTACGAAACTTTCCCTAAAACAGGAGAATTAAAGGGAAGAGTTTGTTGTGGCACACATATTGCTGAAAATTTCAGAGTCTCGGTTCACAAGATACAGCCGTTCAGAGATACGCACCCAACAACAGAAAAACAGGGTCAATTTTTCAAATCGTTTGTCGGTGATTGTCGGTCACTTGTGTTGAAATTGGGCGAAGTGCTGTAAAGTAAAAGCGGACAAACAACGAAAACCGATTACACCGAGACAAAAGAAAAATGCGACCGCTCTCGTTGAAATGCTGAAGTGAACAGACAGGTTTATTGTAATCGTGATGATAATACAGTTCTACTCGAACATTCTCAACAACTTGAAAAGATTTGTCGGTCCTTAATGAATTAATTAGTGGCTAACAAAGTTTGACATATGAAATGTAATAAACTGTTAAAAAGGTGTTAAATCGGGATGTATCGTTTTTTTTTTTATTTTATTTTATCGATTCCTATCGGCCCTTAATTACTTAAATAAACGCAAATGCAAAGTGCATGAAAAGTGTGAAGTTAGCCGCTTCAACACCGCGAATTCCGAATTTTATTTTTTGGTCGGTTGGTGGTTAAAAAGATTTGTCGGTCCTTAATGCTATAAATTAAAGCATTTTAAAGTGTATTAAAAGGACATCATGTAGGAAAACAGCTGATAATTTTATCCGACTAGTTTTTACATTCATTATACCCTTCACTCGTAGAGTAAAGGGTACATATTAACTTTGTCATGAAGTTTGTAACGCATTGAATGAAGCATCTCCGACCATATAAAATATGTATATATATGATCAGCATGACGAGCTGAGTCGATTGGGCGATGTCCGTCTGTCTGTCTGTCCGTCTGTCCGTCTGTCCGTCTGTCCGTCTGTTGCTACGCGTTTTACTCGGCCAATTTAAAAGCTTTCGAGCTGAAATTTTGCACACATGTTTCTTTTCATTGCAGGCAGTTTGTATGTTTGAATCGCTAAAATCGGACCGTGGGGTCATGGGGCTGCCATACAAACCTAACCCCCCAATTTGGTTTTTCTAAGAAAAACTTTTTCATGTGTTTACTAATTTCAACGAAATTTCACACAAATGTGTTTCTATTGATAACACAAAACATATGTAAGAATGGACCAAATCGGACCATGGGGTCATGGGGCTGCCATACAAACCTAACCCCCCAAATTAGGTTCTTCTAAGAAAAACTTTTTCATTTGTTCACCAATTTGAACTAAATTTCACACAAATGTGTTTCTATTGATGCCACAAAATATATGTAAGAATAAATGGAATCAGACTGCGGGGTCATGGGGCTGTCATACAAACCCAGCCCCCAAATTGAGTTTTTCTAAGAAAAACATTTTTATTTATCCACCAATTTCAATCAAACCTCATAAAAGTGCATTTCATCTGATGCCACAAAACATGTGTAAAAATGAATGGAATCGGACGATGGGGTCATGGGGCTATCATACAAAGCCAACCCCCTAAATTGAGTTCTTCTACGAACAACTTTTTTATTTGTGCACCACTTTCAACAAAAACTCGTAAAAGTGCACTTCAATTGATGCCATAAATACAAGCCCAACCTCCCCATTTTGGATCTTCTAAGAAACATTTTTTCTACACCAATTTAAAAAAAAACCTCAATGCGTCTTTATCAAAACAAAAAAAAAAGTAAAACAAATGGAATCGTACTATGGGGCCATGCTCCCGCATCCCCCCAATAAAGTATTCTGAGATATTTTTTTTTATTTTACCACTTATTCCAACCAAACCTCACACAAATATTGTTTTATCGACGCCACAGAATTTGTCAATATCAAATATTATGCGAAAACAGAAGGAAAAGAATGGGGAAGGATTAAATACAAGTCATAGGTTTGCCCCAAAAAAACTTTTAGCCCGAGGAGAGTGAAGGGTATTCAAATTTCGGCCGCACCTGAAATTAGCCTCGGTCTCGTTTTATATTTCAGAATGTGTCAAGTGAGTATGTCGTCTGTCGTGTACGCTAATTTGCATTTTTTATACAGGGTGTCCGGAAACTGCCGCATAAACGCACCGGATTATGATTCCTCAGTTGATTTCCAGCAAAAAAGTTGTACGGAACATAGCCCCTCAGCTTAACCCTTTAGCTGCCACCGGCATTTAAAGATTTTCGAAAAAATCATTTTCTTACACAACTTAAAGCCTATTATCTCCAAAGCTAGACCAGCTAGAATAGTGAAATAAAATGATTATTACAGCCAACAAATTTACCTATAAAATAAAACTAACCAGACTAAAATCGGATAAAAGGTTTGGTATTTACAGAGCTTCAAAGTCAAATTTGCGTGATTTGACAAAAAAACAATCTTTTTTTCCATCTCAATTTTCTCCAACTTCTGCCAAGGTTAGGTGCTTGTACGATTCTTTTAAAAATTGGCGCATAATCTTACGATCATACCGTTCTTACATCATTTTATTCTAGCTCCATTATTTCTGACAGTTTTAGAACGTTAAGTGCAGAAAACTAGGTTTAATTTGGCTCGATTTCGACATATACTTTGAATAGATTTTATCAATTGCAGATCTATAGGGGCAGTGTGAATTGAATTGTATTGAATTCGAGCTAAAATTAACCCTAGTTTTCTACACTTAACGTAATAAAACTGTTAGAAATAATGGAGAGAGAATAAAATGATGTAAGAAAGATATGATCGTAAGATTATGCGCCAATTTTTGAAAGAATCGTACAAGCACCTAACCTTGGCAGAAGTTGGAGAAAATTGAGATGGAAAAAAAGATTGTTTTTGGGTGAAATCACGCAAATTTGACTTTGAAGCTCTGTAAATACCAAACCTTTTATCCGATTTTAGTCTGGTTAGTTTTATTTTATAGGTAAATTTGCTGGCTGTAATAATCATTTTATTTCACTATTGTAACTGGTGTAGCTTTGGAGATATTAGGCTTTAAGTCGTGCGAGAAAATGATTTTTTCGAAAATCTTTAAATGCCTGTGGCAGCTAAAGGGTTAAGCTGAGGGGGTATGTTCCATACAACTTTTTTGCTGGAAATCAACTGAGGAATCATAATCTGGTGCGTTTATGCGGCAGTTTCCGGACACCCTGTATATAAACAGCTGTTTACATCCGATTAAAGAGCGCCCTCTATCAAATGAATGTAAAAACTAGGGGGCTTCGCCCCCTGCTCGCTTCGCTCGCCAACCCCCGGGACCGAGGCTAATTTCGGGCGCGGCCGAAATTTGGATACCCTTCGCTTGGGCTAAAAGTTTTTTCGGGCGTACCTATGACTTGTATTTAATCCCCCTCCTCATTCTTTTTCTTCCGTCTTGACAAAAGTTTTGGGCTTGGTTGAAATAAGTGGGCAAATAAAAATATTTACTCGGAAAATTTTATTGGGGTTGCCGGAGCATGACCCCACAGTACGATTCCATTCGTTTTGAACTTTTTAGTTGCTTTGATAAAGACATATTAATTCAAGGTTTTGTGAAATTAGTGTAAAAAAATGTTTCTTAGAAGAACCAATATGGGGGGTTTGGTTTGTATGGCAGCCCCATGACCCCATGGTCCGATTTGATTCAATCTTACATATGTTTTGTATCATCAATAGAAATACATTTGTGTGAAATTTGTTCGAAATTGGTGCACAAATAAAAATGATTTTCTTAGAAGAACCTAATTTGGGGGGTTGGATTTGTATGATAGCCCCATGACCCCATGGTCCGATTTCATCCGTTATTACATATGTTTTGTGTCAACAATAGAAATACATTTGTGTGAAATTTGGTTGAAATCGGTGCACAAATAAAAAAGTTTTTCTTAGAAGAACCTCATTTAGGGGGTCAAGTTTGTATGGCAGCCCCATGACCCCATGGTCCGATTTTATCAATTCTTGCATATATTATGTGTTATGTATAGAAACACTTTTTTGTGGAATTTGGTTGAAATTGGTACACAAATAAAAAAGTTCTTGTTAGAAGAACTCAAATTGGGGAGCTAGGTTTGTATGGCAGCCCCATGACCCAGTGATCTAATTGGGGTGAATCAAACATACAAACAGCCTGCAACAATAAGAAGCACGTGTGCAAAATTTCAGCTTGCTAGCTTCAATACCCGCCGAGTAAACCGCGTCGCAACAGACAGACAGACAGACAGACGGACATGCTCCAATCGACTCCCCAAGTCATGCTGATCATATATGTATACTTTTTGTATGGTCGGAGATGCTTCCTTTAATGCGTTACAAACTTAATGACAAAGTTACGAGACCGAGTTCTAATCGTGCGAATAGCACGATGAGTGTATACCCTATACCCGCATGTACAGACCTAGAAGGCACGCAAAACCCAAAATATTCAATTTCATATTTTTTGTTGGGGAGGGAGGGGTAGATGGGTCGGACCTGACACATCTTTATTACCTTGTCAAGACATCCAACGGCTACCATTTGATATTAATTTGAAGTTTTTCGTGACATTCTATCAAAAGATATGACTGAATATAACTTTGTAGGGGAAGTAGGGGTAGGGGTAGTCGGACCTAATCCACTTTCCATCAACTCAAAGTATATGTCAGAATGAGACATTGATCAAAATTTCAAGTCGATAGCGATATTCTACCGAAAGTTATGGCCGAATTAAAATATCAAGGAGGGGTAGTTTGTATGGGAGGTAGGGGAACCCGTGGTCCAATTTGGCCCATTTTCAATACCGTCCAAGATGTTAGCAAAGCAAACATTTGACCAAAATTTCAAACCGCTAGCTTCATTATTTCGGGAGTTATCGTGCTAACAGACAGACACACGGACAGACAGACAGACAGACAGACAGACAGACATGGCTTATTCGATTCAGGGACCGACCCTGATCATTTATATATATACTTTGCCATACCTCCGGTGGCTCCTTTGAGGTGTTACATAATATCGGCGTAACAAAAACAATATACCCTTTCACTCTATGAGCGAAGGGTATAACAAGTCGGATAAATCAGCTGCTTTTCTACATAATGTCCTATTTATACACTTTAAAATGCTGTTACTTAAAGAATTAAGGACCGGCAAACCTTTTAAGAGACCGACAATCACCGACAAACCATTTACTACTGAGCTAAAACATAAAATTCCAAATTCGCGATGGTGAGGGGCTAACTTCACACTTTTTATGCATTTTTCATTTGCATTAATTTAACTAAGTGATCAACAAACACCGACGAACGAAAAGGAATCGATTAAAGTAAAAAGTTTTATACCTTTTTAACAGTTTACATATTACATTTCATATCTCAAATTTTGTTAACCCCTAATTAATTAATTAAGGACCGACAAATCATTTTAACAATCACCGACCAACGATTTCCTGGGATACCTACATAATACCGAAAAACAAAATCCTGCGCATTTAAAGTCCCGCTTTAAAAAAAAAACCGTTGATCCCGACATTACTAAACCCCGACACTTTAAAATCCCGCCACACCAAAAACCCACCCACTAAGAACCCCGCCCTTTTTGAATCCTGCTAGTACATAGTGAAAAAATCCCGCCAAAAATTATTTTCATTGCTAACAAAAAATTCAATAATTATAATATTATTCCCCCTGTTAATGCGATACTTTCTCTTAGCATAAGTCCGTTAGAATATTTGGTGCGTGGATATCCGAGAATTAAGTATCTCTACCCATGTTAATGTTAACGGTAAATCTGGTGGCGCTTTAAAAAGCGGGATAAAAAGCGGTATTTTGAATTAGCGGGTTATTGAAATGGCGGCATATGAAATTGGCGGGATATTAAATTGGCGGGATTTTGATTAGACGGGATTTCAAGTGAGCGGGATTTTAAACTGACATGACGGGATAATGAAGGTCGGGATTTTGAAAAACGGGAATATGATTTCCTATCGATCTAAATCAAAAAAAAAATCCAAATTCGCAATTGTGAGGGGCTAACTTCACATAACTGCTAATTTATCATCATTCCTCTCCTTTTTAATCGTGATTACAGTATTTTTCCAAAAAATTTACCATTGTGCGTACATTTTAATGCACGCGGAGTGAGCAAAAGGTGGAAGAGCGATCGCAGTAAGCTCTCATTGCTTATAAGAAATACGGAAATGATTTTTATTGCATATTTTCAATGTCTTCGTCAACTTTGAATTTTACCTCATCCACATACATTTGCATACTCTTCACAATCACCATCTACTAACAAAACTCCTTTTCAACAATGTAGCCGTTAACACCAAAGTACTGTAATGCAAAGTGGACATAATTCATAATATGTAGTCGCCTAAAGCCATCTCTCACGACGAACATAAATAGTGTCGGAAACTTTTCGGTTATCTACATTTATAACCCGATAAATATTTAATAGTTTAGTGAAAAAGTATTACCGTTAACGGGATACTTAAAACAAGAAGTGTCGACTATATAATGCCCCGGTAACATTGAAGGACATAATCCTCTAGTCTTGTAGATCCTTTCGTATGTGAAAACGGAATACATATTTATGATTGCACGGATGTGTGCATGAATTTATTTTGCAATGGTCTCGAAATATGTGTCCTGAAATGAAACATTAAAAATTCATTTAAACGACATTCCAGTGCTAGCAACCACATGCCATTCTCCTTTTTTTTATAGGATACGTATACAAATTTCGTTGGTGTATATCCTCTTTATACGCTTGGTGGTGTATCTAGCCTAAGGTGACCAGACTTCCGAAGACCCAATGCTGTACATACTTGCGAAATTCGATTCTCAGGCAAATTATCAGCCATACTACCCCTCCCCTCTACCCTCAACTCCGATTTAGAGAAAGAATAATACCTCACGAGGCTACCACAATGATTCTTCTTTTCATAAGTGATATCTTTGTGAAGAGAACTCAGTGGCGTAGATAGGAGGGTTCAAGGAGATTGATCTCCGTGATATTTTGTATAATAAATTATATAAATTTAGTTAATTGGGTACATTTCGTAAAAATTTATCGAAATGCCATCCACAGGGGGATTTCAGAATTAACCCTTTTTATAGTATCTAATTGTTTCTGCATTGGCTAGAATTTTGATAATTTACTGAAAAAAATGGCATTTTAGCGGAAATCTATTTTGTGGAATATCCAGTGATACAATCAGCTTCTAATTGAGCGAAATTACGGCACATGCACAACTAATTTGATTGAACAATGTTGCATCATACTACCCGATTTCTCTCGAATAAAATCAGAATAAAATCACAATCATGACTACTGATATAAAAGCTTAGAAAACACAAATGAGCGTTTTCGGCAGCTGTAACTTCCGAACACGGATAGAAAGGACCTTGAATCTTGGATGAAATATTCGTCAAAAATCTCTCAAAGTGTGCATAATTTCAGAAATTTCGGTCGAGTCCGAGTTATGGAAAATTATTTTTCCCGATTTACTAAAACCTCAAACGATTCAAACGAGTAAACGAGTTTGACTAAAATTATTTAGTTCAAAACGAGGATTTGTATGTAAAGGGGTGTTATGCTTAAAATAGATATGATGCACCATGTTTTGCTGTTTAAAAGCGACAGCAAAATGACGTCATTTAAAATGCATTGACACACGAAATCTGGTTTTATTATAAAACCTCGAGTCCTGTTGGCGCTATCGTCCTAATTTTGTTACACAATTTGACAGTACAGTGGAGCTCTTATAAATTTATATTCTGACCATTTGATGCATGATTAAAACGTTTTTCTTGCAACAAGAACTGCAATCTAACTTGACATAATGGTTGAATGAGCCGATTGAGGAATCGACAGCCTCTACTGTAAACGTGACATTAACTTTCAAAAATGTGTATCGCATACTTTCAGGTGGAGTCCACCACACTTTACCATGATTTCGTATATATTTGGTTTGAGATTTTGGTTAAAATCGCATTCATTTCATTGAAAATGTATGGGAAATCCGCTTTACTTGGTGGATTTTAACCGCGGGTGAATTTTTTTCTGCTGATTGGATTTAAACTTTAGTACCAGATCAGTTTGTTAATGAGCGAAGCTATTTCCTTTTGGTAATAGGTGAATCCAATTCTTCTGTTCATGTTTCCGAAATGACCTTCATTTTAACTTATTGTGAAGTATCATTTAAAATTTTCAACACTGTATTTGTAACGACATTTAGAGGGTAGAGCACCGGAGCGGTCCCAGGACACCACGCCACAGATGACAAATAAAATAGCCATACATTTTTTTGAATTATAAGCTTTAACTCCTTGTAAAAAATAACGAAGTTGAAACAGTTCAAATTCAAATTCGCGCTAAAAACAAAATACGAGAAATTTCGTGTTTTTTAAACCACTCTCATGGTTGAAATACATTTCCCGCGTCAGCATCAGCATCGGCAGAGGCATCGGCATCAGCAGAAAAATTTCAATTTAGAACACACGCATTTGATTGTCTAATTGGTCTCTCTTATTCCGCAAAAGTTACACCAACTTTCAAAATAATACCAGAAAAATGTAATCCAATTATGATACTTTTTTTCTTTTATTAATTTTTAAGTTGTCAATTTCTACTGGTTGAAATACATTTCCCGCGTCAGCATCGGCAGAGGCATCGGCATCAGCATAAACTAATTTTTATACTCTTCGCTTATTAAGCGAAAAGGGTATATTAACTTTGTCATGAAGTTTGTAACGCATTGAAGGAAGCATCTCCGACCATATAAAATATGTATATTTATGATCAGCGTGAAGAGCTGAGTCGATTGGACGATGTCCATCTGTCCGTCTGTCTGTCTGTTGGGACGGGTTTTACTCGGCTAGGTTTTTGTTAATTTACATATATACAGGGTGTCCGGAAACTGCCGCATAAACGCACCGGACTGTGATTCCTCATGTATTTTCCAGGAAAAAGTTGCATGGAACATATCCTCTTAGCTTAACCCTTTAGCTGCCACAGGCATTTGAAGATTTTTGAAAAAATAATTTTCTTGTACGACTAAAACTTCAATATCTCAAAAGCTAGAGTAGCTAGAATAGCAAAATAAGATGGTTACTACAGCCAACAAATTTACCTAAAAAATAAAGCTAACGGCACTAAAATCTGATAAGAGGTTCGGTTTTTACAGAACCTCAAAGTCAAATTTTTGTGATTTGACCCAAAAACAATATATTTTTCCATTTTAATTTTCTCCAACTTCTGCCAAGGTGAGGTGCTCGTACGATTCTTTTAAAAATTGGCGCATAGTCTAACGATAATTTCTTTCTTACATCATTTTATCCTATCTTCATTATTTCTAACAGTTTGAATGCCTTAAATGCAAAAAACTAAGGGTTAATTTTAGCTCGATTTCGACATACTTTGAATAGATTTTACCAATTGCAGATCTTTAGGAGCAGTGTGAATTGAAATGTATTGAATTCGAGCTAAAATTAACCCTAGTTTTTTACACTTAACGTATAAAAATTGTTAGAAATAATGGAGCTACAATAAAATTATGTAAGAAAGAAATGGTCGTTAGACTATGCGCCAATTTTTAAAAGAATCGTACAGGCACCTCTCCTTGGCAGAAGTTGGAGAAAATTGAGATGAAAAAATTGACTGTTTTTGGGTCAAATCACACAAATTTGGCTTTGAAACTCTGTGAAAACCAAACCTCTTAGGTTAGGTATAGTAGCAAAAACTATGCGAATGAATACTAAAATTTCCTTCAAGAAGCTTTGTTTAATTAAAAAAAAACTTAGAGTTACACTGTTTTCATACAAGTACCTATAATCCTATTTTCGGTCGGTTTTTTGTCTCCGGCCGATTCTCTCCATAAATCATCAGTAAGCTTTGATAAAATTGGTACAAAATAAAGATGAGACATCAAGCTTTAATATGATATGCGACTTCAAGGTAACCAAGGCCAACTTTTAAAATATACTTGAACACATTTAATTTGATTCAAGTGTTCTGTTCATATATTTCCAATTCCATTCAAGAACATCGTCTTAAAAACTCTATCTCTCAAAAAATATAACATTCATTCCATAATCTTCAGTAACCATATAAACCATTATAAATATATGAAGCATAATTCATTTTTAATCTCCACGAATCATGCATTATTGATCCATTTCGTATAAGCCATTAACATTCTTTACGAGCAATGCATTAAAAATATATGTTACATAAGTATTGCGTAATCTTTATGACTAACGATTATGTAGTCTTTACGATTGATGCATTAAAAATGTATGCAACGTAACTATTACATAATGTTTACGAATAATGATTTTATAATGATTATCCGTAATAAGGCGCAAATGCGTATATACATGAAATAGGGGGACATCGTCATATACTGCTTGTATGAAAACGTGATGAATGAATAAGCAATATGTGCTTACGCGTGTTGCATGAAATAATGATTACAAATGTGTTAAATGCTGGCTGGGGCTGTACATTTTGCTGTACATTTCCCAATGCTGTACGACAGGTCAAAATGCTGTACTGTACAGCGAAATGCTGTACGTCTGGTCAGCTTAACTAGCCTCTAGACTAAATGTAAGCAAGTTTGAAACGTGTGTTGCTAGCCTATATTCATATAGATAGAGAATCAAATATACATACATAGGCAGAATAATAAGGCCGCATTCAGATGAAACCATTTGATTTACAATGCACCGGTAGCCTCCGAGCTTGTTAGTTCTCTCTCTCTCTCTCTCTTGATTTACCCTAACTTTTAGTGGAGCATGGTGCGTTGATGGACCCAAGGCCAGAGGCAGACCGAAGAACACCTGGATGTGTCAAATGAAAAAGCAACAACAACGCATTGGTCTCGGCGACGACACGATCCAAGATAGAGCTGCCTGTAGAAATATGCTGAGAAATTATCGCCAAAACGGGCGATGTGCCTACAGCTACACCGCAGGTCGAGCAACGCGGAACCATGGAGCGGTATAAAGAACGAGGCAAGGAAGAAGAAGAAAAGGTGCGTTGAGGACTACCGTCTATAGTCGTCAACGATTCAAAGACAACTGAGTTCGGAGTGTGATACGGTTGTCAGCCATACCATTTCCTAGCCGCATTGTTAGCTCTTTTTTTATTATTCCACGAGCTTCTGAATAATAGACTGGCGGCGGGTCATGCTGAGTTTGGAAACTCGTTTTTCTATGAATCTCTATATCACAAGCTTCTTAGTTGGAAATATGAAATATGCGGAGGCAAAAGAGAAAATTGGTCAGCCGTAAAATTCGCGTCCCTATTTCCGAATACACGTTACGATCGGACAAAGCTAAAGCACACACAAATGTAGATGCTAAAAACACTAAGAGCCCTCTTCTTCACCATACCAGGGTTGTATATTTTGCAGTTGAACAACTGTTCTATGGTATAGAAAAAGACTCATAACTTGAAGAACTTGTTCCAAAATGGATTGTTCACAAATGCTATATTTACGCGAGAACCTTCTAGGAGAAAATAACTGAAACGACTGGCCTCATCTGAAGGCGGCCTAAAAGTGTGTTTAGCATATAAAAATATGCACATATGCAGTAAAATTGATGAAAGCAAGAATTACAGTACATCGGATAGGGATTTTATGAAATTTTGGAGGTCAGACCATATGTATTATCGTCGATCGTTCTCTGCAATTGGTTTCCCATTGAAGTCGTTGTTATTTTCGAATTTATCATTATCATTATGTATCTCAATATTCCGGAGATTGATTCAAAGCAAAATGCTGGAATTCATTAATCTTAAATCAATTCACCGAATGTTAGCAACAACAAATCTGCGACTCGATTATAATGTACATATATGCATTTATTTTAAAGTGGAAAACGTCTACCACCATTATATCAATCGAATCGCTCTTCTGAAATTGATACTTATTTTGCAAAAAATGTATCAATATCAGTAGTCCTTTATCTGTTATTGAATTTGCTCCTATTAGATATGTACCAATAAAAAGTGTCAACATATCACATTACTATTTCCAGTATTCATATATGCGGTATATCACTTTTCCATATAGGAACGACGAAACGATGACAATATCTTACTGCAAATGATCCAAACTGGTCAAGCATTTTAAATGCTAAGCTCCTCCCAAAAAGGATTTTTTTTACGTCCGCTCTTTATACTAGCGGTCAATGTCCGTGGAAAAGAGACGATGAAATCGACAAATGTGTCCTTACACGCGTGGTAAAACATCGGGTCAAATACTTCGACTTCACTTTGCTGTGGTCCACTCAAAAAAAAGGACACTTGTATATGGTGAAATTTTAATACCGAAATATACTTTCATCTTGTCGTCATCGTCACATATGGAGAGTGTCTACTCGCATGTGTGTAGTGTATACCTAATGTATAGTAACTCAAAATATATTTGAGTTGGAATAATTCATTAAAATACGGTCATTCAGTAATTTACTGTGTTGGAAAGTCTTTTGCTTGACAGAATACATAAAATACTAACTATATGGTCGTTGAAAAGGGATTCATTTTCTGACCAAAAAACCACAATTCTGTTCATTTATTCTATATTCTAACAAAATTCTGTACGGTTACTCCGGGCGGACTGTTTAATTTTTAGCCAAATGTTTTTAGCGTTGCATACTTTATGACGTTGTCTGTGTTATTAAAGGTATCCTTTTGGGAGTAAGTGGTTCATTTAAAATTAACAGAATTTTTTATGTGTGTTTGGATTTGTCGTCGACAATTAGTCATTTAATTACATCCCCATGTGAGTGGAAAAAATCGAGTAATGATTTGTTAATTGAGTGGTATCAGAATGTAATATCTCAAAGTAGAAATAAATGGGACCAAAAAAAAAAATGCCCTAAATCAGTCTGACCATATAATGTCGGGGGATTATCTCTCTCTAATCCGAGATCCGAAAAGTCCACGGTCAACTGGGAGCGGACAGTAGACATTATTACCATCAGATCAAAACTAAGGGCACCCCCCATACAAAGTGAACTAAAATTCTAACGAACTTCACATTTTTTCACTTCTAAATTCTAGTTAAAATAGAAAAATAAATTTATCTCTTAGAACGTCATTATAACAGTTAATTGTAGTCTTCTGAATGTACATACAGTCGACTCTTGATAATTCGAAGCCCAAGGGACAACGAAAAAATTTCGAATTATTGAGTGTTCGAATTATCGAGAAAATGGACTATGTAAATAAAATAATTTATTTTACAATTCAGCAAAGCTCCTCCAACCGGAATTTTTTTCGCGGCACTGCCTCAACCATATTTTCAAAGGATTTCCTTCAATAGTGGGCTTTTACCTGAAATTAAATTTTGTTCCAACATAAAGCGAAAGCTATTTTTCAGCACTGGGTAGATCCTAAACGAATCATGGGATTAAATAGTCAAATTAATGTTAATTTATAAAAAAAAATCGAAACAATTATTGTCCTTCTTTTGTGATCGACTGGAGATACACTTAATTTAATGAGAAAATAGCATACCTTATCGCATTCGTTTAATGTAATGTGGTCTCCAAACTTTTTTTTTTATTATTTGTTTTAAAATAGTAGTATAGATGCTGAAATCTTAAAATGGAAATTTCGAATTATAAAATGTTAGCGATCACTCAGTTGAACGAAATCATTTTGCTTTATCGAGTGTATACAACTCCATACAAACTTGTCTTTTTTTTTCGATTTATCGAAGGGATAGGTTAACTAGTTCGGATTATTGAAAAATTCGTATTACCGAGGTTCGAATTAACGAGAGGCGACTGTATATCCAAAAGTTAAAATACGAAAAATGGAGTTTGGTTGGATGCACGTTTTTTTTATATTCTCTTGTCTTTTTCATGAGAAAATTTTGCTTGATTCAAGGTTACTTTTCCTTAAAAAGTTCATATTAGCATTTTTCTTGGATCATTGGGTGAGGTTATAAAACACAACGTTCGCGTACCGTGCCGCGTTCTCCGAACCGTTCCCTATTGTGTTCTGTAAACGCATAGATCCGGATCAGACTTGGTGTTCCCATAGCCATTTCTCGGAAAGTGACAAATTTGACAATAGACACATCACAGCTGATATGTTTTGCTCGAAAATTAAAATATCCAGTTTTAAACGAGATGCAGATACATTCTACTTTGACTATAAAGAGTTTAAAAAATAAATGAGGGCGGACGGCAGATTGTAAATTTCTGTTAATCAATCAAGCTATGCATCGCAAGGGGGCGCTTAGGGAATCTGTTTGTAAGGAGAAGTTTCTGATCCGTAACGGCCGGTTGATTTGAAATTAAAGGGAACGTTGCGCGAACCGGTAGGGGAACGGTGCGTTTTATAACCTCACCCAATGTGACTACTTCTCAAATAAAGAGAAAAATTCCTTGGCTGTTCTTGTTGTCTTTTTTTTTTCTTGGTTTTAGTCATATTTTCTTTATTTTAGCAGACGATTTGGTTCAGTGTTACTTTAAACAAATTTCAAACTTCAACTTTCAACCCCGGTCTTCTATATGCTTAGATTTAGGGCCGGATACTCGTACATGTTTATCAACGACCTTAAGATAAGGTGACCAGACTCCCGAAGGCCCAATGCTGTACACATTTGCGGGTTTCAGGCAAATCCTCAGCCATATTTACAGGTCCAAGATAAACGTAAGCAAAAATGTTGGCGAATTGTGTAACACGCGACAGACAGAGCAAGATCTAAGCTAAGCGAAGGGCGAGCTACATGATTTAAGTAATCATACAGACGAGTTATCGAGTTTAAATTGCAAGAATTGCTTTCATTGGCTCATCGCTCGCACCTTGCCGTATCACTCTTAGCAGCAGCAGTGCGTTTAAATAAATAACAGGCGCGACAATCCAGCATTGGACTAAGGCCACAGGATGTGTTAGTGTCATCCTATTTCCAAGATGTTATCTGCTTTTTGTTGAGGTAATGAGATCAGCATCACGCTCAGCAGTGTTATTTATCCCCATAAATGGGTACTCGTTTAACATCTGAGTGAGATCATAGTCCGTCACAAGCTCGTGAGTTCGAAAAACACCATGATCCACGGTGAGATTCGAACTCATGACCCTATGCACCGAAGGTGCGCGCACTAACCGCTAGACCAGCCAGACTACTACGCAGTTCGTTTGCGTTGTAAAAAATTTTGCAAACTCTAAAAAGCGCGAAAGACAGGGCAAGGTCTGAACGAAGCGAAGAGCGTGCTACGGGATCTGAGTAAACTTATGGACGAACCAGAAGTCTAAATCTTACGATTTTCCTTCCATCAACTTACCGCTCGCTTCGTTCCCACCCCGCCTTATCCGGTTCCCATCAGCACTGGTCACAAGGATATTGGCGAATTATGAAAAGTATGACAGACAGAGGGAGGGATGAGCGGAGCGAAGGGCGACTCACATGATCTGAGTAAACATATGGACGAGCGAGAGGTCTCAATTTTGCGAATTGCTTTCCATTGGCTCACCGCTCACTGCGCTCGCACCTGTCTCGCAACAGCACTGCGTCAAAAAAATGTTGGCGAATTCTCTAATGTACGACAAACAGTGCGAGATCTGAGTGGAGCGAAGGGCGATTAAAGTAAAACTAAGGAGGAGCCAGAGGGCAAAATCTTAACTAAAACTTGTAGCATTATTCCTGGAGGAGAGTATGCATTTCTCCGTCGTTACATTGATGATGTGATCCCGATCTCTTGGGCTCTAACACCGTTTTAAATGGATTCTAAGCCAATGTAGTATGGAAAAAAACTTTATCTAAAACTCATGTCGAGTTCTTTCTTTAGTATGCATTTTCCTCTAGAGGTTGATAAAGGAATCGAATGGAATAAAGTGGCTGATTTTTTCATCGTTTTTTGATGGGGAGAATTAATTAAAATCGCATCTTTCGGCAGCCTCAACTTCTGAACCTTAGCAGCTAGAGCCTTCAAATGTTCACAAAATATGGGCAGTAGAGTGCCTAACATATTTGTCAAATTTCAAAATTCCGCTCAAAAACTGCCAAGTTACGGACAATTTTCGATTAGAAAACACACAAGTGCGTTTTGTGCAGCTGTAACTTCCGAACGCGGATAGGTGGGCCGTGAAATTTGTTTTTGCTAATAAACGGACGGCGAGATCTTTTGTAGTGGCCAGCAGACAAGCATTGTGCATTTCACATTTTAAGAACGATGGTTCCTGTCTTGCAAGTTTACCCGTCCGGTTTCGTCTTACAATGTGAATTCACCCATTGTGTAAGCGAAATGCGGGCTTAAAGCAATGGAGACAAACATTTTAAGATAACGCATTAGTTAAATTTGTACGAGAAACTTGCTAATGCTTAACTTCACCAAACTGTCTTTGAAAAAAATTTCATACTTCGTCAATTTCAATAAACACATAGAATTTCATCAACAGATTCCCTGAAAAATCTCAAATCTCGTAAACTGTATTTTACTGAGAAAACATCGGATCTTATTTAGAAATTACGTCGTCAGGAAGATCCGCTAATTCCTAACTTTCCACATAATGTACGTACAAAGCAGTGCATACAACATACAGTATATATGTCCAAGATCCTTGTTTCTTAAAGCAGTACCATTCATCATTCTCGGGCCGGGCGGGGCCTATCCCCAAGAGAAAATGTACGAGTACGAGTACGTACAAGAGTAGAATATGCGTTAGCATGAATGAAAGATGAATTCATGAAAATCAAAAGAAGAAATCTTCTCATATTTCATCATGACGCTTTTTTTCTGCTTTTGCTCCTTACGTTATTGCAATGTGTGTACCTATAGGTGCGGGTATAGCTGCCAGGCGTATTTTTCATACTACACGTATACATTATATGGATATCAACAATTGGAGCAGTCACCACTTGAATCACTTTTCTGAAGGCTTAGTAAGAAAAAAAAATAAGTATAGCACCAAGTACCATAACTTTTGAAGAAAATAAAGAGATTCGTTGCAGATGCATGCATATACTCGTAACGTGTGGGAGTGGGGGATTTTTGAAAGAAAATGGCGGCGACGGAGCCGAATGATGATTGTCACTAGAAAAATAAAATGAAAAATCCACTTCACCTATTTTAAACACATTTGACGATGTTTTGTGAGGTTTTTTTTTGGATTAGATTTTATATGGGAGAGCTTTAATTTGGGGCTTTCATGTCATATAAGTATATCAGCAGTGCGTTTTTTTGGCATATATATGTCTTTGCGGAGGCTACCTGAGAAATCTAGAGATGGACAAAAAGAACTGAAACGGTTTTAAAAAACCGTTCTAAGCTAAAAACGAAGAGAACGGTTTTCGAATATTAAGAAAAACCGTTTTTTCCATTTACTCTACTCTACTACAGTGCCTATGAATTCAGTGTACCAGCATAATATGCATTTATATTTTTTACGAATGCATATGTGTCCATATTTCTATTCTGATCCTCTATGCAATCACATACATTCCCTTTGTATATTTTATTATAGTCAAGTCACATACATATGTATCTCATAACAGGTGTTATTAGTGCAGTCATATTAGCATTTCAAATAGAAAAAAATAGAGTAAGGCTAATTCTTGTGGTTTTTGAATCAGTGGGCTCCCAGGAATCTAAAACTCATTTTGCTAAAAAAAATTTTGATCGGAAAGGTCCCAAAAAGAACAAAAAAGGATACTCTTTAATCCTTGACCGGAGGTCAGCATGTGGGGTATCAGATCAAAGGGGACGTCGAGTACATTACATATCCGGTGTTTGTTTCCTGTTTCAAGGACCCTCAACGGAATAAATCGAGATTAAATGTAAAATTATTGAGTTTTCCGTCTATCTTTCCAAAGCCATAACTACGAAAATAATTCAAGTTGTCACTACGTTTCTCACTTTTCCGAATTTATAATAGCTAAAGATTCTATCATTAAATTTGCTAAGAAAAAAATTATCGGAAAGCTCTAAAAAAGGACATAAAAGGACACTAATTACAAACCTTGATCGAACGTGGGCATGCGGGGTGTCATATCAAAGAAGACGTCGAGTACATTCCATATCCGGTATTTATTACTTGTTTCAAGGACCCTCACAGGAGAAAATGGGGACCCAATGGAAAATTTTCGTGTTTCTCGTATATGTATCTTTCCAAAGCCGTAATTTTTCGTTTGAGCCCGAATTATTCCATTTAGTGTCCTTGAAATAGGAAACAAATACCGAATATGCAATGCACTCGACGTCCTCTTTGATATGACACCCCGCATGCTCACGTTCGATCAAGGTTTATAATTAGTGTCCTTTAATGTCCTTTTTCAGAGCTTTCCGATAATTTTTTTCTTAGCAAATTTAATGATAGAATCTTTAGCTATTATAAATTCGGAAAAGTGAGAAACGTAGTGACAACTTGAATTATTTTCGTAGTTATGGCTTTGGAAAGATAGACGGAAAACACAATAATTTTACATTTAATCTCGATTTATTCCGTTGAGGGTCCTTGAAACAGGAAACAAACACCGGATATGTAATGTACTCGACGTCCCCTTTGATCTGACACCCCACATGCTGTCCTCCGGTCAAGGATTAAAGAGTATCCTTTTTTTGTCCTTTTTGGGACCTTTCCGATCAAAATTTTTTTTAGCAAAATGAGTTTTAGATTCCTGAGAGCTCGTTGATTCAAAAACCACAAAAAACTCAAACAAAAAAACACACACTATATTTTTTCTATTTGGAGGCCTGAAATGGGATATTTTGACTGCACTACCTACCAAACGCGCACAACACCCAAAACACGATTGTATTATGTACGATTATGTACATAAATAAAATACATACATACGCTGTGTATCATATCATATCAATCAGTATCATTCTACTATGTATACCTAATAAACAATAGTCCAAACAAAACAACCATTCTCAAGGTTATTCTATTTAATCTCTACAAAAGCGTTCGTTACCGAAGCAGTTTTTTCCGCAACCGTTCTTCTCAGAGCCGTTTTATCCCGAAACATTTTTTTCCGCAACCGTTCTTCTCGAAGTCGTTCTTTCCCGAAACAGTTTTTTTCCGCAACCGTTCTTCTCAAAGTCGTTCTTTCCCGGAACAGTTTTTTCCGCAACCGTTCTTCTCGAAGTCGTTCTTTCCCGAAACAGTTTTTTCTGCAACCGTTCTTCTCAAAGTCGTTCTTTCCCGAAACAGTTTTTTCCGCAACCGTTCTTCTCAAAGTCGTTCTTTCCCCGAAACAGTTTTTTCTGCAACCGTTCTTTTCCAAGTCGTTCTTTTCTGAAACAATTTTTTCTGCAACCGTTCTTGTTTTATGAAAAGAAAGTGTCCAGTAAAAATTGAATTCGAAGTAAAAAATCTTAGTTTATTTAGGATTTGGTTGTTCTGAAATCTAGGATGTTATTATATTAAGGCTATGACGAAAATGACTATACAGGGTGTCCGGAAACTGCCGCATTAACGAATTGTGATTGGTTGGTTATTTTTAACAGTTTTAATGCCTTAAGTGCAGAAGGAAGTGAGACTGAAAAATAGATTGTTTTGGTGAAATCACAAAAATTTGACTTTAAAGTTCTGTGAAAACCAAACCTCTTATCCGATTTTAGTGCGGTTAGTTTTATTTTTTAGGTAAGTTTGTTTCCTGTAATAATCATTTTATTTTGCTATTCTTAATAGTATAGCTTTTGAGATATGTATTTAGATTTTAGTCGTACAAGAAAAAGATTTTTTCAAAAATCTTCAAATGCCTGTGGCAGATTTGGTTCCCTGCAACCTTTTTGCTGGAAATCACATGAGGAATCACAACCCGATGCGTTTAAGTGGCAGTTTCCGGACATTCTGTATAGATTTGAAAGTAAGAAAAAAAATATTTTAAGGTGATCTCGATTTATTTCGAATATTATTTTCACTGGACAGGCAGGTTATTACGTTTGTTAGGGGAGGCGCATCATTTGATTTGCAAGTGTTGGGTAGTTTTGCAAAAAAAACGTTTTTAAAAGAACGGTTCTTTAAAACGGTTCTTCGCAGAAAAAAAACCGTTTTTTACGTTTTTGGAAAAGAACGGAAACGCCCACCACTAAGAAATACTGGGTGTCGTTCCGTGAAAAAGCGTCACGAAAAACTGTAACGAAAACGTTTAACGCTTAAAATCGACCTTCCCGTAGTTCGATCTTCACAAAATTTGGTATACATTAGCCTTTGATGGCTCAGAAACGACAATCACGATCTCGATAAGTTGCGGGAATAGCGGTAAATTCGCGATTGAAGCGAACGAAAATTCATCCTTCAATTGATTTTCCTGGCTCTCCCCGTGAACCGATGTCGACGAAACTCGGATGGAAGTTAAGTGGTGCGATCCTTAATATTTTTCCTGTGGGAATGCATTATAGCCGCTATGTATAAGAATATGGATATCAAAATACAGAATCCGTTGCGACGAGTCTTGTAAAATCGCGACAAGTTGATTTTGAGTTTTGGTAAAGGATATAACCACTAAAAAGAACATTTTTCTAGCATAGGAAACAGAGTATGGGCCTTATGGGTGTCGTTCGAAAGGTGATATTTGAGACACTGTATGTGATCAATTTCAAAATATTTTTTTTTTTAAACAGTGGTTGTACGTACAGCCACTGAACGTTGATGTCCGTCACCGCAAATCATTGAATCGTTGGACATTTCTTTCCCTCCATTCAGCAATATGTAAAAGCTCGGCAAAATGTTCGAACGTGATCATGTGATGATTGCTAGATTTATCGGGCCAATCTGTAGTCCATGTAGCCTGGTTGGGTATCCGCCAGGTTTGGTGCGTAGGGCAATGTGTTCGAGTCCCCAGAGCAACATATATTTTTCTCTCTCTTATTAGTGTCCAAAACAATTTTTTTTAGCTTGGTGATAATTATTTGGAACATAGTAAAACACGTGTGATTATTTTAAGGAAATTAGGATGTGTACGCTGGGTACACAAACGTTGTCTCGTTTCAAATTGTTTGTTGGTTGCAGAAATGCTAAACACACGAATTAATTTATCAAGCATTGAGAGGAAAAATTTCGAGGTGGTTTGATTTTCAGCAAGATGAGAGATCGGGGAGGACCCACTGTACACATTGGCAGCATTTGTTTCCGAACATGCTTATATTGGAATAGGGCTAGGTTCCCCGGCATAACTAGCTATAGCCTTTTTCTCTTCAAAAATTCTCAACATAACTCGCATTTATGAAAAAAGCCACACACGTTTAAAACCACTGAAGAAATCCTCCCGCCAAAAACTCCGGCTAATTAAAGTTTATCTGCTACGCAGTATGTAAGGAAGTCACCGAAAACAACTTCGGAAGGTTAGAACTGGAAAGGAGCACCATGTGTTGGCACAACATTTCGCAGAGAGGAGTGTTCTCAAATGTGTTGAGTTTTTAGTAAAATAACAAATTTTCGCATGAGTTTTTGATTTCTAAAGCTGTATCCAGACTGACTCGCAAATGGTAACACGCGATGACAACTGGCAGTTGGCACTGACAGCCATTTGGTTGGACGTCCAGTTTTAACTTTCAATATGGCAACTGAATCACGTGTCAGCTGACGCCTTGACAACCGCTTCACGATTGCAATCTTGCAGATTTTGTTCGTTTTTTTGTGTGAAATTGAATAATTCTTGAATGGCAGAGTGATAATTTAAACGCGCAGAGTCCGGTTTTGATAATTAAATTTTTAAAAAATCTCTAAAATGAAAGTTTGGTTATGTTATTTTAAGGCTCAATTTGGTAGCCAGTGCAGATGCGAATTAGCTGCCAAATGGCAGTTCGCGATGCCAGTTTCTAGACGAGCCTCCATTTAGCAGCCACTTTAGATACAGCTTTACATCGGGGTAAAAGCTGCCAGATTCCAGTGAACCATCTCTACACAGTAAGTCTTTTTTCTACTATTTTTTTTTACTAGGATACTTCTAGTGAAGAAAATTAATAGAAATCTAGCGAATCTGAAAAAGTATAACTAGTATCTAAGGATATTTACTAGATTGGCGGTAAAATCAACTGAATCACATAACGAACCTAGAAATCTAGTTACATTTCACTAGTTTTCTAGTAAAACATAACATATTCCTAGAATATCAGTAATTGATACTGGAAATTTATTAAAATCTACTAGAAAGTAGTGTGTAGTTCTAAGTGCATACGTGCATAGTTCGTTCTCGTCTTAGTTATGTAGCTAATGTTTCAACAATTTATCTTTAATCTTTGAACAAACCGGGTGCTTTGCGTTGTGACAAGTGTATTGCCAAGTGTTTGCGAAATTGAGTTTTTAAGGTAAGTAGTGAAAAAGAATTATTGCCTGAAATGGGACACAAAGTAATAAGTCTGTATATATTTTGTTCTCTCTTTCATCATTGCATATTTTGATAAACAAACAAAACAACGCAGCGAAAGAGTGAAACGGCAGACAGAATGGAAACAGCATAGCAGCGACGAAAGCAGCCCAATACGTGGACTATAAGTCTTCATGTAATTTTTGGTGTCGGCATTGTAGTCGGCTGCAGTTACTGCGGGTCTCGCCTAGTGATCATAATTTGGAGAAATATAATGGTAAGTACAATTAATTTTTCTTTTTATTTTTGTAATATACATATGTATGCCAATTTTAAATTTCTCTTCATTTTAATTTAATTTAAATTTCTCTTCATTTTAATTTAATCGTTTTCGTCATGTTATTATTTTCATTTTTAAAACTATACTTAATTTAATAGATGCATTGTCCATATTTTCTTTTCTTTTTAGGGCAGAGTAATGTCAAAGACTGAAGTCCCCAACTCGTGCCAGTAAATCGGAGAATCGCATGGATGTACCTAAGGCTCACTCCATAATAAAATTAGTTATATTTATTGACCCTAACTAATTTCGTACAACAGCCAATAAAAAGGATAACAATAAAATAGATTTTCCCGAATAAGTTATGTTTATTTGTCATTATATTTTCAGATGAATCAGGTTGTTATACGTCAAATATCGTTTTAAACGCGATAAAATGAAGAAAATACTAAAAAATAAAAAACATGCTTTCAGATTTATCTAGATGGTCTAGTAAAATTCAAATGAATCTAGTACGATTCACTAGATTATCTTAAGTACAATTCACTAGAAGTTCTAGTAAATCTGACTGGAACCACTTTTTTTTACTAAAAATCCAGTTTGGCTTTTGAATAGGATTCTAGTTATTTGTCCTAGATATCTATTTATCCACACTAGATTTCTATTAAAAAATTTAACTAGATTTCTAGTAATATTTTTTTCACTAGATTTACAACTAGAAAATCTAGGAGCTAAAATCTAGTTGTGAATTACTGGGTTCTAGTTGAAAAAAACTTACAGTGTATATTTTCGCTCATGAAGGTGGTGAATGACATGCAGCTCGGCGTATATAACAGTGTAGTGTAACAGATGATATAAAAATTTGTTATTAAAACCCTATTTGTTCCCTTAAACTTCCATAAAAAATTGGCTTCGCTATCAAAATCGTTATCACTCTTTGAATATACAGGGTGTCCGGAAACTGCCGCATAAACGCACCGGATTGTGATTCCTCATATGATTTCACTGAAAAAAATCATTTGCTTAAAACATGAAAAAATACAATAAAAAACAGCCAAGGAATAATTTCTCCTGATTTAAGATGTATTTTCTTGTTCCATGAAAAGTTTTTGCTTAATATAATGATTATTTATTTATTTTAAGCAAAAGCTTTTCTTGGAACAAGAAAATACATCTTAAATCAGGAAAAAATCTTCCTTGGCTGTTTTTTATTGTATTTTTTTCTTGTTTTTAGCAAATGATTTTTTCAGTGTTCCAGCAAAAAAAGTTGTACGGAACATACCCCCTTAGCTTTAGCTGCCACATGCTTTTTAAGATTTTTTGAAAAAAAATCATTTTCTTGCACGACTTAAAGCTCAATATCTCCAAAGCTGGATCAGCTAGAATACACTGAAAAAATTGGGCTATCTATAATTAAGAAACTCTTTTCTCGTTTGCAAAATTCCAGAATTTTGTTTGATGTTCATTGTTTCATCAACTTAAAAGATATGCATTGAAGAAATGCTTAAGAGGCTTCCCTTGCATTGTGAAAGGCCCTTACTAAATACTAACTTGGCTATATTTCCGGTTTGGATACAGATATTCAAATGAAAATTCGTAGGCATATTCCCTATGTAATTTTCTAAAAATCCCTAGCAGAATTTTCGGCTTGTTCTGCTATCCGCTTTAATAGGGGGAACTTTTGTGTTTCCGATATTTTCCGCTATATGTCCGCTATATGGCGGAAGGTAAGATAATTGTCACTAGTGTCGATAACAAGAACAAGAAAATTCTTCTTGCGAAGCTGATAGCGTAATGTTCCGAATTTTCATATTTGGAAACATAAAAGGGGCTACACACGATCAAATTCAAATTTTATAAATTTACTGTTATTTACTTTTCCTTAGCAAAAGTCAACAGTCTTAATATTTAACGTATATAAAGCCATACTCACCAATCTTTGTGCAAAGTTTCATATCGATCCCTATAACGGTTTAGAAAAACGGAGGTCGAAAAGGAAGTTTAACTTTGAACGCCAATAACTTTTTTACCGTTACTTGAAACTGGAAAATTTTAACTGATGTGAGATGTACTCGTTTAGTTCTTTGATTTAAATACCCATATGTCAATCTCCGATAAAAACTAAAAAAGTCAACTTTTTTCAAACGTTCGGGACACCCTGTTATCTTCTTCCTACCAACTTCTAAGGTATGTATATGTGCCAAAGACTGTAACCATTCTACACATTCCTACCAAATTTCATGACAATCGGTTGAGCCGTTCGCGAGTTATTTAGTGAACAGACGGACGGACAGACAAAATTTCATAAGGGTTTTTTGAAAAAAAAAAATTTCTAAAAAACCCTAAAAACGGATACCTGGTTGTTAAAATGAAAGCCACAGTGGAGGGTGGAGGCTCTATCATGATGCAGGGTTATTATTGCTTACAATGGCCTTGGCTGCTTAAGTTCAAATCACTGTTTCACTTCAAATTTCACTTCTTTCTTAGAGTTTTTCATCGTAGCTCACTCATTCCTCGGGATTGACATTCGCTTTCTTTCAGACAGCACTAAGATTTGTCTTTGTTTTATTTTATAACATTTTGGTATTTGATAATATACAGTCTACGATATGAAATAAAATTCAATAGCAGCGTATTCAATGTGTAAGCCAGGACTAAAGCTTACCTCTATCGATGCTCAAACCAATCTTCTAAATTCTAATTTTTCTTTATATTTCGAGCCACTGGAGATATTTTTTACTTGAAATTTAAAATAGGGAACTCCTAAATTAGTAAAAATATGTTTTGTGTATCAATTCTTGCCAAAAAAAATGGGTGCAATCAAATATTGTCAACATACTTATGCGGCACCAGAATTACGCCTCCATCTTTTCTCTTTTCTATAGCATGAGAGTGCGAAAGAAGACAGGAAAAATATTGAGCATATTTATTGCTGTCGATAGGTACTTTAATTTCGATTAAAAAAATTTACCGTTATTCGCTTCAGTTAAGCAAACCCATTGTCGGGGCACGAGAGTATGAGATGCCAAAATACATAAATGCTGACCAGTGTCTGCAAGTCCACTAAAATTAGCAATGAGGTCTGAGAGTAAACATATGGCAGATTGCACGAAAATCGAAAGATCAAAATGTATACTCCAATTTTTAAAATTGCAAGCGATTGTCATATACGCCATCAAATCCATCTGACGATCAGAAAACCGTTTATCTGACGATCGATATTGTCTAGCGATTTCGTCGAGAGCTGATTTCGTCAAATCGATATATATGTACATATGAACGGAAAAAGTCGTGTCAATTTCGAATTAGGAGGTCAATTTTATTGGTTTTAGTACAGGACAGAACAGCACAACTTCCATACAAATTTTATTCTTACTATGTGCTTTCCAATATGTCCACTAGAAAAGAATGATCAAGACACGTTAACAAAGAGAGCAATTGGAAGAATCGTCTCATAGGGAAAATTGTAAATTGCTCATCTGAAATGAAGCTCTGCAGGTTGCATTCAAACGTGATCATTTCAGACGTTATTTTACATAAAAGCCCCGATACTAATTTGCCCGCTTACTTATGTTTTGTGACTGCATAAAAACTCCCAAAGAAATATCGAATCGTTCCGTCTAAACGTCGCCTAAGACCTAAATATTTTTAATCTCTAATTGGTATTCGTATAAATTTATTACTATCGCTCTCTGCTTTACAATTTATAATCACCACCTCATATTTAGCGTCAACTAAAAATATGATTAATGTTCTGCAAGCAAAAGCTTCCATTGATTCATAGTTTTATGTTTCCTTTAAATTTCCATTAGCCGTATGGCATGCAATTACCAAAAATACGTTTCGTATCAAACTGTAATTTATCTTTCGTATAGCACGTTTTGCCTAGTTTAAAATGAATCCTTTCTATCATACGCCTGTCCTATGATAATATTATATTTTTATATCCTGCCATTCCGGCCGTTTCGTGAAGAATTACCAATTCGACCGTTTCAAAATTCGAAAAACTGACACAAGGTCGATAATGTTAGTTGGACTTTTGCCAAAACGTTGGAAACAGTTTTCTCCTTAATTTTTTTCTGTCGTTCTGGTGTCATCATAGTGAGTGGGGTGAGAGTCTCGGGTCTCTTTATCCTGCAAATGTCCAAGTCAATGTCGGTTCTACAAGTTGCACGAATGCAATTTTATTGTACGGATTGTATATAAACGTGATGATAGCATTTACGGGTATAGAACTGAATGTAGAAGAGCCGCAACATAGAAAGTGACTGAAATTGGTTGGCAATATATAAACTGACAGTTGAAGTCGTATAACTGAAGACAGCCTTAAATACATGGAATAGAAGGATGCATGAAATATTCATTTTCTGAATTTAAAGAAAAATCGTGAGTTTCGTTCTTAAATGAGAGCCAGGTTGTTGCTGGTAACAACCAAAAAAAAACAGAAATCTTAAAGACGTAAAATTTTCAAACCGACGCCGTTTCCGTGTCACTGAAAATTACAATTCGTCCTTCACCTTTTACTGTTTTTCGTACATATTACATGTTCGTGATTATTTGCGAAATATCCAAATCGCAGTTCCATTAAAATATAAACTTTCACCATTCACGATAATGGCATATTGAAATGAATGTCAAATGTCAATATCCGCATTTTTGTGATTTTTGGCAGGGCTTCTTGAGTTGAAAAAATTGGGGTATGTGTTACGATTCTCAGCTATATCTATATAGGCTTATAAAGGAGTTACATGGACTGAATAATGAATGCCCCAATTTAGATCCGAATTCAATCTACCGAAATAAAATAGAAAATTGAAAAAAAACCTGATTTGGTCCAGTTTTTGAGAAATTTACGCTATTAGGATTTCGACTTTTGATTTCTGATTCCATCCTAACATAGTGATTGCCAGATTAGATGCGTTTTTTTTTATCTAACATTTTATTTCAAAATATAGTCGCTGTAGAGTGAGCCGTAGATAATTATTCGATCTTATATTAGGAGAGAAAGATCTCATTAAGTGTCTTGAAGTTTTACTCTTGTAATAACTACGCTATGAGAGCTGTTTAACTCATATTGCAAATGCTTGTTTATAAGAGTCTCTTATAAGAGTCCTTCCAATATAAAAGAGTTTGATGGATAAGACATGGAATGTACTTTCTATAAATGTAATGATTAACACTATACTCACCAAATGGCGGAATGGTCGGTGCCGTTGATAATGACAACGTTGTAAATTCTGGTCCCAAACTCGACTCGACATTTTCCGTTTCGTCGCATAAAGCACCATTCGTAAAAACGCACAACAAAATCAATAAAACCGGAAAACAAGAACGCGCGGCAGAGAAACGAAACTTTCGAGGTCGCTCGTTAAATGAAAAGGACGAAAGCAACTTGGATGATTGTGATACAAATACGTCTAATGATTGTTGACCGCGCATCATATTCAGAAGGCTTAGACGACCTACGACAAAAATCATGTCCAACAGCCCGGCAAATTCAACTCCGTTCGCTCCTGGTCCACGGCGTGTGTGGACGTTTTTCGTATATTTCTCTCCGTTGTCAAGTGTCTCATCTCGTTTGCCACATAACCCGACCGTTTCGAGCACTTGGCTATCAGGGCTGGCCACCACCCTTCTTCTTTTGCCGTTTGTCTGGCCGACTGTCGCAGGCTGAGCAAGTTCTTTGCTCGATTCGGAACAAATATTATTGATTTCGCTAGATTTGTATTGACTATTGCTAAAAGTGTAGTTATTGTTGCGGTTGCGGTTACTGCTGCTGTTGCAATTGCTAAATGTACTGGAGTTTGTGTTATTAGTATGGCCACCAAAAGAGTCATTCCAATAGCATGAATCGGCTCTGTGGGGCTGTAGAGCCCCAACGTTTTTCATATTTTTTTGTCCAAGTCTTCATCCATTCTTCCGGGTTTTCGGTTTCGGTCGACGACGTTTCTTCTTTCGTTTTGTAATAGTTGACGTTGTTAGCTGGAAGAAAAGGAAATACGAATAAATTGTAAGTTAACAATAAATTGTAGAAGTACAGTCGAAACTCGATAACTCGAACCTCAACAACTCGAATACCTCAATATCTCGAAGAACTCTTCCGGTCCCACGAATTTTCTATGTAAATCTGGGTATTCCAAACTCGATAATTCGATTGAATGTATACATAACTCGAATACAAATTTGGGAAAATCTATAGGCATAAACCTCTGTTACTCGAATAAAATGGTTTGGAAGCCTCTATAACTCGAAGTACAAGGCCAATTTAACATAAAAACCCGGAAAAACAGAAAACCTCCACAACTCGAATTTTAATTGTTGTCGAGCCCTTACTACTCGAACAATTTTACAGTTTACAATAGCGACGTTTTTTTCGTATCGCGTGTAAGTCTGACTCGAAAAAAACGATCGCGGGTAACATCCCGGTTAAGACCAAACAGCTGACATTTGACAGTTTTTGTGCATCTTTGACTCGCTTTCGTCGGCTTATTTTTTAGATGTGGTGGATTTTATCACAAAAGATGATTATTTCTTGGCAAAATCTTTTCTCGTGATTAGAAAAACTCTCACATTTGGTTTGAAAAAACAAATTCCCTCATATTTCCCCTATGCGTCCGCCATCTACATTTGAGCTCTATCCCGTGTAGGGTAGTTGCACGGGTTAACTTTACCTGGGTAAGTGTCATTTTTTTTATATGAAATTCTACCCAAACCTGCACGGGATAAACACAATAAAACGTCCCTATTGAATGCATTTAAGCCTCTAGAACACGAAAGAGAATGTCAATTTACAAACGAAAAAAAAACCAACACAATAACGGAAACCTTTACAACTCGAAATTTAATGTTTTTAGAGTCTCCGCTACTCGAGGAAATTCACCGTTAGAAATTCCGTGTAAAATGCAAGCGGTTTACGGAAGAAAATTGTCATCTTTCAGTTTATGTTTGTCGTTCATTTCTTGTGTCTCAACTTGAGAATTTGTGTTGTTGTTTACAAATCGTCCTGTGAATTTGTCTAGTTTGCTATAATGACTGCAAGATGTATTATATTTTCTTGCAGTCATTATAGCAAACTAGACAAATTCTGTTTCGCATTAAATTCGTTAAAGCTGTAAAAAAACAGAGGATCGCGTACGAAAGCTGAGTTCGCCGCCTAGTTCAAAATTCCAGCAAATACATTGCCAATGATTTTATAAAACAAGGAGAATGTTTCTGTTAAGGTCCAATCGAACGGTACGAAACGGTTCATTTAGGTTTAAAAAAGCCGAATTTCCGAACATTGATAAATGTTTAGTCCAGTCGTTTGAACAATGTAGAAGAAAGAACGTTAGCCTCCGTGACCCACTGTTGAAAGAAAAGCTCTTCATCTCGCCTAGAATTAAATCATCCAGCATTCAGGACCAGTAATGGCTAGTTGAACAACTTCAAAAAGAGGAATTTGATAGTATTCACGATGGTTTCTGGCGATAGTGCAACAGTTGATATAACTGTATGCAACTACTGGAAGGAACAATTTGTTCGTTTGATCCAAGATTATTTACCAGAGGAAATTTATAATGGCGATGAAACAGGACTGTTTTTTCGTTGTACACCAAACAAAACCCTGACTTTTCGGGACGATCCCTGATTTTATGGAAAACAGAGCGAGGAGAGGCTAACCATTCTACTTGCTGTCAATTCAACTGGAACAGAAAAAAGAAATCTCTTGGTAATCCGCAAATATCATGAATCCGCGATGCATGCAGGACGTTAAGTCCCTACCAGTCCATTATGAAGCTAATCAGAAGGCTTGGATGTCGTCTTTAATTTTTTTTTTAAATGGCTGAACGACTCGGATAAGGAGCTGCAAAACAAAAATAAGCGATCATTATTTTTTATTGACAACTGTCCCTTGCACATTATTCGTGACGGATTAGAACGTTTGAAAATTCAACTTCTGCCTCCAAATACAACATCAACATTACAATCATCAAAAAATTTAAGGTATTTTACAGGCAGGAACTCATAAGGAAAATGATAAAAGAATTAGACGGAAATATACAATTGAAACCTATAAATGTTTTCGAGCCAATACGTTTAATCGAAAAAGCCTGGAAGAGCGTAACAGAAGCTACATCAAAGAACTGCTTCAAGCCTGTTGAAATAAGTTACAATAATATAATTGAAGAATTGACTTTATCTTGAGCCATAGATATTGGAAAGACTTCCATCGGAGCATTCGTCGGAGCAGCCGAGTGCTTAGCCACAGACGATTTTCGAACCGAGGAGGACATGTAACTGAACATATAACAGCAGCTATGGCGATTGGAGGATAATGTTGAAGAAGAAGACGAGGACGTAGTTTCAGTACCAAACTCACAATTAATAGCACTCGTAATTGGTGGTTATTTAGAAGGTTATGATGGCGTGAAGGACGAAATGTTCAAACGTTTTGGCGAGAGAAAATCGTTCGGCGTAAGAAACTTGTAAATCAGTTTTCAGTTTCAATATTTTTGAATTTGTATTTTTGTTTTTATTGTTATAAGTTTTGAATTATGTTTTTTAGTTTCCATTAATGTAACTGAGAACTATGTATATTTCAACTAGCTGAGAGAGCTCGCTTCGCTCGCATTATTGGCTTCACTCACAACTTGACACTAATTTGAATGCCAATCAACCTGCTAACTATAATTTCAGGCGCGCACAGAGGGTGGGGCAAAAGGGGCAATTTGCCCCGGGCCCCGCGTTGGAGAGGGCCCCGCAGGGACAGTGGTCTCGTAGTGCGCATACGTCTAAGAAATTATTACACGAATTGATGTCAGATAAATTTTATTTAAATCTCTATTTATCTTGTTTTGCGTTATTCAAAGCATTTCTAGGACCTTATAGGATTTCCCTTCACCTACTTTTGTCAATTAAAATTGCTAAATCTAAAATTGGCACTGATCTTGATATATTTTAGGTGTTGAGATCAACAGCACACTCTGCCGAAATTTATCTAATTAATCGGTATTCTCTTAAAATCTGAGTGTCCTTGAACTATGTGTGTTTTATAGAGAATGATGGATCCCTTTAAATGACTATTTCTTATTTAGTTTCCATAAACTTATATTTATTCAAGTCTCTCTCTGATTGTTGTTAACTCATTGTAGTCTTATCTGTAACTATGCTCTCGATAGCAAAATTTATCAACGTTTTCTACTGGTTTGGTTTTAGACTTTTATTCTCCTATGGATCAGTGCACCCTCGGTCTTAGGAATTTCTATGAAGAGACAAGAATTTCGATTTTTGCAATGCCATCAGCAGTGACGGAACAACTTCACTCTGGGCCTTCCCGCCAACTTCTTGAGTGGCCCCCTACACTGAGAAAAAAAGTAGAGTGAAATCAATCGAAAACACTCTTGAAGGTCGATCCACACTTTTCAGTCATCAGTCACAGTCACTTTCTATACAAGTTAATTGATTGACTGACAATCTGTCAATTTGTATGAGAAATTACTGTGACTGCGACTGATGACTAAAAAGTGTGGATCGATCTTAAACCAAGTATTTTGAAACATGATTTTGACGTTACAGTTTTTCTACTAAAATTAAGAAAATCGTACTTAAAATAACTTTGCTAAGAGCTACTTTGACTCTTTGCATTCTTACATTGAGAATAGCGTTCTTGTTGTAACGTTTATTAAATTAATGATTTCATCAATTGTTTTTTTTTTTTTGATAAAAATGCCCACGCAGCGCAGCATTGACCTCTATAGGTGTTAGTGATGTTGATGATGAAAAGCATAGAAAATTACCTGTGCCTACAATGAGATTCGATCCCGCGAACCTATGATTCGAAGACGAGCGCCCTATCTATCTACCCTAATGCCGCTCTCTCAGGTACCAGCATCCTGGCATCCTGTAGTAGGAACAACATTTATAGAGTTTCCAAGGACAAATGTTCTTTTTCTCAAAGGGGCCACTTTTATTTATATGCCCCGGGCCCCGTAAACCCTCTGTGCGCGCCTGTATAATTTATTGGGATCGACCTCTCGATGATGAAACCAAAGTGTATAATGGAAACAACGCTATAGATTTCCGTCGGGGGGTTAAGCGGTCAAGGTAATACAACAACAACATATGTACTCAACCCCCTGACTGATTGATGAGACTGCACTTGCCCTTCAACTATATTAGCGAGTTATCTCGAAAATCATTAATTTAATAAATTTCTATTAAATATGTCAGCACACTCATTTACTCAGTTTTTCGTGCACTAAAATGTGCGCACGCCACCTACAATGCTCATACTATCCCAGAAACCATCATACATCCAGGTTGACGGTTGTTAATGTAACTTAATTGTAATTAATTGTAACCTTGCTATGCCAACATCCGGGCTGACGGTTATTAGAAAAAAAACCCCATGACCCTTTAGGCAATTTTGTTGCGAATCCGGCGACATCTCAATCGTGTCGTTCCGCCAAAGGATTGCGGAGATATCGACGGATTCCCGAAGTAGTACGAAGTCTATTGTGAAATTGCTGTGACCAACATCAAGGATGTGTGTACGTAAAAACATAGTCACCTTGACTACAATTAACACTGTATTTGATCCAATGACAACTAAAATATTCCCATTAAATTTAAATGTTGTCGATGAAAACTTGATTGCAACAGGTGACTCTCATACAACATTAAATTTCGATATTTAGCACCACTTCCTTCGAGATTTTCAAAAAATTTTTGGTCCATAAACCTTCTCCAACGTAAGACGGATAAAACAAAAAAAGAATCATCCAAATCGGTTCGTGCGTTCTGGAGTTATAGCGTCAGGGAGGAAAACCCGATTTATTTTTATATACAGTCGAACTTCCCATAAGCGGACACCATTGGGGATTGAGATTTTGTCCGCTTATTGGAAGTGTCCGCTTATGAGAATATTTCACAAAGATATAACATTTTATAAAACTTGTTTGGACTGCGCTGCGAATTCATTTAAAACCACTATGACTCATTTCAACCATGTTTTTGCCAATACAATTTTTTTCGAAATGGAGAACACTATTTTTTGTGAATTCTAAATTGACTTGTTCTTGCACTTTTTCTTCAAAAGGCAACCTTTTTTGGATTTTTTTTTATATTTTAAAATAATAGAAAACTGCACGATGAAATGCCGCGACTCCTGAATCTCTAAGAAATTCCACCTACACGGAGAGATAAACCATATTTGTACAGCGATTGCTCAAAATGCAATTCTGTAATGCAAGAATTTCGAATTTTATTTGTGGAACTGTCCGTTTATTAGAGACTTGCTTGTTCAGAAAGGGCATAAAAGTACTGTCCGTGTCCGGTTATGAGAGTGTCCGGCTATGGGAAGCTATTTTTCTAGTAAAATATAAGGAAAAACGTTGGGGAAAATAAAAGTGTCCGTTTATGAGAAATGTCCGGTTATTAGAAGTGTCCGTTTAGGGAAGTTCGACTGTAGTAGATTAATCTCTCCTAAATTTAGTCGTTATATTTTCTTTGTATGCATTTATTATTTAAATTGACTAAATCGTATTTGTATTGACCAGCGTTCCTAATTTTGTGAATTAAATTGATAGCACTTAATTTTGACTTTTTATTTAGGAATTTATTGATATTTCAGGGATAAACTCAATAAGTCGAAGTTTAATTTTTTCAAGGTTCGATATCTCGAATTTTGATAAGTCGAAGTATACATAACTCGAAGGAATTCGTCGGTCCCTTGGGATTCGAGTTATCGAGGTCCGACTGTATATTGTGAATTTGTAGTCTGGGTGGTTGGTGCGTTCAACTTCGAAGCGCAGCCTCGTGGGTTCAAATTTCATTATGAATGGATTCAGTTTACGATGGTTGCGAGTTCACGACCCATGCGACGAACTATGATCTCACTCAGATGTTAAAGCGAGTACCCAAAGGGAGCCCCCAAGCCTTACAGGAACCCTAAAAAAATCAACTGGAAACAATTCGGACATATTTTCAAGAACAAACTTCCAAGACCTCCATATCACTCCACCGGCTCCGTAAAGGAGTTGAACATTGGGCATTAGAAAAGGCCATGACCTTCAAAAGTTCATGCCCCGTGAAGCGTAGCAAGAAAAACCTGCCTCCATGGTGGAATGAGGACCTATCCCAGCTCAGGAAGCTTACTCGCGACATTTTCAATATCTGCAAAAAAACACAAGTTCTGGCAACCATATAAGAACTGTTTGAAAATCTATAAGAAAGCCATCAGGACTGCAAAAGCCCAAGCCTGGGACGAGTTCTACCAATCCTTCGATCACGTCAAGGACTCAGCAAGGATAAGTAAAATCCTATCAAAAGCAACATTTACGTCCTTCATAAATAAAGAGAGAATATGGAATCTGGACGGAATCCACGAATGAGTCTCTCGAATTTCTTCTGAATACGCACTTCCCAGGGTGCAAAAGCGTTTGCACGCCCAGACCAACACTGCATAATGCTGACTCTGTCATTACGGAGGAGAAGGTCTCCTGGGTTATTAATAGCTTTTCATCATGGGCCAGATGGCATACTACCGATCAAGGAAACATTACGCTATCAGCTCCCGCAAGAAGAATTTTCTTGTTCTTCTTATCGACACGAGCGACACTTATCTTGCCGTCCGCCATACAGCGGACACATAGCGGAAAATATCGGAAACACAAAAGTTCTCCCTATGAGAACGGATAGCAGAATAAGTGGGGAACGTAGTTGGTTCCCCACTCGTGGCGACGAGTTCGAGTCGTTTTCATTCCGAAAGCGGGGCATTAAACCGCGAAGGATTTGAGGACCATTAGTTTATCCTCATTCGTATTAAAAACATTGGAGCGTATCACCCTAGACAGACGATTGTAGTTAAACATACTTGAGTTAATGATATTTGAGTTCAAGTATGTTTAACTACATCTAGTGACACACGAGTAAAAAATGCAATTTCATTTCAACTGTCAATGTAAAATAATTCACTAACTAGAGTCCGGATTTCTATGCAACTGCTATGCATTTAGTATACGATTTAGTATACGATTTGCACAAAATTAAACTAAAAAATTTGATATCGAGATAATAAGTAATCCTAGAATAAATACAAGTTCGTATTGGCAAGTATATCCTTGAAAAAAAAAAACAACATTATTTCTTTTGCTATTGTTTTTTATACTTTATTCCAGGAACTAGTGAATTTTGTACTATCGAGTTGTACAATACTATTAGTATAAAATTATATAAAGTAAGTAAAAGTAGTAGTTAACTGGTTCGTTCACTGCGTTATTTTTTCTCTCCACAAGAAGACAGGACTGGCTCCATTTCAATTTGACAGGATTCTTCCTTAATAAGATTAAACAAGAACAAAATTGGTAATTAATGAATAAACGTAGCGATCATTCCTTCTCCAGTTCTACATACATACTTTCACTTCTCACTTCATCTATAAAAATTCTTCACAGTTTTTACTGCATACAAATTTACTTCCTTAAGTTGACAATTAAAAGCGTCGTCCTCCCGTCATTTTTTTCCGTTATACTGAGCTAAAAAGAAATTTTGTTCAATTCAGAATGCTTAGAATTAAATAATTTGTACTTTATTACCTTTTCAAAGTTAAATCTGCCACCATTCAATTTAAATTTAGCATCTACTGACCGGACAAATCAGCTGTTACTTCCAGTTTTCCAATATTTTTTAAGTAGTCGAGACCGGATTACTCGACGAGTAAACATCATTTAATTTTAATGACGTTGTGATAATGATGTTTAAATTTAATTTTTCGAGTATCATAAAGCCAATAAGCACATGACACACGAATTAGTTAAACATAATCAAGAGTTAATTATGTTTATCTAGTGTCGTCTGTCTAGGGTGTATCGTCGACTTCCATATCCGGCAAAGGCTAGAGAACTCAGTACTCTCTAGGTCGCAGCATGCATATGTCAGAGGTCGATCCTCAGAAACGGCTCTCCATGAGGTGGTGCGTAGCATCGAGTACAGCCTTCAATATAAGCAATACACGTTAGCCGCTTTCCTCGACATGGAAGGAGCTTTCAACAATGATCGCATAAAATCCATTCACGATGCCATCATGGACTCTGGAGTGGAGACGGAGCTCTGTAATTGAACAGTGACACTGCTGAGGACTAGATTAATCCATGCAAACTTGGGAAATAGCCATCTGACTAAATTCCTTTGCAGGGGTACACCTCAGGGTGGGGTCATATCTCCGTTACTGTGGCTAATAGTAATCAACAATATCTTAACTAAACTTGATGAGGAAGGTATAAAGGTCGTGGCGTATGCGGATGCCGTAGCGATATTAGTGTCAGGAATGTGTCTGTCCGTGATCAGTCAGATCATGGGGAGAGCCCTTGGGCTGGTGGTTTCGGGAATAACTATGGATGAGGAGTGAGTAAACAGTGGAATACAATTTCTCCCTTTTCACAGATGAATCCAAAATGGACTGTGGTGTGGATGCAGGAGTCTTCTCTGACATACTCAATATCTCTGAATCTTACCGTCTCCCTGATAATGCCAGCAATTTCCAGGCTGAATTGTTTGCAATTATGAAACCATGTCACGGGCTCGGGAGCATACAAGGCAACAAAAACATAGACATCTGTTCAGATACTCAGGTTGCTATCATAGCACTGAAATGCGTATAGGAATATCCGCTAAGCTTGTAAAAAGGGAGTTAGGAAGGCACACAGTCACCCTACTTTGGGTGCCGGGACACAGAAACATACAGGGAAATGAGATTGCAGATGAAGTGACCAAACTAAGGGCAACTCTGGACAGCTCTCTAATCGTAATTGGCGGAACCTTAGAACTTGTGTAAATCAAGCAAGCTATGGCCATCCTATGACCGGAAAAGAACGTGTGAGAAATTTGACTCAACTTGCATTGTCACAGTTGCGATAATGCAAACTTCACTTCACTTCCTATGCGAATGCTCAGGTCTCGCCAGATCCCGTTATCAAACGTTGGAATTTGCGCTTTTTGGCCGCCTAGGGGAGGGGAGTTGCTTCACTTCGTAAATCTCTCTAATTGGCTCTAGGTGTGTCTCCACACTCAAAATTATATTCCTGTAACCTCCATCCTTTAAGTAGCTCAACGGAGTTCTGTAGTCTCAAAATGGCGCTATTCGTGCTATTTAGGCTCTTGGCATGCCTCGCCGTTAGCCACCACTTTTATCAACCACCCAACTCAATCCATTTATGGGGATATATGCAGAGCGAGTTATTGATCTCAACACTTCAAAAGGAAAACGAGACCGAGGCTAATTTCGATCGCGGCCGAAATTTGGATACCCTTCGCTCTCCTCGGGGTAAAATTTTTTTTCGGGCGTACCTACGACTTGTATTCAATCCCCCCCCCCTTCGTTATTTTCCTTCCGTTTTCACAACAGTTCCGTTGCATCGACAAAACAATATTTCTGTGGAGTTTGGAATAAGTGCGAAAATAAAAATATTTAATCTGAAAATTTTATTGGGGGTTGCGGGAGCATGGCCCCATAGTACGATTCCATTTGTTTTGACCTTTTTTGTTGCTTTCACACAAAGTCATATTAATTCAGGGTTTTGTGAAATTGGTGTAAAATATGTTTCTTAGAAGAACCAAAATGGGGGGTTGGGTTTGTATGGCAGCCCCATGACCCCATGGTCCGATTTGATCCATTCTTGCTTTTGTTTCGTGTCATCAATAGAAATTATTTCATAGTAACGAATACTGTAGGCATATATTGTGCTAAATTTGAAATTTAAAAGGTGGAATTTCCAATGAAAGACACAGGTTGCAACATAAACAGAAGTTAGGTTTCCATGAACATATGGTAACATCCTTGTCCGTTACAAGAACAAAAACGACAAATTATGAATGAGAATTTCTTTTACCATATCCACTAGGTAAAAATGCGCAAATATTTTTTTTATACATATTGGCAGCGCGACAAAAACCATTTCATTAACACATATCCCCCACATGTGGGGTGGCTTCACATTAATCGAAATTCAACTACGCACCCCGCGTATATGTACCTTATACCTTACCGCTAGCACACGTCTAGTCATACTGTAGCTCTAGCCTCTTCTACGATAACATCCTAACAATTTTATGGCCAGTACGTTTCTGTTACGATTTTCCTTCTATGTATGCTTTCCTTGAGAGCCACACATAAAAAAGGCAATATACGCCAGCTGTTTCGGTTTTATATAGCACGAAGGGTGCATAATGTCTCTATTTCGTTAGGTTCCTCTATATGCACGTGTTTAAAGAAACTACCGTTGTGAAAAGAAAGAGGGCGGGTGGAAAAAGCACTGACTGTCATTGGAAATTTATGATAATTTCAATTTTAGTCGTACCCACGAGAAGATTAAAGTAAAGAGAGAAATTTACCTGCGAATGAAGGTATTCGGAACTTTATTTTGTCATATATAAATACAACTTGAAAAAATACTATCAGCCAAAAAAAAAAAACATGTTCATCACGATTGTTTGAATACACCATTAGGCAGAGGGTAGTCGATTTTATACAACAAGGACTGTGTTTTAATACAAGATAAAGTAGTCAAGGAGAAATCTTCAGGATCTTTTTTGTGGTAAATAACCGAGTTGATTATAACCTGAAGTCGATCATAACTCCAGCCTTTAAAGCTTTCAAAATTTCTCTTATTTTGACAGATTTTTTTTTTTTTTTTTTGGGTTGGGATTTCGGTTCAACTATACTCACAAAATACCGGCATACAGAGGGATGCGCCCGCAAGACGAGGGTTTTTTAGAATGTTAATGCATAGTGAATATTTTTTGTACATATATTTTATAAGCAATAAATAAGAATTGTGCAAAACATTAATAAAATGCTTCCTGTAAATATATTTTTGGATTGGTCTGATTAAAGGTGGAACAGAATGAAAGGCGCTAGATTTACTATTTACCCAGTTTGTATAAAAGTACTACAAGGCAAATATACAGGCATTTTTCGATTTAAGATTTCCGATGGCCTTTGAGCAAATAGAAACTCAGGTAAACGTAAGGATGGCTTGGCTTTATATGAACTGAATTATTAGCTGTAAATCTACTGTTACTGTCTTTTTAATCAAGGAAAAGCAGCTTATATGAAATGATTCCGTTGTGTCCCCTGACATAAGAGCCCACGCAAGCGCTCCTATGAGTATTGAACAAGTATACTTTTGCAGCTATTCAGGGACACCCTGTTAACTGGGTCCTACAACCTTCAAAAATATTTGAGGCAAAAACTATTACCATTCTATGCGTTGCCATCAAATTTCATGTTCATTGTTTCATCAAGTTAAAAGATATGCATTGAAGAAATGCTTAACCCTCATCCAGCGGGATAGGTACAGGTGTGCCTTTTTCGTTTTTAAAACACCGTAACTTTTTTGCTTTGGGTCCGATCGGTCTGAAATTCTGACATCTCTACGATTTTAGTTTAAAATAAGTATTCCAAATTTCAGAAATGTGTGACCACCCATCCCCAAGTTAGGGAGCAAAATTAATCTTACACCCTTTAACGGCGGCATAGGTACATTTGTACCTTCATATATTTTGTATGAAAGAAAATTTACAAAAGACGAAAATAAAATATTTTTGATGAATGCTCATGCTTAGAGAGACTTATTATAGCATCAATAAGTTGAGAATCGAGTGATGTACAGAAGTATTTGATTTACGATTTTTATTTGTAATGATCAAGGTCCTTGGAGATATCGATCCATAAGGACTAGGCTAACTCATACAGCGGTTTTTGGTTATTTGACATCAATCTGAAGACTTTTACTGGCATACCAAACTTTTTGAAGTATGTAATGGCTTGGGGCAACCAATACAATGTATTACGCCTTCTTTCCCCTCATAACATCTAGTGAAAATTAGGTTTGTAACAAATGCTAAAATTTTGGATGCCAAAATTTTGGATTTTAGCGTTTGATTTTCTATACCACAAATTCCCATAATTTGTATTCCATCACCTAATATCCATCCGAGTTCCTTTTGAAGTTTCAGCTGAAAACCAGCAGAAGCCTCCAACCAAATTTCTAAATGGATGTTTGGGCGGTACATAAACTTGGTTGAATTGTACGTCGGTACCATATGTAGATACCGATAACTGCTATAGAATATGCCACATGTCTTCGGTTTCTTGTTTTAATTTTTCAATCGATCCTTGGATTATGGATTAATTATGTACATATACTGAGAAAATATATTACAATTAACCAACAACGATCACAATTAAAATTTTAGATATTTTTCTACTACAGGAATTGGCCTGAGTTTAGATTTACAAAGAGACTGAAAATTATGCTAGCCGATTCTACTTGCTTGTTGCTTGACAGGACCTTTCTTTCGTATAATAACACATTTACTCATTTCTCCAATATATTTATTGCTTCAAATATTGTTGTTTTATGGAAAATCACGAGAATGTGATAATTATTGACGTTTTTTTTCGTTAGCGATAACGGGTTCTAGTAACAGAATAATATATTTGGGGCAGGGGGGTAAATTTTAACCAAAGACTCCACAATTCGCAATTCAAACATACCAAATTCTTCTAAAATCATTAATGACTTAATTTGAACCGTTTTCTACTTTTCATTTGTAAATCAATTTTAGATTTCGTCAAATTAAAATTCCAAGCAACCCATTTTTTCAATTTTCTTTTTAAAATTTTGCCTATTTTCTAAATTTACCCACTCCAAAATTAAATCCACATAAACCCAACTTCTTAAAACATTCACTTCGGCAAAAACAGTTACTAATTTGTGACTAGTCAACATAATATAACGGTTTTACGGTCAAAATTCATACAAATAGTGAAGATTTTCATACAAAATGTACTAAGGTACAGGTGTACCTTTGCCGCCGGCAAGCGTTGTAAAAATCTGCCGCTGGATGAGGGTTAAGAGGCTTCCCTTGCAATGTGAAAGGCCCTTACTAAATACTTGCTTGGCTATATTTCCGGTTTGGATACAGTTATTCGAATGAAAATTCGTAGACATATTCCCTATATAATTTTCTAAAAACACTTAGCAGAATTTTCATATTTGGAAACCTAAGAGGGGCTACACACGAACAAATTGAAATTTTACAAATTTACTGTTATTTACTTTTCCTTATCAAAAATCAACAGTCTATTTAACGTATATAAGGCCATACTGACCAATCTTTGTGAAAAGTTTCATATCGATCCCTGAACGGTTTAGAAGAACGGAGCTCGAAAAGGAAGTTTAACTTTAAACGCCAATAACTTTTTTACCGTTACTCGAAACTGGAAAATTTCAGCTGATGTGAGATGTACTCGTTTAGATCTTTGATTTAAATACTCATACGTTAATCTCCGATAAAAACTAAAAAAGTCGAATTTTTTCAATCGTTCGAGACGCCCTGTTATCTTCTTCCTACCAACTTCAAAGGTATTTGTGCCAAAGACTGTAACCATTCTACATATTCCTACCAAATTTCATGACAATCGGTTGAGCCGTTCGCGAGTTATTTAGTGAACAGACGGACAGACGGACAGACGGACGGACAAAATCGACTTCATAAGGGTTTTTTGAAAAAAAAAATTCTAAAAAACCCTAAAAACCCATCAGGTGGTAAATTCTTATTAATTATTTTATGGTTTAGTTCCTTTTATTTTAGCACTTATATGAAAGCCGAGACAGTAGGTATAGGTACATATGTGTATATAAAAAGTATTAATATCAAATTTGTAAGTTTATCAACAAATCTGCTCCTGATTAGACTAAGAGTAATGACAATGACAATAGTGGAAGCCACATCACTTTTTTCTGTCTGAAAATTAAAGAACAGACTTAGGAAGTGCTCCGGTGTACCAAGTTTCTTCAACAGAATTGTTTAAAATCTTGCATGAAACCAACATTTCTCCACTAATTGTTAATTCCTGAACCAATTTAGATTATCTCTGCGCAGAAACTAGCTGAATTTTATTGAAGAACGTCAACTGGTTGACATGAATGGTGCATTGCAGAAGATTCGATAAAGAATTGTTACGCATTATTATAGAAACAACTAACCATTTGTAGTGTTCACGAGCAATGTTGACTATATCTGAGGTTGTCCGAGTGGTTAGCGAGTGAGACGGGCGTATACGATAGTCACGGGTTCGATGCTAGCTGCGGGAATTATTTTGCTTTTTTTTTCATTTTTTTCAAACGCGAGAAAATGACAGCAAATGATGATATAAGACACATGAAGTATGCCATTTTCGAAGCATAATTTAGTGCTACAATAAGGTTCTTTCTTTATAAGAAACGGTAAAATTATCGCAACAAAAGTGTTCAATAAATGTATTTTTTCCCCGATATTCATTAATATACGTATCGTTGAACCAGGAAAACTTCCTGAATGTAACATAAATATTCCTCAACATGTTCCTTAATTTTAACGAAATTTCACGTTAAATTTAAAACAAGGAAAATAATCACTAATTTGAAGAAAGAAGTTTTTATTAACTTAATGAACACATATTTTCTTCATGTCAATGTAAATATTCGTGATATTGACGAAGAAAAATATTAACGAATCAGATTTCTTTAATGTGAAGAAACGTGGCGTAAGCCTTTATGAGCGTCTACTTTATCATAACGAAGGGAAGGATAATTTTTTCAGTGCTGGTTTCGATAGTTATAATGCCATTCCGGCCGGAGTCTAATCCAACAAACCTAAAACATGAAAATCTATCCAATCGTTCTCGAGTTAAAAACGGTGTAACTAACACGACTTGCTTTAGTACTATGTATTAGGGATGTAACGGATGTGGTTTAGCGGATGCGGATGCGGATCAATGAAAATGTAAATTTGCGGATGCGAATGCGGATGCGAATGCGGATGCGGATGTCATAAAATTTGCAAATGCGGATGCGGATGCGGATTAGTTAAAAAAATATATGAAATGAATTTTACTAATACCGAAAATCAGATACTATTCAGTTTTCAGGAATATTCGACATGTTAGAAGTAAAAGTACAAAGAAGGGCCAGCTGAGCAAAATGTGCAATCCTTTTGAGTGCTGGACAAAGTCATTAGCTTCATTAAAATGCAGTGTCATACTCGAAAGCCTTTCTTTTAGATTAATTTTTTTCATTTTGGACCTTTTTGAAATAAGCTCCATAACTTTTTAAAGAATGCTATTTCAGCCGTAAAATTTTGTATACGTATTCACAATAAGTTCAAGATCATTTTAAGGTAAACATTGAGTCGCTCCGGTCAAGTACACCCATTATCCCCCCATTTGTATTTGTCAAAACGGCATGTCCATAACTCCCCCCAAAATTGAAGCAGATTGCTAAATTTTGGTTTGTTGCGATTGGTGGTCATAGTCACCCCTCTCACCAAAAATCAGCTCATTCGGATAAAAACTGAGGGTATCTCCCATGCAAAGTGACCCATCAGCAGTTTGTTCTACGTACTACTCATTTTATAATCTGTAGAGAAAGTTGTCTGGGGTCACTAATAATTTGATGTAGTTTTTTTCGTCCTCAGACCATTTTTCTGTAACTCTTGCCGTTTTTGAAATAATCTCAAAAAAACGAAAAAAATGCCCCCCTTTCACCTATTTTTTTAAGGTTACGGACCACCAATCGGTTGGGAGTTTTAATGCCATAATCTGGGGACCATCTCCAACCATAATCAAAAAGAAATTTCAGATGTAGGATTTTTGCCATTCGATGGCCATATTTTGGCCCAATTTTCTTAGACTAATATCTACATGCATTAGATTTGGTTTCTTGCAATCGCTATCAATTCTCTATTCTATGAGTGGTTTAGAATGTAGATGATTAGATGGGAAATTTGTTTTTTATTGATATCCGCATCATATCCGCATCCAAAAATGCGGATTGCGGATGCGGATGAGGATGTCAACATGAGGATGCGGATGCGGATGCGGATGTAGAATTTGATGCGGATTATCCGCAGTTGCGGTGCGGATGCGGATATCCGCAACATCCCTACTATGTATTAGTGCAGTATTCAGGTGATAATCCTAATACATCAGATTGCAAAATGTGGTGGAGACAAATTTTTTTTTGTTTCTTATGTTTTTTTTTTGGTGCTGATCACGAATCCGGAGCTTCCCACCAACATTTCGTTGCGGAACAGGGTCAAAATTTATTTATTTCTACGAAAAACTCTCCATGAATTTGTTAGAGATCACATAATTGCGCGTCCAAAGAGACATAAATATTATAAATCCGTTGAGCGGTATTATTGCAATTGATAATTTAAATTTGCCACTTTTAACATAGTTCCATATTAGGAATAAAATTTTTAGATTTAACGGTTTTTCATTTTTGGTCACAAGAGTTGAATTTTTATTGCACATTATGTATTTTGAGGTGCAGAACCTGAATCCGTAACTTCCCACCAAAATTTCGTTGCAAAACAGGGTCAAAATTGCAAAAAACGCCAAAAAATGGCTATCAATAATTGTAGCTATACCGCTTAACACATTTTAATGATTAATGGCGCGTTGGACCCGCAATTAAGTTTTCTCTAATATTTTCATGGGCAGATTTTCGGAGAAATGTACACTTTCGGAGTTATAAGCAAAAAAAACGGGAAAACTCCGAAAAAAAATTTCGCGATTTTGACCCTGTTCCGCAACGAAATTTTGGTGGGAAGATCCGGATTCGAGCTCAGCATCCCAAAAAACATAAGAAACAAAAAACAAATTTCTCCACCACACTTTGCAATCTAAATCACCGAGTAACTACACTATAAAATAAAAAAAGAATAAGATAAAATATAAGAAAGATATAAGATAAGATAAAGGATTTTTAAAACATGAATGAATGAATGAATTCGTCTTTAATGACTTTTTTGCTGACACCTATCGGAGAAGTTTTTCAGTTTTGAAATGCCAAATGCCGCTGTGACCAGTCTAACTGCAACTTTTACTGCAGAAATTAAGCTTCTAATGTTATACTTCTGTTGACCCACATAAAAAATCCTTTTTTTCTCCGTTTCAAATGACACATATAAATGTTGTTTTTTTTTTTGTCTGTTTACCATTTTTTCTCCACAACGCCTTCCTTTAGGAATTCAGAATAAACCTTTCAAATCAATACAACTCTAAATCGTGACCATTTCAAAATTCGTTTTAGGGATAAAATGGGATCTAAAAATGGTTAGGTCTACATAAAAGGTTTATAGTTTATCTATTAAATTGTTGTTGTGTGTTTGAAGCAGCATTTAAATGAGGATTTAAAAGGACCGCATTCAATCGAAATGGAGATATGTATTTCTATTGAAAATTATTGTTTGTCTTTTCTGTGTGTTTGGGGTCGCGGTCGTTAAAGAGCTTTTGAAAACCCATTTTTCATTCTAAGGAGGGGATAAAAAGAGACACTTTTAATGTAGGTCGAGTCGACATTAAAAATAAAAGTGATTTTAAGCCATATACTGCACTGAATCAAGAATCGAGACTTAAGATAGAAATGTTATGTTAATATAATTGGAAGGAAAATTAACAAGTACGTAAAGCAATACGAGAGTTTATTGTGTATTTTTCACATTTCCTTTCTGAAACTCATAAACCTCTACAGCTGAAGAAGTATCTTCCTTATATCCTACAGACATATAATAAGTATATCCATGAATATTGCAAAACGGTTATTTATCATTCTAAAAGCAAGCCGAATTGCATTGTGTCTTTTTCGTAAAATTCATGTTTTCAACAAAAGTGAAATATGTATTGCCATAAATATAGGGAATGAGTCACTTTCCATAATGGAAGTGAATTCGCGCATGGTGCTTTCGGTTCATCGTCGTCTATGCGAGCTATAGAGTCGAATACAATTTTCCCATGAATATCCGTTTTGGTTTTCCTGTCCATTTTATTCTATCCCAATGTTCGAATATAAAAAAAAAAACAGAACATCGTTGGATACGCACATATTTTTCAATCAATTGATACAACCAATATAGGTAATATTGAATATTTTTTCAATAAATGTACATATCAGTTTTCATTAAAAATTATTGGCTACATATAACTTTTTACTGGCCGAATTATTAATACATACATAGTTTAAGTTATGCATGGTTTTTCAAAATTTCCTATAATGCAATAAAACAGAGCAGGTGGCATTTAATAAAAGAATATTAATAAAATATCAAAATCAACCATACGTACTCATTAATTGATTGATTGATTAAAACTGTGGATCTTTTTAATCCCTGGCTGAGCATACACTCGTCGGCATATGTATTTTGACATCTCGTACGCTCGAGGCCCGAAACTGATTTTGTATAACTGGAGCGAATAACGGTAAATTTCTTATAAGGAAATCAAAATACATAGCAACAGCAATAAATATGCTTAATATTTTGACTGTCCTTTTTCAGGCTCTATTGCTATACAGACGAAAACAGCTTATGTTTTAAATTGCAAGCAGAAAATGAGATAGGTGGCTTGAAAAATGGGATAAAAATCAAAAATTACAAATTGGGTTGGGGCTTTCGTAGAGGTAAACTTTAATCCTTGTTTAAAGGTTGAAGACGCTACAATTGAATTTTTTTTAATCGGTAAACTGTTCATTATTAAACATCAATTTAATAATAGAAAAGAAATAGAAAACTATTCACTCCATTAAGAAATGAAATGTGAATACATATCTCCTACACGTACCACGGTGTTATACACTGCGTTTCACTTGAATAGCACATTCCGTTTTTTCATTGTAATTTGCATATATACCAATATTCTTATGACTTTGCTAGTAGTTTTTTTTTGTCTTCTTTGTGAGGGCTCCCCAAAAGAAAAAATGTGCTCTCGAAATTAACCGTTACATTTTTTCACCAATTTGCTTCAAAAGAGAGCAGATTTTTTGTTCCACTAGAATAGCACAGTTGGGTTTAAGCTTCACATACGTGGTGCACGTGGTCACAATGTCACAATTTTTAGTCGTTTTGAGTATTTTAAATACAATTCGTTGATTTTAAAAAATTTTGGGTCGTGGTAAAGCCTTAACAAGCGAAGAACAAGTTAAAATAAAAACTTACAGGGATTGTGACCTTTCAGTGACTAAAATATAAAAAAAAATTGGAAAAAGCAGAAACGTGATTTACAATTTTATTAAAAATGGTGAAAATTATGAAAAAATATGAAAGGTCGAGTAAGCAGTGTACTCTCTAATGCAGATAAGCAATCTATTTGGCGTGAAGCATCGAATTCACATGATTCTGTGGGCAAAACTCGGTTAAAAGTTGGTCTCAGCGCGAGTAAAACAACTCTATGGCGTGCTAATTCAAAAGCTAAACACCTTAAGCGTCTAAAATTAAAAAAAAAACACCACTTAACCCCGCTCGTAAACAAGCTCGGTTGACTTTTTGTCGTACCAACACGTCAAGGATCAAAGAGTGGTATCGCGTTGTTTTTTCTGATGAGAAGAAATTTAATTTGGAAGGGCCCGACGGATATAACTGTTATTTTTATGATTTAAGGAAGGAGACTCACCAGTTGGACCGTTTGCACAGTCGAGTTGGCGGCGTTATGGTTTGGGGAGCCATATCCTACTTCGGCACTTGTGAACTCCAATTCTTAGACACCACTATGAATGCTAAGTCGTATCAAGGTGTTTTAGAAAAGGCTTTTGCAACATTCGAAAGTCTCTTTGGACCATTGCCGTAAACTTTCCAACACGAGAATGCACCAATACACACTGCCCGTGCCGTAAAGTAGTTTATCGAGTCCAAAAATGTTACTCTTTTGAACTGGCCACCATACTCGCCGGATCTAAACATAATACAAAATGTTTGGGGATGGCTGGTCAGAAAAGTTTATGAGTCTGGCAAACAGTTTTTAACAAAGACTGGCCTAATTGAAGCCATTCAGCAATCATGGGCTACAATATCCGTTGCTTACATCAAAATTTTATACGATTCTTTGCCTAATAGGATCTAGGAGGTTATTTCAAACGGGGGAGGCTCAACCCATTACTAAAATTGCTGATTTTAATTCAAATTGATCTCCACTTGTATTTTGAACAATAATAAGTTATCCTCCCTGCATGAAAAGTTAATTAAAATAAGTTTTAAAAAAAGTGTGCTATTCAAGTGAAACAGAATTTATGTGTTTTTTCATTGGTGTTTTACATTTTTTTTGTTTCTAAGATTACATGTTGGAAAAATTCGAATTGTTTTTATTTCAAATTAAACCTAATTAATCAAATGACAAATAAAAAATACAAAATATCTGTTGTCTTCATTTTTTTAAAGATATTAAGAAAATTAATTTAATGCATAGAGTGTGCTATTCAAGTGAAACGCAGTGTATATACGACAAAGCTTCTGGCACTGGCAGTGTTAAAAAATCAGGCGTTGGGCTCCTATTAACCAGACCAGCTCATAGCAGTCTGATTAGTTGGAAAACAGTTTCTGACAGAATTATGACCACCAAGTTCCGTACTAAAATGAGAAGCATTGCAATAATTCAATGTTTCGTTCCTACTGAACCTGATAGCGTCTAAGGCAGTGGTTCTTAACCTTTTGCACAAGAGGGACCACTTGATCAAACTCGTTAGTTGTTGCGGACCACCAAATTGCAATTGGGATAAGAACGATTCAAATCATGAAATCTTTGGAACACAACTTATTGCTGTCTTGTCAGTAGAGGTTTTCGATTAGAAAAATGTGGAAATAACGCCAAACGGATATTGCTGCTTTTAAGACCATCATCCAGAAAAAGTTGCCTGACAGAGATCGTCTTGCAAAGGACTCTGGGTGTGATTTTGCTAAGTTTGAACGAATTTTAAAACCCTCATTAATTTGCGATAAGGGTGTTGCCCAATATTTCGGTTTGTTTCATCCAGAGATGGCTCATAATATTGAAATCCAGTTTTGTTTATCAGATTATAAAGCCCTTCCTTTCAGTTCTTACTGGAAGAAAAACAATTTTGACATAAGCTCCTATAAATATGGCATTGCTGGCTCATGTTGTACCAATAGAAACCTGTTGGAACCCTACTTAGAAGTACCACCGAAGATCAATAATAGCTTACTTACCTTAATTCAGCAATGTAAATTACCATTATGGTCTGGCCGGAAAATAATATTTATGACCTTAAATACCTGAACTTTTTACCTACAATTATGACAACCCTCAAGTCTATAAAGACACGTAGCTACTCCACATAAAGTGAACATTCATATCAAGCCCTCGGCGTCCTCGATGATTGCACATCGCAATTATTTTGCGTTCGTCACCTAAAATAGAAGCATTTAAAACAAATTTTGACGATATTTCATTTCATCGTAACGGTCAAAATCTCAATGAAAACCGTCTGTCCTGCTCAGTCAAAACGGACTCCCATCCGCTTTCAACCTTCAAGTTAAGATTGAGCTGCGTGAAATTCGAGAATTGTCGTATCGGATTATAAGGAAACCACATCAAAGCCTTCGCGGACCACCTAGAGTCGCCTCAGGGACCACCAGTGGTCCGCGGACCACCGGTTAAGAACCGTTGGTCTAAGGCAATGGACTCTTTTTACGAGCAACTCAACACTATCCAGTGTAAAACACCTAAGGCCAAAATTGTAGTGGTGATGGGAGATTTGAATGCTGGGTAACCGGAATGATAACGGTGAGATGTTTGTAGAGTTCTGCAACTTCCACCGCCTCGTCATAGGAGGAACTATGTTTGAGCATAAGAATTGTCATAAGATCACCTGGACGTCTGTTGATCGTTACCGAACCGAGAATCAAATCGACCAAAGAATGCGTATTCGAAGTGCACTGAGATCGTCCCAAATTCGGCCTCCCAGCCAAATCCTTGGATGTCGGCCGCAAAACTATAGGTCTATGGACGCAACATGGCCGCGGATTGTCGAACGGAAAGAGCTTAGGGTGTGTCTAGCGCCCGCAACAGACGACAATCGTCACAGCATTCGTATCGTTCGAATGCTCGGGACAAAGATTATAGAAGTAAAGATCAACTACTAAGAACAAAATAAAATTTAGAGCAGGATGCACTAAATTTACAAACACATGCAATCCACCAACTGAGAGTTGAAATGGCATGCAATGGGCTTAAAAACTTAATTAGTGCGACAAGGTCCACCATATATAACTATCAGCTGTGGTATGTACGGCAAATGTCAAATCGATGGAATGATCATTAGTATGAGTGACCATCCCATTCATGATGCACAGAAAGTTTCAATGTATGTGTGACATTTTCTATATATTTAGTATTGCCAGATAAAGAAAATTTAAATCGTAATGGAAATGTTACCTGATGAGAATTCGACTCGTTCATATTTTTGACGAAATTGGCGCGCAATGAATTTTGAATTTTAGCATATATTTCTGTCTTTGACTAAAAATAATGATATTCATTTGTGTGATTGTGTGATTCTTACGCTGAAGGCTTAAAGGCCAAAAAAATTTTGTGAATCTCAAAGAAAGTGGCTGTAAATCGAAATTCCATTTTGTATGAGATTCACCTGTTGCAATCAAGTATTCATCGACAACATTTTGAATGTAATCGAATATTGACTTGTCACTGAATGAAATACAGTGTGATGGAAGAAAAAGAATGGGTGCAGCAACAGCAGCAGTTCTTTTGCTGCCAACATGACGTCGCCCATTTAAATTGGATTGGACTGCTTTATCGTTGCTGATGCTGTTGTCGCCATTGTATAATGTATGTTGTCCAGTATAATTCCGATAAATTTTATTCAAGGTGACTACGTTTTCGCATACATATCTACATCCTGGATGTTGGCCACAGCAATTTCACAATCAGCTTCGTACTACTTTAGAAATCCGTCGATATCTCCGCAATCCTATGGCGGATGGACACGATCGAGGTGTCGCCGGACTCGCCACAAAATTGTCTAAAGGGTTGTCGGAACCTCTTTATCGTTCAATGCACAGGGGGGTCAGAGATAACCGTCATCATAGAACCTAGATGTAGGCCACCGTGATTTCACGATCAGCTTCGTACTATGTACTTTGTCAAACGTCGATACTAGTATCTCTGTAATTCTTCGACCGAGCGATACGATTGGGGTGTCGACGGACTCGCCACAAAACAGCATTTCACTTGTGATGTGACTAAAGCTGACATCACTGTGGCCATATGCATGTGCGCTGTTTGTGTAAGAAAATATTTTTTTCGAAATCTGCAAAGACTGTGGTAGATAAAGGGTTACGAATTGGGGGTGTGTTCCTTTTTTGATGAAAATCACGAGATGAATGATTTTCTGATGCGTTTATGCGAGTGAGACTCTATCCACAAACATCAACACGCCATCGATCTCAACAGTTAAACATTTCACGCACTATCCTGAGAAGAATTCTGCACAAAGATCTCGGATTATTTCCTTACAAGGTCCAATTGACTCAGCAATTAAAGTCGCACGACAATCAACTTCGTTATCGCTTCGCAGTTTGGGCCTTGAGCAGTCTGAATCGTTGTCCAGATTTTGGGCGAAAAATTATCTTTTCTGAAGAGGCGCATTTTAGTTTCGGTGGCTACGTTAATATAAAAAATTGCCTCATCTGGGGCTCGGAAAACCCGCACGTTGTTGTCGAGAAGCCAATGCATCCACAGAGAGTGACAGTTTGGTGCGGATTGTGGAGTGGTGTGGTGGCATCATTGGACCATTTTTTTTCCAAAATGAGGCTGATGACAACGTGTCGGTCAACGGTGTGCGTTACCGACTTTCTTTTTACTGAAATTGAAGATATGGATTTGGACGACCTATGGTTTATGGCGCGCCATGCCACACAGCCTATGCCACAATCGATCTTTTACGCACCAAATCGTGTTATCAGCCGTCTTGGCGATGTCAATCGGCCGCATCGGAGCTGCGATTTGACCCCTTTGGACTTTTTCTTGTGGGGAACCGTGAAGGACCGATGTTATGTCAACAAGAAAATTTTTCTTGCGAGAGCTGATAGCGTAATGTTCCCAAAACATCTGTCCAAACTGCGCTCGCGCTCCACACGATGTGGGTCACTTGTTTCAATGCCCAGCTGCGCCCACTGACCTAACCCCTATCTCACTGTGGGAAAACCCTATCGCAGCAGCTATGTTTTTGTCCCTTGACATCACGGACGAAAACATCGACGAACCATAACTCGAATCCACATAATGTAGATGCACAGCGGTTCACACCTTTATGCACCGCTAAAAGAAGAAGAAGTTTGTTCCATCATTAATGGGAGCTTACTTACTTTCTAATAAAGCCATAAGACAAAAAAAATAATTTTGTTAATTTTATTGCATTTTTAAAAAAGAACTTGTAATTGGTCCACCCTGTAGTATGTTTCGGCGAAAGTGACGAAGCACTTGAATTCAGATTTTGTGAAGTGTTACTTTTATGAACCGATATACTTTGGCGTATAGAAAACATCATCATCCAACTCGTCGTCACCCAGTTGCCGTCTCTTATACGTTGGCGTGTCGAATGAAATGGTTTTCTTTCTTTCGTCGCCTGCCGTCGATCGTTTTCTGGGCGTTTGTTGATGGCTCCAATGATGTTGCGTGGATGAGGTGATTCGATCGCCTGACAACTTTCATAGACGGTTGAGAGTTATTGGAGGATGAAATTATGTTGTCTTCGGTGATGACACAGGTTCTCGACGAAATGATTTGTTTTAGTGAGCTTGTTGTGGACGTTTAGAATTCTTCTTATGTTGATGTTCAATCTACGACTTCGCTATGACTGCGACGAAGTACCAGCGATATACGCAGATCCGTCGGGGAGGCTAGTAAGACTGTGGGAGAAATTTTGAGATTTAAACTCTGGTCGTTCATACAAAATTCCACTATGTACTTACAACTACTATTATTCATCGAATTAAAAATTTTCTTCGGCTGAAATCCTTTATCACGCAAACTGATCGGTCCATTTTCGGATATTGCGCGGTGAATACTCTTGAACAAGACTTGCCGAAGTGGTGTGGCTGACACGGGCATTTTTGAACAGGCCCGAGCAATCTGCAATTCCCCTTCGCCTTTGTGTTACTTTTCGTCGAACTGGCACTGTGTGCGGGCGGCACACGATGTAATTTTGCGGCACTGTGTATGGGCGGCACACGATGTAATTTCTCGGCACAAATTCACTGCACTTTTAACATTTCTCGGGCGATTTAAAAGTTCATCGCGACAAACTCATCCTTTTGTGTTGTCTACAACAACTGATTGACATGTTTTGACAACTGTCAAACGACGTCGACCAATGAAAACATCTTATCGAAAATTCGTTAAGTTTGTTTTCTTGGTCATATATTGCCGTCTCGTTTCAGCTCATATTGCTCATTGCAGTTCGGGCGGCATCTCTTTCCTGAAAATTCCGATGCACACGGACGACAAAAATCCCATACATAGGCACAAAGCCTCCGAACAACCCGTTTTCTTATTTTGTAGGCAGTAGTAAGTCTATTATAATTCTTAGTCTATGCTCGGGAAGTCCGACGTAGTGTACGCGCCGTGACAAACGAGTGTATGAAGACTCTCTTCTTGCTACGGCAGAGAAAGTTGCACGAAATTATGATTTGAATAACGTATAAGAAAGAGCACTTCGCTGCAGTTTTAAGTCGAATGACTAAAGGCGAGGTCCCCCCCCCCCCTCATATTGATAATTTAGCTTCCCGTCAAAACGTAGGTATGTATACGGTCAGCTCCCCCAACGAAACAATAAATTGAGGACGCAAATATTGCACTAAAACGTGGCAAGGCTGCGGCTCGACTGGGCTAGAGCCGAACTTTACCAGGCAACACCGGGCTTAACAGGTGTTTATGTGGTGGATACAAGAAAAAACAGATCGAAAGCAAGCCTGCTCTTCATCGATTTAGCTTTCTAAGTGGAGCTTGATTTTCTCCAAGATTATCCTAGCTATTATTTTGGCAACATCGAGAAGCACCTCCAATTATTGCATTTTGTAAGACAACACCGGGTTTAACAGGTGTTTATGTGGTCGATGCAAGAAAAAGACCTACTCTTACAAAATGCAATAATTGGAGGTGCTTCTCGATATTGCCAAAATAATAGCTAGGATAATCTTGGAGAAAATCAAGCTCCACTTAGAAAGCTAAGTCGATGAAGAGCAGGCTTACTTTGATCTGTTTTTTCTTGCATCGACCATATAAACACCTTATACGAATTGTAATTGAGCAATCCGTCGATTATACCTATAGATCTCCGTTGCACATTCTCTTTGTTGATATTGAGAAGGCTTTCGATAGCGTGAACCGAGAATGTATCTGGGCGGCCTTAGGCAAGAGGGGTGTCCCAGAGAAAATAGTGTCTATTATTAGGGCAACATACGTCGGTGCAAAATGCCACGTATTCCATATAGGTAAGGTGTCGGTGGGTTTCAAGTTCATAGCAGGGTCAGGCAGGGTTGCGTCACATATTCTCTGTCTTTTAGTGATTGGTGATGTGCTTCATGTAGCTTTGTCTGTAGAACGTACACGTGGCATTTAATAGACTCTGAAATCCCACTTACAACATTTGGATTATGCTGATGACATTTGCTTACTCTCGCATAAGATCATGGAACAGAGCGAAATGGCTCTAGATCTCGGGAGAGAAAAATGATGTTGGGCTAAAGATTAATACCAGCAAAAGCCAAAATCACCGCCGTCTATATATTAAGGCCGCAATGTAGACTCGTAAACGTCAAATCCGCAGATTAAATTGCATTGCATTGTTGTTGCTTCTCATGACTTCTCATATTGTTGTTTGCCCGTGTCCGACGAACAATTTAAGCAGGATCCATGGCGTCATCGTACAGCTGAATTGCGACCTTGATATATCTAGATGGCGTTGCCAAAATCCTTAGCCTGACTGGAAACCCTATAAGTATCAATGGACAACTTGTAGAGTAGGTAGCGAATTTGTCTAATTAGGTCGTATTGTTTCTGTTGATGGTGGCACTGATCAAGACGGCCGCGACGTTCGCCGCATTACCCATGCCAAGTGTCCTTTCGCCATGTTTTCCAAACTCTAGCAAAGCAGTTATCTCAGATATCAGTGTTCAAACCAAACTTGGGATGTTTCGCTCCCTCATACTTTCAGTGCTCCTGTACGGGAGCAGCACTTGTAAAGTATCCGCTGCAGTTACCAAGAAGCTTCAAACTTTCGTCAACACTTGTCTTCGTCGAATCCTAAGAGTTTTTTGGCCCGAAAAGAATTTCGTATGAAGATCTCCTTTGGCGCACAGACTTGACTCGCAGGCGAAAGTGGCAGTGTATGTTTAAAAGTGTCCATAGGGATGGATATTTAAATTTCACAGAACTTCTGTTTGTTTACACATTTGATCAAGCATAGGTCTTTTCGAGGAGTATGTATAGACGGGTACTATTGTCATTTTTTTGGCGCCAAAGCAGCCTAAAATTCACTACAGATAAGTTTCTCAGTAGATGTACCGTTATAAAGATATTTCTGAAAATGTTTCCCGGAAACCTACCCACAGACAGGGACTTTTTTAGGACCGATTTCTCGTACATCTTATCTAGTAAACAAAGATTCAATTCAATATTATGTAAAAGCTTTCAGAAAATAGTGTGCGTCTTGTCTATACGATAAGATTAACAACCACTAGATAAGATGAACGAGAAATCGGCCCTTGTTATTACAAATTTGTTGTAAACTAGACTTTCAGGTTACATTACCATTAGATGTTCGAAAACAAAATAATTTTATTTGAGACTTTTAGGAAATCTTAAAATTGTTGTCGTGTACGACTTGTCATTTTACGTCTTGAAATCGGTGATAATAAAGATATGATTTTGTTTAATTTATTAAAAAAGAAATATCTTCATTTATATTTGACATTTTTAGCGTTTATAAAACTCTCTATGTAGGAAAGCTTGTATTCCTGAGAGGCGCACATATCGTTATGGAATTTGGGTATGTTGTTAGGAACTTTACGAGATAAAAAATCGACATACACTAGTTTTTAATACGCGTCACCGTTATAAATATGTTATCAAAAAACTGTTCATTTAACCGTTCAACCACGCTTCTCCCACTGGAGAGTTTTGACTTTATATTTGGAACCCAATAGATACAAAATATTACGACATTTCAGTATAAGTTACCATTATGAAGAAATTGACAAAAATCCAAAAAAGTTTGGCGTTTGAACCCACGTGGTACTTAGGAGTCGGCATATCCGTGAAAAATTTTTGCAGTTTCCTTATAGTATTCTACGGGTTACAAAATTCCCAAAAAATATTTTTTTTGTGAACTTTACCGTTATATAAGGTTTCATAAAACCTTTTTAAAAACTCTATTGGGAGATTGCGAATTGATTTTTATACTTTTCTGAAAATTGCAACAGCTACAAGCTTGTCAAACTTTACTTTTCAGTACATGTTACCGTTATGGAGATATGTATTCACATTTGGGGTCTTGTTTCTAAAATCTCGAAAGAAAGGCTCATACAAAAATCCGCAGATTTTTCCCCTCATTTTTCCAAAGTTTGGGTAAATTCAAGTTCAAATTTCCTGAGGAAAATAATAGACTACATACATCTAAGATGATTTTTTTTACAAAATCTTGTATCTTTTGAACGGAAATTTAAGGATGCTATTATGCGTGCTCATGTTCGGTATATCCAGGTCATTGCTGCAAATAGGCTGAAAAGTCCAATTTTGTAGTTTAATTTACCGTCATTAACTGCAGATCGTGGCCTTATACCTGGCCTGGCCTGGTCTGTAAAAAAAAATGAATATCATGCCGCATTTGATATCCTTTTTCGTACTATGCAGTAACTTCAAATTTATGACGAAAATCCTAAAAGTCACGCTGAAAATTGTCGTATTCAAAGAATAAATCGACCCGTATATATACCATTCTGTACAAAATGGTGCAGAAAAACGAAAAAACCGAAAATCATTTTCGCAATTTTTTATAGTGAAAGCCAAAGGAAATGGTGTATATCGCGTTCAAATATGAATGGGTTAATTACGCGGAGAAGGACGAGGGAAATTATTTCTTTTCATAAGCCGCTTTTTGCGGTTGTGCTTGTGTATAGTTATATGGAGGCATAATTGGTACACACCAAAAGGAAAAGAAAAATATTTCGCGTTCGCGATTAAAGAGCTTCCAAACATTTGAACTTTCTCCATTTTTCTATCGTCCAATAAGCCTCATATAATACAGACATGTCATATACGTTGCAACATATTCATGGCATGGATCTATATAGAAAAAAAAAATTATATGTATGGTCATATAAACACATAACCATATGAGACGTAGTCAGGCAAAATATTGGACACACCATTCATACATGTAAGGGACTTAAATGTTGACAGGACACAGACTTTATTTGTTCACACGTTTTCATATCGTTTCTTCGTCGTCTAGTGGGTTTTACGATGTTTGCTATGTTGACCTGTCCCGAGACATCGTACGTACGCCTTCTTGTTTCGACGGTTAACGGTCACGTGCACGACAAAATCGATATACGTTTTCACCCAGGTTGGTCGGTGTTATGGTTTGCAGAATCAATGAGGGACAGCTCTATAGGAAGAGTGAATTTAGGTAGCTTAAATTATATATGACGGGTCGATTCCAACAAAATAAATTGCGGAAAGGTTTTGCTGTACCCTACACAGAATATAAAATGATATGGGAGTCGAAATGATAATAGTTTATTGGAATCCGCATTCTTCAATCAGTATTCTGTCAACAGAATAACTAATTTATCAATCATTTTGGTGCGCTATAAGCTTGTTGGAATAGTTGTACAAACAGCCATACCAACCAATTTCGAAAGTGGATGGGGGCATCCACAACTCGCTTTGAATCGATTAAGAGGCATACCAGAGAAGTTTTAATACATGGGCCTTCCTATCAGCTTAAGTTGCCCATAAATCGATCTACTGTTGAAATCATGAGAGCTCGTCTGCCTCTCAGTAAGCGCATTAAAAAATCATAAATCACAAGAATGTAAAAGTTCTGAACGCAATCGTGCGTAAAAATTCTCAAAATACCCGTAAGCGTCAAGGTGTAAATCCAACGGTGTCAACAAAGTTATGTTTATGATATAATTAACCTCAAACTTTCGCATAACGGGTAGCTTGAACAGCACGAGCACGCGGTGTACATAATATGCGTTATTCATTCCCCATCAAATTGAACTCGTGCGTAATTCCCTTTTAGTTTGTCGTTGCTTGATCCGTACGTCTTTGAAAAAAGGAAAACATTGTGCCAGGGCTGGGAAATCACTCAGTCCAAACAAAAGTGGCTAAAAATGTACATATATCTTCTTCAAATTCACGTTAAAATAAAAAGAAGGTGTAGTGCAACTATGGGGTATATCTCGCCTTTTGCACATAGTATATCCTGTATATGTATTCTCACGTCACTTTGCCAAATCCTTCCGTTCATGTATTTTAGATTATCTGAAAATTGCTTCAAGGTACACTCAACAAAGTTTCACAACTCAGGTAGTTTGAACAAAATGATTTTTGAATAATTCAAAAGTAATTTCAAGTTGATGTTGTTACTTTTTACATTATGCGTTTTTGGTAATTTATATACACACAGTTTCCGCGCGAGGTAAGAGTAGGGGTTGTTGTGTTTGTAATACGGCTAATCCGTATCACATCCAGGAAAAAGTGTCTTCTTTCCATTCTCTGGTAAATTGAGGGATGTTTTCTGTTGTTCTTAGTTTTGTTCTGAGGGTCGCTAGAACTATTGGAGCCTTAGGGCGGAATGCATAGTCCTCACTTATATTTAAGGAATCCTTATTAATTTTACTATTCACAGTCGTTCATAATTTAAAAATAAATTTGCTTGACTTAGTAAAAGTGTAAATTACAAGGTGTAGACTTTCGTGTAAAGCAGTGGTTCCCAAACCGCATTCCCTCGAGGGGAATTGTTAAGGACCACCATTCCGTGGATAGATTAAAAAGTTTTCCAAATTGTTTTCTTACTTATTCAGTTGCTGTCAGATTTTTGTTGATATTTCTGAGCCCTTTAGAGTCGATGCATTTTTCCCCGAGGTACTATAGTTTTTTTAGGCCTTGTAATAATAATATTGTTACACACTTTTTAATCCTGAAAATCCTTTGTGAAATAAAACGCAAAAGTTGGGCGCCTATCGCCCATTTATTTCCGCCTTTCAAATACAATCGCCTATACACCACTAATTAACACACACGTCCGCCTGTTACCGAGTACCGATTAAGAGTGTGAGTGATGCCTAGGCCTGTTCCAAAAACCGGGATCCCGGTACAAAACCGGTGTTCACTTGGTACCGGACCCGATATTCTAAAGTACCGATATCCCGGTTTTTTGGTACCGAGTTAAAAAGAACGATTCATTTCTACCATGAGCCGGTTTTTTCAGGTTTTTTGGTACCGGTTTTTAACCCGGTACTCAAAAAACCGGCTTATGGTTGAAAAAACCGTCGGTACTGAAAAAAAACCTGAGTCGGTTTTTAACCCGGTACTCAAAAAAACCGGCTTATGGTTAAAAAAACCGTCGGTACTGAAAAAAAAACCTGAGTCAGGGAAACTGCTTGTGGTACCGGGTATTGAAAAAAACCGAAACCCGGTACTGAAATCTCGGTACCGAACAGGCCTAGTGATGCCGCCCGCCTGTATCTACTCATCTTCGCCTTTTGTGTCGCCCATCGTATCGCCCTTCGTTCGTCCACCAACTACCAGTGGGAATTAGTGGCGTCGCGTTGCGCCTCGCATTATGATAACACTATGTTGAGGATAAATCAGTCGCACGATGTCTACAGGGTGTCCGGAAACTGCCGCATAAACGCACCGGATTATGATTCCTCAGTTTATTTCCAGCAAAAAAGTTGTACGGAACATACCCCCTCAGCTTAACCCTTTAGCTGCCACAGGCATTTAAAGATTTTTGGAAAAAACATTATCTTGCACGACTTAAAGCCTAATATCTCCAAAGCTAAACCAGCTAGAATAGTGAAATAAAATGATTATTACAGCCAACAAATTTACCTATAAAATAAAACTAACCATACTAAAATCGAATAAGAGGTTTGGTTTTTACAGAGCTTCAAAATCAAATTTGCGTGATTTGACCCAAAAAAAATCTTTTTTCCCATCTCAATTTTCTCCAACTTCTGCCAAGGTGAGGTGCTTGTACGATTCTTTTAAAAATTGGCGCATAGTCTTACAATCATATCTTTCTTACATCATTTTATTCTAGTTCCATTATTTCTAACAGTTTTAGTACCTTAAGTGCAGAAAACTAGGGTTAATTTTGGCTCGATTTCGACATAATTTGAATAGATTTTACCAATTGCAGATCTTTAGGGGCAATGTGAATTGAATTGTATTGAATTCGAGCTAAAATTAACCCTAGTTTTCTACACTTAACGTATAAAAACTGTTAGAAGTAATGAAGCTAGATTAAAATTATGTAAGAAAGATATGATTGTAAGACTATGCGCCAATTTTTAAAAGAATCGTACAAGCACCTCTCCTTGGCAGAAGTTAGAGAAAATTGAGATGGAAAAAAAAAGATTTTTTTTGGGTAAAATTACGCAAATTTGACTTTGAAGCTCTGTAAAAACCAAACCTCGTATCCGATTTTAGTGCGGTTAGTTTTATTTTATAGGTAAATTTGTTGACTGTAATACTCATTTTATTTCACAATTCTAGCTGGTCTAGCTTTGGAGATATTAGGCTTTAAGTCGTGCAAGAAAATGATTTTTTTTAAATCTTTAAATGCCTGTGGCAGCTAAAGGGTTAAGCTGAGGGGGTATGTTCCATACAACTTTTTGGCTGGAAATCACATGAGGAATCACAATCCGGTGCGTTTATGCGGCAGTTTCCGGACACCCTGTATACAGTACGGCGATTCGGTACCATTCAACCAAGTGGGCGTAATTCTTTGCGATGGATAGATTGAAGCGTTGTCGGTATTCAGGAGAATTTTCTTGCCGCTCTAAGGTTGGATCACTTTATAGCGCACCGAATTTACCCAATAAATCACTATCGTATTGTCCATGGTTCTTCTCCATTTGCAAAAAAACAAAATGTATGCGTCGCCTGCATGTCCCATCAACATGTCCTAGAAGGTGATTCGATTTGAAGACATGTTTCGTCAACAGAAAAGGCGTCATTTTAAATCGCAGCTTCAGCTTAGTAAATTTCGTTGTTTGTTTTCAAACAATTTGGAAAATTAACCCTTTGCTAGATACTAATAATGTGATTGAAAAATCAGGAGGCGCCCTAAGCTCCTCGCCAAATATTAACGAATAGCCAGGACTTTCTATCAGCACGTGGAAAAAATATAAAAATTACAAGAAAAAAGGCAAAAGGAAAAGCCTGCCAAATTGCACATTTTTTTCTCTTTAGAACCAATCTAAAATAGAAAACCAATATTTATCTGTTCGATCGTCACTATAGGAAGTAATTATAGTTTTTTTTTTTTTTTTGATGTTTGGGTTTCATGATTTTTATACTCTTCGCTTATTAAGCGTAAAGGGTATACATATTAACTTTGTCATGAAGTTTGTAACGCATTGAAGGAAGCATCTCCGACCATATAAAATATGTATATATATGATCAGCGTGACGAGCTGAGTCGATTGGACCATGTCCGTCTGTCCGTCTGTCCGTCTGTCTGTCTGTCTGTCTGTTGCGACGCGTTTTACTCAGCCAATTCAAAAGCTATGAAGCTGAAATTTTGCACAAATGCTTCTTTTTGCTGCAGGCAGTTTGTATGTTTGAATCGGTCAAATCGGATAATGGGGTCATGGGGCTGCCATACAAACCCAACTCCCTAAATTAGATTCTTCTAAGAAAAACTTTTTTATTTGTGTACGAATTTCAACCAAATTTCACTCAAATATGTTCCTATTGACAACACAAAACATATGTCAGAATGAATCAAATCGGACCATGGGGTCATGGGGCTGCCATACAAACCTAACCCTCCAAATCAGGCTCTTCTAAGAAAAACTTTTTTATTTTTGCACGAATTTCAACCAAATTTCACACAAATGTGTTTCTATTGACAACACGAAACATATGTCAGAATGGATCAAATCGGACCATGGGGTCATGGGGCTGCCATACAAACCTAACCCCCCACATTAGGTTCTTCTAAGAAAAACTTTTTTATTTGTGCACAAAAATCAACTAAATTTCACCCAAATGTGTTTCTATCGATGACACAAAACATATGTAAGAATGGATCAAGTCGGGCCATGGGGTCATGGGGCTGCCATACAAACCCAACACCCTTATTTTGGTTCTTCTAAGAAACATTTATACACCAATTTCACAACACCTTGAATTAATGTGTCTTTATCAAAGCAACTAAAAAGGTCAAAACAAATGGAATCGTACTATGGGGCAATGTTCTCGTATCCCCCCATAAAATTTTCTGAGTAAATATTTTTACTTGCCAGCTTATTCCAACCAAACCCCACACAAATATTGTTTTGCCGACGCAACGGAACTTTTGTGAATACAGAAGGAAAAGAATAGAGGGGGGGATTAAATACAAGTCGTAGGTACGCCCGAAAAAACTTTTAGCCGAAGGGGAGCGAAGGGTATCCAAATTTCGGCCGCGCCCGAAATTAGCCTCGGTCTCGTTTCAACTAAAATCAGTATACTAAAATATTCTGTGGAGAGCGTGGGTAGTCCCTTCGTGGTCATCAGGATTCCGGCGCTTTACTAAGAGAAGAGAAACGATTATAATGCACCGAAACAGAGAGACGGGAATTTTAAGGCACTTCTCCGCTATGCTTGCAAATCTGGCGACACTCTGCTGGAAAACCAGCTGAAAAACGGATCTAAGAACACTATGTATACTAGTCCAAAAGTTCAGAATGTTATAATTAGTGCGTGTTTCTCTATAATTACTGTTAAAATAGTTGCTAAGGTTAACAAGGCAGGCGCCTTTACAGTCCTTGCTGATGAGACAACCGACAGAAGTGGTGTTGAGCAGCTTACCTTATGTGTTAGATATGTTTTTGAAAATACTTTGCATGAAGAATTTTTAGCGTTTATTGATGTCTGGGGAAGGCCTTGGTGCTGCAATTGTTAAGGCCAAGGGTCTCAGAGATGTAGGAATAGAAACTCGAAATATGTGCGGGCAAGGTTATGATGGTGGGAGTAATATGAAAGGAAAATTAGGGGCGCACAGTCTTTCGTCAAGCAACTTGCAGAAGCCCCTCTAGCTCTATTCTTACTTACATTTTGAGTCTCATACTTTTAATTTAGCAGTATCCAGTGCATGTGACATCAGGAAAATCAGCCATTGCTTAGCAATTTTTAATTCTATTCAAGTTTTCTTGAACACCCCGTAACGAAAAAAAAACCCTCCGAAAAGCCACTGACGAGGCAATGACTTTGACGATGGTGAATCTCGAGTTCGAGGACTTATCCCATATAATCCCATAAGATTTATTGGCCTGGGATCTGGGAACAGCTCGGCCCCATCCTGACCTCTCTGTCGGTGATAAGGGAATGGGATGGTAAGGAAACTGCTGCCGATGCTAAATCCAAATATAATTCTTGTTTGTCTTCCCATTTCTCGTTGCGTTGCGGTGTATCGTTCCTATTTTCGCTATGTGTCAACCTATAACCTGGCAGCTGCAATCGAAAACTATGGGTCTCAGCAAGTCCGTGCTGATTGCAGAAGGTGCCGTAAAAACCTTGCAGAGAATGCGAGCCAAAGCGAGCCAATGCGATCACAAGCTTGAGCCAAATTTTCAATGAAGTTCAATCTCTCTGCGCCACATATGGCTTAGAAATTACTATGCCACGAACGACCGGTCGTCAGACGCACTGAAACAAAGTCCCAGCTGATAACGCTGAAGATTTTTACAGACGATCAGTGTATTTGCCATTTCTGCCTTTAGCAATAGTCGAAATTCAAGAACAGCTCACAGCCCATCACACTGTATCGTCATGCTTCAATTCTCCCGGGAGAAGGGCTTGTTACAGATGGCAAACAATTATCGGAGCAGTGCCTAAAAGAAGGTAAAGTTCTGTTCGAAACCTACGAATCTGCAGGTTTCTTGAAACTTAACTCTACTCATCTAGGAAAATAAAGACAAATTTCGTAGGAATTAGATAGTTTAACATAAAAACAATGAAAGCAAAGCTAAATACGTATGCTAATTCGCCCTACTCTCCTTCCCGTGTAAGAAAATTTCATATCACACTGCCTTATCATACCACTGCCATCTTAGGCATTCCTCCCAACATGTATACAAATTGACCGAAGTCTCCGGTGTGCAAGGCACGAAAAGAAATTTATTTAATAGCCTTCTCGTAAGGATCAACTCAGTTGTTTGTTGGAGGCAAAATCACGACTTAGTTCCTAAGAAAAATAATGATTTCTCTTGATTTTCACTTAAAACGACACTCATATTCGCAGACCCATTCGGAAACCAATGGAAAAAATGTGAAATAAATGCAATTTCAACCGTCCCATCATTTTCCGTTGCCCTACTTTTTAAGCTAATAAACTGTTTTGTAGTGGCCTTCGGAATAGCAGAAAAGATTTTTGGCAGCACCTTCCCTGTGATGGTCATTTTCCGTCTGTTATTTTTTTCAATACGCAGGATCGCCAATGATACTGTACACTGTACACGCCAAAACAAAAATAGGCTTTGCGTATTAAAAAAAAATATTTTTTTATTTTTTATTTAAATTTAATAAAAAAATTATTAACGATATCAATGGTAGTTCCACTTGATGGACCCAAGGTCAGAGGCAGACCAAAGAACACCTGGATGTGTCAAATGAAAAAGCGACAACAACGCATTGGTCTCGTCGCGTCGGTGACAAGATCCAAGTTAGAGCTGCCTGTAGAAATATGCTGAGATATTACCGCCAAAATGAGCTAACCCGCAGGCCGAGCAACGCGAAGCCCTGGAGCGGTATAAAGAACGAGGCAAGGAATAAGAAGAAGAAGAAAAAAAAATTAACTCAGTCTGAGTTTTAAAAAAAGCTAAATCGACAGTACCGATTTTTTGCAGCACAACTTTGAAGTCGAATTTTCATACAAAAATCCGCTAATGTGAGGACCATAGGAACATAATTGAATTTTCGTGAAAATAAAGAAATAATTGTGCAAAATGTTGAGTATTTAATGCTTTAAAAGCCTGCCAAAATTGAATGACTTTAAGTAAAATTAGTTTGTTCTCCCATGGATGGATGGATGGATGGATATGGCGCTAAGATAGGTTGGGCTGGTTGCGCCCAATTTTGCAGCCTACTGGCTTATTGTATTTCCCATCTAAGCGAGAAAGTTTCAGGTTATAAGCTCTGTCCTTCGTATGAGGCGTAGAAGAAAGTTAACCAGGTTTACTTTGGGTGCACCCATTCTGGTAGTTTGAGCCCCAAATAAATTTTGTCTCCAGCTCATAAGAGCGGGGCATTCGAAAATAACGTGCGAGGCTGATTCCTCGTCTTCGTTGCAGAGGCGGCATAGTGGGTCTTGTGTGTAGATCCCTATTGTATGCAGATGTTTCCGCAGGGTACAATGACCGGTTATAAGGCCTGTCACTGCCCTGAGGTTCGTTTTACTTAGACTGAGGGCTACGGTGCAGCTGGTATGCCAGTTAAATTCCAGCATACGCTTGCTGTGCCTAAGCCTAAGCGAGTCTCCATCGATTTTGGAATTTATCCTCGGTCCATCGTCTAGCAACGGTTCTGGCAGTAGATTTACTGACTCCGATTGCAGGTTCAGGACCAGTTAATGGTAGTTCGGAACCCTCTCTTGCAAAGGCATCCGCTTTCTCATTTGCTTCAATCCCCTTATGTCCTTTCACCAATTTCAGAGTTACTTTGTTTCGGGTAGCTAGGTTTTTGAGATTTTCTTGGCATTCCCAAACCAACTTAGAGGTTGTTTTGGGACTTGCAATGGCTTTTATAGCAGCTTGACTGTCGGAGAGAATATATATGGTCTTATTGGTATATCCCTTTCGAGTACTCTCCCCTGCTGCAAGGTTTATGGCTATAAGTTCTGCCTGGAAGACAGTTGTATATTGACCTAGGGGTTTGGAGATACTATATTTGTTGGTTTTAGTGTAAACTCCTGCCGCTGTCCCTTCGTCTGTCTTCGACCCATCCGTATACCACACGATGTGATTTGATAGATGGTTGTTGTTCCATTTACTCCAGTCTTCCCTAACCGTTAAAGTTTGGATATTGGAGTCGATGGTGTACATGGCCGGGGTGTAGTCGCTGCCCATATCTAGGATTGGGTTTGCAATGATTTCTGTAATCGTACAGTGTCCTACCCTTTGTGGTGTGCACATTTTCGATGATTGGACTTTGTACGCTGCGAGTCTTGCCTCTTCTGTGATTGTGAGGTCCAGTGGTGGCAGGTATAGTAGTTTCTCTAGAGTTAAAGTTGGTGCACTGCGCATGGCGCCGGTTATACTTGCGCAGGTCAGTCTCTGTACTGATCCCAACTTTGCTGCTGCTGTTTTTTGCTTGATTTTAGTCCACCAGACTATCGAGCCATAGGTCTGGCGGGGTTTGACCACAGCTTCGTAGATCCAGATGTATCGTGGTTTTAACCCCCACGTTTTCCCTTTGACAATTTTTTTTGTTTTGCAGCTGCTTGTTCCACGTGAGTTTGTTATCAAGGGTGATTCCTAGATATTTTACCTCCGTGGTAAACTGCAGTTGTTGGTTAAATCATGTTGGAGCGTTGGGCCCTTCCAAGTTGTGTTTGCGACTGACGGCTATAAGTGTTATTTTGGCGGGATTGACCGATAGGCCTACCCTCCTACACCAATCCTCCACTTGGGTTAGGGCTTGTTGCATGAGTTCAGAAAGAACTCTTGGAAGCCAGTGTTATTTAGCTGGACCAGTAGGCTGTCCACTACAAAGTTCCACAGGAGGGGGAAAGTATACCCCCCTGTGGGCACCCTTTGAGGACAGCTGTATACATGGTTTCACTGAATAATTTTCCAAGTACTTGTCGTCCTTGAAGCATTGATTTTATCCACCGACATAGGGTGTTTTGAACTGCATGACTCGGGGGCCGTGTACAGGAGACTCAAAGGAAGTTTTGTCGATGGCCCCCTCTATATCTAGGAAGGCCGCGAGCCCTATTTCTTTGATTTCTAGTGTGGTCTCAATCTCCCCAACTAAATGATGTAGTACTGATTCACATGATTTCCCTGTCTGATAGGCATGTTGGTTTTGGTACAACGGGAAAAGCGACAGGCACCTAGCCCTGATATGTTTATCGACGAGCTTTTCCAATGACTTAAATAGGAAGGAGGTTAGACTTATTGGTCTATACGATTTCGCTAGGGTTTGGTCACGCCCCGGCTTTGCCAGAAATGCTACGTTTACCTGCTTCCAAGTGATTGGAATGTATCCTAATGACTCGTATGACTTGCTAATTTTTACACATTTTGTAGTCAAAATGTTCCGTACATCCGAGGGCATTATTGTTCTCTAAAGCATTTCGATTTAAGACAAATATTTTTTAATATTTACTACAAGTCGCAGCGCGTTATTCCTCTCTTATTACAAAAGACGAATTTTAGCTGAGCGATTTACCTATTTAGGAAATATGTTGGAAAAGCAGCAATTTCATTATAATTCATTTGTCTGCAAAGAATTGAGTTTGTCAAATTTCTTCTGATTCGTTAGACGTTTGTGTTAGCGGTTTGGTTTCACTACTCACATCGTTAAGGTATTGTCTGAATAAACAAAGTGGAAGTGACGACTTTATTAAATTTGCGATATGTACTGGAAACAATTAGGTGCTTTTAATTAATTAATATAAGTTTTCCGTTGCATAATCAAATGTATACCGCGTGTTCACAACATCTTCCTCGAGTTTAGCTTATCTGAACTCAATTTGCAATTTCCACTATTGCGGTTGCAAGAAGCATAATGTGAGATTACCATATCCTGAAAGGAAGCAATATTTGCATAAGAGTTCATAGTACCTTCACTTCACTCCTCATCACCCAGCTGTTATAATAATTCATAACTCCAAGGTACACTAACGTGCAAGCTTGCTGGAATTCTAATGCTCTTGACTTGACTAAAACGAAAGCAGCGCTCTAGGCTTCATTAACCATATACTGCATAGTTCTGCATGTAAAATCTCCTGCCAGCGAGCACTTCAAATTGTGCTTCGCATTTACATTTTAGGGTTTCTTATAGATTTCGATACTTCGACTCGTAGTACACTCAAAATATTTTCGAGTCGCATTCAGTGCTCCAAATAGAAAAAAAAATACAGTAAGGGTAATTTTAGCTATTATGGAATCAGTATAGTGCCAGGAGTCTAAAACCCATTTTGCTAGGAAAAATTTTGATCGGAAAGGTCCTCGAAAGGACATCTCATTGTTTCCCTATTTAGAGAACGCACAACGGAGTTAAATGTGTATTAATGAAAAACTGTGAGAATTCTTCGCAATTAAGGGCGGAATTCATAGTCCTCACTTCTACTTAAGGGAAACCTTAAGGGACTAACGCTATTCATAGTCACTCAATAAGCAAACGCTTAAGGGTTTCCTAAAGGGTTCCCTTATTCGTTAAGGTTCATATCTAGTAACCTTATATGAACTCATATAATTTGTTGACATATCCTTATTCAAACACTGAAATTTTTTAAAAATTTTGAATTTTGAACTACATGATATTTTTTTATATTTTACAAGCTGTGAGAGCTCGCTTCACTCGCTCTCCCATCTTGGGTTCGCTGCGCTCGCGCTAACAAATCGAATAAAATTGAAATGCTACATTTAATTTTGTGAAATGCGCCACAGAGTTCAGGAGGTGTAGACAAAAATTGGAGAAGATAATCTGCATTAATAATTTTACTATTGGACACTTTTCCAGATGTATCTCCTATTGAGGGTGGAACTCGTTTAGGTGGGTGGTTGTGGAACTTACACATATCCGCTATTCTAAAGTGACCAGACTCCAGAAGACCCAACGCTGTACACATACTTACTCGGCCATACTACCTCCAACAAAGGGTAAAATCACACAAAGTTGACTTTGAAGCTCTGTAAAAACAAAACCCCTTATCCGATTTTATTGCGGTTAGTTTTATTTTTTAGGTAAATTTGTTGGCTGTAATTATCATCTTATTTCGCTATTCTAGCTTGCTTTGGAGATATTGAGCTTTAAGTCGTGCAAGAAAATTATTTTTTTCGAAAATCTTCAAATGGCGGTGGCAGCTAAACGATTAAGCATTGGGGTTATGTTTCGTACAACTTTTTTGCTGGAAATCACATGATGCTTAATCACAATCCGGTGCGTTTATGCGGCAGTATCCGGACACCGTTTATAGTTCTTAGTTCTTCTTCCTAAGTTGCTTTGTCGCCTGTCGGGATTAAGCTACCACGTATCATTCAGGAGTCTCTAGTGGCTAATCCGACAAAAGGAGGAGAAAGTGGACTGTTCTCTTAATGAATTTTCCTTTAATTCTTATTGCTCATCGAAGGTGAAAGTGCTTCAGGTTAGCGGACGGGGAGGAATTCACTGAAATACACTAAGGCCCGTGTTTATGAACATTCCTTAACTCAAGGAGACCTTTAGTCAAGGAGACCGAAATTCAATAAATTAAATGTCATTTTCCATACTTTTTCATAGATATCACTTATATTCACGACTCAATGCATCCTTGATTTAAGGAGAAACTCAAGAAGACCTTGAATTTTTCTATAGTCAACCTCACTTGAAGTCAGCTACCTTCCTTGAAATACAATATTTCAAGTCTATTGAAAATTTAAGGTCTCCTTGAGTTTCGCCTTAAATCAAAGATGCATTGACCCCTGAATATAAATGATTTCTATGAAAAAGTATGAGAAATGAGATTTAATTTATTGAATTTCGGAATCCTTGACTCAAGGTTTCTTTGAGTTAAGGAATGTTCATTAATACGGGCCTAAGTCCTTAAAAAAAATACTGCCAAAAGCTGGGAAAAAAGAACTGCTAATATTTTTCATGGGCTTTACGACGAAGGGTACTGAAAGGGTGAAATGGTGGAGTGAGGTGGCGATAATTTAATTAAGTACGATATTTTGATCAACACACATACAGAAAAGATGAAAAAAAAACGGTTTTCACAATGTTTTTCGAGGCCAATTTTTCAGAGGATTCAATGCGTATTTAGCGTATAGAGCCCCATCCGGTAGGGAAAGTTTATTTTTGGAGTAGAGTCCATTTGGCGTAGCAATCTGCTTATCCGTTCATGAGATAAATGCGCAAATGGGTAAAAAAGAACCGTCTCCATAATTTAGTTCATTGTGAATTTTGTGCTTGTTTTAATTCCGCTATTCGGGGTGAACTCTATTTCTACATACACCTCTATCTTGTAGTTTTGAAAAAACTGTTTTCATAATTTTGCTTATTGTGAATGTTTTCAATAGAGACATTCTGATTGTAGACAAATCCGGTGGAATCAATTTACTGAAATAGTGCAATTCGTTCAAGAAATACAGAAAAAATTATGTGAAAAAGGACAGTCTTCATAATTGTGCTTATTGTTGAATAGAGACATTCTGATTGTAGATAAATCCGGTGGAATCAATTTACTGAAATACTGCAATTCGTTCAAGAAATACAAAACAAAATTATGTGAAAAAGGACAGTCTTCATAATTTTGCTTATTGTGAATTTTCCCGAAGCTTTCAATACTTATTCTGCTATTCGGGAAAATCTTCGAAAATCCGCTAGCATGTTCAAGCCATTCAGACAGAAGAACTCATTATGAATTGCGACACAGGGTTCAAAGAAAAATCATTAAATTATTAACCCCTTAACAACCAAGGTTCCTATAGTAGCATGACTTAGTTTTTTTTTTTTAAGAAATGGGAAAAATCACTTTGATCAATAACCACCCGCGCAGAAGACCGATATGTGAGACTTTGTGCGCGACGGGATCGTACCATTAGTGCTCGTGGACTACAAAGTAGGCTATTAAGGACGACTGGAACCATTGTTATCCCTCAAACAATCAGAAATCGTTTGCACGAAGACTAACAGCGGCTAAGGAGACGTGTTACCAGAACACAACTGACTTGGACGTATCGTACGAATCGTTTAAGATTTGCTCGTCGACATATCCAATAGGACATGCAACAATGGCGCAAGGAGCTCTTCTCGGAGTGGAACGTAAAAAATTTTAGTGACGACCGACGCATAAGAGTCTGGCGGAGAACCGGAGAAGCATTTTTAGATCCTTGCATCAATCAAATTGAGAGGCAAGGCGGCTTCAGTGTGATGGTCTGGGCCGGAATTGGCTTGCAAGGCAAAACTGACCTTATTATCCTAAATAACGGGACAATTAGGTCCGAAAGTTATATTGGAAGGATTGTTAGGCCACATATCATTCCTATTTCACAACAGGCGTCGGATGGTTTTATCCTCATGCAGGATAATGCAAGACCACATACTGCCCGGGCGACAATGTCTGTTTTCGAGGAAGTCATGGGGTTGCCTGCCAACGGTCCGGACCTAAATCCAATAGAACATCTTTGGGATCAATTAAAACGCCAGATGCGGACAGCTGAAGAGGATATACACAATCAGCAACGGCTGATTCAATTGCTAAAAATGTGTTGGGACGTGATATTGAAAGAAAGCGTCGATCGGATCGATTGAAAGCGTTCCGTCCAAGCTTCGAGACTGCATATCAAAAAATCGAGGCCATACTCGATACTAAAAAAACAAAGAATCAATTTTTTTTTACAGATTAGACATACAAATAAATTATTATTGTTACGATTACATGACCGCAAAAAGTAAGCAATCCAAAAAAATGCTAAAAAAAAGTGTAACTTTTGGTCAAAATTCAATAAAATTCATTATATATGTATTTAATGAAAAATATATTGTTTTATTAAATTAGACCAACAAAACTATGATTTTCCTTTTCAACAGAAAAATAATTAGAAAATTATTAGTGGCCCTTATTATGTTTTGAGCAGTATATAAGTGATGTCAATGAATACGAAGCTCCCTTAAAGGCTCACTTATATAGAGAAATCCCTTATTTCTTAAGGGAATTAATTATGATTTAAGTGGGGACTATGAATTCCGCCCTAAATAAATAATAAAGTTGTGTCCTTTTTGGGACACATTTTTCATTGGTCTCAGCAAAATGTATGAAATGGAACCTTAAAAAGTGAAGGAAATGGTGGCAGTTTGGTATAGCCATAAATCTCCGATTAAATTCAGTAGATTGGAGTAACATTTTAAACAATCTGAGCTGTGACATGGCTGTATCTAAATTTTATAATATACTGTATAATATAATCTACGAACTTGTTCCATTAAGGATTTCTAAAACACGAAAGGGTCCTATTTGGTTTACGCCTTTGATCTTTAAGATGTTGCGGAGGAAAAGTCGTGCCCGTGCGCGCTTTAAAAGGTCCCAACTTGCATCCGATCTACTAATTTTTCGCGCCATCCGAAATAAAACCAAAAAACTTATTGACAGTGCACGATCAGCCTGCTTTCTTAGTATTGAGGATAGTGTCAATAACCAAGAAAGCAAGCTTTTTTGGTCGTACATCCGGAACGCGCGCTCTTCGAATTCTCTCCCTTCGCGATTATCCTTTGGCGATCTTACTGCTACTACAGACGAGGATATCTGCGAGCTGTTTGCTAAATTTTTTTCAAGCACGTTTATTAGAACTTCTAATCCTTCGCCATTTTCTATTGACCAAGACATATCATTTCAGGTCCCGTCCATTTTGCCCTCCAATGTTGATCTTATAATAAGATCGCTTAGCGTAAACTCCTCCCCAGGGCCCGATGGGATTCCGAACTTTTTTTTGAAACAGACAAACAGTGCGATTGTTTTTCCTCTTGCTATTCTTTTCAATAAGAGTGTACAAGAAGGAATTTTTCCGCAACAATGGAAGACCTCTCATGTCGTCTCCATACCAAAAAAGGATGATCCCTGTCTTGCGTCAAACTATCGGCCGATTTCATTATTATCGTCTTTCTCCAAGGTATTTGAGCGAATCGTATTTAATTATATAAGCTACTACTTTGGACATCTTATTGTTCAGAACCAACATGGTTTCTGCAAGAATAAGTCAACTACCACCAACTTGGTTGAATTAGTGAACTACATCTCAAAATCATTTAATTATCATAGAGACGTTCATGTGGTATACACAGACTTTTCCAAGGCATTTGATAGAGTGAATCACTCTATTTTGCTGGAAAAACTTTTACACTTTGGCTTCTCTACCCACTTACTGTCTTGGCTTTGGTCGTATTTATCGGAACGCTCAGCTCGAGTAGTATATAAAGGTCTACTGTCTTCTTCGTTTTCCCCAACATCCGGAGTTCCCCAGGGATCCATTCTCGGTCCCCTTCTTTTCCTTTTTTTTATCAACGATTTACCATCGTTTCTCAAATGCCCTACCTTGCTTTATGCTGACGACCTGAAACTTTTCACCACTGTATCTGGTATTGATGATTGTTTGGCCTTGCAAAGTGACTTAGACAGTCTGCATTCTTGGTGTACGTTAAACGAGCTTCACCTCAACATCGATAAATGCTCTTTTATGAGTTATTCTTTAAAAGAATTCCCTCTTTTGTTTGCCTACAAAATAAATGGCATTCTACTGGATTGTGCTTCTTCTGCAACAGATCTTGGTGTTGTTTTCGACACAAAACTAAGATTCTCTGATCATTACACATTTATAATAAAAAAAGCTGAAAAGCTCTCTGGATTTGTCTTGCGGTGTTCTGTCAATTTTCGTTCCTTGCGTACGTGCACTAACCTGTTCATCTCGCTAGTCCGTAGTGTACTTGAATACGCCTCGGTTGTTTGGTCTCCTTTTACACAGACTTCCTCCGACGCTCTGGAGACTGTCCAACGAAAGTTCACCAAATTCCTTTTATTTAAATTTGGCCTCCCATATGAGTCCTATCCTGAAAGGTTAGTGCTTCTTCAAATGACGTCATTGCGTAAGAGAAGAATATTCCTTGACGAATGCTTTCTCTTCAAGCTTTGCCAAGGATTGCTATCGTCAAGTCTTTCCGACGACATCAGGTTTCGCGTCTCCTGTTACAGAACACGTTCTATCGCTGTTTTTAAACCTCCCTCTGCTGTTATTTCTGTATATTTTAACTCGCCTCTTTTACGTATTATGCGGAACTACGACAGGTTGGAGCTTGGTCCTATACCCACATCTTTCCAAGCTTTTAAACGTCTCCTTATTGAAAAAATAATGCAATTGAAATTATGTTCTGATTCGATATAGTACTAAATCTGCAATTGGATTAATTTTTCTTATTTTCTTTTTTTTTTTTATATACTCTGTCGAATTTAATTTCATATATTTACTTTCTTTTATATTACATCGGTCTTCTATAATAACTGTATTATTAGGTTACCACCTGTTCAGTTTTTTGTTAAATAAATAAATAAATAAATAAATATTCGCGTAGATATGGCTTTGGAAAGTCACAGAAGAAAAGTTACGGGAAACAAGAAAATTTTCATTGAATTTACTTACTTTAATTAGTGTCCTTTTTTTGCCTTTTTAGCGCCTATCCGATAACAATTTTTTTTAGCCAATTTAGTTTATTTTACACTCCTGGCTTACTGATTTCCAATACAACAAAAATTACCCTTACTCTCTTTTTTCTATTTGAAATGCTAAAATTATTGTACTATCGACTATGTTCTGTATGTCAAACAAATTAAACACCCCAACTACTGGGTCTCTTTAGACCAGCCAAACAGTCGACAAGACTATAGTAGAGCTTGACAAAAAAAAAATCCGCCCTAGATTTGAACATTTGAGTGTTGAATATAAAAAAAAATTATGCCCCAACACAGCGAGTCATTTTTGTCGTGTGGTCGTCACACAAACAATCAATGAAGCTGGCATATGGCCAAAAGAGTAGTCCAGTTTATTCGAATTATGTAGAGCCGACCAAGAGCAAGCCTACACGTCTAGTATCGACTACAGTATGCCCAAACGAAATGTTTGTGTCCTGTAAGCTAAACTAATTTGTTGAGCAAGAAGCCGTCATGATAGTGTCGCCAGAAATGGAGTGATGAAGGCGTGCGATTCGTGGCAAACTTTCCTTTGAAGCCGTCGTAGCGTCGGCCTCGTATCGTGAGGTTTGGCGAGATTCAAAGGGAATGTCGGTTACGATTTATGTATAATGCTTTGGGTGGAACTATGAACATACACTAAAATAAAGCGACACGCCGACGTTGAAATAAAATTGGCAAACATTAATAATTTTTTTTCTCATGGAACACTCACGCAATCTGGTAAAATATGTAATTATCCCAAAATGCGAGCGGGTAACATCGAAAAAAAAATTTTGACGCGCTATGAATAGCGTTTCTGTCGAGTTGTTCAAGACCAAATGCAATTAACGATGGATAACTAACTACACATAGTGGTGTGGTTGGTGAAATAATTATATATTTAAGTAGGAAAAAAATCACGGAAATAAACGATGGAGTTGTGTTGTTTTGGTAAAATATTTTGCACTTGCTGTTCATGCTTATCCTTCGTTGTTCAGTAGCAGAAAAAAAACCTTAAATATTCGTTGCGGATTGTTGTTACAAACATAGTATGACAAAAATATAATGCTATACGTAACCAAAAACCTATAAATGACATTAAAATTAATGGATACCGAGAACACATTGTGACAAGGACATTGCTCAATAAACAGCGCTCGATGTTGCCACATTATTATAATGTCAGAACATCGATCAAACAACTGTCAACTGATTTTCTATGAGAACATAATCTGAAACATCTTCGGCATAATTCACGTTTAGATACATTAACGAACAATCGCCAATGAAAACATCTTCAACTAATCTAGCAATAGATTGACGGTTTGATTTCAAATTCGAAAGCATTGGACAGGAAATTCTAAAGGACCCTCTATGGACATATGGCTCTCCCGCAGTTTGAATTCAATTCAATTCTATATTCCCTGCGGTGTCGATTCCTTTCAATTAACTCTCAATTAGGCGAGCTTCAATACCCAATTTTGGCATCGTCCATATTTAATATCCTGCAAAAGCAAGGAATTTAATTTGGCACTATCCCCTTAGCAATAGCTTCAAACCGCTGAAAAAAATGAGATCCTATCTCTCTATTGCTTGTCCAATTGGTTACACTCGCGCGCCATTCATTCAGATTTTGTTTTTTTCTTTTTCAATTGAAAATCAATGCATATAAATTTATTCATTGAAACCTGGACTCATCTATACAATGTAGGTACATGGTGTCCTGTCTGTGTGGATAGTCATATTCTATACCATTGCTGAAGATATGCTATGAAATATTCAATTCAACTTGTAACGATTTGCATACGAGTAGATATGTACATATATAGGGGTAGAACGGAGAGTATCGGTCTTTCATTGCTATTCAGGAGCCTGAACTTCACTCCGTTCCCAAATGTCCAAATGACATCACAGCAGCGGAGCAATACAATTGTAGTTTTCCAGAATTTTGAAGCCCTTATCAGACCATACTTCGCTTGTCACAATGAAAACGGCAAATACGTATACGTACATATCTTGGTATACAAGCCGTGTTTATGTAGAAAGTATGACTATCATAAAAAAATGAAAAGGACGCGCGAATCAGATATGTATATGTACTACGAGTACTAGGGGTGCTTGTCTACATAGTCCATAATATATTCTATAGGAACGTAGAACTTCATTTCAGTGGAAGCACTCGACACACACCGCACCGCATTCAATCCAATTTCGCGGATAGGTGAAATTATTATCAGGTGGTATCGCGAGAGGGGTGGCGTTTTGAAATGTATCGCGGCAATGTTTTCACGCAGCCAGCAGAAGTGTTCCGTTTCAGTTATTAATCCTCTTATCAGTTGTTCGTTATATTATGGAAGGATACACATGGTTTGATCCATGATAAAATGATAAATCCTCTTTGAGTGGATAGTTATTTTCGTATTTCTGCTTTATTAACATATCACACCATAAGTGTCGTCAAGTGAAAATTTGTAGCGAAGCGACATATTTTTTCGAAATATCAGAAAGATTGCCATTGGCGTAGACAGAATTTGACAGAAATAAGACAAAATAGAGATCAGAAATTTAAATCTTCCAACCTGAACATGTTATAATTCGTAAAAAATTCCTAGGATTTTCTTGGGTTATTTATCGATTTACACTGATTCTGCGAGTTCTGTGCATCTTTGCTGCGGTACCTCTCGATTGCAACATTATAGAGAGGCAAGGCAGGCTGACTGAACTAGGTCAGACCAATGTCGGAAGTAAATCTATGGCTACTCAGTGGAAATTTGTAGGTACATCATATGGAACGAATAGCGGGGAGGTACTCAAACAGCATTGGTGTTATAATTCGTCGATATATAGACTAGGGATGTCAAAAACCGGCCCATAACCCGGTTTTCGGTGTTTTTCGCAAAGCCGGTTAGACCGTCCGGTTTTAACCGGGCTCAAAGTACCGGTTTTCCGTTAACCGGTTTTCATTGAATTGCTTAGAATTTTAGCAAAATAATGCATACACACTCGTTAAGCTGATGTTCGTATAGAAATATGACTGTGTAATGGAGCCCTAAAAGAGAAACATGTTGAACAAAAAAGATAATCAAATAAAATTGTCAGAAGTATTCATAATGTTTCAAAACTAGTTAACTGAGTTTTATTAGTGCAGTCAAAATATCCCACCTGATATGACCTTTCCGATCAACATTTTTTTTTAGCAAAATGAGTTTTAGATTCCTGGGAGCCCACTGATTCAAAAACCACAAGAATTAACCTTACTCTATTTTTTCTATTTGAAATGCTAATATGACTGCACTATGATGTAGATGTTGAAGTCTTTGTGGACACGACGGATGTTGAAGTGGACGCGGATATCAATGTGGACGCGGACGTCGTAGCAACTGCCGATTCGTCTTCCTATAACAATGAACTCTAAATGCACTGATCTGATACACATATACATTCACGACGCACAAAAGATACACGTGTGACACGCAACGTAAACAATATCTCCCTTGGAAAAATGCAAGGAGCGGTAGTTTGACGAAGCGATGGTTCTTGGAATAATAGCACTAAGGAGACTTTCGGAAATACGAAATTTTTCATAGAAGACAAGCAATAGAATTACAGACTGTCAAATCAAGAAAATATAAAAATTTTATGAATTTGGAAAGTTTTTTTTTTTTCGGTTTTAACCGGATGGGCAAACAACCGTCCGGGTTAAAACCGGGAGGATGAAAAAACCGAAAAAAAACCGGTTAACCGTTTTGAAAGTACCGGTTTTCGGACTAACCGTCCGGTTTTTGACATCCCTAATATAGACCAACACAATCTTTACTTCATGCATCACGAGTCGACGTACTGTATCTATAGTACGCTTTGAAAGTGAAGCATACATGGTGGCCAGCTAAGAGAAATGCCATTTATTTAGTCTTGACACCAAGCTGAGGAAAATACCACTAATCAGTATAGACTAGTGGTGGGCGTTTCCGTTCTTTTCCAAAAACGGAAGAAACGGTTTTTTTTCCTGCCAAGAACCGTTTTTAAGAACCGTTCTTTTAAAAACGGTTTTTTTTTCTATCTGAAAACACTTGCAAATCAAAAACGATTCATCTTCTCTAGATAACAAACGTGATAACCTGCCATGGCCAGAAATAATCCAGTAAAATATTCGAAATAAATAGAGATCACTTTGAAATATTTTTTTTTAATTTAAAATCTATACAGGGTCGGAAACTACGGCATAAACGCACCGGAAAATGATTTCTTACGTGATTTCCAGCAAAAAAGTTGTACCTATAGTGAGCATACCCCCAATTCTTAACATTTTAGCTGCCACAGGCGTTTGCAGATTTTTGAAAAATTCATTTTCTTGCACGACTTAAACCCCAATATCTCCAAAATTATACTAACTTAGAAGAGCGAAATAAGGCTTTACCTAAATAATAAAACTAAGCGCACTAAAATCGGATAAATGGTTTGCTTTTTACAGAGCTTCAAAGTCAAATTTTTGTTCTTGGACCCAAAAACAAACTTTTTTTCTATCGCAATTTTCTACCAAAAAATCTTCAAGCGCCTGTGGCAGCTAAGGGGTTAAGAATTGTGGGAGTACAACTTTTTTTGCTCGAAATCACGTAAGGAATCATTTTAAGGAGCGTTTATGCTGCAATTAATTTCCCACCTAGTCATTGGGTGAGGTTATAAAACACAACGTTGCGCAACGTTTCGCGCAACGTTTCAAATCAACCGGCCGTTACGGATCAGAAACTTCTCCCTACAAACAGATCCTCTAAGCGCCCCCTTGCGAGGCATAGCTTGATTGATTGGCAGAAATTTACAATCTGCCGTCGAACCGTGCATTTCCGCCCTCATTTATTTATTAAACTATTTATAATCAAAATAAAATGTATCTGCATCTCGTTTAAAACTGGAAATTTTAATTTTCGAGCAAAACGTATCAGCTGTGATGTGTCAATTGTCACATTTGTCACTTTCCGAGAGATGGCGATGGGAACACCAAGTCTGATCCGGATCTATGCGTTTACAGAACACAATAGGAAACGTTTCGGAAAACGCGAAACGTTACGCGAACGTTGTGTTTTATAACCTCACCCATTGTCGTCAGCAAGTCCAATAACATCATAGACTTCGAAACAACAAAATCCTAAACAAACTAAAATTTTCTTCTTCGAATGAAATTTTTACTGGACTAAAATGAAACAAAAACTTTTTTTTCGTCAAGAACGACTCGGAAAAAGAACACTTTCGCACAAAATCGATTGCAGAAAAAACCGTTTCAGAAAAAACTGTTTAAGAAAAAACTGTTTAAGAAAAAACTGTTTAAGAAAAAACTGTTTAAGAAAAAACTGTTTAAGAAAAAACTGTTTAAGAAAAAACTGTTTAAGAAAAAACTGTTCAAGAAAAAACTGTTTCAGAAAAGAACGACTTTGAAAAGAACGGTTGCGGAAAAAACTGTTTCGGGAAAGAACGATTTTGAAAAGAACGGTTGCGGAAAAAACTGTTTCGAAAAAGAACGACTTCGAAAAGAACGGTTGCAGAAAAAAACTGTTTTGGGAAAGAACGACTTTCAAAAGAACGGTTGCGGAAAAAAACTGTTTCGGAAAAGAACGATTTCGTAAAGAACGGTTGCGGAAAAAACTGTTTCGGGAAAGAACGCTTTTGTAGAGATTAGAGAGACGGTTTTACGAAAGAACGTTTTGAAGAGAAAAGCGCTTTCGTTTTGGAAGAACGACTGCGATTATTGCAACCATTTTTTACGGCAAGTGTTGTTTTGGGACGAAAATATTTGCTTCTTGATTTTGTTTTGGTAGTGTTGGTCGCAATCGCATCGCAAGTAATCGGGGAATAACCTTGAGAATAGGGTTCGGAGATTGGTGGTTTTGTTTTGATTGTATTGTTTCTTGTTATAATAGCATGATGCTGTGCTGATTGATATGATATGATACTCGGGCATATGTATGTATGTACATAGTCGTATAGTATAGTCGTGCTTTAGAGATGGTGTGAGCGTTAGGTAGTGAACGAAGAATGCATAACACCTGTTATGAGCTATGTGACTATAATTATAGGGTAATCAAATATGTAAAGAATAGAAATTGATACATATTCGTACAATTGTTATGCTCAATTCTTAGGCAAGTTTTTGTTTTAGTAGAGTGGAGTAAATGGAAAAAACTGTTTTTCTTGATTTTCGAAAACCGTTCTTTTCGTTTTTAGCTAAGAACGGTTTCTTAAAACCGTTTCAGTTTTTTTTGTCCATCTCTAGTATAGACTACGATGGAGCCGTTTGTTTCTATTTTCATTCTTGAACGTAACTGCTTGGGTTGGGAAAATACATGAGTTCTTTTCAGCTCGGAAATGATTCGTACACTAGTCGCATTCTAATTGCTATATAAGAAAAACGCAATATTCATTCTCTACGTATTTACGTTGTTGGCGAGAGTGTGCCAACGTCACAGGAGTAAAAGTTTTACGAACTACTGCCATCGTAATTTTAGAAACAATGCGAATTTAATAAGTTTTATAAACTTTAAATTCTTATTATTTGCAAAAGTTCGTGGGGGTTGGTTTAAGAGGGATCATAGATCTAAGGTTGATGCCATACCATAAATTTACTACTCCACAACATACACCAAGATTCTAAAGAGAGAGTTGAAAAATGTGACAGTGCCAATGTAGGCGAAATTCAAAAAATTTACCAGTTAACGCTCAGATATCTCTGGATTAACGGTTCGTGGTCTGGATTTTAAAAATAATGGCCGTCAGTAAATAATAAATACATTCTTCTCTGGTATGATTTAACCCCTCTCTAGTCAAGTTCGAAAGATGTGGTCGTGGAATCTTCTTTTCATCTGATTCACGAAAATTTTCATTTTGGTCGTTTTGTTACTGGTTACCTTCCACTTTACACAAAAGTATTGTGAAGCTTTCGAGGAAACTGAGTATGGGTGTTCGAACAATGTAGTTTCACCAAAATATTTTTCACTCAAAATGTTGTGGCGTCGTACTCTTCAGACTTTGCAAAGGGTGCACGGACTGAAAAAGGTTTGGGGCCACTGGTATAGGTGATACGTCAATAGTTTGGATGCTCTTTGACTATGAGGACTATTTAGTACTCAGTTTTCAGTAGCAGTTCCCGGTTTTCTCCAACACATCCGATGGAGCGGCACTCGAAGTTTTTTTAACACCCCGGTTTTTTCAACAATGAGCCGGTTTTTTCAAACACCGTGTTTTGAGTTTTTTTTAGCAATTGTTCAGTGCCGGTTTTATCCTGTTCATTGACCGGGTTTTTTAGCATTCTCAGGCTTTTTAATAACCCGGTTTTTTTCAATCATGAGCCGGTTTTTTCAGGTTTGTATCACTTGTTCAGTAAAGTTTTTTTAGCTCAGGTTTAGTATCGTTTTTTTTTTCAGTTTTTTTCTAGGGTTTTTTACCACTATTTCAGTACCGGTCTTTTTCAAGTTTTTAGCACCTCTTCAGTAATCGGTTTTTCATTCAGGTTTCCAAAACTAAACGAACTGAGACTTTGTTCTTTTGTACTATATTTCAGATTTATGCCACAATTCGTTTCGGAATTTGATGCCAAAACTAAAAACAACTGTTTTTAGGGCCTGTCCCAGAATGATACCCCTGATGTCTCCAGAAATACTCATCGAATCGGCGCGGCAGAAGCACTGAGGTCATTTTGGTTCATTGATTCCGCTGACACGAGTAGTAATCGGACTACCATCCTGGAGTGTGTAAACCAACAAAATTGTTTTCTTGTTATTGTATAGTATTTCTGCTACGCCGATTGGGCGAGTATTTCCCTGAGAAAATCGGGGTAATTTTCGGATTTCAATACAATAAAAAAAAACAAATCGTGGCTTAAAGAAAAACCAAACTGAAAAACGTGCTCAAATGCGATACAAAAGAACCTAATACTCAGTGTATTCGGTGTTGAACAAGTGCACCGAAAATACGTTTGAAAAAAAAAACCGAACCGGGCCCATGGTTGAAAAAACCGGGATATCGGTTTTTCAAAATATTTGTACCGCCGTTGATTAAACGAGGGTTTTAATCCGGTGTACCGGACTTAGCTAGAGATAGGCAAAAGAGGTGTCATTATGTGGAAATGGATAAAACAAAACTATCACGTCATGGGGTCGCCATAGAAGTTTTCATCCCATTTACATGATAGAACAGAAGGAATTTGAACACAAAGTCATAGGGCGGGCCGAAAAAAAGGGAGAAGTATCCAAATTTTGGCCCAACACAAAATTAGCCTCGATCACTTTTTATGTGAGGTTTGCAGCTGACCCAAAGCTACACGGGATGATTGTAATTGGTTAAAAAACTTCTCACATTACCAAAACGTACAAATTTGTATGCAAATGAACATTTTAGACAAAAATTTAGAATTCTCAGGTAACCAAATTAAAAAAAAAAAATATTTAAGTGTTTACAGGAGTTTTTGTTAAAACAAAATCCCGACTAGAAAAAAAAATAGGATATCTTCAATTTTTCGTAAGGTCATCATTTCATCATAGGTACTTCAGAAAGTATTAACTCCTATGTAGGCACATACCTGCATAAGAGAAGACTTAGCAAGTCGTATAACAAACATTATCGTTTAGGTATTTTGTATGCCACCCATAAAATATCCCAAATCGTGTACATATTTTCATATACTCTTAATGGCGATATAACGATTGATTTGCTGACAACCAATTCCGAATCGATTTTCAACACTTCAATTCACATTTGATCCTATAATATTGATTTCAGACTTTCTATGACTTTAAAACATTTGCCATACTTACAACTGGCTGCATATGTCTGATCGTTTGCTTAATGGCACCCATACTTCAGACTTATCGGAACATTCTGAAGTCTATACAATACATCCAAAATCGCAAATGTATACAAACCACAAATAATCTTGATTTATCCTTGTAAATAACAAAATACGAGTAGCTATATGCGATTGAGGAAAAATATAGTGTATTAGCCAAAGAAAAAGAAGAAATAAATGCTCGTATCACCCTCCCCCCCCCCCCCCCCTAAATCGTGTCTAACAACATTAGAACACAACATTTTCCTCCTTATAAGTTCGTCCTTTTGCACGTTTCTTTAAGAATTTCGCCAAACTCGTTATGATAAACGAGCAAAATGTGATATAAGAGCATTAAAAAAAACGAAGCTCATCTCAATCGTAATTCATTCAGTGTTACGGTGTAAGGACTAAGGAGTAAGGGTAAGCTGAGAGTGCCAGTAATATTGTCGGTATGGTTAAAACATCGACAATGTTATGGAATAAACAGGACCGACGAAGAAGTGAGTCAGTTCTCACGTGGCACCAGCTAATATAATTAAAGGAGACCGCGTTGTGCCAAAAAAAAGTACCCGCGTAAAACATGAACACAGAAAAAGTAAGTGCGTGTATATACTCGCATTTGTAAGTAACACATAACCCACAAAGGAGTCTTATCGGAAAATTTATATTTTTCTCGCTTAACTTTTATGTGCGTCTGCGTCCTTACGTTAGTAATGTGGCGGGAAATTCGAAATTGAAATTATATAGGTGACATTATATTATGTAGATTGAGGCGCTCGTTTCTTCGTTGACATTAAAATGTCTTTTCCTTGTGTGTGTTCGTTTGGAATTTTTTTTAGCCCATATGTGTAATATGGGTTGCACATTTTATAAAGCGGCAAAAATATGTTTAATGAGCCATATTTAGATATTTTTCTTCTTTGTCTAAATCAGATATGGGCAAACTTTCTAAGGGGAGGGCCAGATAAAATCACAAATTATATGGGTGGGCCGAAAAAATTTGAAAAAACATATTTTTATAAACGAGGAGTCTAACTGCAAAACCCACATGCGCAATATAAATAAATGGCTTAGCCTCAACGTGTCTAGGAACAGGTGGAATCGGAAAACGTCATATAAACTACCCAGCAAACAATTTTATCGATTTTTTCGAAAAATCACAAAAATTATTCGAAAGCGATATTATTCAAATGAAAAATTTATCGTAGACTTGTCTCCCCGACGAAAAATCATTTTATTGTCATCAATATGTCAGGAATGCGACTCCTATTAACGAAATATCGTCTTATTATTGCAAGGATGATAAAATAGTAATCCCTCACATCGAGAGAATGATGAAATTGTCAAAAAATAAAACGACTAATTTATTCCCATAATTTGTAATCTTAGATAGCTCAGGTGTAGGACGTAAGACTACGAAACGATAGGTGCCCGGTTCGATTCCCAGTAGAAGCAAAGTGTAAAAAGGTAAAGTTAAAATAAGGTAAAAAAAAAGTTAAGGATAAAATAGAAGAAAAAAATTAGAAAAAAGGGAAAAATAAAAAAAATTAAATTTTTTTCACTTTTTCTATGTATTAGTCTATTATTGCCAAATTATCATCCTGGCGAATTAATATCGGTCACTATTCCTTCACGAAGGGAGTGACGCCTTTAATCCGAAAACGATATGAAATTCGAGAAATGTTTTCTATCAGGCGAATTGAATTCGTATCGCGGACGATAGAAATTGTTTGCTGGGTAAGTTTCAATGAAACCGGGCCACACGGTAAGCGCGAACTCAATCAAAACAGGCATTGTGTTTGTTGCGTGAGTTAACGGAACTTCAGATAAAAATCATAGTCATTTGAATTGCCATTAAATGCACACAAATTGAATTTGAGTTCGAAAGTGGCGAGTGGCCCGATTTTTGTGAAAACGAGTGTAGTATACGGTAGAAATTATTAAGACAAACAAACATAAGTTTCATTTAGGTGTGACGGGTGTTCAAATTTCTGCAGCGCCCGAAATAAACATCAGTCTGTTTTTTTTTTTCAATTTAATTTTCTTTACTTGTTGAGCAAACATGAATTCTGGAGTCAATTATTATTTTTCCATTTGATATTAAAAATTTCGGTACATTACGCTTTCAGGTCCCCAAGGGAAATTTTTGATGTTTCCGATATTTTCCGCTATATGGCGGACGGTAAGATAAGTGTCGCTAGTGTCGATAAGAAGAACAAGAAAAATTTCCCTTGGGGACCTGAAAGCGTAATATACCAAAATTTCTTGTCAATCTCTAATTTTTGTGTGTAAAATGATAAATGTTCTTTCCAATTTTTACATAAGTCAGTCTTATACAGCGTGTAACACTAAGGCCACGCAGACTAAAGGCGTAGCGTAGCGTGAAACAGGTTTTACGGTACGCTACGCTGCAATACGCCCTTAGTCTGCGCGCGGCCTAAGATTCTAAAAGTTGTTCGTAATCTGGTTCAAACGATGATGAGCGATTCGCAGTAGGGAAGCCAAATGATCATCAGCAAACGGTTTCTAAAGTTGTTCTATCTAAGCTTCATGGGAGAGAACACCTGTTCACAAATGTAGGAAGAAGCAAACGTTGCAATTATCTTCTGAGCGTCAGCTTTCAGGTTCGGGAAGCTTGAGTTTGACTGGGCCTTGTAGAACTCAACTTTAGAAGCATTGAGAAAGGGTTGCTTCATTTCAGTGTTAGGCTGGAAATAAATGCCAACAGCAACAGCAGGTGCGCGAAATGTCAAGCACATTGCATTTTATATTGCATATTTGTCAGGCATGCAATAATGCTACTGTCGCTGCCGGTATTATATTATATTTGAAGCCTTACTTTGCAACTACATACTTGATTCACAGTCCACATTAAATGGCATTCTATAAAAGTCGAGGTTCCTTTCAACAACATTGAAAGGTTCCTTTCAACAACTTCCGAAACTCTTAAGTTTGTCTGCCCTAACTGCAATAGTTTATTAGTCTTGTGGTCTTTCTTGAATAGTTGTTTGAAAAATAAGTTCAATCGCATTACTCCTGATATCATTAATTAATTGACTTCCTCCCTGGAGTTTAAAGTTCAATTTGTTGATGTGACTGAGAAGATCTGTATAAAAATTCTTAAGGCCGTACACTACTACTACTCCTCTGATGTTATATCTGACAATGACATACATAACCCTCCGATGAACGAAAAGGTTCCTAGGGACCTTTTCGATTTTTGATTGTTTACTACTTCTTCCTGGTGTGTTTTAGAATTTCGGCGCTACCATGTATTCCAAAAAAAACCTAATGAAACGAATTATAACGCGTTTCAAGCAATATAACCACCGATTAGCATTTTATGTAGGTTTTACAACTTTTTGTACGGGGATTAACAACAAGGTCCGAAGGGACCTTGTACTGTTTTGAGCCAGATTGGGAATTACAAATTGTCAAATATCATTCACCTAGACGAGATTCAACGAAATTGAGCAAAACCAAGTAAAAAAGAGCGCACTACTACTTTTAATAGTTGGCACGAGTTGCATAGAGTGTTTATATTTAAGAATAGGGAGGCAGCTGGTAAGTGTTTGAATGCCATTGGAAGTTTACAGTGTGAGAAAGTAGTACGCTCTTTTTTGCTAGGCTTGTGTACAATTTTATTGAATCTTGTCTAAGTGAATCATATTTAACAATCTCTTATTCCCAATCTTGCTCAAAACGAAAAGCGTCTCAAATTAGAGCCAAATGGAATTCTGAACACCCTGCGAATAAAAAGAAGTGGAAGCCTATGACCCTGAAAGAGTTCGGTGCATTTGTGGCTATTGTTTTTATGCGGGGATGATGTTACTGGCAAATTTGGCTCGCCCACGCTTCACTCAATACATTCCGTTAAAACCACATAAATATGGGATAAAGGTATGGTGGTGGGTGGGATAAAGGTATGGTGGTTTGGTGACTCGAAACCTTTCTACCCCTTGAAAGGAATGATTTATGCTGGGAAGGTGCGATGTCAAGAGCGAGAGGCTAATAAGGGCCAGAATTTTGCCTATAAATTGACTGAAAAATACGTTAGCTCCGGTCGCACAATTTATGCCGACAATTTCTTCTCATCGTTGTGGCGGTAACATTGATGTTATCCTGTTGTAGCTCCACGGAAATTATATTTTTCACTATGTGTAATTTTTAGGTTTTCTTCAAAACCATGTCGCGGGCCGGATTGACTAGCCCAAAGGGCCGCATTTAGTCCGCGGGCCGTACTTTGCCCATGACTGGTCTAAATCATCAACAGTTTTTAAAGCAACAACATCAATAGGATTGGAATAAAGTGAAAGCAGCTAAAATGTTTGTCAATTTTCAAAACACTTTATGACATTCATCAATCAGTCTTATTGACGCTTTCGGGTTTTCGCTAAATGAGCGACGTACAATAATCGTTTCTGTGACTTTTTCACTACATACTCTACAGACAACGCCACGCAATTATGACATGAGAAATGATACCAAAAACTGTAGTTTTTGGAATATGGGTAACGATACCATTTTGGCACAGCGTGAAAATCGAGCGATTTCGAAAATGGGTGTTTGAGCGGTAGGTTGCTTGAGGCAGAACGAGCCAAAAGCCAAGTTTTGAAACCACAAACTCCGTGAAGGTTAACTTATATGATGAAGGTTGGGTGTGAACCAGCCAGTGCTATTTCCTAAATAGAAAAGCAGCTCTTATTTTCACATCCGATGCATCCTCCAAGCTTCCGAGAAAAGTCCTGCCCAGCGTGCGATTCCGAATTCATGCGAGACCCGGCATTCACACAGAAAGTGTTTCAGAGTTTCTCACTCATCTACATTTCCGGAACTGCGGCAATGCGGATTATAAGGGAAGCCCACCCTGACAACATGGTTTCCTAATGGGTAGTGCCCCGTGATAACGGCAGTAAGTTTGACGATATCTTTACGCGCTTTAGATCTCAGACGTTCTTTTCCACTCATAGGAAGACCACATCCTCCTTGATATGGCCCAAGTCCTCAGATTTATCCATTCGGAATTAGCAGCCCTTATATTGTAGAAAAAGATCTTGCTCCCAAGAGCTACACACGGGATGCGCATACGCACTGTATGAGAGCTGCCAAAGGTCAGTTCATCAGCCATCTCGTAACCCTCTATGTTCCTATGTCCGAGTACGCAAAGTTAGGTGATTCGTTGTCGTGCACCAAGACTGGTGAAAAAAATGATGTCAAACTCCTTGACCACTTCATTCTCCTTCCGATTACCTCTGATTGGAAATTTTACATCAAAGTTTTTCTCAACACTTAGATTGAGCACTTTGAAGTCCGTTACAGCGTTGCGTATGTCTTGTGGGAGCTGACTAAGAATATAGCTGTGACCGTAAGGCCTAGCAGTCCAGCAATTTAACTCTTTAAGCCTGACTGCGCTCAATGCTGCCGCAGTTGGTTAATAAAAAGATCGATGGGTGCACCCTTCAGTGCACCCCTCGGGCATGTTCGCATGACACCTGTGATGCTGAGGCAAGTCGATTTTTGCACTTTTCCAAGTTTTGTTACATTGTATCCATTATTGATTGCTGGACACCAGACTGGACTGGACTGTATGTAAGGATGGCCCAAACCACCGCTGTGTAAACCCATACTACCATTCTTGGGCTAAGACTCCATTTCCTGCTGTCTGCAGGCATCAAAAGCAATGCCGGCTTTTTTAACGCACTCTTCGATATTTAACTTTCAGTTGAGGTTTGAGTCCAAAATAACGCCCAAATACTTCGAGCTGGTTGATAATTAGAGTTGATGTTTAATTTCGGGAGCGTGAAAGGCGGTATTTTGGTTTTTGTAGTGAACAGCATCGGTTTTGTCTAAAGCGGGTTTATGCCCAGGCCACAGCTTGTGGCCCATTTGCCGACCAAATCAAGAGCTCTTTCCATGATTCTGATCACGGAGATATACATTCCTGATAGGCACTACTATCGCAACATCATCCGCATATACGACCACCTTAATACTCACCCTAGTTTAGACTTTATTAATTACCAGGAATGGAGAGATGACACCACCCTGAGGTATTCCTCTGCACACATATTTAGTCAGATAACAGTTTCCTAAGTAACTGTGGATTACTCTGGTCATTAGTAGTGTCACTATCCACATACCAAGCCCTGGCTCAACTCCTAAGTCTGCGAGGACCTCATTTGAGGGGTAAGTCTTTGCAACGACAGAAATGTCACACTACAGGGAATCGCTATCCAGCTGGCGGCCAATTTGGTTGACGTTTTTACTACTTCATAGCTTGTTATACAGATGGTTTTGTTCTAGGCCACATATTGTGATTAGAGGTACAGAAATTTCGTTTTTACGCCAATTTTTGCGAATAGATGCGAAATGTTATGATTTCTCCTTTTTCCACTAAAAAGTTTATTTTTCTCCAACAGAGTCAATTATGGAAAATAAATTTTCATCTCAGATAAATTGTTACCCGTTCACGAGAATTGAGACGTTTGTAAATGCAAAGGGTTCGCGGAATCACGAGCACGAACGCTTGTCAAACGACGAACCAGCTGTTTTATCGGAGGTTTGAGGAATGAACTTTGTTTTGTAATGGGATTTTTCTAGGAAAAGTTTTTCTCGTTGATCAGCGACGTCATAAATTGAATAAAACTACGGTCACGGGCAGCCTACATTTTCGTAATAAATTCTAATAGATGCAAAAAATATTCTTTCTTTTGTCTCAACAGGATAAGTTGTACGTGGATTAGTCTGATAAAACTGTTGAGCCGTATTCAAAATTTATACAATGTCTAAAATCAGGACGACGACAATACATAGTACAAAATTTGCGACGAAGGATAGAATTATGTTTTCGCCACAAAAACCGACCGAAAAACCCATGGGTAGTCTAACCCATTGGCAGACAAGCAAGGCCGCAACATAATAAACTGCATAATAAAAAAAATCTATTATACCATCTCTAAAGGAACCCTTGAAGTCGTTTGGCATCCAAACCACAAAACTAACACAGAGGAAAAGAAAAACCGCTTTAACTCGTAACGCCTTTTTTTATCTTTTTGGAAAATTTTAACGACCATTCCATATAGCATACCGCGCACAAAGAACTCACGTTAATGAACGCGGTAGCGACAAACTATAACGGAAACAAAGTGATGAATAAAACAATGATACTTTGAAAAAAAAGGACACAGATAGGACTCTAGGTTTACGCTGCACACTATGTGGACAGTATTCAATGCAAACAACAAAAAAAGGCAAAAATAGTAGGTTAGGTTCTGCTGTTAGATAAGGGGGGTGGTGGATTCTCTTCATATAACAATAGACAAAAGGATACCGTATACTGCTCTTTTATTATACATCCACACATACTCGTATACCCAGCGAGTGTGATTAAAATTAATTCTCGAATTCTGGGAACTGTGCGGCTAACTCGATTTTGACAATGGTGCTACTTGTATTTCGATTTGGAATTATGTAGGTGTCCAACGTGGACTAATTATCCTTTCATGTGAAAATTAAATTTGTCACTTACATGCACTTTCCACTGCAATGTTTCAGGCCGGAAATAATTAATTCTTTGTTTCGTTCACATCAATTTTGTGTGTGCTGGATGTTCACTCGAATCCTGTTAAAAAATGTTCGATAAATAAAAAAAAAATAAAAAAAAGGACTTTCAATAGTGAAAGTTCGATTGAATGCACTTGATTGCACTTTCCATCTGCTCACATCTATCGATTTCATCATTTTTTTATCTTTCACTATCGAAAAGGCACAGATTAATTTGAAGTCGACATCCAAAGGAAACAAGGATAAGAGCGACTTCAAATTAATCAAAACAGAAAAAAAACGTAAAAAATATCTCTAAAGTGTGTGCACAAATTTTGTATCTTTATATCAAAGTTTTTCCCGATACACTTTTATGGCACTTTTAACATCATCACGTGTTCAACCACCCGCACCATCGTACATTTACATATTTAAAACAACACAGCCGCTGATTGCAATGCAACGGAAATATATTATTTTCCTTTTAAATCGCGAGGCGGCCGTTTAGCCGGGGGTCTGAGATTCACCGAGATATTCCGAGGGGTATTGGTATTGAGGTGCCTATATGGCGGTTTGGGGTTGCTGCAATGTACATATAAATAATGATGTACTGGAAATCAGTAAAATCGCCGAGTCATTTCGATCGCAGCAAAATTGCAGCAATCTAGTAACTTTTTTTTCTCTGCACACAATCAAAACGTTCTGGCGTCACGAAAAAAAACGGTTAAAAATCATCTTAATTCAACTAACCGTTATAGAACTATTCTATATCATCATATATACGTCACAGAAAAATCGAACAATTCGCGTTTTTTTTCTAACGCGAATTTTGTATTATGTATACAAACTTCGATTAGAACACGACAAAGGATAATCAAAGGACTCTTTTTGTTTGAAATCTGTATATAGGACCAATCCAACAGAAAAACTATAAATGGTATATTTCGCACGTATCCGTATAGTCCGTCCGAGATATCCGAAGATTTTAGCTAGACTGTAAGGATCTTATGACTCAAACAGGCAAAATACTGCAGAGAAAAATAGCGACTGTAAATGCGCAGGTCCTTCTATTCCTTGCATATTTATTGTTTGTTGTTTTTGTTGTTGTTATTGTTGTTGTCGCCGAACAGCTTACTGTAGTTGGTATAGCATGTAGTCGCCGTTGTACTGTGCATGTCGATGTCATACGGCTTTTGCGAAAAACGACTTTTGTTTCACAGTGCGAGAGAGGAACGATTTTGGAGCCAACTATGAAAAATGTGTATCGATATAAGCTATGCCATAATATGACACGAATAATATTCGTCGTTGTCTACGAATCCTTTACAACTATGGATTAGACGGATTCTGTTGGTTCGTACATATTCTATAGCCTTTTCCAGGACCACCCAAGTTTGCACTCAACCGGACATCAACACAATTTCGACACGGACCTGCATTTTCCGTACGTAGTGCAAATATCCTTCTGTTGTCCGTTATGCACACTAACCAAAATTTTGTCCTGACTTGATCGTGGCCGATTTGCTTTCGTTTCACTATACTGGTACTGAATGAACTTTTTGTGTACACGTGTTTTCTTTTTCGACCCATTGAAACGTATATCGAGAATAGGGCGGAAGAGGAAAGGATCAAGGTATATGGAACAATTGGAAATTCGTCGAGGAAATTGGGGTCTAGTCTAGTACACCTGCTACTATAGACTCTATACTCGGGCTTTATGGTTTTAGCAAAACAACTTATCTGCAGACAAAATGTGGTCGGGCTAAGTTCTATATGATGAAATAGCTATATGTATCTGGATGGAATGCAGAAGCAGAGCCACTCGGGTCGCATTTAAGCCGTTCCGGGTTAAGTTCTCATCGGAAATAAAATGATAGTTTAGAGGCAAAGTAACGAAACATTTCAGGATGCATTTGCATAGACCGAAGGGTAGTTTTGGAGTAGGTATAGCTGCGAGTGAATATGAAAAGTTAGTCTGCAAATTGTCGTCCTTGAGTTGTTGTATTTACGCTCAATAGGATTTCAATAGGAATTTAGATATATCTATGTATAAGCTGATAGGATGATACATTCAAATTTAAATGAGACTGAGATTATCGATTCAAAAAATTGTAGTGTATCTATATCGGATAATACTTACACATGTATCTCTGTGTGGTTTCAAGAAAAACTAAACGGTAATAACATAAAAATAATTACCAAAACAAAACGAGACCGAGTTCTAATCCTGCGAATAGCACGATGAGTGTATACCCTGTACCCATGTACAGACCTAGAAGGCACGCAAAACCCAGAATATTCAATTTCATATTTTTTGTGGGGGAGGGAGGGGTAGATGGGTCGGACCTGACACATCTTTATTACCTTGTCAAGGCATCCAACAGCTACCATTTGATACTAATTTGAAGTTTTTCGTGACATTCTATCAAAAGATATGGCTGAATATAACGTTGTAGGGGAGGGAGGGGTAGATGGTTGGGACCTGGCACATATTTAATATTATATCAAGGCTACCATTTGATACTAATTAGAAGTTTTTCGCGACATTCTAGCAAAAGATATGGCTGAATATAACTTTGTAGGGGAGGTAGGGGTAGGGGCAGTCGGACGTTCTCCACCAACTTCAAGAATATGTCACAATTGGGTTGGATACGATATCCCCAGTCACAAAATCCCCAAACCAAAATCCTCAAATCAAAATCCCCATAATCAAAATCCCCGAAATCAAAATACCCGAAATCAAAATCCCCGAAATCAAAATCCCCGAAATCAAAATACCCAAAACCAAAATCCCCATTCCCCATTTGAGGTGTGATCTAAGAACGCGCGCGCGTTCTAAGATCACACCTCAAATGGGGAATGGAGACTTTCTTTAGGCTATTGTAGATGGTAAATGATAGATGTTAAATGGCAGATGATAAATGGTAGATGGTAAATGGTAGGTGGTTAATGGTAGACGGATGGTAGCTTGTAAATGGTTGATGACAGATGGTAAATGGTAGATTGTAAATTGCAAATGGTGGGTGGTAAATAGCAAATAGTAGATGGTAAATGGTAGATGATAAATGGTAGGTGCTTTAGACTATTGTAATTGAATAGAATAATAGTAATAGAATACTATGCAATAAAAAAATCACCGTCGTGGACTGATATAATATGCTAATCAACGGCAAACTCTTTGAAGTAACACAGAACAACAGCAGATAATGTGCAGGCGATTAAATATGCAATCGGTTCCAACAATAAGCCAACCAAGTTTTCCGCGAATATTCGTTCGGATGAGGACTTGTCTCGACGATGTTAAAGAAAACCTAATATGTTTAGAATGATATATGTAATGGACTCGAATATTTTGTTTGTGCTAAAAAATAAGTTAGTATCGATTTACGTCCCTCCTAGTGCGATTTACCATCTACCATTTAACACCATCAACAATTTACAGTCTTTCATCCATCAACCATTTACCAGCCATCTACCATTTTTTACTACCATCCATCTACCATTTACCATCATATTTCGGGTGTTTGGGGATTTTATGATTGGGGATTTTGTATATGGGTATTATGATTATGGGGATTTTGAATATGGGGATTTCGATTTTGGGGATTTTTCTACGTTTGGGGATTTTGTGATTGGGGATTTCGTATGGTTCCCGTCACAATTAGGTATTGATGATAATTTCAGGTCGCTAGCGATATTCTGTTGAAAAATATGGGCGAATTAAACTATCACGGAGGGTTCATTTGTACGGGAGGTAGGGGAACCCTTGGTCCGATTTGGCCCATTTTCAATACCATCCAAGCTTTTATCAAAACAATCATCTGACCCAAAATTTCAAAACGCTAGCTTCATTATTTCGGGAGTTATCGTGCGAACTGACAGACATACGGACGGACGGGTAGACAGACAGACGGAAATGGCTTATTCGAATCAGGGACCGACCCTGATCATTTATATACATATATACTTTGTCATACCTCCGGTGGCTCCTTTGAGGAGTTACATAAATCGTCGTAACAAAAACAATATACAGTGAAACCTCTACTGGCGGACACCTCTCATAAGCGGACACCTCTCATAACCGGACAATTTTTTGATACACACGTTTTAGGATACATTTCGGGAATTTTAATTTAATTTACCTCTAACAACCGGACCCTCTAATAGACGGACACGGACACCATATTTCTGTACATATGATTCGAAAAACCACTCACAAACGGACAGAAAATTGACTTTCTGGCACACGAAAATACAAATTATTTGGCGATTTCCCTAATTTAAGGTATTGAGAGCAATCTTTGGTTGTAATGCAATTGGTGATTCCCCTTATTCGAATGCCATTCGTTTGTTCAAGAAAGTCGTTCTTCTTTGGTGTTTTGATTTTATTTTGAACACTTCAGAGATTGTGTTTTCTGTCGTTTTAAAGATGCACGCACATGGTGAATCCATGGACTCGAATCCAACAAATTGATTTTCGTTCTTTTAAATGAGCCCATACACGGGCGGAATTGGATTTTAATCCAACAAAATCCATGTGAAATCCATGGATTCTTTCAACGCCTTCTAGACAGATTATCAGCTGATTAAAATGAATCTGTCAGCACGTATTACAACAATAGCAACAATAACAGGTGCCCATGTTACAAATTGTGGGTTGGAGTGGAAATTCGGTTTCTGCAGTTCGGCCTGTCTATCTGGATGGTGGTGATTCTATGCGCGATTGGAACTCCAAGGTAGGGTAGGGTACAGAGCGAAGGCCTAAACATCTAGGCTGTCTCCCGAGCCGATCTACCCCTAATGGGCGCCACAGACCTTCCGATCGATTGAAGAGATTTTTTGATTGCGAGATAAATTGGAAGGTGTATGGGACCATCGAATTCAATTCTTTATTTGATGTGTGGAACATATTGCCATGCAATTTTTCGGATAATCTGTCATGACAATCATGTGTTTTCATTTGCTGATTTTTTTTACATAAAGCGGTGGTCATTCTTCATGCTGTGGTTGCGGCGGTCATCATCTATTGAAAGTAGCAATGGATGTCCATCTTCCATCGCCACAAAATAGATAATTTTCACTATGTCGTGTTGTGTTGTGTGGACCGTGAGACTATCGTTTCAGGATGCGCGATAAATTTCCTAGTGTGTGTGCTGTACGGGCGTGAGATCGATTGTGTGCAATCGATTGCTCAATCGATTTATAAATTAATCGCTAGGTCTGTGGTGCTCTTTAGGCTCATTATCATCGTTCGTGGAACAGGAAGAATTATAGTTAGAGTGGATGATTCCCACACATTTATCTTACGATTGGCTATTTTGTTATTATCTTGTTTCGTTAACAGGCATACGCACGATATTTTTAGAAGTAATGGTCAGGTCACCGCTGCCACACTTATGAACCTCCTCCTTTTCTCACGATAACTGAGCGGTCTGCAAGCGTGCCTACCTGGCAGTCTGGTGAAGAGAGTATCTTCGGACTTGCTCCCTTCTTAGGTCTCGACCTTGGGCCTTCACGGCCATAACTGCCCTCGTCCTGTCTTCGCGACAGTTCGCTTCAAAGTCTAGTCCATTACAGAGTCAGAGTTAAGCAAAAGAAAAGTTTTCTTAGAACAGAAGGGAGAAAGAATCGATGAAGCCTGCTCTGATTGATATGTATAAGCTAGAAGCCAAAACATTCCTATTTCTGGGCCAATAATTAAAGCCAAGCTAATAATTCTGGACTTTCTGCGTCCAATGGATGGTTAGAGAAGTGGAGTAAAAGGCACAATATACGAGTAGCCCTTAAATCTATAACTGGCGAAGCTTCGGATGCGTCGAAAGTAGACGTCGAACAATTCACGGCAAAATTACTCTCCATACTACATAGGTACAAGCCTGAAGTCGCGGTGGCGACGATGGTGACGAGGAGACTCCAGAAACAAATCGAATAAAATCTTATACAGAAGCCTTGAGCAAATTGCCCGTTTGCAGACTTTCGCGACAGCTTTTGTGACCTTTTGATATTTAAAAAATGATGAAAATCAGATACATACATATTTTTTCTTCCAAGTAAATATTGTTTTTCTTCCATACATACTCTGTACCTACTACTATAAAATATGTAAAATTGATATAAATATCTGTTTTTATACCAATAATAAATATGAAGTACCTAATATTATTTTAATGGTTTTTATATTGTAGTGAAGCTTCTATACGTTTATTCATTGAATTTTGTAATATACCTCTTACAAGCGGACACCTCTCATAACCGGACCAAAAGACTGACACCATGAGTGTCCGGCTATGAGAGGTTTCACTGTACCCTATAACATCTTATGGGTGTAAGGTATAATTATAAACTAATCTAAGACAGCGATTTTGCTTTAAATTCCGCTAAAATTTGTGCAGTTTTTGAAATAATTGAAGTTGATGTCCTCTAAAGAAAAAAATACCCCTTGATGATCCCATGGTATCATCGGTATTATTTGAAATTGAAATGAAATACAGTTTAAACTGACAGACAAATTTCTACATATGTAGTTAAAATCTCTGTAACTCGAATTACCTGTTGTCAAACTGTGAAACCATAAAATAAGAATTTGTATAGGGTGTCCCAAAATTAAAGCAAGATTTGAATTTGCCGCCATTTATGCAGTACAGGGTTGACAACCCTAAAAACAAAATAAATCGACAGTTGACAGTTTAGGGTTGGTTAGTAAAAATGGAGCGTTACGCAATAGAACAACGTGTCTTCATTGTTGAACAATATTTTAAAAATAATGAATGCTTGGCGGCCGCCAGTGACTGTTACTGGTACTCGATATCGCGACATGATAAGACAGTTCTTTTTGCCGAAATTGGATGATATTGATGTGGCCAATATGTGGTTTCAACAAGACGGTGCCACATGCCATATACAGCCCGTGAAACACTTCAATTACTGCATGAGACATTTTCAGGTCGTGTAGTCTCTCGTTTCGGTGATCAGAATTGGCCCCCTAGATCGTGTGATTTAACACCATTAGATTTCTTTTTATGGGGTTTTTTAAAATCACAGGTCTACGCCAACAAGGAGATTCAACGTTGCATCAACGAAATTCAGCCACATTTATGCAGAAAGATCATGAAAAATTTCGACAAACGAATGCGTATGTGCATGCAAAGCCGCGGAGGCCATTTGCCCGCCTCTTTCACCAGGTCCCTTAGATAAGTCTCAACTATCAACAAACTTCGTATTGTTCTAAAATATTTGAAAGCAGTGGCGCAACCAGGAGCTTGTCCTGGAGGGGGCTATGGCCATCCACATTAGTGGAAATTTGAGTTTCCCTCCGCAAGTTGGATTATAGTGCTATATTCTCCCGTGATGACGCTATACAGTGGTGTTTTGCTCCCATGCCATGCTTATTCTTGATGTAATTTTTTTCATAGTTGAGAGTCGTTAAAATGTATAGTGGCATACCTGTAGTGAGCACGTTTTATGTAAGAATCGTCGGATGAGCTTTTTCATGTTGAACAAAGTAAATTTTTGTTGTACGACGCATGCGGTTATGTCTTAGGACTGTTGTCGTTATCTCACTACAAAACGTTTTGCAACGCAATTAGAGCACTCAGAGAAAAAAACGCACATTCATATTAAAAGCTCCACATTTAAATTGAACGCAGTATTCGTTTGAAAAATTTCGTTTGATTTGAACGGATTCTCATTTACGCTAAGAGAATTTCTTTTAAAACAAAAGAGCAGCCAAACCGCAAACGACGGTCGTTTAAATCAAAAGATTCCGCATTACATAGTAATGTGTATACATTCCTTTACGTAACAAATACACATACCTAAGGGCGCATTTATGCACGGCGGTGCGCCGCTGCGGGAATCGCCGCGGGGCCCGCGTGCATAAATACTCTCATCTGATTCCATGTATAATGAAACCGCAGCGGGCCCCTCTAGTAAATTTTCAATTGCTACGAAGCGAACCGCCATGCATAAATGGGCAGCAGCGGCGACCGCAGCGGTACGCTGCCATGCATAAACAGTCTCATATAGTCTCGTGCAATTGTGAAACGCGGCGGGTCCACTCCACACGCTCGTACATTCAAATCGTCGTCCTAGCATTTTGTAATGGCAAGCAAAAGTTGCGACCTGAACATAGAAAGGTTCATAGATGAACTTAAACTCCGACAGAGCATATGGAATTGCTCTACCGGATTGCTAAGTCCTAGTAGTGATTCAGCCACAACAGAAATAGTCATAGTCATAGAATTAGTCCTGCTAGTACTTTTGGCTTCGAAATTGCATTTTGTTTCAATTTACAAACTAATTCGTCAAAAGATACTATATCGACATCCGGGAATAATTGAAAAACTTATCGCTGTCGTTACATAACTAGTGATATAAATTTCGGAAAGCACTACGTATCTACGTATCTTTTTTGATTGATTGGGTGTACACTCTATCGTCTACACCTACGCCTACGCCTTTTTAACAAAGAAACGAGCAATACGGGATCCATATTTCCAATGCTTCCTGTTCACAGAATCACTTATCACGTACTATTTTCATCACGTACTATTTCCATCCAATTCAGAACCGCGGCGATTTGTAAATCCAAGTAACTCAATCTAGAAACAGCAGCGGGCCCCGCCGCGATTTTTAATTGCATTGAGATTAATGGGATCATTTATGCATAGTAGCGAACCGCTGTGCGGTCCCGCTGTTGACCATTTATGCACGGCGGTGCACCGCTGCTAGAATCGCAGCGGGGCCCGCGTGCATAAATGCGCCCTTAAGGACGCGATGCCAAAATGTCATTTGTTTCAACGTAGCACAACAGTTAGTTAAATACTTCCGGCCGGTCCGATTAGTCTCGCGTGTTCATGTTCATTCCAAACAAATGTGTAGTGTCTAACAACAAACGCGTATTAGAATCTTCGTCGATGTTAAGAGTGTTTTCGATAATGCACTGCATTCATCTGGAGGAATGGACGCTTGCACACGTGCAATTTAAGTTTAGCGGGTGTTAGAATAAAAGTGTAATGTATTAATCATATTAAAATTAGACCTAAATAAAAAATAAAGTGTTTTTCTAAAGTTTTCATAAGTTTTATTCTTTATTGATTTGTCAACCCAGGTAACAGTAAGTATCTAATCGAATGGAGAATGGACAATCAAACGGAATATATTATTTTATTTCAGCAGAGTTTGCTTTTAATTCCATGTAAAACTCAATTATTTTGAATGAGGTAATTTCTATGAAATGAAAACGCGATGCGTTACTTTCGAAATACATACCGTTTCATTAAAACGAATCCTTCGTTTATTTTAAATAACAAAAATGTTCAATATAAAAACGAAGACGTTTGATACAATTGCCTTTCATTTATTTAAAATGTTTTACCCGTTTACAATAAAAGAATAAGTGTTTATTTCAATGAAAAATACTTTTAAATCGACTGGCTCCTTCTTTCCAGGTAAACGTAAATTCTTTTAATTCAAACACTTTTTTACAACTCATTATGCTTTTGAAAGAAACGCCACTCGTTAGAATTAAACGCATTTGCGTGTGGAGCCAAATCAAAAGCGGAAATCGTTTGAATTAAATATATTTCGTTCAATATTAGTGAATATTTCTCTGAGTGAGAAGAATGTGAATGCCGGTGCTTTAAGAGAAAAACAGGAATTTAGGAACACACAACAAATCTGGACCGACAATGGGTTAATGTCATTCCAATATGACTCCAGGGAAGCTTATCTTATCAGTTGACCTAATATGGGGTAGCACGGACTCTATTTCGCAAAAAAACTAATTGATTGAGAATGTGAATTGCTGCGATGGCGGCTCGTTATGTTATGATATAACTTCTAAGGATACAACTCTTGTCCGCTTTCCTTTCATTTTTTTTATTTATATTAATTAAGTACACCAAGCCACCCAACTTAAAACAGAAGGAAATCTTTCCTAACTTCAATTGCAATTGAAATCTAAACTTATATGTAGTCGATAGTCGATGTGTGAGAAAAACATGTCTCCGCTCGTAAATATTTAAAGCTCGATGTATTTTAACGAAGAAGCCAGGTTTTTCCGGAACATATACATACATATTTTGAAGACATTCCCGTTTTGTTTCTATTCTGCATTTTTGCTCAGTGATATTTAAAAAATTCTGGTAAGGAGATCGAAACTTGCGCAGACCATCGAAACTGATGAATAACCTGTGCTTCAAGAACAAGAATTCACACTTTTCTTAAAATATTCAACGAAACGCATTGCTTCATATTTCATTTTGCAATTTTTCCGTTCCCAATTTTTGGGTCTGGGAGGGGCTTTAGCCCCCTTAGCCCCTCCCGTGGTTGCGCCACTGTTTGAAAGTTTATCAGACAATTTGGATTCTCAAATTTTCTCGAAAAAAAAAACTCTTCTTTGGTTGAAAAAACTTTAGCCTTTTTCAGGATACTTTAAGTCGTAGCTTTTGGCGGATTTACCAATAGGTTGAGTTGTCTGAAGCCTAGGGATTTACTATACTAGATATAGCACATGTGGGCCAATTTTTTTCTTGGGCACGTTTTGGGATCAGGTGAAGACTTTTGTTTTTTCTGACACATAAGCCTGAAGGAGTATTTGTCGTCATTATTTAATGACTTTAAACGCTGAGAAAAAAATGATGAATACAGTCCAACTGGATGTCGGAGGTGAAGAAAATATTTTTTCTTGTTATATTTTTCAATCTGTGATTTGTACTTTTTTTAATAAAATTGTTTTTTTTTTTGTCGAATTCAATTAATTTTAATTTCCCAATTTATTGTGCCGAAAAAGAATGTTTTGCGTGAAATTTCACATAGTTTCAGAAACAAAAGTCAAAATTTGGATTAGCTGAATAGGGCTCGTAAAATTCCATTTTGTATAGGTACCAACAAGTCATAATTATCGGTGGATGATTTTCAAAAAATACCGGCGTACAGAGGTCGACTTTTTCAAATCTCCGGGACATCCTGTTAGCTTTGTCCTACCAACGTCTAAGTATTTCGTGCTAAAGACTTACGATTCTAGACATTCCTACCAAAAATTTCATTACGATCGGTTAAGTCGTTCGCAATTTATTTAGTGAACAAATTTTTAAATCTCCGGGACACCCTGTTATCTTTGCCATACCAACTTTTAAATATTTCGTGCCAAAGACTGTTGCCATCCTACACATTCCTACCAAATTTCATGACGATCGGTTAAGCCGTTCGCGAGTTATTTAGTGAACAAATTTTCAAATGTCCGGGACACCCTATTATTTTTGACCTTCCAACTTTTAAGTTTAAGTATTTCGTGCCAAAGACTGTTACCATTCTACACATTCCTACTAAATTCCATGACGGTCGGTTAAGCCGTTTGCGAATTATTTAGTGAGCAGACGGACGGACAGACGGACGAATAAAATCGATTTCATAAGGGTTTTTTGAAAAATCTAAAAAACCCTAAAAATCAAATTCGCAGAATTCAAAATTCGCAAGCTTTCCATAATTTGCAAAATTTTCAAAGTTCTCAAAATCAAATTTTCATAATTCAATTTTTCAAACACGTGAAATTTTTCTCAAAATTTAAAACTCAATCTACCGCAATGTCAGTTCAACCATATGTATGGTTACCAACTGCTCGGGCCTCCATATGAAAAAAATGACAACCACCTGGACAGGTCAGTCTTTTTTATATGAAGTTTCACAGAACCAAAAATCCATGGATTGACCGTGTGTGTGCGTCATAAGAAGATAAGATTCTCTGAAGTCAAATTAAAACGATATTAGTCCAACTTCAGTCCGGTCTTTGTTCATGCCTTGAAATTCATATTTTTTCTGTTTGCGGTCATTTCTATTAATACTCCGGTGCACCCATTGAACTTACATGTAAAATAATGTGAGAACCCCCTGCCTATATTTCGACTTTCGATACTCCTGAGCATCACCTGTGATAGCGACTAAAATCTTTCAAGCAAAACAGATACACGGTGATTTCACTCTTGGTGTACCGAATTCACCAACATGGGAAGAAGAAAAAAAGGCCAAGGAAACCCTTAGCCAAATTATAGAAACCATTTCGTTCTAACGGTATAAGAATTAGTATACAGAACGATGATTACGGAATTGATTGTTGGTACTATAGGCATTGAAACTGCGACGGAATCAGGAGCATGACAAATGTTCAATAAGTTGGATGATATTAGCCCCCTCTGGGACACGATTTTGGTTGCGCCACTGCATTCCACGATACACTTTAAATTTAGCGACTACCGATCATATTGTTGATGCATTTTCAGTTTTTTCAATGTTGATTTGCTATACGTTGCAGTCTGAAACTATTATTGGTACATAATAGAAGATGATTGCATACATACTGCTGATATGTATGCTGGAAATAGTTTTTGCCAAACAAATGTTTCTTAAATTTTTTATACCCTTCGCTCGTAGAGTGAAACGGTATATTAACACTTTCCCGGACACAACGTCTATAGACGTCCAATTTTGAGCATTTGACCATACAAATCGTGTCAAATTTTGGCGTTGTGTCCGGGGAAGTGTTAACTTTGTCACGAAGTTTGTAACGCATCGACCATATAAAATATTTAAATATATATGATCATCATCACGAGGGGAGTCGATTGGGCGATGCCCGTTTGTTGCTACGCGTTTTACTCGGCTACGAAGCTGAAATCTTGCACACTTCTCATTGCAGGCAGTTTCTATGTTTGAATCCCTGAAATCGGACAATGGGGTCACGGGGCTGCCATAAAAACCTAACCCCCCCCCCCCCCAATTTTGTTCCTCTAAGAATTTTGTTTTTTGCATAAATTACAATCAAACCTTATGTCAATGTGTCTATCGAAACTACGTTCTAACATAACCTCACACAAATGTTTTATCGAGGTAACTTATGTGAAAGCGGAAGGAAGATAATGGGGGGACTATAAACACAAGTCATAGGTACACCGGAAAGAAAAACAATTACCCCGAGGGAAGTGAAGGGTATCAGAATTTCGGCCGCGCTCGACTTAGCCTCGTTTTTATTTCTATTTAATTAAACTGCAATAAGTCTCTATTTTTAGTTCATGTTTTTGCAATAAGTTCAATCAACTTTATCTGTTGTGTATACAAAACAAATATGTAAGATATTGCCAGAGGTAAAGATACATAGGTGGACATGCTGATTTGAATCAACATTAATATGTCGGTATAGCTCTCCTCTACCTCTAATGGCGATTGCAAGCTTAGCCAGAGACATGAATTAATATCTCGTTGATGTCTGGTCACTAATCATTTCTCACCAGTAGGCCAAAACGCAAGTCGGAATGTAACATGTTATGACCAACTCCAACTTTGTACGTACCCAGTACCCTATAACGTACATCAATCTAGATTTTGAGACTTTTATGGTAGTGCGCCACAGATGTGTATCTATTATGTATTATACAGTTCACAGCAAAATGATAGCTCCTTTTTCTTGTGGGGGTTTCAATAAAATTAGTGGGGGTAAGTTTCATTATGAATTAGACACAAAAAAAAACTGGCGGTGAATCTACTAAACCAATTTAAAAGCCTCAAACGCTAAATCTTCAAACAAAACCCAATTTTAAGCCGAAAAATTCAAAGGACAAAGCTTCTAACACAAAATTTTCCAAGTTATAATCAGATAAATGAACTTGACTGGGACATTAATAATAATAATAAAAAAAAATGTTTTTCAGGATTTTGTGATGGCAAACTTCACTATTGCGAATTTTTCTAGGATATCAGAACAGGAATTAGAATATCCAGATGTCCAACCATTCATCACCGATTTGATAAGAATTATAGAATCACATAAAAAGCGATCAAGGCATTTTTTTAACCAACACTGTACATCCACAAAATTGAGATAAACGTCTACATCACAGAAAAAAAACCTGGTGCCATTTAAATGCACACCAAATTTTCAAACATTAAAATCTAAGGAAAGGGAAATGCTTTAAAAAGTCCGTTAAATATCGCGGCGAAGCTTAAATTCATTAAAAAGTTACAACGGTCGGGTGCCTCGCGGCCTCTCTCTGTTTCTGGTGTTTTTGATAGAACTTCAGATACATATTTGTGTAAAGTGTAATTCCACCCCTAATCCTTGTAAATTACCGACGTTATCCTTAATTAAATTTTTCCAATTAACGGTGTAATTTAATCAAAGCATTTTTCACTTAATCCCCGCTGTTTTCATAATGAAAAGTGTGATTTTCGCTGTGGCAGGATTAACCATCCTGCAGGTGTGTCGCGGTTTTCCCGATGGCGCTCCGGCCGATACTTGTGTTAAAAAGCGTGCAAATCAACCAAATCATGGAGCGGCGAGGTCACAGCCATTGCATTCAATACCCTATCAAGTGGTGGCCAGTTCGGACTCCTATCAGCCGGGACAACAGATTCATGGTATGTAGATGAAATCAACTTTTGTGCTAGGGATAATCGCGAAATAGCCTATTGTAAACAATCGAATTATAATTGCTTGATACGAAAGATATTAAGATACAAAATTTACTGTTCGCGATAAGCTTTGCACTAAAGTGCACTACATGTGCATAAAATTAAAATTGGCGCATCTAATGACGGTCTACTAACGTTTTCCTTCCGTTTTGTTCTCCCCAATATTATTACATTGCAGTACAAATAAGTTCAACGAGTGGCCAGGATCCGTTTCGCGGTTTCTTCCTGCAAGCTCGCGATGTCGACACCAATGAGTGGATTGGCGAATGGGAGCATAGTCCTAATACGAAAACCATACCCGAGTGTTCGTCCATTACACATGCCGATCCCAAGGATAAAATAGGCGCAACATTCATATGGAAGGCGCCGCAACATAAGTCGGGACGTGTTTATTTTACGTAAGTTCAAGAGTTTTCATTAAAGATTTTTTCCTTGTGTGTCAATATGTGTGTGTGTGGATGAATATGCCTGCCTGCCTGCCCCTGCCTCATTGTGCAAGTTTTGTCGTAGAAATAGGTGAAATAGGTAGACGCGACCGCAAGTGCCATTGACTATATCAATGAACATTGTTGCAGGCTTTTGTTCGGTCGACCAGAAATATCTTTCCAGCCCAGCACTATACAATATGAATGGCACTTTAGTATGTTAGACCTCACGATGGTACTCTAGTTTCTGGAGTAGCTAGGCCTAGGCTCTACTCTACTGCGTACAAAAATGTAGGTTATATGGTATGTGTAGTTTTGTCACTTTTATCTAAGATCCAAATATTGTTACACGTATGTACATATATGGATGTATGTACTTGCAATGTTGTTGCGTAAGTTGGCTGAAGAGAATGCCCGAGGCGGAAAAAATAGACTGACGTTTGCTATGCGGTCGAGTCACAATTGCGTGCCAAGTGCTAATGATAACAAATGGATATGTACCTACACATTTACTAGACTGAGGTTTAAAGGGATCGTGCTTAGTGCAGTGCAATGCGGTCTATATGGGAATATAAGTTTAAAGTGGAGTTGCACCTAAAAATAGGCTTAATTTAAATATAAAATTGAGTAGCTAGCTGTTCATCATGGCACTAAGGACATGTTTTATTTATTTTACTAGGGAAAATCTTGTAACGTTTCAGTGCAGGATACAAGGGGTGGACGCAAGAAGCTAAATATGAAAGTATAGTCGTGTTTTTTACTGAACTATATGGAAGCGGAACGAAACCGACCCTTATTGAATATACATATACGAATATCTTAAAATTTAGCGGATGCCTTTATTGGTGGATCCCGGATTGCTTCATTTTTGATGGTCACGAGTGGAAATCTACCAAAACTCGATAAACCCTACATTTTTTTTTTAAACTTGGTGCAGGTTTTTAAGAATCAAAAGGTGAATACCTTTGAGCAGCCTTTTTCAACGGAATATTTCGAACCTAACGTTCATAACTTTTGGCTCCCAACTCCCATAAATAGTGCAGTGGTTGAGATTCTTTGTACTCAAGTCTCGTGTCTTATGTGTTTTGGTTTGGCAGCAATGTTTCGACTTATTTATACGGGATCGTAGTATAGATTTTCCTTAAAATTGTGGTAGATTTGGAAAACTTTAAAAAATATCCTTGTTTCTACCTAAAATAAAATAGAAATTGTGTTGATGTAATAAGTGATGTTTTTGAAAATGAGCCAAGGGAGATTAGAAAACGACGCCGATAACTCAACAACTCAATCCTTAACCTTAGTTGGAGTTTTATGAGAAGTCCTATCCTATATCCAATGTTAGACAAAAAGAAGATCAAACCATCATCGCGAGTTGTTGGGTTTCACCCTAGTCAAAAGGTTATTGCCAGACTCTACGGAAAATGTTTTTAAACGGGGTTACAAAAATCCAGATAGCTTCTAGTTGACACAATTCCCGTAGGCACGAATTTCAAGACAGCCTATGATATAATATGCATTTTCAGTGCTGTGATCTGATCATTTGTTAGAGGCCCCGAAACCACTAAGTTTTGACCAAGAGGATGGCACTCAGTACAATTTTTTTATTGTAGAAGGGGATGCATGATTCACAGCCGCACACATATTTAAAATGTTTAAATGCAAAATTCCATATTAGACAGAGTAGGACGAAACAAATTCAATATCAGCTGCTTACCCCATCTTTAGGTATGTATTGGTAGTTTCACAGCAAACAATTTCTATCGTCCGCGAAACGAATTCGTATAGATGTATTGGTTTGCTAAATTTAGGGTTGCCCGCATCCCGAAATACCAGAATTTTCGGGTTGCCAAACGCAAAATTGAGAATGAAATGACCACTTTGCGAAACGGTTCAGTCGTTCTTCTCTTTCAGATTCACATGATCATTGTGAATTAATTGAAATAGAGACAAGAGTGCAAAAAGGGCTTGTCAACAGGCGAAGCGACGGAGCGGTATTCGCTCAGCGTTTTGAATAGTCACGGTACTCGTAGGATAGGGGTGTCAAACTCAAGACCCGATCTGGCCAAAATAACACTGTCTTCAGGTTTGAGTAGGCCACAGGATGAACATTTCGGAAGCGTCTATAAAATCTTATTTTCGAAATTTTATTCATCTAGGACGCCTATAAATCTGAATCATTATACCTAAGAAATGTCATCTTTTGAAAACTGAGCTAAAAACAATTATAATCTCAAGAGAACGCGAAAATAAAGATAATCGAAGTAACCACTATTTGTGAATTAATTTCCGCCCATTTTTTGACAGATTATAAAAATAAAAATAACAATTGAATACTTCATTTTTGGTCTTGATCTATATTCATTTCATATACATATGTATGTATGTACATAGTTTATTATGTCCTCAGAATATTTTGCTAAGGAATTGACCATTTTTGAATTAAACACAAAAAACCGAAAAATTGCACCATTGCTCCCCTATTTCTCCTAGTTTTGGACCCACTGTCGATCAGGACTCTTTTTCCTATATTTAGAGGGCAATTTTCAACAATCCTATTAAGTTTAAAATATATGTAGGTACACCATTGTCGCCAATAAAAGTCGTTTCTTTCTTGACGGATTGTCTAAGTAAAACGCACACGGATCAAAATTTCCTCCTTGGGTAGCAGCTGACTATTGTGTCATCAGTCCCGCGATATTCTGAATTGGAAATTGCATTTGATATTATGCACCATGCGAGATACACTTTAAAGGGGAATTGTATCAGGAAATATTAAAATGATCAAGGCCCATTCTCTCGTAGATCTTATAGAATGGTTAGTCTTATCACCCAGAGAAGACACACACAATATTCAAAAAGCTTCTCCATTATATTGAATTGATTTTTTGTTAATTTTGCATAGTTATGTTATCTTTTGCTTATTTACGCTGTTGGATGAAAGTGCGCAATGATTTTCTCAATCTAAGATGATGGCTTAAACAAGCAAAATATGGCGTAGGTATGCAAAATAAACAAATATTCCATTCAACACAATGGAAAAGCTTTCTAAATATGGTGTGTGTCTTCTCTACGCGATAAGACTAATCAGCCGACAGGTACTGAATAAGAGCTATCAGAAACCCGGCCTAACTCTAATAAGAATTAGAAACCAAAGAAACTGATCAACAAAATGACATACGCGAAAGTTTTTTAGGGAAATTGTTCGTGGGGATGGCATTGGCAGATGATCCATAGCATAGCCTGGATCAATTTTCCAGATTGTTATTTTATATGGGATTTCCAGTTAATATGGAAATAATCCACAAAGCACTAAAATATTGCATTTTTCTATACATGTTGAGTTCCAAAACTCGTTAAAAATCATCTCCACTGGCAAGAGTCGTTAAATCCAAACAATTTTCTTGTTTATTTTGAAAATACAAATGTAGGATAACTATGCTATATTGATGCAATTTATTTAGATGGTCATCCTAAATATATTTCCCAAAAAAAAATTATTTCAGTAAGTAAAAATAAATAACAGGCGCGACAATCCAGCATTGGACTAAGGCCGCAGGATGTGTTAGTGACATCCTATTTCCAAGATCTTATCTGCTTTTTGTTGAGGTAATGAGATCAGCATCACGCTCAGCAGTGTTATTTATCCCCATAAATGGGTACTCGTTTAACATCTGAGTGAGATCATAGTCCGTCACAAGCTCGTGAGTTCGAAAAACACCATGGAACACGGTGAGATTCGAACTCATGAGCCTGTGCACCGAAGGTGCGCGCACTAACCGCTAGACCAGCCAGACTACAGTAAGTACCCACATAATAAATTTTTCAGTTTTTTTTTTTTTTTTGTGACTTTCTCAAAATTAACCAGAGGGGCTTAACAAGCTTTGCAACTGGACAACTTACGCTGAAAGCTTGAAGCTCATCCGTACGTATTAATGTGGGTAAATTTAATTGGATTTATTGAGAGGTAAATAAAGGAGATTTATCCTATGTGTATGTACATACGTACACTGTAAAAACAAGGTTGAATTTTACATCGAAAACTCGTTGAATTTTACACCCTTTTTCTCGCAAAATTACAGTAAACGTTTATTTTTCAACAAAATTTTTAGTATACCCACAAAATAGTGTAATATTACACAGATTTTTCAATATTACTCTATCTCAGTGTAATTTTACACCACAATTGGTGTGAAGATGTGTCATTACTTTATTCTTGTGTAACTTCACATTTTCAGTGTATATTTACCAATTTTGGTGTAAAAAATACACCTACATTTGTGTAAAACTGACTTTTGTGCATTATTGCATTTTCCTGTATCTCACAAGTGACTTGTTCTGTGTGCAGTTAGTCTGTTCCGTCCGAAGTGCGTTCGTGTGAGCATCATATTATTGTTGTGTTGTAGCTTTTTTTGCTCTTGAACTGAAAGGGGTGTGGCAGCTCTTGGCCGTTGCAATAACGGGTAGCTCCAGGACGATTTACACCGAAGAACGGGCTGCCGTAAATAATATTATAAACCCGGATGTAAATTTACATATTTGCCGGTGTAAATTTACATTTTTTTCGTGCAAATTTGCTTATTTCTGATTTAAGTTTACTTAAGTTTAAGAGCACGGGCGGAATTCATAGTCCTCACTTATACTTAAGGGAACCTTTAAGGGACTGTCGCTATTCATAGTCACTGAATAAGCAAACGCTTCAGGTTTTCCTAAAGGGTTCCCTTATTCGTTAAGGTTCATATCTAGTAACCTTATATGAACTCATTATATTTGTTGACATATCCTCATTCAAACACTTTGAACTTTTTTAAAAATTTCGAATTTTTAACTACTTGATATTTTTTTATATTTTATTTGTCACTTTCAATAGATATGACAAATAAGTGAATCGTTTATATAATGAGGCAACGCCCTAATAAGTGATGACTATGAATACGAAGCTCCCTTAAGGGCTCACTTATATAGAGAAACCCCTTATTCCTTAAGGGAATCCTTATTACTTAAGTGGGAACTATGAATTCCGCCCTAAGTTTACTTATTTAGGTGTGCAAATTTACACCAATTTTGTAGTAAATATTTACACCGTAAAGCGTAAAATTACTCTCGTTCATATAGTGGTGTAAATTTACTACTATAATAGAAGGAAAAAGAGTTTCCTCCTATTATTGAAGGAAAAAGAGTTTCCTCCTATTATTGGAGTAAAATTTTTTAGAGTGTACAGTCGACATATGTATTTTGACATCTGGTACTCTCGAGCCCAGACGCTGATTTTATTTAACTAGAGCGAATAACGGTAAATTCCTTATAAGGAAATCAAAGTACATATCAACCGCAATAAATACGGTCAATATTTTTCCTGTCCGTTTTCGCACTCTCTTGCCATAAAGAAGAGAACAGATAGATAAATCTGGCGCGGCACAAGTACTTTGACAATATTTCAATCGTTGATTGTACACCGATTTCTCGGAAAAAAAATTAACAAAACATAATTTTATTAATGTAGAAAATGTGTACAGTGGCTTGAAACATTGGAGAAAAATCCGAAATTCGAAGTTTGTTTTAAGCTTCCGTAGAGGCAAACTTCAACTTTAACCCTAGTTTAAAGGTTGGAGACGCTGCATTTGAATTAATTTTATACGGCAGACTGTTTATTATTATACATCAAACGTGAATAAGAGAAAAAATAGAAAACCATTCCATGCATCACAGAAAGCGAATGAGAATATCGAATAATTATCGAAAAATCTTCCAAATATTTATGGAAAATGTTCTAATTGAACCAAAGGATATTATGGATATGAAGAATGTGCCATCGGAGGCACATATAATAATGACCACTTTCGGCCTAGAACTACGATAAATAAAAGCAAATTGCGTGCATACGCAACCAAAGAAAGAAAAAAAAAACCATCAAAAGCAAACCTTTTACTAAGGAAAAAAGTCAAGCCACTGCAACTTTCGGAAAAAGTTTTTTTTACTAATATTTGTTATTTTATCGCATTTTTACAAAAAAAATATATATTTAAAAAACAGTAGAGGCTCTCTCATAGATGCAGGGATATTTTGCTTACAATGTTAAGTTAAAATCACTGTTTCCAATACCAAAGCTTCTTTTGGTCGTCATTGAATCGTCGGAAGTCTTATTCGATTTTTTGGCGGCACAATTTGGTTTACATTTCACTTCTTTCTTAGAGTTTTTCATCGTGGCTGACCAATCCCTTGGGAGTTGACATTCATTTTCTTTCCGACAGCGCTAAAATTTGTCTTTATTTTATTTTATACAATTTTTGTGTTTAACAATAAACAGTTTACCGTATGAAATAAAATTCAATATTAGCTTATTCAATGTGTAAACCACGACTAAAGCTTGCCTCTATCAATGCTCAAACCAATTTTCTAAATTCGGATGTTACATAAACATGTTTCGAGCCACTGTTGATATTTTTACTATGAATTTAAAATGGGGAACTCAAAAATTAGTAAGAACATGTTTTGTGCATCAATTCTTGCGAATAAATGGGTGGCAATCAAGGAGTTGTCAATGTTGTCAAAATACTTATGCCGCACCAGAATTACGCCTCCATCTTTTCTCTTTCCTATAGCACGAGAGTCCGAAAGAAGATAGGAAAAATATTGAGCATATTTTTATTGCTGTCGATATGTGCTTTAATTTTGATAAAAGAAATTTACCGTTATTCGCTTCAGTTAATCAAAACCAGTGTCGGGGCTGGAGAGTATGAGATGTCAAAATACATATGCCGACCATAGTGTATGTAACTCGGTACCAAAAGCTACAAAGGCTCGATAGCATACTAAATAATGCATTCTACAGTTCAACCTATTTATAGGCCAGTCAATAAACCGAAATATAAGGCGTTAGGTCGCAAAAAATAGCTCGGCTCTGGTCTTTTGGGATATTGCTAGGATAGATACCAGTAGTGTACCACCAAGTTTGCAACTTCGAAAAACCTGTGCTTACCCCGTGACCCTAAAAAAAACTCAAAATTTTCGGACTTTTATTATATTTAGTTTTGTAATTTTTAAAAGGTGCTTCCTACAAGAAAGTCTTCTTTAATTTGAGTGCAAATTAAAAAGCAAAAAAGCATTTTAAAAGATGTTTTTTTGTAAAAATGTCTAAAATGTAATATGACGTGTTCCGATTCCATCTGTTCCTGGATGCGTTGAGGCTAATCCAGGAACACAGTTGGATGAATTTTGGTTAAGATTCAAAAAGAAAACAAGTTTTTCTTACAAGAACTTAATATTGGGGGGTTGGTTTGTATGACAGCCCTATGACGTAATGTTCCGATTCCCTCCATTCCTAGATATGTTTTGAGGCTTTACTAGGAACACATTTGGGTGAGGTTTGGTTAAGATTGGTTCATAAACAAAAAATATTTTCTTAGAACAACCTAATTTCCAGGGGTTGGTTTGTATGACAGCCCTATGACGTAGTGTTCCGATTTCATCCGTTCCTAAATATCTTTTGAGGCTTAACCAGGAACACACTTGGGTGAAGTTTAGTTAATATTGGTACATAAAGAAAAAACATTTTCTTGGAAGAACCTAATTTTCAGGCGCAGCCCTATGACCCCATGGTCCGATTCCACTGGTTTATAACCTCGTGTCACATGACTTTCCCCGCTGAATGCGCATTTAACCCGATATTTCGTTGGTAAGATGACTAAAATTACAATTTCAAACTTTTTTACAAAAAAAAACAATGTTTAAAGTGCTGTAACTTGGGATCCTTTGCACCTACAAAGCTGGAGGTGGACTCAAATTAAAGAAGGTTTTGTTAGCTTTAAAAATCCAGAAAACGACTTTGTTGTAAGAACCACCTTTTGGACATTACAAACCAAAATATGAAAAAAGTCCGAAAATTTTGAGGTTTTTGAGGTTCACGGGCATGGGCGTAGCCAGGGGTGGGGAAGGCAGGGAGGGGCGGTCGCCCCCCCCCCTGGTCGATGAAGATGGTAAAAAAAATTCTTATCAATGTATTAAAAATATCGCTGCACTATACAACATTTTCAAAAATTTTCTGCTGCGCAGCAACAGATGCTTTTTCTACCACTCAAAGTGCTGCCGGAGAAGCCATGATAGAGACAGTTTGCAGTCAGCAGGCGCATACAAATAGATGACAGCGAGTGGCCTCTCGTAACTGACGGAGACTGTGAACCAGCACACACATTTCACTTGTGGCTGCGTGGATCCCATATTCCCTGTTTCATTTCATGGCTTCTGAGCTGGAGTACACAATTTACACCATTAGGTCCCTTCGGGAAGTTAGTAAAATTCAACTTATTTTCATCTGAAAATGTGACAAATGGTATACAGCCTTGCTATTTTAGGGACCTTGTAAAGAACGGGTCTCATATTTCAGTGCCTTTCAAGTTATTTAATCAAAATTTATTTTCTAGCTGAATCATACCGCCAATAAAAATTAGGCACTATTAATACTTTGGTAAATTTAGGGGAAATCTTAGATTTCGCAAGTGGAACATACAGTCCGAGATACAAAAATTGCACTGAAAATAGACAAAATAGAAGGCAGATATTGGAGGCCAGTTCAATGTAATCAGAATGCAGAAGAAAATCATTCTCATCTCCATTTTTTAAATTTGACTCTAAAATTAGCAAAAAAAAATAGACCGAGGCTAATTTCGGGTGCGGCCAAAATTTGGATACCCTTCGCTCCCCTCGGGCTAAAGGTTTTTTCGGGCGTACCTACGACTTGTATATACCACATCCCCCCTCTATTATTTTCCTTCTGTCTTCACAAAATTCTGGTTGCGTCAACAAAACAATATATTTGTGTGGGGTTTGGTTGGAATAAGCGGGCAAATAAAAATATTTACTCAGAAAACTTTATTGGGTTTGTATGGCCACCCTATGACCCTATCGTCTGATTTGATCCATTCTTTCATATGTTTTGTGTCATCAATAGAAACACATTTGTGTGAAATTTGGTTGAAATTGGTGCATAAATGAAAAAGTTTTTCTTAGAAGAACCTAATTTGGGGAGTTGGGTTTGTGTGGCAGTACCATGACCCCATTGTCCGATTTTACCGATTCAAACGTACAAACTGACTGCAGCAAAAAGAAGCATTTGTACAAAATTTGAGCTTCACAGCTTTTAAATTGGCCGAGTAAAACGCGCCGCAACAGACAGACAGACGAACAGACAGACAGACTGACGTGGCCCAACCGACTCCCCAAGTCATGCTGATCATATATGTATATTTTATTTGGTCGGAGATGCTTTCTTCTGCTGCGTTACAAACTTCATGACAAAGTTAATATACCATTTCACTCTATGAGCGGAGGGTATAAAAAAAATAACATGCGTCCACCAGTAAACTAGGGCCGCAGATGTGTGGGTGGCATCCAACTTCCAAGATCTAAACTGCTGTTTTGTTGAGGTGTTGAGATCAACAGCACGCCCAGCATTGTTATTTATCCCCATAAATGGATACTTGTTTACAATCTGAGCGACATCATAGTCCGTCACGTAGGTCGTGAGTTCGAAAAACAACATAAAATGAATTCGTTCACGGTGAGTCTGGAATCCATGACCCTGTGCACCAATCCAACCATTAGCTAGGCTACTCTAAATTTTGCTATCAATATTTCTGCGACCGGAAATTTCAACTCCTAAGAAAATCATGATGTTGAAAAAAAATTTGGGCTTGCCCCCCCCCCCCCCTGACCGAAATCCTGGCTACGCCCATGTTCACGGGGTTAGCACAGGTTTTTCGAAGTTGCAAACTTGGTAGTACAATTCTGGTATCTACCCTAACAATATCCCAAAAAAATAGAGCCGAGCAATTTTTGCGACCTAAAATCATAAAATGACTGGCCTAATTACGAGTTTTTTTTTTAATTTAATAATTTTATTCCTTGTTTAGTATTTTTTAGGTATCTTAGAACCGGGGTCAGTGAGTCTATTCTACACTTTGTGATCTGCAAGACATACGGTATCATTAAATTTAATCTTACACCTATATTTTGTTACATAATATACCTACGTTTAATGCACTTGGGCACTGTTCCAGCGTTCCACTATGGACATTCAAATTAAATATTTATTTTCATTATTATCGACGAGCAATACGACAATAATCTACCCATCTAGATCAAAACAAAGTCCAATACCAATAGATTTCTGTTAACGCCTGCTGGCAGCTTACTCAATAAGAAAGTTCTAAAACAACGAGTGTGTGGTTTCATCGTTAGCCTATTCACACTTTTATATTACTTTTGCTCTCACCATGGGAATATAAATATTCACTCGATAAAATTTGCAGTAAATATGCCAACACTGAAATTTTTGGATAAATAGATTACATATAGAATAGCGTATCTTTACTTTACTCTGAAGTGAAAACCGTAATTTTGAATGGAGTTTGAAGAACGCCCAGGAACCACGAAGCGGAAAGCTCGAGGCTGTTTCGTACGTATTAAATGTACGAAGGGTAAATTTAAAATTATTAGGAGGTAAACAAAGGAGATTTATTCTGAGTATGTTTGTGTTCATTTGCTGCACAACTTACAGGTTTATAATAGTCGTATTAATCTATTATGTTCAATATCTCAACCGTTTCGACTAATTTCATCCTTAAATTGAAATGCATCAGATGAGAAATGCATGAGATGAGCTTATAACACTTGCGTGCAATAATATTCATTGAAAATTTAGCTTAAGTCATATTCAAGCAATTACGACACTTACAATTTGAAGTATAGCTTACTTAAGCCTATCATAGTGCAAAATGTCTACACACTAGTCACTGAACTTCTCTAACAAGATTATCTACAACTTCTTGCTCAATATGTACATACACTGCGTATTCCAGCAGATACATTTATCGACGGCTAAGCTAAGTGTTTGACTGGAACTTACAGACAAACACTATCCTCCGGTACGAGTAGGTATACATGTCTGCAATTAGACGAGATGATAAAGTGAAAGGCATGTCACTGCAATTTTTCCCAAGTCCATATATGTACTAGATAGGATATTTCACAAGCACATCTAGCATATCTGCAAGTATCTCTTAATGTATACGCACGGTAAAAAGATATTTTATGCATGGGTTTCAAGGCAATTTCTGTAATAGAAAGATTAATGCTAGTTTTTATAATTTTCGACATGATGGTTGCAAAATATGTATAAAGTTTACGTTAAAATTAGACGATTCGTATAGAAACTACAAATATTTATAGGTTTTTGTTTTTGAAATAGGACCGACTATGAATTGCAAAATTAATAAGGATTTTCTTAAGGCACTATTAATTCCATCCTAAGTTTTATATGAATTCATATAAATTATACATAATTAGAAATTATTTTCGAAATATATGAACGTTCATTGACACTGATGTTAATTCTTGTGACTAAGTACATTGTATGTGCATATATGCAAGCAACGCTCGATTTAAGTATGCAATACACTATGAGATTAATCGATTGATGTTTTACTATGGATGAAGCCGAACTCCTATTACATAAGCATCTTAAAACTTGCAAATCATGACACCAAAACCGCAAAGATATTAAATAAATTTACACCAAACTATATTTATCTAAAAGAAATGACACAAGCAATAACAAAAAAAACTGCAACACAATTTCTGTTTGTAATTAATCATTACACAAGTTTACTCAATATTTTTAATCCAGCTCATGATCAGTTCATGACACGGATAAAATGTATACACATGAATGTGATTGATTGCAAATTTCATCAATCACCTGGAATCTGATTATAACATCATAACATATTGGTATATTCCGTGTGATGGAAATAAATATTTACAAATTGAGAATTAAATGTAGTACGAGTATGTATTTTGAAAACATATATTTTTGTGCTGATTTTACCGCATACCAACTTAATTGGATTTATTCATCAAGCTTGCTTACATAACAATGAAATTTTTTTTTATTTAATTTTTCTTCCTTTTCAGTGGTGCTATTGTAAAAGATTACGGTACATTTTGGGCTGATATTCAAGCATTGGTCGCAGCACCCGAACAACATCAGACCCAGCCGCAATTCCATCAACATCATCATCAGCAGAAAAAATAGGGATGAGGAGACACAGAATAAAAACGGAGTTGAATGAAGTGGCAAGTGTGAATATGGGTGCTTTTATTATATTTTAAGAAATGAACACAATATCTCAAAAGCTTTTTGTACTAAGGTTAATATATACATTTTCATAATTTTTTCTTCAGTGTTTCTGTTGTTAAATTTGTAAAACTACTTTGAAGAATTCGTGGCCCTTTTTATTATACCGGGTGGTGCAAAATTATTCACTCTGTCGGATGATATTACAGTTTTCACAAAGGGGGTCGTACTTTAATCATATTTGATATTTACCCCAGTAAATTTGAACAAAATTAGGGGAAAGCTGAGTTTTTGCATGAGCCTTCCTTTCGAGGTCCTACGCAAGACCCCGTCTGTACGAGTGCCGCTAGCGGTTGTACAGAGGGCCGAAGACCCTCAAAAACAGGTTTTTCTGAATATCTCGATAACGGTAACATATACTAGAAAGTGGTGTATGGAAAATTTATAGCTCATATGGTTAGTGAATAAAATGTCAAAGGTATATTTTTATTCGACTACTCCTAACAGTGCCAGGGTGTCTAACGGTATTTTTTACAAAGTTTCTGGAAAATCTTTATAACGGTAACTCCGGCTAAAAAATGTTATATGGCGAATTTGTAGTCTAATTTCTTATCAATACGTTCACCCTCAAGGGTGCTACGGGGGCTCACAGCTTCGAAAAACGGGATTTCTTGGGTTTTTCGTGAATATCTCTGTAACGTGGGAGTATGCTGTAAAATTGGTACCGGTAGGCACCTAAAGAAGTTATGGAGGGGGGGGGGGCGAAACATCTGAAGATCACCTGAAAATTTTTAAAAAATTAATTTTCTTACACGACTTAAACCTTAGTATCTCCTAAACTAGACTAGTAAGAGTAACGAAATAAGATCATTCTCACTGCCAACAAATTTACATTAAAAAAAAAACTAACCGCACTAAAGTGGTTTGATTTTTACGGAGCTTTAAAGTAAAATTTTTGTGATTTAACCCAAAATCAAATTTATTTTTCACCTCAATTTTATTCAACTTCTGCCAAGGTGAGTTGCTCGTACGATTGTTCTCAAAATTTACGCATTGTATTTTCCTCATATCATTTTATTTTAGCTACATGTTTTCTAATAGTTTTAATGCTTTAAGTGCCGAAAACTGTGGCTACTTTTAGCTCAAATTCATTCAAACCGCCCTAATGTACTGTAATTTGGGAAAATTTACACAAATTATGCTAAATTCGAGCTAAAAATAACCCTAGTTTTCTGCATTTAAGGCAATAAAAGTATTAGAATTATCGAAGCTAGAAAAAAACGCAAGTTTTGAAGATATTAAGGTTTAAGTCGTGTAAGAAAATTAATTTTTCAAAAATCAAATGATGTGGCTGCTAAAGGGTTAAGAATCGGGGTGTGCCCTATATGCTTTTTTTTTGCTGAAAATCACATTAGTAATAATTTTTCGGTGCATTTATGCGGTACATGCGAGTACATGCTACCCTTAATGATAGAACAAAATTCACGGGAAAACGGGAAACGGGAAATGTTTTTTTTTTATTTGGCCCCACGTAAGCTCCTGTAATAATAACAACCTTAATTATTATAATTCCACTGTACTTTATTGTTATCTATAGTTAATTTACGTATAAAGACTGCTCGTGTTCAATGGTCAGGAAGTTCTGTATGTTGGCAGCTGTCACCTTATGTCCACTGAACAGTAGCGTAACAGTTACAATGTATGTCTTATATACTAGATCTTTATTTGCTTACGAGCTAGTTCTTACATCTATTACAGCTCCCATTGGGGGCAGGTACAGACCGGGTGTTTCGGCATTGTATTAAGATATATTGAAGAAACATATTCATTGCAGACCATTTTCCCGCATAAGTTACCGTTACTGAGATATTCATGAAATTAAAAAAAATGCGTTTTTGTATGGCCTAAAGCGCCCCTACGATTGTATGTATCGATCTGAAATTTTTGGTATTAATTTAGGGATTGTACAAGCTACAAATTCGTCATAATAACACTTTTTAGTGAACACTACCGTTATAGAGATATTCCCCAAAAACGGTAAATTTTGACTTTTGGCCCCTTATAACTTCCTTGGGTGCCCACCCATCAAGGACAATTTTGGCATTTTATTTTTAGCCACAGAAGGTACAAAAAAAACAGAAATTCTCGTTTTTCTAAGGTTTGCACCCTCATAGTACCCTCAAGGGTGTCCATATTGATGAGAAATTTGGCAATTCTCTCCAGGACCGTATTTGCTACGAATTACCCATACAACATCTTTCAGCTAAAGTTACCGTTATAGAGATTTTCGTGAAACCTTGTTAAAAATACCGTTGGACCGTTGGCACCGTAAGGAATGCTCGAATCAAAATTTACTTTTGACATGTTATTTTGAAACCACACAAGAGCTACAAATTCGCCATACACCACTTTTCAGCACACATTACCGTTATTGAGATATTCGAAAAAAATGTTGTGAGGGTTGTTGACCCTCTGTAGCATCTCTAGCGGCAGTCGTACAGACTGGGACTTTTGCGGTCTTGTTTAGGACCTCGAAAGAAAAGCTCATGCAAAAATCCAGCTTTCCCCTAATTTTTCCGAAGAGAAATGCCAATTTTCCTGGGCTAATTTGCGAACGAGACAGCTGCAGAATAAAGTCAGAAAATGAAACGCTGTAGGTACTCCACAAGGGCTTGGAAGCCACAATGGATATTGAAAAGGAATCGTTTCTTGGTCACGTAATTTCCTGTTTTGATGATTGGGTATCGCCCGATTTAACCTGTGATGATTGAATCGAGCTACTTGTGGTATGGTATGTTTATGCTAATTAATAAGCCTCAGACAATCGGAAGCCTTGAGGAGAATATTTGACACGAATGCGAATACTTAGTTATCACCGAAAATCTTGCAGGAAGTCATGGACATGTGAAACGGGCACAAATGTGTATCAACACTGGTGGTCAGCCACTAGATGGATACCACCAAAGGAAAAATTCTACTAGATGTGTCAAATGAAAAAGCAACAACGCATTGGTCTCGACGCGATCAAACAACGCGAAACCATGGAGCGGTATAAAGAACAAGGCAAGGAAGAAGAAGGACAAGTGATAAAATGTGCTGACAGTTAGTCTTAAAAATGTCAAATGAACATTATTATTTCAGCATATACTCCTGCTCATATATGTACACACAATCTATTCATAATAGCGACGTTTTTTTCGCATCGCGTGTAAATCTGACTCGAAAAAAACGATCGCGGGTAACATCCCGGTTAAGACCAAACAGCTGACATTTGACAGTTTTTGCGCATCTTTGACTTTGATTTTATCACAAAAGATGATTATTTCTTTTCAAAATCTTTTCTCGTGATGAGAAAAACTCTCACATTTGGTTTGAAAAAAAACAAATTCCCTCATATTTCCCCTATGTGTCCGCCATCTACATTTGAGCTCTATCCCGTGTAGGGTAGTTGCACGCGTGAACTTTACCTGGGTAAGTGTCATTTTTTTTTATATGAAGTTCTACCCAAACCTGCACGGGATAAACACAATAAAACGTACCTAATATTAAGATAAGAGGCTATTATTTACGCGATCATAACTGTCATAACTATAGCCGCACCATAAAACAGAGTGATCCTTTAAAATTCAAAGCGATCACAGTTATTCCACATAATATAAACATAAAGGATAATAAAAAGACAAATAAATTCACAAGATGTTTCCTTATATTTCAAACCGTTATTTCTCTGTAAAGGAAAATTTAAATGTCCGGTCTGTCATAATCATAACTATAGCCGCACTTGGAACAAGTATGGGAAATACTGATTAAGAAGCGGAAATTGAGGAAGTTAATAACGGGAGAGGTAATTTTGGAATAATAGACTCTGAGGGATTGTTTTGTTTATTTTTCACGAAATCATTTTACCAGTTTTTCGATTTTTTTGCTTATTAACCCCTAAGCATCGATAACTGCTGCTTATACATAAAAAACTCTTCGAAATCGAGTTGTTTTATAAATTGTACGTAATAATGTTTCTCCAAAGTTTGCTGTCTAATTTGGATAGATGGGAGGCCCCCTCCCTAACATTTGTACCATTGGAACCAACTTTAAGTACGACGACTGGTGAGAGATGATACAATCTCTTGCTTCAAAACCCGTTATGTGTCCTATTTTCTGTATAAAATGGAAGCTGTTTATCGGCAGGACATTCCCATGAAATTTTTCCTATGCTGGAACTGACGAAATCAACTGTTCTGTAGGTAGACGATCCTGGCTCATACTTTTAATGAGCACTTGCCGGATTTCCATAGATCTCAATACAAGATTTGGTTAGAGTACCTTAATGGTATTAATCTGGGTTGTTTATGTATTTAAAAGTTGTTGTAACCACCTCTAATACAGTGAAAATTTCTCTGGAATATCCTGACCATAAACTATTTTCGTTTTAATACAGAAGACATGACACATAACGGAATTTGTAGCAAGAGATTGCATCATCTCCCACCAATTATTGCACATCAAGAAGGTTTTAATGTAACAAATGTTGCGGAGGTGGCCCCTCCTACATGAAAATTAGACAGGAAATCTTTAAGAAACACTACTACGTAAAAAAATAATATTTCAAACAGTTTTCTATGTAAAAGAAAAGGTTATCGATACTGAGAGGTCAATAAGAAAAAAACCATTATAATTATTTATTGAGAAATAAACAAAATAATCCCTCGGAGTTAATTTTATTTAAAAAAGATTTTTCCCGTTATTAATTTCCTCGATTTCCCCTTTTTGATCAGTTTTTCCCAAACTAGTTCCAAGTGCGGCTATAGTTATGACAGACGGGAAATTTAGATTTTCCTTTACAGAAAAATAACGGTTTGAAATTTAAGGAAACTTCTTATGAGTTTATTTGTCTTTTTAGTATCCCTTATGTTTATAGTATGTGGAATAACTGTGCTCTCTTTCAATTTTAAAGGATCAGTCTGTTTTATGGTGCGGCTATAGTTTTGACAGGCAGTGTATATCTAAGGACGAATGATAATTGAATTCATTGCAAAGAGGAGGCTTTGCCATTTTTGTTTGTTCACATTTTTTGGCGCCGGGACTTTCGCCATTATGCTGTTGCTTAGATGTCACAATTTCTCACATTTTTCTGACAATGTCACTCAAAAAAAAAACACCCTGCACATTTGGTCTCGAAACGTAATATACTCATTCATTCTTTACATTATCCTTCCCAAATTGTCCTTTTCAAATAACTTACGAAGACAATCATCCTTGAGCTGCATCCAACTTGAGAAATTATATTTTAAGCCGCGCCTCTTTCATATGATGATTTTACGATATTTTTGAACCTCGCTGCACATGTAACGAGTCCTGAATTGCTTTGCATTGACGATTGTCACATGTCCGCCATCATGCCGACCATTAATGTCTTGCAAACAGTAATATAGGGCTCGATAAATGCCTAGAAGGAGAAAAGAAAAATGCGAAACCGGAAAAAAGCATGCACATATAGAACTTGATGATGCTTTCGGTCATATGGTTTGATGTCCTAGAACCCCACATTTGCCTGGTCTATTTGGTTGGCCCCAATAATAATTTGTGCTGGTGCTTTGAATATGGAAAAAGGCACATGTTCGTTAATCTCATGCATTCATGCAGTATGCATGTTTGTAGGCACTATACTCGTATAGCGACAAGAACAAAACCATGACACAGGTACATTTTTAAAAACTATTCACGATTCCTGTATAAAGTCCTCGCACCGTTGTTAGATCAATAACGCACGTGACCTGTATTTCGCGTGCACAACCACATACCACTGTGGATACGGCCGATTGAAATTATGTGGGGCAAAGGAATGCCATCTAGGCGAGTGATTCATGAAGGACTAGGGATTAAGCTAGTGCGGCATTTCCCTAACGCTAATGACCTACTAAATTATCGAAATCTCACTTCCCCCATTTCTGCAATTTTTCACGTCTCCCGAACATTTCAATTGGTGAATCTATCGCAGTCTTTTCGACTATGCCATAAAAGGCCATAAATATTCGTCGGTACGAGAATGTATGTATGTAAATATATGTACGACAAACGAAAAGCGCGCGAGATCCTTCTCTGAACTCCTGAACGTTGTTCCCGCTTTAAGCTCCGCGACAAAAAAAATTATAGGAAACTTGCCGACACGGCACACAAATCCTCTATAGGATTTTCCAATTTTTTTTTCTTTTCCCGCCAACTATGTTAGTAGGATTTAGACATATCCTTAAATGTTGAACGAAACGCGCGAATGGAGATAGTCCGTTCCGTACATGAGTGTGTATATGGGTCGATTTTTCCGGGATAGCCTTTTCGTACCTTTGAAAAAAAAAACTAATTTATTTGTAACGATTTGATATTGACTGGTTTGCAACAAGGTTGCCGGTTAAATCGAAACGTATACTGAAAGGGCGAGAGGGGTCGTACGAAGTATTCAAATAAATAACTTGTTGAGCAACGAATTCGCAGGATTTAGGTTATCTTTTAACGTGAACCAGAGACGAACTAATTTGCCATTTACGACTACCATTAATTATAATGTTTCTTGTTACTGCTCTTTTAGACTTTGTGGAAATTTTTCCGCTTTTTCGGCGACTTTGGTATTGATATTGCAATGGTGACAAGTACGCGGCACATAGTAAGAAAAGGAAAGTTTTCAAAGTACTTTGCGGAAAGTCATTATGTTTATGAGCAATGATATAGGCTCATGCTTGCCGAATATTGCGTGTAATTGTTTTTTTTTTTCTCCTTCCCTTTTGGATGGCCTTTTTTTTCTGAAATTTCCTGGCAGGAAGGAAGAAATTACTATAGTTTTCGATTTTCTAAGTTTTTTGGTATGCTATAAATGTAAAAATATTACTAAAAAAAAACAATTAAGCTGTTTATTTGATATGTTCACTAAGAGGGAAATTATCGCCGAAAAGAGTAACAGGAGTGATACATACATACGCGAAAAGATTATTATTAGTTTTACTTAAAAATGTTTAGTTTTTATAGATGGTATATAGTGTGTATTGTTTTTGTTACGGCAATATTGTATAACACCAATCATCGGAGGTAGGGCAATAAATAGAGAAACAATCAGGGTGATTCAATAAGTCATGACTGTCTGTCCGTGTGTCTATCTGTTCATACAAATAATGAAGCTAGCGGTTTGAAATGGTTTGGTCAGATGTTTATTTTGATAAAATGTTGGGCGGTATTGAAAATCGGCCAAATCAAGGCTTCCCCTACTACCAATACAAGTCGCCCCTACTTGACATTTTAATTCGACCGTAACTTTTGACAATATTTTGTCAGCGAAATGAAATGTGACAATATCCTTTATTCAAACATATTCTTTCGATAAAATATTGAAAAAAATTCAAATTTGGGTCAAATTGTAGCTGTGGGATGTCCTTATAAAATATTAGAAGTGGACCAGAAATGGCACATTTTTTTCAGTGCACTCCAGGTCTGTGCTATTTGCATGATTAGCGTTCGTTTCCATTTTTTGACTTTAATTAAAATATTTATTTAATACGTATGTATATTGTTAACATAAACGAACTAAATTTAATGTGTTCATCCCAAAAATCATGAAAACATTGACAAAGCTTTTAAAAAAGTAAGTACCTACTAGACACGAAATTTTTCACTCATCCGTCAACATTTATTACGCCATCATAATAATATTGTCAAACTATGTAATCATAAAGTACATTTCCAATTTCCACCCGTGGATGGGATCACGAACTGACTAGTGACCATAAAAGATTTTCCGGGACAGGAAAATAAGACTACCATATAAAGTCCTAGACTCTATGTCATACTGAAAAATATGCTTTATTGAAATAATATTCTCAACTCTCAAATTCCATAAAGTAGTGGGTCGGGCGGCAGTCGGGTGCATACACTGCCTGTCATAACAATAGCCGCACCATAAGACGGACTGATCCTTGGAAATTTAAAGAGAGCACAGTTATTCCACATACTATAAACAAAGGGGATACTTCAAACACAAATAATTTCTCAAAAAGTTTCCTTCTATTTCAAACCGTTATTTCCTTTTAAAGGAAAAACTAAATTTCCGGTCTGTCATAACTATAGCCGCACTTGGAATTATTATAGCAAAAACTGATCAAAAAGCAGAGATTGAGGAAATTAATAACGGGAGAGATCCTTTTCGAATAAAATAGACTCTGAGAGATTGTTTTGTTTATGTTTCACGAAATAATTTTTACAGTTTTTCGAGTTTTAGGCTTATTAGCTTGTTAGTATCGTCGCATCGCTGCTTTTACATAGAAAACTTTCTGAACTCGTGTTTTTTTTTACTAAATTTTACGTTATAATGTTTCTCGAAGGTTTCCTGTCTAATTTGGATCAATGGGAGGTTCCTCTCTAACACTTGAAACATTTCAACCAACTTTAAGTACTACAACTGGTAAGAGATGATTCAATCTCTTTCTTTAAAATCCGTTATGTGTCCTATGTGCTGTATAAAATGGAAGCAGTTTATCATCAAGACAATCCTATGAAGTTTTTCCTATGCTGCAAGTGACGAAATCAAGTATTCTATAGGTAGACTATCCTGTCCAATACTTTTAATGCGCACTTGTCAGATTTTCATAGATCTCAATACAAATTTTGGACAGAGTTCCTTTATAGTGCTAAGAAGGGTTGATTATGTGTTTAAAAGTTGATGTAACAAACTCTAATACAGTAAAAGCTTCGCTGGAATATCCTAACGATAAACTGTTTTCGTTTTAATACAGAAGACATGGCACATAACAGATTTTCTAGCAAGAGATTGCAAAATCCCTCGCCAAGCATTGCACTTGAAGAAGGTTCCAATGTAACAAATGTTATAGAGGTCGCCCCTCGTTCGTCAAAATTATACAGGAAATTTTTAGGAAACATTATTACGTGAAATTCATTAAATAAATGCAATTTCAAAGAATTTTCTATGTAAAAGAAACGGTTATCGATACTGAGAAGTCAATAAGCAAAAATCTTGAAAAACCGTTATAATGATTTATTCAGAAATAAACAAAATAATTCCTCAGAGTCAATTTTATTTAAAAAAAATTCCCCGTTATTAATTTCCCCAATTTCGGCTTTTTAAACAGTTTTTACCATACACTGATTCCAAGTGCGGCTATAGTTATGACGGACCGGAAATTTAAATTTTCCTTTATAGAAGAATAACGGTTTGAAATAAAAGGATTTTTTTTGTGGAATTATTTGTCTTTTTAATATCCCCTAAGTATATAATATGTGGAATAACTGTGCTCTCTTTTAATTTCCAAGAATCAGTCTGTCTTATGGTGCGGCTATAGTTATGACAGGCAGTGTATATAGCCACAGAGAGTATGTCCTGTAACATCAACCCTCAAGCACACTCGGTACCGACAAACTCTCCGGCATGACAACTGAGCTCTCATGATACCAATAAAACCATGTCATCCTCCTCCTACTTGGTCTTACATAATTTCACGGTTTATGCATGCTGCGGCATGTAGAAACGTTTTAAAGGCTCATGACTCTATTTTAAATGACATGAGCCTTTCACTCAATATGACGACTATGTGGAACGTTTTTTCAGCGATGTTTCACATTTATTCATATATCATATGATTCGCTTTTGATCTCTCCAATCATTCTGCATTTATATGTAGAAGCAAAGAGAAAGGAAATGTTTCGTGATGAACAGAGTGAAGTGTGTCTGTCGTGTTGAAAAATAAGAAACTGTGAGTAATTTCGAAAAACAGAAAATTTAGGCCGGAATTCATAGTCCCCACTTAAGAAATAATATAATAATAATCTGTTTCAACTTTGCATGCACCAAATTCAAAAATATTTTTTAAAAATTACCATAAAAAATAATATATAAATTGATTAATACTCATAAAGGATTGAACTCCTCCCATACATATTTACTTGTTCCATTTTATACATTTTTTATTAAAAAATCAAAAACTAATTCCTAAATGAAAATATCGTAAAAAGTCCAATACCTTTCAGCATACAACTATCAATCAGATCTACACACCATTTTGCTACACTGAGAAAAATGATATCTAAAGTAAAGTAGTTAATCTAAATTTAGATAGTCCTAATAAAGAAATAGTCAAACTCTCTCATTTTTGCAGCTGAAAATACTATTAAATTCGTGCATTTAACCACGCAAGATTAGAGAAAAAAGTTTAGTGAATTCTTCCACAAAAGTTGTTGAGTGTATCGTATATTAATGGAATATAAAATTTAACTGCAAAAAATCGTTGATATTTCATTGAAGTAGTAAAACTTTTCTTCAAAACAACTCAACTCCACTTGGGAGCAAAAAAATCGACCCACCCCAAATGCTTTCGTTCTAAACACGATTAATCAAAAAATAATAAACAGTTTGTTTTCGTTTTTAGCTCTGTAAAATCAATAAAAAAAATACCGGCGTACAGAGGGCTGCGCCCGCAATACGAGGGTTTTTTAGATTTTGGATACACACATATTGAATAATTTTGCACATAGATTTTATAGGTAATAAATAAGAATTAGGCACAATATTAATGAAATGCTTCTCGTAAATCTATTTTTGGATTGGTCTGGTTTTAATTAGACCAACCCAAAAATAGATTTACTATGTATCATGGTTACATATACTAACTGCATTTATTAGCTGTAACTCCGTTACCATTACTCCAAACTGGAAAAAAGCGACTGATATGAAATGTACCCATCGAGTTCTTTGATTTGAGTACCCATACGTCCATGTCCGATAAAAACTAAAAAAGTCGACTTTTTAAAATCTCCGGGACACCCTGTTCGCTTTGTCCTACCAACATCTAAGTATTTCGTGCTAAAGACTCTTACGATTCTACACAATCCTACCAAATTTCATAACGATCAGTTAGTGAACAAATTTTTAAATCTCCGTGACACCCTGTTATCTTTGCCCTACTAACTTCTAAGTATTTCTTGCCAAAGACTGTTACTATTCTACACATTCCTACTAAAATACATGACGATTGGTTAAGCCGTTCGCGAGGTATTTAGTGAACAAATTTGTAAATGTCCGGGACACCCTGTTATATTTGCCATACCAATTTTTAAGTATTTCATGCCAAAGACTGTTACCATTCTACACATTCCTACCAAATTTCATGAGGATCTGTTAAGCCGTTCGCGAGTTATTTAGTGGACAAATTTTCAAATGTCCGGGACACCCTGTTATTTTTCTCCTACCAACTTTTAAGTATTTCGTGCCAAAGACTGTTACCATTCTACACATTCCTACCAAATTTCATGACGATCGGTTAAGCCGTTCGCGAGTTATTTAGTGGACAGACGGACAGACGGACGGACAAAATCGATTTCATAAGGGTTTTTTTAAAAATCTAAAAAACCCTAAAAACAATATTTTATTAAACTGTGTTAATACCTTTTCCCTTCCAATTTCAGTTTTTGAGTTCTTGTGTTTAGGCTTGTTCTGCTATCCGTTCTCATAGGGAGAACTTTTGTGTTTCCGATATTTTCCGCTATGTGTCCGCTGTATTGCGGACGGTAAGATAAGTGTCGCTAGTGTCGATAAAAAGAACAAGAAAATTCTTCTTGCGAGAGCTGATAGCGTAATGTTCCCAAATAATTTTGGTAGGATTCACCGTTTCCGAGATATTCCCCAGATTAAGGCGAAAGCCCCCTAAAGCAAATCCTTTTGCCCCCTCCCCCTCCACGTTAGCTCGCACCCCACGACCTTGTGCTTTTATTATGTTTACCTCCTAACCTCCCCTTATAAATCCATGAAATAAAAAACCGTCACTCCCCTCCCCATTTCCCACAATGTCTGATTTCTTTGCTATAAAGCGATTAGTTGAGTTTTCAAATGTAGTCGATTTTTTAATTAAAACCGTTATTTGTTCCTGTGGAAACGTTTTTGTAATTGAAGAGAATGGGTGGGGTTCCAAAACCACACAGTAGCGTATGTTCCGCAAACATGTTCCCTTTCATTTCAAATCTACCGACCGTTACGTATCAGAAACTTCTCTTTACCAACAGATCGCCATCTTAAGTACTATCACTTAACTGATTGAAAAAAATTCACCATTGAACCGTATTTTTCGGGCCTCATTTATTTATTAAACTATTTAAAATTGAAATCAAATGCAGCTGCACCTCGTTTAACACTGGAAATTTTAATTTCCGAACACAACATATCAGCTGTGATGTGTCAATTGTCACATTTTTCACTTTCCGAGAGATGGCGGTATTAGGACCAAGTCTGATCCGAATCTATGCGGTTACAGAACAAAATAGAAAACAGTTTGCATAATGCGGTATTGTTTGCGGAGCATACGCAACTGTTGTGTTTTGGAATCGCACCCAATGTAGATTTATTGGTTCCCCTAAATGGATAGGGATCAAACCAAATTTGCACAGATTACATAATCTGGCCGTAAGCGTGAAAACCTCCTTAGGAACTTTCTTAAAGCCAAACATAACTAAAGAAGAAGTTGCCGCTTTTGGCATAAAACGTTTTATCGCATGTATAATGCGAACCAGCGAAGACACTCTGCATACTCTGAGATAAAATATGGTCATCAGATCAGCTGCTTTTGCGAAAAGAGACTCGTTTTTCCCGCAACAGAAATTTGCCCACCACCACAACCGAAGAACCAGCTGCGCAGAGCCTTTCCTAATTTCATTTCGTGCAAATGTCGTAAAAAAATGCTCTGGGGTCTGCAATTTCAAGAATGTACCTAAGTATGTATATGAGAGGACTATAAGTCGCATAAATAAAAAAAATGCTTAATGCTTTGCTAAGTCGGTCGATTTAAGTGTAAATTGTTGTTGTTTCAGCTTGTTTAGCCAAGCAATAAGCAAAGTTTTTTTTATTCGTTTCGTTTCGCCCTTAGAGAAATTTTCATAAAGCACGATTACAGCCTCCCGCAGCCAACAATCAGCCGCGTTTGCTTTTTTTGGAAAATGATTGACTTGAATGACAAATATGACTTGTGCACCATCATGTGACACCATGAGTCACATGTATCTCATCAACATCATTCGCCTGTCAGCAAGAGTAGTGACACAACATTTTTGGGCATTCGGTGGCTCAGTGGTAGAGATGTCACTCTATTTCTGAGTTACCGGAGCGTGGGTTCGAATCCCACTGTAACCATGGATGTTTTTGTCTATAAAAATGCTCCTACGGCAGCCGGTTCTTCGATGTAAATCGTCCCGGAGCTACCCGTTGTTAAAACGGCCAAGAGCTGCCAAAACCCCCTCCGATTCAAGAGAAAAAAATCTCTTGAGTCGCTACAACAACAACACAACTTTTTTCGAAATTATGGCACTAACAGAGACAGTCTTATCCATGAACTTTCATCTGTAAAAATCACTCAGAAATATTTTACCGTTTTTTGTTTTTAGGGAGCAACATATCTCACTATTCCTGTTGCTATGTACCATCCTGGTTGTTTTCTATCGTAAAAGTGTCGTTGTGCATCAAAAATCAAGAATCTATTAAATTTTAGGGTCCGTATTTTGATGATTGTCGATATTTCTGCCTAAGGCGAATACTACACCTACAAAGAAAAGTTTTGACTCAGATGTTACTTGTTACCAGAACTATGTATTAAACACCGAAGAACATTTCTTTTATTTTCTATCAAGTTATTGGTAACTAAGATTGTTCACAAGACATTTCTATACGAATTATTGCAATAATTCGCACAGTTAACTCGCTTTTTACACTTTTATAATCTCCAAAATTGCATTTTGCTCTCCTGCAAAAAATTATGTTTTTGAGTTGTGTCACTATTCTTTCCGACATGCGATATGTTAAAACTAATTTAATAAATTGTTTTAATTACTTAATATTTAGTCATTTTTCATTCGTTTTAAGCATACTTAATGCATTTTTGTGTTGCATTTATTTAATTAATTAATTGAAAATTTGTATCATACAGCGCGATAACAGAAGTGTTAAAACAGCTTATTTCCACCCATTGGCAACACTATTCCATGTAATTTAAATTGTACGTATTCATATTTATGTTGTCCTATTAAGTCCGACACACTTTTCTCAACAGCAACTTCTTCCCCATAAATTGAGAGCTTGCCTAGTGTGCGCATGCAGTAGTCTTAGTCCTGGCGGTTGCAAAAGTCGCGGTTACAGCCTCTTATCTAACTCTTTTCATACTTTTCAAATAATGCGGGAGGATGCTTTTTGCCTTTCTAATAACACAGAAGTTGTGGTGCACCTATACAGAAGAATAAAGTGTTGTTCTCTTGCGTTGCGTTACTCCCCGGAATGGCATCACGTTTCGCACTTTACATAATATGACCTGGAGAAATGCATAATTTCATGTAAAACATGAGCTTTCATGAATTGAAAATTCTTCGGAAAACCTTTGATGCACATAATTTCCTTGAAATGTAATTGTGGCGACTCTTTGAAACCGTACAGTATAAAACCTAGGTATTGATTTTAGTTGACTGCCACGTTATTTCGTTTGCTTATAAGCACACAGTAGACAAAAACCCCAGCAGATCCGTAAATTTCAGTTATTGCATCATTTGAATTCTACACGACGGTAAATAAACAATATACTCGTATACTTTACCAAATACAATCATTAGATTAGAAGCCATAATGACAAAAGCACTCTCTACTGACTATGATGATTACGTATTTACGAGTCTACAGATAGCCACATGAATTAACAAAAATAATTACATACACTGTGTGCCATTAAGCTGATAAGAACACAATCGCCTAACAAGCTATTTATTGATAAGATGGACATTTCTTTCGTGGCGGGAAAAACAACATGTTTATGTCAATCATTGTTAATTGAATTAATGCAATGATTTTGCTATAATCGTTACGTGATTACTGATTATGTTTTATTTGGATCCTTAGAGTGGATTCACTGCCAGGATCTACTAAAACCATAAAAAAAAATTAAAAAACAAGCGAGACACTCCAAATTAGTCCGTCACATGGGCCGTGAGTTTGAAAAACACCATAAACTGAATTGGTTCACGGTGAGAGTCGAACCCACGACCCTGTCCAAAGAATGTGCGCGCATGAACATACATTTAGAAAACTATTTAATTGTTATAGTGACGTTCGAAAAGATCTTTTTTTTCTATTTTTTTCTTTTCTATTTTAGATAGCTTCTGAAAGTAAGAAAATGTGTAATATAGCAGATTTCGAAATCACTTTGTGGTACCCATAGTTTTGGTCCGATCGAAGTCATTTTTGGTCGAGAGTATAAGGGGGCTTGCCCTATAGGCGCTCAGCCAAATTTTATTTGCCTGCCGTAATTTAGAGAATAGTTACAGCTATACCTTCAATTAAATATACATAGTTTATTTCGTCTGAAGGACATGTTGCAATCGGACTAATAGTTTTCCAGATATTTCCGAGAAACAAAACTGTCTGCTCTTCGTCACCCCTTCCCCCCCTAACGTGACGCTCAAATTAGTGTAACTTTTTGGTGCATATAGAGGGGAGGGTGCGCAGCAATTTTGCATCAAAACTTTCCTCTTTTTTTAGATGTCTAGGTTTTGCCCTTTTTCGGGTTAATTTCACTATACTACAAGAACGCCTAGGCAAAAACATGCAGTATATATTTTTTGCAAAGCAGCTTAAAATGGTACATAGGTCCCTTCTGAAGATTAAATGTGCCCATAAAGATGCAGAGTTGTTTATCTTAAAAATAGGACATGCCTTTTTGGAAGAGGACAATATAAAACCTAAAATGTCAACGGATCGCGACATACGTCCTTTTAAAGTTTTTTCATAGTCGCAACCGTAAGAGTGTTGGGAAACGTTGGACTATGTAACTTTAACTTTTTTAGGGTTTAGATGGAGAAGAGCGCTCCTCTAGAAAATTTCGTCCAAAAAGATAAAAGATAGCGAGGAAATTTTAGTGTCTTCTCATGAATATTGAAGGATACAATTTGAGAGGTAGTTCCTGATTATAGCTGCCAGATAGTCTAGAAACATCCATTATTTGTAAGTTTGCAGAATTAAAAGCCTTCTTGACGTCGAGCGTTACCACAGAGCAGCATGTACCTTTTTGAAGTGATTCCCATGTCAAATTGGTGACCAATTCAATTGCATCCACGCAGTAGACCTCAGTTTTCGCAAGGTGTTGAGCAAGCAGATTCGGCGATATGAGCTTGGCTCTCCAGCCGGTTTATTTGGTTTGGGAAGGAGCACCAACTTTTGCCGCTTACATGATATTGGAAAGGTGCCTTCAGCCAAGCAAGTTTCAAAGACTTCTTTTGAGGGGCAGCACGGATTGTAGCCTTCAATGCTTTATTAGTAATCGTATCAGTAATCGTCGAGCGTTTTTATACGACTCTAATAGGACGCTTCTTTGAGGTGCCCGTTGGCACATACGTCGCGCTTTCAGGCAATTGCGCCTGAGCCCCGCAATTTCCTCAGACCACCAGTAGTTGTAGCATAGATGCGTCGCAGGTCATCATCAGCTGGTTTGTGATCTGTACTGACCTGCTTTCCGCAAAACCTTCGACTGGATTACGTTGAAGCAGGACTTTGTTGAAGAGAGCCTCGTCAAATTTTTTTGCGGACCATCCAATGATCTCTAAAGGTATTACTATCCCCTGAGTTCATTAGAACAACATCCAGTTGTGAAAATGCGTCAAGAAGTACTCTCCCTCGCCTATTTGTCCCCCGGCTACCCCATTCTGTGGGGCACGCGTTGAAGTCTCCACTGGGCCTTCATATGGCGATTTTCAACAGAGGACACTTGACTCCTCAGGTTTAATGGATTCAATTCTCCTTATCAGCTTCCTGACATAATATACACATTCTCGACTTATCATGCTTGTTGCTGCAGTCTTTTGCAAGGTGTCCAAATGCGAAACACTTATAGCATCTCTTAGGGACCAAGGGTCTTAAGCGACAGTTTGACCAACCAAATTTCAATTTTGTTGACATCATCCGTTAAAATGTTCATGACCTCCTTAGTGACTTCCCCGCTTCAACCTGGAGGTCCATTTCCATTCTAGTCGTTCACGAAACGCCGCACAGATGTCCTCCTTTGTTGTCACTTCCCACTTCGTCGAGATCGAGAATCTCTAGCCTCGTCTCCTGACAGAAAGTTTTAAAGTCTGCTGGGTTAATTCCTAACAATTTGGTCCAGATGGATTTGTATCCTTCCACCACGTGTGTATAATTGGAACAATAGTTCTCCGTTGCATTATCCCCCATCTCTTTGAGCTCTGGCTCGGATTTCACTCTTCTCAGAATTTCCGCATAATGGTTGAGATATGACCATTGCATCTGGTCTTTTTTTTACGTACGTTTTTCTTCTTTTCCCTTTGAAATCGCTTCTTTTATTCTACTTTTGTCCAGGGGCTGGGGTTCGTAGATGGGTCCAGTGGCGTATTTACAGGGGGGAGGGGCACAGGGGGCACGTGCCCCCCTGTTAGCACATCAGACTTTTTTCACACCATACTAAAAATTGCAGTACCAAATGTTCCCTTTTTATTTTGAGCGTTTCTATTATTAAACTTTGTAAATCTTTTGCGAAACATTATTATCACATCATCTTCTCAATTCGCCAGATCTCCTCGTTGATGAACCCTTTCCGTTTTTCGAACAGGTTGAGTTTACTTTCATAGACGCGTGGTTTCAAGAACAAAAACTCTCAGAGAATAAGTACAAGCTGTGATTATGTCGAGGCAACGAGGTGGTCATGAAACGTTCCCCAATCGAAGTGTGTTGGTGGGAAAGCATTTTTAGCATACATTTTCGAATTCCTACGGTTCGGTGTCTGTGGTGCCCTGCCTGGGGTACTTTTTTCAATGCTTCAATTTTCACGAAGTAAACATCATCGTAGCCATTCCTTCTCATTTCTATTTCGCAATTGATTTGTTAAAGCATGTTGCTTCAGCTTACCATCTAGGACTCGTTTTAAAAGGTATTGCAGATACTATAGATTTGAAGCTAGTGTAGTACATATGGAAATCACAAACAATCATACCTTCCTGCTTACTTTTGTTGCTTCATTTAAATTAATCGATTGATCACTTTCCGGCTACATGCCACGGATAGTTCCTACACGGATGAAAATTTTGGTGTAATTTTTAATCCTAATTTTGCATTCAAATTCGCTTAAACTTGCCATGGGATTCAAGACCACAATCTCAGCCAAAATTTGTTTTCATCTGTGTTTCTTTCAAAAGTAAGCAGAACCACTTTTTGGCGGAATTTGGCAGAATTTCGGACGATGTATGAAATTTCTCTTCCAAAGAAAAGTGTACCGTCTGGAATCCGTTTTGTCATATGGAAACAGTCTCTTTGGTCATTGCATTAATTCCATAGCCAATTAAGTACATATTCGTAAAATTCCTTTTCGGCTTCGGGTTCCTTCGAACTACACTACGAAAACTTTTTTTAGGCCCTCCGTATTTTGGTTCAGGAATAGCCAAAAGCAGTTAATGAGTGTTATTCGAAGATCTGTCAGGAAAACTAAACCTATGGTGTAATAAGACTGAAATGCAAAGGACTCTCAGGCCCGTATTTATAAACATACCTTAACTCAAGGAGACCTTGAACCAAGGATGCCGAAATTAAAATTAATGTCATTTTCCATACTTTTTCATAGAAATCACTTATATTCACGAGTCAAAGCATCCTTGATTTAAGGAGAAACTCAAGGAGACCTTGAAATTTTCTATAGTCAACCTCACTTGAAATCAAGGTAGCTACCCACCTACCTTGAAATATTATATTTCAAGTCTATTGAAAACTTAAGGTCTCCTTGAGTTTCGCCTTAAATCAAGGATCAAGGATCAAGGATCCCTCAGTCTTGCCAATGTTTTTCCTATGTAGCTGCTCTCGGGTATCCCCACACCAAAACTTAATGTAACAAATTAGCCCCGTACTCTGTGCCCCCCCCCCCCCCTTTGAGAATTTTCTAAATACGCCACTGGCTGGGTCACCTATATCCTCTCTGATTTCTTCTTCCTTAAGAGGTTGTGCCCTTTTTGTCTTGGAACTTTGGGAGAAATAGACTCGTCTACCTCACGCCTGCGTTTTGGTTGATCCTCTGCCGAAGCTCTTGTGGCTTCTGCCCTTCCTTATCTTTTTTTTTAATTTTTCTCCCACATTGTTGCTCCTTGGCACCGTTGTACATGCGTATATTTCTTACCTTGTCCTTTACGGCTACCTGTAGATTTGGTGATGAGTTCCGCTATCAACTCACCCAATTTGCTGAACATTTCCATTTCGATCGTCGGCTTATCATCGTTCAGACAACCCTTTGCCAGGACTGACAGGAGCTGTTGGAGGGGAGACCTTAGCAGCTTTGCGCTTCATCTGAAATGGCCGTCTCCAGATAGAGTGCCCACCATTTGATCTGCACCTACACCTGTAGCTTTATATGATACGACAGCCAATTCCGCCACTGCTGTAACACTGCGGTCGAAGGATATCGACGACAGCGAGCCCGCTTGCTCACTCCCACAGCTGCCGGCACAGGGTTTCCGAGGCCCTGCACCGTAAGTTTTTCCAGAATTTTACTTTCCATATTTGGTTTGTTGTTTAGGGTTTCCTTCCCGTAGTCTTCCTAAAACCGGGGCCGCATATTATCGATCATGCACCCTCATGACCAAGCATCCCTTGGCATATGCTGTTCCACCGTGGATTAGGTTGAATTAAACAAAACAAAAGAGAGAAAGAGAGCTAATAAATACCTCAGTGCTGAGAAATTAAATTACTCAGCAGTTTCCACAAAAAAAAAGTTCTTCAGGTTTTCCCGCTTCTATGGCCAATGGTACTGTTATTTCATCTTCCCCGCAGGAAATTTGTAAATTTTTCGCTTACCAATTCCAGAACAGTTTCAGCACTTCGAAGACTCCGAGAGTCTGTGAAATGGAGGAAGGCAATCAAGTGGAGGCTGGTTACACTGATTTTAGTAAGGCCTTTGATAGTGTTGATCACCAAATTTTAATTATAAAATTACGTAATTTTGGAATAAGTGGCTCCACTCATACCTTCTTGAACGGACTCAGTTTGTTAAATTTCAGAATTGTATTTCGAAAAGTGTATCTGTTTCTTCTGGTGTACCACAAGGCAGCCACTTAGGCCCTCATCTCCTTTTCAATATTTTCATTTCCAAACTGTCACAGGTATTGTGGGATATTCCTCATCTTCTCTACGCCGACGATTTGAAGTTATACCACATCAATAAACGAGGTTCCACCTTTATCCTCTCACTCCAGAAGCCCAAAAATTGAAAGATACCTTTTCTTCGCTTCAATGGAGAATTTACCACTATTCGCGCCACTCATCAAAATTGTGATCGTCGATTCTTTGTCAGGGTGATCAAAGGATAATGTATATCAAATTAGTTAACAATCGAACCACGGGAGGGTTAATTTTAAGCGTTTCACGTTTTCGTTACGTTACATCGTCACATTTTTTCACGGAAGGAGCCCCAGTAATTCTCAGAGAGCCTCCGCAAAGACTATATGTCAAAATGAGTTTTAGCTCGGCAGAAACCGATTTCCAGAAATCATAGCAATTCTGTGAAACTAAGTGCGAAACTAAATATGTACTTCCGTTACGTTACGTTCCGAAGAGCTCTAGTAGAATTTTGCTTTCGTGTCGTGTCGTGCCAACTGTCCATTAGGCCCCCCGCAGGGGGGTCGGTGTCCTTGTGACACTCAGCCAAGGAAGGCTGTTTGTAGTGGGACAAAGATCTTTGGTGAGTTGTGACACCACGGACCTAACAGCGCAGGGGGGCCCCTGGTACAGTTGATACGCCATGGCGAGGATCTGTACAAAGACCATTCGGGCGGTAACGTTCCCGCGCTCCTGAGTTATGTACGGGTGGCTCTTGGCGTGCCTACCTCCCCCCATAGATTGCGGGAGAGAAGCACTAAAGGCCAAGCACGATTGTGATGTCCTCCGGTGGGGGAGTGCATCTTATGGAAATCGTGTGAGCTTCGGGGTTGACGGCTTCGCATGACCCGAGTCCTGAAGGGACTAGTTAGGGAGAACGGCCTTGGTGGAAAATGCCTACGCGCCTATATCTAACTAGTTTGTGGATTGATGACCACACTGCCCGAGTTGCATTGCTGACTAGTAAACTGAAGGGGCCACCACCTCGTAGTCACAGGTCCAACGAGCCTGGGATGTGCATGTCTGAATTCGACGTAAGGCTTAACCAATAGGGGGCCGAAGGAGGATCACACCTGCTATAGAGAAGTCTTTAGCGAATAGTGAACTACGGGGATGGGTGTGCCCAGGGGACCATGGTCCTTGCCCATCAAGGTGTTGGACTCGTAGTGGCTGGAGGTTGTTACCCAAGTCATCCAGCTAGTGATGCAACCCCGGGGTTGGGTTCCTGATGGTGTGTGCATGCGCCGGACGGAGAAATCCCCATCTGACAACAACACCTTGTCAGTAAAAAGCCGAAGGTCCAAACATTGAGCGGGACCGGGAGATAAAGGCCGAAAGGCTAGGTGCTCCCCTGACCTGTAGATGGTTTGCTTGTCCATTAGGCCAACTTTGAGAGGTTTTCGGCACGTAACGTAACGTAAACATTCTGTGCACATATTCGGAGTGGATACACATGGACTAATTCGATTAATTGTATACATTTTAATCAAAATAAATCCCTGAATTCGCGGTGTTTGCATTTTTTGAATGGTGTATTATTAATTTATTATTAATTAATACCAAATAAATATTGTTAATTACTTGTTTAAGTGTACTTTTATAAATATTTCCGTTTCAACTAGAACCAGTTACTCTATGCTGCAACTGCATCAACATGTTTTTATGATGTCTCTTCATAAACAAATTGATCTGTTTACGCCATAGAAAACAAAAAATAAGTAAAATCAACAAAGATCGTCCAATACCTACACGTTTCGCAACGATTCGCTATCGTTCGTCGCTCAATTCAACGCATGCAATTCACGACAGTCGAGAACCGCTTAACTTCCATCGAAAAAGAAACTCAGCGCTAGTGTTCTTGCACTCGCAGTAAGCCGGTTAGAGACGCGTTCGACCCCATTAGTATAGTTACATTATCAGCCAACTCTGATCAGTTCAGTGCATACCGCAAGCTGTACAATCACTCATTCACTTCAGCGTGCCTCTAACCACTGTAACCTTAGACGCATAGTTTATCAATAACCCAAAAGAAACGACCCATATATATAGAAAATAAAATTAAAAAGAAAGTGCCCAGAAAACCAGTCTTGCTTCCGAAATTCTAAAGATTCTTTGGGTCTGATTTCAAGCGAAGATTCATCTTGCGATCAGTTTGCAATTCGACCAAGTGGAGGCAGTGAATGTGTCTCAAGTGAACATTGAGTTGAAGTTCTGATCAAGATCTCCAGTCGATATAGTGTGTGCGCTAGTGTGACATAGTTAGTAGTCGTGAGGGAATAAAATAATTGCAAAATGGTCATTAATTTTGGTGCCGGTCCAGCTAAGCTACCTGAAGAGGTAAGACTGAGTGGTTTTAGTATTCAAATGAGTTTTTGAGTTGATTTTGCACTTAAAAGTCTGAATTAAATCCCATCTATTATCGAAATGTGGCTTGCATCATCGACTACTATTTTTGAATTGAAATGGCATCAGACGTAATGATATTATAAGCAATTCACTGCTATTTTATACAATGCAAAATGTATGTTAAATTTACATACCACAAATCGATAAGATAAAATGAGCAGCAAGTGCTATTAAGTTGATAATCCATGTATGCATAGTGGCCATTCCATGAACATGGGAATCGCGATTGCTCTCGACGACCCGCACTCGGTCAAATCCGCACAATGGATATATGTAAATGCATATTGGATGGAGTAGAACAGCCACACAATGAATCGCCCTACGAATGTATGTACTGTACACATATACTAATGGTCTTGTTGCTGATGACCAACGTATTCAGCGAACATTTAATGCAATTCTGCATGCCAATTGGGCGGGCATTAAGCCATAAAAATAAATGTATTAACTTGTCGTCGTGTCGCCATGAATTGCAATCAGTTGATGAAGTTATTATTGTAGTAATTAAACAGAAGAAATATAGCTGGGAGATGTAAATGAATGAATAAACCTAATTTCTCATACTAACCTCGATTAATCCCCGACAGGTACTCAAGGAAGTCCAAAAGGATCTCGTAAACTATCCCGGCGCAGGCATAAGCGTAATGGAAATGTCACATCGTGGCAGTCACTACGCCGCCATTCATGATACCGCCCTTAAATCACTGCGTGAAATCATTCACATTCCCGATAACTATAAAATCCTTTTAATGCAAGCCGGTGGAACGGGTCTTTTCGCTGCCGTTTGCATGAATCTTATCGGACGTACAGGAACGGCGGATTATGTTGTAACCGGGTCGTGGTCCGCCAAGGCTGCCAAGGAGGCTGAAAAATACGGAAAAGTCAATATGGTCATTCCCGAAACGAAAAAGTATACAACAATACCTGAGCAATCCACATGGAAGTTGGATCCGAATGCTTCCTATGTGTACTATTGTGATAATGAGACGGTTGATGGTAAGGACCGGGTTTTGGTATTCGAACATCGAGTATCGAGCTAACGGTAATTTTTATCAATTTTGAATTTTTTTCTTTCAATAGGGGTCGAATTTAATTTCATTCCCGAAACTAACGGTGTGCCACTTGTGGTGGATATGTCGTCGAATTTCCTATCGCGGCCAATTGATGTCGCCAAGTATGGTGTGATTTTTGCTGGAGCTCAGAAAAATATCGGCACGGCTGGAATAACGGTAGTTATTGTTCGAGAAGATCTAATCGGACATGCAATGAAGGTGACGCCGAGCGTTTTTGATTTTGCTATTCAGGCGAAGAATAATTCGATTTACAACACGCCGCCGACTTTTGTGTAAGTATTAAAAAAACATCCTCTTACTGCTAGAGTTTGATTCCGCAATAGTTTTTCTTCCGTTGAACAAACAGGAAAAATTAATTTACAAACAAAAATGTCAGCGCTCACTGACATTATTTTGCGAATCTTATTCTGTACCTAAAAATCACTATTTTTTTGCTGAATTTCGACAGTGAGGGCGATTCTTTACCGGAAAAAACGCCATCTGATCTACAGATCATTCGTTAAGCTACTTCAATTCTTTTTCTTTCTCAGGATATACGTAATGAGCCGTGTTTTCGAATGGATCAAACGCACCGGCGGCATCGAAGCCATGGAAAAGAATGCACAGAAAAAGTCTCAACTCATCTATGACGTAATCAAAAACTCCAATGGTTTCTACAGCTGCCCGTTGGACAACCACTGTCGCTCACGTATGAACATTCCATTTCGTATTGGCCAGGCCAACGATGAGTTGGAAAAGACCTTTTTGAAAGAGGCTGAAAACAACGAAATGATCCAATTGAAAGGACATCGATCGGTTGGTGGTATTCGCGCGTCACTGTACAATGCCATAACGGTGAAAGAAGCTGAAACGTTGGCGGAATTTATGACTGATTTTTATAAGCGAAATGTATCAAAAGTTTAAGGAAAAATCCTTTTTGTTTCTGTTAAATGGAAATGCTATATTTTTTGTAAAAAATATATAATTTTGATAATAACGGATTTTTTGTTTACAATCCATTTTCAATGAATTTCTTCGTTGAATATAGCATCTAGTGCATTTTCAAGAGCCTGATTGGTGCCACGTATTTTATCCACAACTTGTTTGCTCCATTTGTAGTATTCACGACGTCGTTCCTGAAATAGAAATTCGAAAATATTTTAGGAAACCAATCGATTAAAAGAGCAATAAAATTTAAAAGTCAAAAAATAATATGCGAGATTATGACCGGTTGGTTGCCTAATCCAAGAACTTTGGATAGATGCTACTGGAAAAAAATTAGAGGTCTAAATTTCCGACATGCGGAATTATACTATGCTGCAGGGGACGACAAACCTCGCTCTTGCATTGTGGTCAACCGTGACCTAAAGGCAACACTGATGAACGATCTAAGTGATGGTGACACCACTGTAATTAAAGTAGTTGTTGTTGTTGTATTAGCGGCACACACAGGAAACGTTTAATTAGTTGCATCATATTTATTCGAAGATGGTGGGCATTCCATCCTCGAGGTCGAGGTTTAGAAAGAAAGCTGCTTCAATTGGTTGTAACCATAACGCAAGTGGTGTAAGTTGCGTGGGAGCAGCTCTCTCTCTCTCTTGATTACCGTAACTCCTAGTGGAGCATGGTGCGTTGATGACTACCGTGTGTAGTCATCAACGTTACAAAGACAACTGAATTCGGAGTGTGATACGGTTGTCAGCCATACCACTTCCCAGTCGCACTGTTAGTTTATTATTCTACGATAAGAATATTTCTTATCATCTTCTTCTGAATAATAAACTTGCGACGAGTCGTGCCGAGTTTGGAAACTCGTTTCTCTATGAGTGTCTATTTCACATAGTGGCGACCGAACGATCACGGCCACAGAGCAGCTGGTGCTGGACAACCGAAAATGTGGTCTACATCGTGTGGACTGGTTCCGCAGGCTGGGCAGGTGTTTACAACTTCATTATTTATACGCGATAAATAAGAATTTAGTCGCGGGCACCAACCGGATCGGAGCTGAGCTAGGGTGGTGCGGGTAGCTTTCGGTAATTGTTCTTCATCAGGAGATATGGCTGGAGGTTTAGTGCCAAGTACACGATTATTTGTGAGGCTTGGAGTAGCCTTACGAACGTCTTGTGTGTGTATGTCTGCAATCGCCGCCTTGTAGTCGGAGTTATCGAAGGGAACCTTTTTGTATCGCTGGACTTCGCGCTCTTTGTCCCTGATAGAGCGTCTTATTGGTCGTGGCGGTGGTGTTTTGTCCATGAGTTCATTGTTCGGGTGATTTGTACGATAACATCCGACTAGATACTGTTTAGTAAGAAGTTCGTTGTGGTTTCTCAAAGTCATCATCTTAGTCTCCTGGTGCAGATGATCCACTGAGGACATCTTAACACAGCCGGTGATGGTGCGAAGTGCTGTGTTCTGGCAGATTTGTATGTGGCCCCAATTTGTGTTGCAGAGACCATTTGACCACGTCGGTGCTGCATAGTTGACTAGGGGGCGACCGATAGTTTTATAGGTAGTCAGAAGTGTTTCTTTGTCGGTGCCCCAAGTACTACGGGCAAGAGCTTTAAGAATTTTGTTTCTGCTCCTGAGTTTAGAGCAGATGTTCTCAGCGTGTGTGTTAATGCCGGAGTTGTCTATCGTGACACCTAGGATCTTGGGAGTCCGAATAGTAGGGATGACGTTGGTGTCGATAAATATAGGGAGTTGCATATTGTACTCCTGGTTGAAGCTGGTGAATAAGGTGGCGGAGGACTGTGGTGCTGAGAGCTTCAAGCTTTTACTCACAAAGAAGTCGTTGAGTGTCAGCAGGTATTCATTGATTCGGTCGCACATTTCGGGAATGTCGTTGCCAGTCGCCATGATGGTAAAGTCGTCAGCATAAGAGATGATTTCGAGTCCCGTGGGTGGTGTGGGCAGTCCTGACATGTAAAGGTTGAAGAGGGTGGGAGATAAGACTCCGCCCTGTGGAACGCCTTGTTTAATTTTCCTGAGTTTGGACTTCCCATTCCTAAACTCAGTGCAGGATTGACGACCGGCAAGGTAATTCGCGATCCATTTGTGGATATATGGAGGAGTAGTGTTGCGTAGATCTGTCAAAAGTACTGTGTGGTTAACAGTGTCAAATGCTTTTGACAAATCGAGAGCTACGAGGATAGTGCGCTTGCAGGGTTTCGGCTGATTGAGTCCATTGAATATGTTGGAGGTAATCCTGTCTATAGCGGTTGTAGTGCTATGCATTTTCCGGAAACCGTGTTGATGATTGGCAAGCTGGACGTGCTCCAGGAGTTTAGGCAAAACTAGTGCCTCAAGTATTTTGGCCACGAGGGACAGTAGCGTTATTGGACGGTATGATTCTGCTAGAGTATGATCTTTGCCTGGCTTCGGTATGGGGGTGATACGGCCTTTTTTCCATAGCTCGGGTATGATGAAGGTTTTCAGCGACAGGTTCATCGTAGCAGTAATATACTCAATGGCCGGAGAATCTATGTGTTTGAGCATAATCATGGCAATACCGTCTAGTCCGTACGCTTTGGAGTTTTTCGCATTTTTTATTGCAAGCTTGACTTCGTTTGAGGTAACCTGGAGGTGTTGCATAGAAGGTGGTGTTGGTGCTGTTTCGGATAGCTCTAGTAATTATGCGCTTGAGCTTATCTTTTCCGGGATGTTCGACGAATTGTTGGTTAAATTTGTGAGCGTATTTGTCGTCGTTGTTGTATGTGTTATCACCGAATTTTATAGCTACCTTACCTTTGGGTTTTGTAGGGTTTGATAGAGCACGTACCGTTCTCCAAAGGTTGCTTACGCCAGGTTTTACGTGGCAGGTTTTTAAATGCGAATTCCATAACTGTTTCCTGTGGTCGTTGACTTGCTGGGTTATAACGTTGTTGAGATCGCCGATGCGAGGATCATTTGGGTCTGCTATTCGAAGTTCATCTCTCGTTTTTGCCACTTCTGCAGCAGATGATGGGAAATGCGGTCTCATGATTGGAATGCGGCCCGCTGGAATGTATCTTTTGGCTGCATTCTGGATAATCCGTCTCTTTCAGCAGTACGTACGTCAGTAGGGGTTGGGAGGGCAGAAAACTCTTCATTTGTATAGGTTTGGAAGCCAATCCAGTCGGCTTTGCTGAAATTCGAATATGTCTTCTTCTCAGTGTAAGTAAACTGAGACGGTTTATCAATCGTGAGAACAATAGGCAAATGGTCTGACGAGAAAGTTATGAACGGTTCCCAAGTAATGCTGTTTATGAGCCCAGGGCTGGCGATGGATATGTCAGGCGAGCTTCTGCATGATCCTGCAATGCGGGTTGGTGAGTCGTCATTCAGCGGACAGAAATCGGAATCATCTAGTTGGTTTGCGATTTGGTTGCCTCTGGTGTCGTTGTTAAGGTTTGAGTGCCATAAATCATGGTGAGCATTGAAATCGCCCAGTAATAGGCGATATCGCCCGGTGAATAGGGGGGAAATGTTGGCCTGGAAACCAGTGGGATAACTTGATGCTGGTGGTATATAGATATTGAGAATATCTATATGAACATTTCCCGACCTGATTGATATCGCTTGTAATTCTGTTGTGGTATCGGCGGCAGTGATATCGATTAACGAATATGGCAGCGAGTTATGTATCAAGAAAGCCAAACCTCCTCCTGAGCCAGTGGGTCGATCGCATCGGATGATGTTGAAGCCTCCGTAAGAATTTAGCGATGAATCGGCATTTAGTTTGGTTTCTTGAATTGCATCAACTAGGATGTGATGTCCCTCCATGAAGTCAGTGATCTCAACAATTTTATGTTGTAGACCATTACAATTTAGTTGAACTATCTTTGTGGTGGAGTAGTTTGCAACTTGCAGTGGTGGTGCTGGTGTAAGAGTGTGTCGTGGTGCTGATGGCCCTGATTCGTGGGTTGTTTTGAGGTCGATGGAGACTGCTGGCCACAGATTCTGCAGTTTGGTGCTATGAAGGTGCTGATCGTTGTTGTTGATCGTAAATCCGTTTTGTTGAGCCCAGAACAATTTTTGAAATGGCACCATTCCATACAGCATGAGCACTGCACTGAGGATTGTACGTTAGAATAAATACTCTTACCACAAACGCAGCACATCCATGGACCAGGATTTATTTCGATGCCGGCGCGTGTAATTAGAATTTGGAGCAACTGGGCATGGGTTGCTCCGATAGTGTAAAAAAGATGTGATGCAACTTTTGTTTCCTGTATGTGTCGAGGGGGGGGGGGGGGGGGGGTGTGCGGCTCTTGGTCATGCATAAAATGCATGGGTGGTTCCGGGGCGAAGACCCGGCCGCGATAGGAACCTATTAACCTGATTAAAGTAGTCGTACAGGGTCAGGGAACTACGAAAGAAATCCTTTCGATTTCGGCATACTTTACATATGACAGCGGTGAAGTTCTAACAGCGAACTTCATCAAAGCGGTAGAGTACGCCAAACGAAAGGGCCTAGGTATAATCGCCGGGTGCGATGCCAACGTGCATGTAGGTTGGGGAAGCACCGACATCAATTCAAGCGGATCCGAGGATAGTTACGACTGATTTCTAGATTCTCAACAAGGGCAATGAGACTACATTTGTCACAACTGCAAGGAGACAAGTGATTGATATCACTTAGCTTTTAATGACCTGACAAACCTGGTCCACAAATAAGAGGTCTCATCGTCGCATGGATTTCGAACTGAACCTAAGTCACACACCTAGGGAACCATTTCGAAATCCCCGCAGAACAAACTGCTCGCAATATAAAGAAATTTTGCAGACTACCTTACCGTCACCAAGCCGCTGAATTAAATTTGTTGACGCCTATGAGCAAAGCTGCCCAATATGCGCCTGCCAAAGAAGGAAAGTACACCTTCGTGGAATCCGGACTTGGCGCAGAAGAGGAAGGGCTACAAGGAAACTCCTTAATAGGACTCTGAAGATAAATTTGTCCACGGATTGGACTAATTACCAACAGGCCCAAATAATCCTCAAAAAGGACATAAGATCCGCAAAAAGATCATCATGGAGACGGTTCTGTGAAGAAACCAACTCCACACAGGCTACGGCCAAACTTAAGCGAATCCTCGTTAAAGATAGTAGCCAAATGCTAGACAATCTAAGGCTACCGGACGGAACGTTTACGGAGAGTGAAAAGGAAACTATAAATCTTCTAATTGACGTGCACTTTCCAGGAAGCGGACGAAGCGAAACTTTTAGGGAGATCATTAACAGTCCCCACCCAAGAGACTGGTCTCTGGTCTGCAGAACAGTTTCGTTAGAACGAGTTAAGTGGGCGCTAAACTCGTTCGACAGCTACAAATACCGAGGGCCTGACGGGATCTTTCCTGCTCTCCTGAAAGAGGGAATGGAATTTCTTAGCCTACATTTAAGGAATATATATCGGACATGCCTAGTGTATGCCTACATTCCAACAACCTGGCGGAACGTGAAGGTGGTGTTTATCCCTAAGCCACGTAAACCCTTCTATGCTAAAGCTAAGAGTTTTCGGCCGATCAGTCTGACATCATTCCTCCTAAAGGGTCAAAAGACTGGTAGACAGGTATATTAGGGATGTATGCGTTCCCAGACGACCGCTGAACAGCAGGCAACATGCTTACCAGGAAGGTAAATCGACAGAAACTGCCCTTCATGAACTCGTCAGTGAGCTCGAGAAGAGTCTCAGAAAGAGTTTGCACTCGGTGCAAACATCCAAGGAGCGTTCGATAACGCCTCATTCACCAGCATCTGTGATGCAGCAAACGAGCATGGAATCGACCCTTTGTTGATAGAGTGGGTGGGTAACATGCTCACTTCAAGGAATATCCTTACAACAGTTGGATCAAAAACCATCGAAGCAGGGTGTACTAGAGGGTGCCCTCAGGGCGGAGTTCTCTCTCATTTGATGTGGATCCTTGTGATGGACACTCTGCTCCGGACTTTAGATAATACCAGAGTGTTTACGGAAGCTTATGCAGACGACCTTGCTGTAATAGTCAAAGGTAAATTTGTGGACACAATATGTGACCGAATGCAATCGACACTACGGCTAATGGACAGATGGAGTAAACAAAATGGGCTATCAGTAAACGCCGAGAAGACTGTCTTGGTTATGTTTACCAGAAACCGAAATTGGGGAAACTTCACCTTACCCAGGCTACATGGTATCGAGCTTCATCTATCTCCTACAGTCAAATATCTCGGGGTGCACTTGAACCCCAAACTTACGTGGAAACTCCATACTCAAGAACAATGCCATAAAGCCTGCAGGCTGCTCTGCTGCTGTAGAAGTGCAATAGGCAAGTCTTGGGGGCTTTCACCACAACGGGTACACTGGATGTATAAAAAATAATAAATAACAGGCGCGACAATCCAGCATTGGACTAAGGCCGCAGGATGTGTTAGTGAAATCCTATTTCCAAGATCTTATCTGCTTTTCGTTGAGGTAATGAGATCAGCATCACGCTCAGCAGTGTTATTTATCCCCATAAATGGATACTCGTTTAACATCTGAGTGAGATCATAGTCCGTCACAAGCTCGTGAGTTCGAAAAACACCATGGAACACGGTGAGATTCGAACTCATGACCCTGTGCACCGAAGGTGCGCGCACTAACCGCTAGACAAGCCAGAATACTGGATGTATACTTCCATCATATTACCCATCCTGCTATATGCATGCATTGTTTGGTGGCCTAGAGTCAGCGTTGGTGTCAGCAAGAAGCTGCTGACGCATGTGCAGAGACTGGGCTGCCTAAGCAAGCATCACTAGGGCAATGAAAACCATGCCGACCGCGACACTGGAGCCCCTCCCAAACTTACCACCACTTGTTGTGGAAGTGAAGAGGAGGGCAATGATTGACGCTTACCGTCTTGTAAACATGTGCACCTGGAAGATATAACAACATTCCACAGTCATGCGTCACTAATGAAATCACTTCAAAAACACCCTCAGGCGCTGATGCCTTCGGACAGGAGTCCGAAGTAATCCCCACTGACAGAGAAGAATGGTCCTCTGAAGGCCGCTCTGACTTCGTTGGAGATGACATAATTATCTACACTGATGGATCAGGAATGGATGGCAGGGCTGGTTCAGGGATCTTCTCGGCTCAACCAAGAATTGAGCTGTATCAGTCTCTTGAGTCCATCACATCGATCTTTCAAGCAGAAATTTACGCCATTATAGTGGCAACCCATGAATGGATGCGGTACAACTGGCGCGGCCGCAACATTCGAATCTGCTCTAACAGCCAAGCTGCCTTGAAGGCGCTGGACTCTTCAGAAATATCAAGCCAGCTGGTATGGAATTGTCGCTTCTAAGGCTGGGGAGACTAAACGGGCTACAGCTGGTGTGGGTGCCCGGACACTCAAACATCAATGGGAACGAGATGGCAGATGAACTCGTCCGATAAGGCTCTAGCTCACACATGCTAGGTCCGGAGCCAGCTTTCGGCATACCATCATCCATGATCAAGCTTACCCTAAAAAGGGAGCCGGCTGCGATCCATGCCGGAATCTGGGAGAACTTCCTGCCCACAGACTAAAGCCTTCATCGCCACACCCATGCGACACGTGGCGTTCTTCATGCTCAATCTTAGGAAAGGGGGACATAAAGACCCTAACAGATCTAGTGGCCGGTCATTGCTCCCTAAATTAGCACCTACACAAAATTAAAGTGGCACTATCGGCTATGTGTGGCCAGTGTGAGGAAGAGGAAGAAACAGCATTGCATTTCATATGCAGCTGTCCTGCCTTTTCAATGTCAAGGATGAGGTATCTTGGCGATTACTTCATCGACAAAAGCGAGGCGTTCTCACTACCTCTTAGGAATGTGCTACACTTCGCGAAATCCTACATCAATCGCAGACAAAACAGCGCCTAAGCTCAACGGAAGGGTACAATGGGTCGAGTTAGTTGCCTGAGTGCCCGTGCCGCGTGGTATGTAGCTCACTAGTTCGGGCGCAACCTTGGGATGTGTTTTAGTATGTAGGCGTGTCCAAGTCAAGTGAATCGTGCTGGGAAGCAACCGCACAAAATGGGCCTGCTTACTTCTTTCGAAGATTTCACAACCCCGGTTCACCCGGAAAAGAAATGTGGCGGAACATATGAAACGCGAAAGGGAACATGTTGTTTAAAACGACCGTTCTATAGCCCCAGGTCGTCGAAGGAAAATCTGTGATTGACGTATCGGTGCAGCCTAATTGTAGACAACAAAAACAAGGTTGTACACGCAGCCACGAGTATGTGTTGGAATCACTGTGCTCGGTACAGCTGGGTCGACTTATTAAGCGGCTAACTTCGGGGGAGTTGGTGGTGAGCTGTCATGAGGGAGACACGCGGGCTTTTGTTGTTGGCGGACGAGGGAAAAATTAGTTTGGGAGGCTACCTATATTTTTTAATTCGGCCGGGGGTGCTTCAGGGCGGGTTTATTATAATACATTTTAGTGGGTTTAGATTGGCCGAGACCCGTTGCAATTCGGGTTCACGGAGCATAAACAAGATGGTGCCTTTGCTCGTCGGCTACTATTCGCGTTAATTACTCTCATTGTAACCCTCGTGTTGTGTTGGGATTCCGCAGGCATGAGTTGTAAAAGGACTGGCACAAACCTCAACCGTATCTCCCGAAACTGAGCTACAGCAAGCGCATGCCGCTGCTCGCTCGTTGAGGAGCCCTATCTTTATGCCTAACCTGTACGGTTAAAGAGGCATTGGCTCCGTCATCTGGGCATCCTCGGATGGGCAAGTCCTCTCTTTACAGGCTTTCTACACAGCCGTCCATTTTTTTTTTTTTTTTTTTGTTAAGCGTGGATCACGCCTAAAACGAAATATTTTTGTTGAGAATAGGAATCCCTGAAAGGATTTTTGCCATTCGTCGGCAGACGAACAGAACAGTTGCGGATGTTCCGAAAACATGTTTGCCATTCTGATCCCCTAACTGCCGTTTTGCGGATCAGAAATAATCTCCGGTTCTTTTCCTTTGTCTGGCATTGTGGAATATGTTAACGAAAATAAACAGAGATGATTTCTGATCCGCAAAATGGCGCTTAGGGGATCAGAATGGCAACATGTTTGCGGAACATACGCAACTGTTCCGTATCGTAACCCCACCCAACGTCGCTCTGTCTCTGTCGCTCTAGCTCCTTTTCTCTGGCAGTCAGAACAGTCTCCCTAACTTCCGTAAAAATTTAACAGATGTTGTTCTGTATAGGTTAACTCGGGATAAAAATCTCAAAGCTAGTTAAAGATACTAAACTTCTCTTTTTTAGCAACTCACCTCTGTCCAACCTTTCGGCAACGATGTCTGCAAATCTCTCAAATTATAAACCTTATCCGCCAGCCTGACCAATCTTGCCTCCCTACTTAGCCCACCCGCGTTATCAATTTGCAACTGTTTCCTCTCCATTTTCGGTAAACTCTTATCATCCGTAACTTCCGCAACAATCGCTCTCACTTTCTCCCCGAAATGCTGTTCAATCTCCTCGAAACTCGTATCCGTATCCTCCACCGTATCATGCAAAAGTGCCGCCAACAATACATCCGGTTCGTAAATTTTCGCCTCCGACGTCAGGATATAGGCAACACCAATAGGATGATTGACATAGGGCGTTTGATCATCATCTAAACGACGTTGATTTCTATGTTTGATAGCAGCAAAATTTGCGCATTTCAAAATCAGCGCCGACAATTCCGTTGGACAATCGTCCGTTGGAATAGTACGAGTTCCGCGTTTTGAATTCATCGTGTTATGGGACTAGCGGGCGACAGATGGCAGTGCGTGGGGATGAAAGTAGCTGAAACGAATGGAAGAGAAATGCCTGGAGTGCACGTTGTGATGTAAACAAATCGATAAATCCGGTAAATCAAATCACACTAACCGCTCCGGAAAGATGAGAAAAGGATGTTTATACTTGTAGGGATTTCTTGCACTTGAGTTGTGACTGTGACACTTGATTAAGAACGAAAAAGGAAGCGACAATTTCACCGGCCGGCAAGCAGCAGCATTACCACCACGGCAACAGAAATGACAGCAGCACAAATGTGGAACGAGTGGCAATTGGAGTAACGAAATGGGTGAGGTGATTACTTGGAAGAAGGAAAACAGGGGAGTGGGTATTAACGACGCAATTGAATTGAAGATCTTCAAAAACTGTGTACTGTGTAGTAAATCGGATTTAACATTTTTCGTGGTCTTTATTTCAACCCCACTATGGAAGTTGTATCGATTTCAGACTAAATTACATATGGTAAGTGAATTTATCTACCAATAAATAGAGTTTAGATAAACTATTGACTATTTTTCAGATACGTACTTTTTTTTTTTTTTTTCTCCTTTGACCAGGGTTGTGCTTTGTCAGATACGTACTTACCTCAAAACAAAAATAAATAACTGATATAAAATTAAAACGAAAACGAGGGAAAACAATTGACTTTGGCGTTGAAGGTTGAAAGTCAAAACACGGGCGAAAAAAGGAATGCAATCGCAAGACAAGAATCAATACAGATCGACTTTTGGACTGTGCTTCAAAAGGAAATAATTATATGTACCTACGCATTTCTAACGTAACAAGGTAACAATTTCTAGCTGCTCGTTTGTCGGCTCATTTTAATTTAACATGGACTTAAAACTTTTGTCAAATTAACACATACATGGGCGGATTTTGATTTTAATTCACTCAATTGGATTGGATTGGCCGTGTGCCTGTGCTTTTTGCGTCCAGACCAAAACAAAACAGAAAATTATTATTTTTATGGCTGAGTATGTATGTATGTACATCTCTCTGGTTCCTTTTAACCCCTAGTGGGGCATAGGGCATTGACTACGCATCTTTTCCACCTCTGCCTATTAGCAGCCATCGCCTTTAGCTGGTCCCACGATTTGCCTATAGATTTTCCTTCTGCCTCAACAGATCTTCTCCATGTATTTTTGGATCGTCCCACACGACGGCTAGCATTGGTTCCCTGAGGATTCCAATCTAGAGCCTGTTTAGCAATGTTTTTTGGCTCTTTTCGAAGTGTGACCTATCCACTGCCACTTTCGCCTTTTGATGTCGATGCCTATCCTATTTTGGCGAGTAATTTTGAGGAGGTCGTCGTTAGATATAACCTCAGGCCAGCGAAGTTGTAGGATGCGTCGTAGGCACTGATTCACGAAAGTTTGCAGTTTGGTGGTAATGTTACTGGTCACCTTCCACGTGGAACACCCATATAAAAGCACAGATTTTACATTGCTTTCGAAGATCCGGAGTTTGGTATTTCTGGAGATGTTGTGATTTTGCCAGAGAGGAGTCAGGCTGAAAAATACTGCTCGGGCTTTATTTATACGCGACTCTACATCGGCATCAGCCCCACCATCCGCGGTCACTATGCTTTCAAGGTAAGTAAAGTCCTCAACTTTTTCTATCGGTTGTCCGGAGATAGAAATGGTGTTTTGCCCTCCTGATGACAAGCTCATGTATTTAGTCTTAGTGGCATTAATTTTTAAGGCAGCACTTCGACTTTCACGATGCAAAGCATCCGTCATTTGAGCCAGATTATCTGGTGTGTTTGAGAGAAGGCAAATGTCGTCCGCGTAGTCCAGGTGCTGAAGGTAATCGAATAATTTCCACCTGATACCCTTACTTTTATGGTCGCGTAGAGAATCGCAGATTACGTCGTTGATGGTAATAAGGAACAGCATTGGTGATAAAATACAACCTTGTCTGACTCCATTATTCACCTCAAAAGGACTGGACAATTCACCCTTGTGCAAGACATGACATTGGGCTCCATTATAGGACTCCTTTATGATGGAAATAAGTTTCTCTGGTATGCCTCTCCTACGCAAGGCTGTCCAGATATAAGCCCGGTCAACGCTGTCAAACGCCTTCTCGAAGTCAATGAACATAAGATGTAACGGGGATCTCCATTCAGCGGATTGTTCAATTATAATTCGGAGGATGTTGATATGATCGCTACATGAAAAACCCTCACGAAAACCAGCTTGTTCATTGTTCAGAGTGCGGTCGATCGTTGTCTTGATCCGGTCCAAGATTATTTTGGCCATCAGTTTAGAGACTGCAGTGAGGAGACACATTCCACGCCAATTATTGCAATCCTTGAGATTTCCTTTCTTAGGGATTTTAACAATGACGCCCTTCTTCCATTCTTGAGAGAGAGTCTCGGTTGTCCAACACTCTTGGATCAGGGGTAGAAGAATATCCGATGTAGCGTTGGTATCCGCTTTCAAAAGTTCCATGGGGATACCGTCTGCCCCCGGGGCTTTACCAGCTTCCAATGATTTAAGGGCCTTAATTATTTCCAGCTTGTATGGTACACCAGTATTAATTCTGGCCATTTGCGGAAGACTTGCTGCTTCCGGTGGAGGTGGGATTGAAGGGTTGAAGTTGTTGTTAAGTACCTCCATGAAATGCTCTCTCCAACGGCGCAGTTGTTGTTCGTCTGTGACTAGCAGAGACCAGTCTTTATCTTTTACAGGATGCTCATGGGTAAAAGATTTGCAGGTCAATGGCTTAATGAGCTTGTAAAGGGTCCCACTGTCACCACGGTAAGCCGCATCTTCTGGCTCCACCGCTAACGCGTTGATGTTGTTGCGTTTATCACGTCTTACGCTTCTCTGCACTCTTTTTTGAAGAGAATTGTACTCGGTCCTCAGTTGTTGCTTGATTGTAGTGTCAGTAGCCGAGTTCAATTGCTCTTTAATTCTCTTCCGTGCAGTTATCAGAGACCATGTATCGTCGCTGATAAATGGTCTCCTACCTCGCTGAAGTCTGCCCACAAATGTTTCGCCACACGATATAAAAGCGTCCTTCACAATGTTTCATCTATCATCAATTGATGATCTGGCGTTTGTGCATCAGCTATCTCGTGCAATGCACTAAAAACTGCACGTTTTGTTGATGGATATTTAACTTTTTGCACATTAAATCGTGGCGATACACGCTCATTTTGTGTGCTACGAATAACAGCGGTGCGCAAGCGAATTTTTGCGATGACAAGTTGGTGATCGCTGCCTACATCAGCACCACGCTTAGCCCTGACGTCCATGAGCAGTGTTGCCAATTTAGCCGTTTTCCGGCCAAATTTAGCCGGAAACCGTGCTGTTTAGCCGGAAGAAATTTATAATTCCGGCCGGCCGGATTTTTAGCCGGAATTTATTTTCTTCGGCCGTTTTTCCGACTAAAATTATTTTATGAATTTTTGTTTAGGTACTTTGAAACTAGAATCCATTTTTCAATATTCACAAACAAAATAATTCATCGCCGTGAAATTATTTCTACATACACTTATTATCGTGTATTAGTGTATTAGGGTACTATGTCCGCCTAGAGGAAAACTTGCATTTACGTCTCCTGGGAAAAATTTGCCGCGGAGACTTGCCTTTTTTCAATAAATTTAGGGTAATGGGTTTCACGTAAACTGACGATATTAGTACCTAGTCTAAGCATGTAATTTCCTAACCACCAATATGCTGAATAATTTGTAAAATGGAAGACAGTTTCTTAGATAAAATTCTCTGCTGAGCAATTCTTGGAACATGGAGTTACCTGAACATTTTTCCATTTTTCAAAGTGTCAATTCTTTACCACAGATAACGTCATCATGCCAGATTAAGTACAAGGGTGAAAACCTTTTAGCGCAATTCATAGATAGTGATAATATCTCCGGAACTTTGTAGTGTTCAAGACTAACGTTGTGCAAGTAGCTTGCCCAGTAGACTACAAAAATTAAATTTAAGTGTGTATGTACTTCTGGAGCAACTTACCAGCACAAAAGCTAAGTGCTGAAGAAGGGGGTAAGTTGCCCTCGAAATAATATACTCACTTAAATCTAATTTTTGTAGTCTAATGGGCAAGCTACTTGTACAACGTCTGACGTCTGACATTATATTTTGTTTCTGGGTTTGTAGCAACAAATTTATCAAAAACCTATACCATTTCCCGCCAAGTTCAAATTTTGGAACATCAATTTCGTATCTTTGGAGCATCGTAATTCCGGAACATCAACAATGGATCATCAATTTCGTAACTATGGAAAATAAAATAAAATTTGGAGAGCTCAAATTCGAAAATGAATGACAAGCTTGACACACATATTTTCGAATGACGCAAATTGATCATCATTAGCACGAGTTCCAAATTACGCAATTGGACAATCATTTGCTAAATAATGATTGGGGACGCCATCTGTTGTAAAATTTAAGCACCAGAATGTTTACAAAAATATTAAATTTGTTATTCATTTTTACACATTTCTATTCAAATTCTTTAAGAAAAGTGTCTCCTCAAATTCTTTAATTGAATATTCATCAAAATATCGCATTTGTGAGGGACATTTTCACCATTTACAAAAACGTCAAAAGTAAATGACGAAAGCATATATGTGTCACTCCAATTTGGAACTTTCATCATCATGATGGATTATCGTCATGATGATTTGGATATGTGTCTTGGACCTAAAATGGTTAACTTTTAATCAAAATATCCATACATAAATGCGGATGCCCTTGCCCATAGTTGGACGTTCCTTTTACGAATTCTATGTTCCACAATTTCGAACCTAATGTGGTTATGGACTTGACCGAGAAATTGTACCTGTATACAACAATTTTTACTAGTTGAGCTATCTAACTCCGAACAAATTAAATTTTGACTCTAATGCCAGCGATTGGAGCATATATGTATGTAATAAAACTAAGAAATCTACCTAAGGCATAGCTTACGGGTAGTTCTCCAGAAAAGAAATAAAATTATTAAAATCAGTTTTTTACTATATTTTTTCGTAATGTGTGTTTTGTATGATTTAGCCGGTTTTTTGGCCGTTTTTCTCGCTGAAATTTATTTAGCCGGATTTTTAGCCGTTTTTGAAAAAAATATAGCCGGTTTTCCGGCTAAATTTAGCCGTTTTCTAAATTTCCAGTTGGCAACACTGTCCATGAGACAATTCCTCCATGTTTTGGAGATGGCTATATGGTCAATCTGGTTCTCTGTTCAGCCATCTGGAGATATCCAGGATGCTAAATGGCAAGGTTTGTGTTTGAACAAGGTGCCGCCAATGACAAGCTGACGAGAGTTACAGAACTCTACAAACAACTCACCATTGTCGTTCCTAACACCCAGACCGTGATTGCCCATAAGATGTTCCAATCCAACATTGTCAGACCCAACTTTAGCATTGAGATCCCCCATAATAATTTTTATATCACCTCTGGGAGCCTTGTCAAAGGTGTCGCCAAGCAGGTGGTAAAAGGCGTCCTTAGCATGCTGGTCGGCTAACTCAGTCGGGGCGTAGCACTGAATTATAGTAATGTTCCTTACTATGGACTTGAATCTGGCAGTTATTATTCGGTCGGAAATAGGCCTCCAATCTATAAGAGATTGGCGAGCTTCCTTGTTCAAAAGGATGCCGACTCCAGCCATTCTGGGTGAGGCTTCAAGTTCACTACCAGAGTAAAGTAGCACAGTTTGGGAACTAGGTGATAAGGTCGTTCCCGATCCGGTCCATCTTGTTTCGCTCAGTCCTAATATCGAAATTCTATATGCGGTCATTTCCCGTTCGACTTCCGTGAGTCTTGTACTACTGCAATCGCCCCACATCGTTCGGCGGTAAATCAGTCCGTGGTATCCGAGGCTCGTTCAATGTTTCGAGTGTAGTTTAGTTTCAGGTATGCAAGTTACAAGCCTACACACCCTATCCCTCAAGTCGCATTCTACGACAAGCCGGGAACGCTGTGGCATAATACTAACCCCGACACCACAGGGGTCAATTTATATTAAGCTTCGTTCATATCCACACAATTTAGCACAAACAACGTCGCGTGCAATTGTGGAGATTTGTACGAAGCCCAGGACAGTTTTATTCTCCCCTGCCCATTAGTCGCCTTCTACGACACGCCGGAGGAAGCGGAGGCATTATTCTTAACCCATGCCACAGGGCAATGTATGTACATAATGTCCACATATTGTAGTCGATTTCGCATTAGCAGGGCCGGCTCTACTATATGAGCAGACTGTGCACTTGAACAGGGCGCCAACAGAAAGGGTCGCCAAAATGACAAATTCATTATGCCTTTAAGATCAAGACTTCCTTTAATGACAACTGCATGATGATCACAACAATTCTCTTCTCTGTTATATAGCATTTATTTATACACACATATTTATATTGTTTCATACACGTCGTCCACGTATTGTACATATTAAACGAACTAGAACTGATTAAATTATTATTTAAGGGTGTGTTTTCCCAAAGATCCGCTGCTATCGCGACTCAAGAAATTACATACTCCACTAACAACCAAACTCAATTCGCATGCTAATCGTATTCCATTCTATTTGACCAACCCATCGACGCAGTCGCAACTCGTGAAACCTTGAAAGACACATCCCCAAACTTTTCCGCATTGTATCTACGCGAGAGGAAGAGCGAGAGACGTGTTTCCATCCGTACGCGTTCAAAAATGCTTCGCGTATCTCGTGCTTGTGCATCACTGCAAACATGCTCCAATTAATCCATACACTTCATATGCGGGATGGGCGCTAGATTTCATAGATTGTATGCTTGGCAGAAGTGAAAAGTTGTGCATTGCAGCAATTGTGCACATAAGAAATTGAGCGTACACCCCTATATTCTGCAAAGGAGGAGAATAGCTGCTTTGCAGGCTCGTTGTAGGTGAGATGTGCGTATTCACTTATGATGGCTCATTCTCGTAGTCTCAGCTCGTAGTACATGTTTGAATTGAATGAGAGTGGACGATAGAGGAGTTTTGTAGGATGTATAGTTTTAAGGAAGAGATTTTACCGCGTAAAAGAGTGAGTGAAATGTTTGTCCGCTACGCTCTCAATGAAAATGTATGCTTACGGCCGGTGGAATAGGTATGTGGCAAATGCAGTGGAATTCCCTAACGCTACAATCCGAAAATGGTTTCATAATTTTTCTCGGCCATTTTATGTATTTTTTTCCATTTCCCGGTAATTCCCGTGAAAAATATCTAATGACCGGGGAATCAAAAAATACTTAACATGGCCGAGAAAAATTATGGGACCATTTTCGAATGTATCATATGGAATTCCCCACCATTTCCCACATATTCCAGTAAGTAAGCATACATTTTTATTGAGAAAATCGCAGCGGACAAAAATTTCATTCTCGGGTCCTATTCTGCGCTTTAGATTTGAATTACATTTCCCCTGCGGTGCGGACTACGATCAGTTTCATTTTCGGTGCCAACGGTTTTTATCGTATTCTTCGTTTTAATGTGAAAAATGAACCATGTTAGGTAGGAATTTAAAAAGAAAGTTGTCAGGAGTGGATATTATGAATATAGGCCTCGTATATTTTCTTAAAAATGACTTTTCTGTCGAAATCTGACATCATACACTGTTCAATTCATCTGCGGGCCATAGTATAGTTACATAATTTGACGATCGATTGAATACCGGCTCTAAGAATTACTATTTTATCACAAAATCTAGTGATCGGTCTCAGTGACAGCCATCTTCCATACAAATTCAAAGTGTCAGCCATACAGCCACAAAATTCGGATGTAAAATGACTATGACAGATTACTACATTCCATTCCTGATTAATATATAGAAGAGCGACTTTTCAGTATATGAACAGGGCGCCATAATACCTAGGACCGGCGCAGTGCATTAGTAAAAAAAAAATTACGAAAAGCAAAATAATTTTAAATGTTCAAGCCACAATTCATCCTGTGTATTTTACGACTTTATCATTCCTCTGAAACCTTGTGAATGAATTGAGTTTATTCATTTTTCCATGATCCTTTTTTTTTTCAGAGGACTATTAATATAGCCCTTCCAATTACTCAGAAGATTTTTCGTTGCCGTTAGGTTTTCAGTAATAGCTCAGAAACGGGTAAGAGGTTGAGGAATTTTATGTTGTCGGATCGTTTTCAGTAACCGTTGCTGAAGTAACAGCATGGGAACGGGTAATGGTTGAACTTTGCAGCGACCCTTCCTGAAGTAGCAGTGTCTTCTTCTTCTTCTTCCTTGCCTCGTTCTTTATACCGCTCCATGGTTCCGCGTTGCTCGACCTGCGGTGTAGGCACATCGCCCGTTTTGGCGATAATTTCTCAGCATATTTCTACAGGCAGCTCTATCTTGGATCGTGTCATCGCCGAGACCAATGCGTTGTTGTTGCTTTTTCATTTGACACATCCAGGTGTTCTTTGGTCTGCCTCTGGCCTTGGGTCCATCAAGTGGAAGTAGCAGTGTGGAAACGGGAAACATGATAAGCATTTTTGGAATGTCCATATTGAATCGCCCTACATCTTACTATGATGCGTTTTCAGTATCAGTTTCTGATAGCTTCAGCTTAGAATGTTTGGAATGTCCTTGAAGTTAACATTTTATGAGAACTGGGAGGATTGCTATAACATGCACTTTAAGTACTATACATAGAAGCTGTCACGCTTTGCGGCTCAGACAGTTGAGTCGCACGATACCATGCTAGAAGAGATGTGAGATCAAATCTCGGCGTGGCCATATATCCGCTCATAGATCATGCATTCAAGGAATTCTTTTACTTATAAAAGTGATCCATATTATTATATTAGGTAATTGGTCCCGGCAACTCGAAATAACCCTTTTATAATAAATTGAGTTACATCAACATAAACATCTTTAGAAAATCAAATTGGGAATTATCGCATAAATACACTAATAATTACGTCCTATAATTTTGTCCTCTTTTGAAAAATTAGGAAGCTCTTCCCTTTCGCATCATGCAAGCAATAATTCTGGTGAAAAGAAGAGGAACTGTTCAATTGGAGGACGAAATCAAATCATTCTCCAATCAGTTTCTTCTTTTTTTTTAAAGAAGAACCTAATTAGGACATGCATGAGCAAATTGTCCCGCTTTGCTTTTCGGAAGTGGGGAGGGTGCTAGCCTCACAGACCTAGCATTTAAGTAACTCTTACTAAGCATTTTTTATTTCACTCCTATTTATTTCGTCTGTAGTTTCTACTGTTTCCGCCATTTATTAAATCGAAGTTGATATGGAATTTTTCTTTTCGGATCCTTCCTACATTTTTTATTCAAGTTTTAGCCAAAAAGCCAACGCTCAAAATTGGCGCCGTGATTGCCCCATCTCTATGCTTTATTTGAATTTGAAATTTTATAATTCGAAAAAGAAACACCCTGTATTTTGTTATTAAAACCGATAGTGGCTACATTTTTACATATCGAATCGGCACATCGTTTTGGGTCCGTTACTTCCTGGTGAGAGTTGGGCGGGTGGTAGGTAACCCAAAGTGTATGCAACAGTTTGACATCAAAGCTTAACTGACTGAAATAATTCTAGTGATAATGAGATTTCAGCTTTTTCTCGACCGAAGCTTTCCGAATTTTCCTTTAACTTGGAAATCTTGTACTGGAAATCTGGAAAAATCACAAGAGCACACAAAAACGAAACGCTCTTGATATTTTGCATTATCTCCGTGAAATTCCGCGCGATCAAGCCACATTTGCGAGTATTATCACTCACACCACACTACTAAACCACTAAACCATTCCTTCGTGCATCAGGCATCAGCTGCGTGCAAGAACCAAGCATGTGAAATAAAAAAAGAGATAACCGGTTTAACATAATGGCATGATTTCTCTACTTACAAGTTCCTAAAAAAAACATTTTGCAAAATAAGCAGCTGAGTCATAGCAATTTAACATAACCGATAAGAGCGCGGTTACGTACACTGCTTGTCATCAGCTTAGCACACCGCTTCGCATGAGTAGCTTCGACTGAATTCCAGCCAAACTAAAAGGAGTTGAAATTTCAAAATTATTACATTTAATAGCTTATTCGGTTCTTAGCTAATTAAAACAAAAAGTATTGCTTTTCAGTTCTTAAATATTGCTTTATAACTCTTTTTCATTTTAAAATTTGTCATCAGGTTACCACATGTGTGTCTTTTTTGCATTCTTATTGAGCTTTTAAGACATGAGCCTATTTCTAATTTATATCATTTTAAAATTGATACATTTTCAATAAATGTAATGTGTTGAACCTTTGCTTTGCTTTGAATCGCCTAATAGATACTTACTATTGAGAAGTGGCTCTTACAATTAGGTAGCTAACTCAATGCTTCCGATAAGTTCGGCTTCATTATAAAAATGTTTTACAGACTCGTACAGATGACAAACTAATAATCCCGAAAGGTTCCCTTTTAAATTGATGTCGAGAAAGGAAGGAGGCCACTGTCGTATACTGATTTTTTGGTCCTCAATCCTTGATTTAACCACCAGGATAGTGTGGAGCGGAGGGATATCGTGTTAAAATGCAATGACACATTACTAAACCAATTTTGAAAATTGTGGAAAGAACTTTGAATCACATTTTTGTAAGTGTTTTTATATTTCCTGGTAAAAACTGTAATCCAGGTACCATTTAGTACTAGATAGCTCTCGAGACCATTTCATTCTCCATCCGAAAATTGTGTCCCTCCTAGCAAAGATCATGGAAGAAGACATTATAACCGATGCTCGCGCTTCTATCAAAATTACTATCTCATAAGGATTGACAAGCATTCAATTTATTATCGCCTCTATTATTCTTTCCATAACGGTACTTATTGCGCACGATTCGACTTATCGGCTTTTATTAATTTTCTTTTTTCGAAATACAGTCTTGACTCGATAATCCGGATCTCCTTTAATCCGGGTATCACGCTAATCCGGACCACTAAATATTTCCACTATGTATTCTATAGTCCGGATTTCGGCAGCAATTTTGACTCTATAATCCGGATATTTGAGATTTTCAGGGTGATATGGTAGATTTGGTCTCGTACTTTTTTACGGAACTGTTTAGCAAATGACATGATGCTGGCTAATTTCTAAGAAATAAAACAATTATCGACTTTTGTTCCGCCTTTTTATTTATTTGGATTGTTTTTCCTCAGAAAAGTGTGATTGCGCTAATCCGGATGTTCCGATGATCCGGATTACCCCTTGCAATAATTGATCCGGATTACCGAGTCAAGACTGTATCACTTTTTGGCTGGACTTCTTGTAAGCTTCAATGTTTGATCCCGCTAATATATTACTCGAAACAACAACAAAAAACTCCTCAAATGTGGAAGATCTACCTAATCTGATGACAAAGTTTTAATTGCTATACATATTATGTGTTCTTTTTCGGAAAACAATTATAAAACAATATTAAAAAGTGAAGACAATAATTTTTTTAATTTTAATTAACTGAGAGTTGAACAGACTATTAACAGTAATCATTTTGAAATGTTACCTCTTTTACTTTTCATGCGAAGGGATGTGCTAACCTAATGACCAGCAGTGTATGTCCGTATGGGCATATGGAATCACCTATCCCCATCGCACTGGCACTACACCGGCAGACACTCTACCACACGCATATGATCCCATAGCTGAATTTGGAGAGGAAGAAAATGAGCGAAGAAGCGAGTCTAAAAAAATCTACTGCCGGTGTATGCCGGCCTGGAATATTTTTATTGCAAAAAAAAAAGCTGAGCTGACGAAATCCAGAGATCGGAGAATTTCCTATGCTTAAAATTATCAGCGAAACTGTGACGAGTGCTGAATCAGTTCGTTAACAATTTCTCGCTTCTTTAGACGTGGTGGAAGTGAAGTGAACGGTTCTAGAATTGAAATATTATTTTTGGAGTATTGTGAATTCAGAAAATTGTGATTAAACGTTTATTTTGTAACGGAATAGGATTAATATAAACTATCCAAGGTAATTTTTGTCAATATGGTAGCAAATTCGTACAAATTTTTTCCAGTGGAAGCTCTACACCGATGGCCTCAACCATCGATCCTCCTTCATTCTGATTAGAAAGAGATTTTCATTATTACTAAAAAAACTTTTCGTTCCTTTGTGGCGCCACGGATGCATTCAGATGACTTCGTGTGTACTTCTCGATGTGTTCCTTCAAAACACCCGCGACAGCGTGACGTTAAAGGTGTTGGCATCGAACATCTAAAGGTTAAATAGAAGTCATACTTATATACGTATGCCTCAATACCGGCACTTGGAAAAATCACCGTGTGTTGCCTTTTCTTTTTTATTTTCGCATTGAGTCTGCCACTTGCAAGCAAGCTTCCTTCTATCTGAGCTGAGCTGATCATCCGATGAGTCGTATGAGCTTATCGGCTAGCGGCACTGCGCAGTCGATCTAGATGGTAGTACACAACATTTATTACGTATGCGATCATATGGAATCTTCCATTAGTACGTTTTTTGTCACTATGTTTACATTTGTCGTACGACCGAATTATTTTTACAGAAAAAACAGTCTAAAAATATAATTCCATATGCGATTTTGCCGGTCGTTGGTATGACGAATTTATTACACATGCGCATAACTCTTGATATTGACCTTATCTGAAGCGTGGGAAAAATGAATTCATAAGAATAATAAATTTGTTTGTTAGTCGCATTTACCTCAATTGGCATTTCGCTTGAATAAAAATACAAGCAATATTTCAATTTCTTTGACCTTGATCTGACCCCAGCAAATTACATAATATGTTTTAGCGTGGGAGATGAGTGTGAATATGATAAGTGGTAAATCAAATAATGATGTAAATTTAGAGAGAGAGAAGAGATGTATTGGGTAAATTATTTAGAGAGGTTTCTTGTTCATATACATAGATCTTTTTTAATAGATGACTTTCGGGTTAAGGGTTTGTAAGAAACCGACAAATAAAACCCAAATTAAAACCGCATGAGCTACTGAACATTACTAAATAAGTGTGATACTCACCTAGTCCGTCTCTACCTATCTGTACAGAAAAATACAAAACACATGAGTTTGCCATTATATGCATTAGAGGAATGTGAACACATCCAAAACATGGAAACAAGCACGAAGCGAATTGACAATGTTGGCCCGACCAACAAACAGAATAAAGGAGACAGCGAACCACTTTCATCCATTTTGGCACATCTTCTTCTTTCATCGGTCATCGATGTTTCGCTGATTAGGCTGGCTGATACGGCTGATTTGTCTGACGCGGCCTTTTCAAGCCCACTTCGCTATCTTCTTTATTCAGAAGTAAAACCCTTCTACCTAGGGTACACAACTTCTGGCGAAAACGTTATTAACATACAGGTATTCTGGTAGAAAGCGGAGGGGGGAACCATAACTTCCTAGCTTTCATAGAGGGGGATCAACTCCGGACCGGAGCATCGCGCCTCTACTCACGTCTCAGAGAGGGGAGACACCACAACCTCTTCAAAGATCAACTCAAGTATTTTCATATTTATTACACTTCAAATTAGCAGTTTTTTAGCAAATTTTGGGGTAAAATAGATGGCAATTTTGCCATACAAAAGGAAACTGAATCCTGAAAATATTGCATCGATAATTTTGTGTTTTTTTACTACGGCGAGTGAATCCACAGTATTCCAATTTGCACACAAATTTTCGCTACTGTGATTGGAGTATCAGAGCTTTATATTGGGTTAGATAAGTGGTTCCTAAACTTCTCGGAGTCATGGAACACCTAGCATCGCCGCTTTTCTGGCCGGAACATATAGTTATATGTCTGTCCAGAAAAGAGAAATTGTGAGGAATGCTTAGTATTAGTGGATAAAGTATAGCTTTTGTGTTTTTAAATTGAAATTTTCCGATAACTCAGAAATTCGTGATATATTAATTTCTAAATTTTCACACTTGGAGCACACCGTATAGCAGCTATATATATTTGCTATTAATTTTGAGGCCCTACCTATCAGCCAATTGTTTGAAAAGAATACCAAATATGTGGGTAGAACTTAAAATTTGGACTGTTAAACATTCGTTAAAAAAATCGTAGAAAAGTTTTGATTAACAGAAATTTTTAATCCCCTAATTTATTAGCGCAAAACTTCCGATCCAATATGAAAAAGTAGATGAACGTAAAGCCCTTTGCGATCGGGTTTTTTGATTCTATCGATACCATTGAATTCAATGATCGATACGTATAATTGAAATTTGAGGAAGTCCTAAATTTTCTACGGAAGTTCTGAAAATAGTTTCATGTTTTTATGAAACATTACACACGTTCAGGGCCGGATTTCCCATATGGCCAACCTGGGCTACTGCCCGGGGCGGCAGAATTTAAGGGGCGGCAAATTCTTAATTTTTTTCATTGGTCTAAAATTATGGGAAAGATGGATTTTGAAAACTCAAACATAATTGTAGAAAATAATTTGCTTTTTTAATTTATTCTAGTTAAATGTACATATTCGTCTTAATCCAAAGCACCTAATAGCAACCACAACTCAAATTTTAATGTGACTCCGCCTTCAAAAATTGGGACTTCGCAAAATTTTGCTTGAGGCATACACTCATTCACACTGAATGGCGTGGCGGCCTTTAGTTCAATTCAAATAGGAATATAAATCATATTTGGCTTCACTTTAAACATTACGCCTGAGGCCACATTAAATTATATAAATACGCGAGTACTTAGCTACCAGCTCCTGTTTCAAGCCTCTAAAATTGTCCCAGACTTGAAGAAAAAAAGACAAAAATATTTTTGGTGATAGCGATCCTTTGGAAAGTTCAAAACGCCCCCAACAAGTAACTCATCTTAACACACATTTCGTGTGTTCAATTACTTCTTAAATTTGTCCCCACATCAAACTCGTTGGAAAGCAAGGATTTGGTTTCGGGAGAGGTCCAAGTCTCGATATTAGAAATGCGGCATTGGCTATCAATTTTTTGAGTTTCTATCGGGTGAATAGGTTTAACTAAATTTTTAGGAACTTTTACGCTTTCGAATATGCAATTTTTTGTTCAGAGAAAAACGGGAAATTCCACCGAAAATAAAAAATAATTTAAAATATTTGAAATCAGGAAAATCTAGATCTTTTTAGGCACCAAATGATTTTTGCTGAATAACATCAGTAAGTACTTTCTCAATTCGTTTTCATTATCTTTATCGCCGAAAACCAATTAGGTCAAGGTGTGATCAAAATTCACCGTAAGCTTCCTTAATTTCGGGTTTATTCGATTTGACGTTTTCTGGTTAAATATGATGCTAATATAGAAAATTTTATTTGTTGGGGTAATTCGCAAATTATTTCCAAAACGATCCACAAAGAAAAAAATTTAGAAAACATGAACGCATTTCTAAAGAAAGTGAAAAGCCGAATGTAATAAGAATTGTACAGTTTTCTAATGTTATCATTGGCGTTTCAATCATTCCTAAAACAATTTTCGGAGGTGCACGGAACACGGAACATACAAAATTTTCAAGCAAACAAAATACGCTTACTAGTAAAAATAAGAAATTTTTCAATTTTTCACATACGCCCGCTAACGTTTTGCCTACATTTACTTTGTGAGCTGACAACTGCTACATTCAAGCTTATCTAGTGGCGGAGGGCGGCAAATTCGTTACTGCCCAGGGGCGCAATAGAGGCTAAATCCGGCCCTGCACACGTTGAATATGTATTTCCAGCAAACATCTTTCTTTCGCTTTGTTTTACGCACCTAAAGTAATAATAAAAAAATGTGTGACCGAAGGGGAGAATTGATTCCCCTCGCCCCTTATCTACGCCACTTAGTCCGACTGCCTTTCCGCGTTTCATCTGATGCAGACGTGTCAAACTCGCGGCCCGCGGGCCACATGCGGCCCACCTCGCAGTTCTGTGCGGCCCGCGGGCATGTTGAAGCAGCACAATGTGTATCAACACAAAATTTGTGAAATTGTAAGATGAGCAAATTCAGCCAATGAACTCAAGTCTACAAAAATTACTAAAACTCGTCGGTGGACTATGAAAGATTATTTTAGGATTTATTCCTCCAAATACAACCAATAATTTGAGGTTGTTTATTTGATTTTATAAGACAGCTCTTCTTTTTTGCACAGGACAATACTTATCTCTTCATGAAACTATTCTGTCCCGAAATGCAGTTAATAAAAAAATGGTTGGCTTTACCGAACATTAATTGCGAGTTATTTGGAAAAACTACGAAAATCTTGGAATTGGTGACTAAATCACCGGGGCGTGAAATTCCGAATAATACTAACAGCCCAAGTGTCTGGTTTTTTACCTATAATTATCAAGCTGTATTGTAGTCTGGCTGGTCTAGCGGTTAGTGCGCGCACCTTCGGTGCACAGGCTCATGAGTTCGAATCTCACCGTGTTCCATGGTGTTTTTCGAACTCACGAGCTTGTGACGGACTATGATCTCACTCAGATGTTAAACGAGTACCCATTTATGGGGATAAATAACACTGCTGAGCGTGATGCTCATCTCATTACCTCAACAAAAAGCAGATAAGATCTTGGAAATAGGATGTCACTAACACATCCTGCGGCCTTAGTCCAATGCTGGATTGTCGCGCCTGTTATTTTTTTTTATCAAGCTGTATTGGTGCATGAGTTGGTTTAAAGCAAAAACAACCTTTTGTCTCTTTTAGCTACCTTTCTGCTGAAATTAATTTAGTCTATTTTGCCTCCAAATGTCATTTTGGGCGACCTGGATGACTGGTGCTAAATTTTTTTTATCATCTGTCCAAAATTTCGCGCAAATCATGTAGTTAACAAAAAGTGGTTACTTGAAGATCAATCATATTTTCACGTTTTCGTTTCTTGTCTTAATTTTTTAATGTTCTTGAAATACATTTTCGAATGGAGGAAGTTCTCACGAATAATGCTGAAGACGCTATATTGATCCAGACTCCATATTTTAAAAATAATATTCTGTAATCAACTTTCGTAATACGATAACATAAAAGATTTTGAAATTTTCCTCCTGCGGCCCACCTAAACCTGAAGAGAGTCTTATTTGGCCCGCGCTAGGTTTTAAGTTTGACACCCCTGTCTGATGCATTGTCTCCATCACCTCTTCCTCTGAGAAATCTTCGATATTTGTGGCATTCGGCTTTACATCTTGAAAAGCTGCTCGAGAAAAATCTTCATTTAGAAGTTCGTCAAAATACTCTCGCATCCTGCTACAGATTCCCGTATCGTCAACCAACAGCATTCCTTGCGAATCCTCCACGTACTTTGGCGCCTGTATTTCTCGAGCGTTCCTTCTCCTTTGGGCTGCGACCCTAAATATCCTAGCGTCGTATTTAGGCCTCCCGCGCAATGACGGTCCTTCGTAATCCTTGGTAGAATTTCTCAGTTGCCAAGCGCTTAACTTTCTTCCGGCATTGCATTTTTGCAATTTTCGCGAAGTTGAACCCGTTCGCCTTCACTGCTTGATTCACATGTCGTGCATGGTTTGAATGCGTTTAATTTGTCTTGCACTGCTTCTTTAGTTTGACCGTTCCACCACCATGTTTCTTTCTTCGTGTGGAGTGGAGTTCCGCCTCACCTACTGACATTACAGCGAAATGTTTCTCTGTTTGTATTGTAATGTGCTCGGTGCAGTTGGTGTTGTTTTGAAACCAATCCGTCATTTTATCAATGAGTGTAGATGTACAGGTTCAAAGTTTTCGTTTGTGAGATTGTGCCACTTGATTTTTTCGACTGACTTGGGAGTTCGTCTATTTCTTCTATAACTTTCAAAATAAATTCTGGCAGGAGCAATCGGTGTTGGCTAACCAAAGATTGGGGAGATTTCAGTATCTGCGGCGCCAAATTTTGATGATGCCAATTCATTAATATAGCCTGTAACGACCGAGTCTGTAATCTTTTTTTCGCGAAATCGTAAGGGTTCTCCAGATATTCAATGTTAAACCTTGACGTTTCATTGAAGCCAGTTAAGTAATTTGATAAGAAAAGGGGTATTTCCGCTTTACAAATTGGGAAAAGTGGTCGACGCCATAAAATTGACGTTTTCATTTTAATCAGTTCCACTAAAATAGTAAGTTTTACCAATTTGGCAAAGATGTTAATAATATGAAAAGTCGAAATATATTTACGAGCAATAATTGAAAAAATTTGCTAGACAGGAAGGCAAATGAAATTTAAAAATTTTTTTTTTGTGCAATGCTATTGATTCACATCAATATGCAGTTATTTAAAACTGAAATGCCCCATATAAATGTCAAACTTTGACATTGAATATCTGGAGAACCGTTACGATTTCGCTAAAAAAGGATTATTAATGAAATGGCATCATTAAAATTTGGCGCCGCAGATACTGAAATCGTGCCCAAAGATTCACCCAAAATCACCTTGTAGTATTTTACCCACAGTCTCATAAAATCTAAGCACAGGTGGTAATCGAACTGCGTTTCGTGTTCCCTATCTTCGTGTCCACTACTGTAGGTAATCAAGTGTCTCTGGTTAATCACAAACCATGTGTTTAGAATGACCAAACCGTGCGATCTGCACATAGTCAGAATAGCTTCACTTTTGTCATTTCTGACCTCGTAATCATAATTTGATTCATCCACATGGCCATTTAGATCTCCTCCCCAGAACACCAACTCGGTATCTGGAATAGTTTGAATCAGGTTGTGAACGTCGTTCCGAAATGCCTCTTTTCCTTCTGGTGGCAGTCCCACTTGGGGAGCGTAGGTACTTATTACGTTCCACACCCTTCCACAGATAACTAATTTGATGCTGATCAAGCGATCACTTCTCTTACTATGCTGCCAAGTAAAGACGATGCCAGAATGACTCCGTTTCATTAATTTGTGATTTTATACAATTTACTTCTTTGTAAGAAACCGGGCTCTGTCGATATGGGTATGTCTCGTCTGTTGCCCGCATGGACGAATTATGATTCATCCGAGCTTGCACGCACATAATGTCTATCCCTCTCCGATTCATAATGTCCTCAATCTCCTCGCTCTTTGACGTCATGGAACCGACATTCCAGCTTGCAACCCTCAGCTTCTCCACAATGTAGTTGGACTGCCTTATATTGCTCGCCCCCGGAAACCGTCGAGCTCTGGCACGAACTAGGTTCGCCCGGGATCACTCAGCTGCATAGCAGAAGTAGTGCCCAGCGTGGTAGTGCTCATATCTACGTGAATTTCCATAAGGCCTTCCATTATTTTACATATTTCGGGGAAAGACTCTGTATTTTGGCACTAGTGTGTGGAATAATAAATTTATGGACTTTTCTTTTACATTCTTTTACGTCCGTCGGCAGTCACCAGACCCCTCTTGACTATGCATCCCTCGGCGCATGCTGATCCACCTTGGATTAGGGATTTTTTCTCACTTTAAGAGCTTTCATCTCTCCTGTCCTAAGTCGCCTTCTACGACAGGCCAGGAAATGCGGCGACACTATTCTTGACCTATGTCACAGGGCATTGCGTTAAGGTCATCTGTATTGAGTTAAAGGTAAAGGGTTGACTGACAGACATTTTGGAGTATACGGGTAAAATTTTTCAGTTTACTTTTTGGTACTACACATATTATTACACCCATAATCATTTTAGTAACTGCAATAGCAGTTTGTCAAATCTCAATTACTTTGAGTAGGTTCTATAATCGTTATTTACTAACGGGGATAGGCGGACGCGGGAAGGTGTGTGAAAATGCCGCCATTAATTTTAACGACTCTGAAAACTACTGAATCGACAATATCGACATCGCTGGGTCAGTTTGTGTCATGTTCGAGTCATACTGTCTCACACGTTCAATATTTTTTTGAAGGATTTCGTTAAAAATGGCGAGGCTCTCATATAAGTTTAAACGCAATTCACTTTGTCAGTAAAAAAAATCCTCTGAAAAAAAGCCATATACACTGCGTTTCACTTGAATTGTATTCACATTTTTCACTATTTTATAGCATTATTCTTTTTAAGAATATAAATGGGGTATGTTGTCATACTAGCTCAACCGGTTAGTATGACCCCCGAAATATTTACCATTTCAGGCAATTCGCATTGTCAGGTGGTTTCGTCCGTTAGCACGCCGACTCATCAGGAGCTACCTTTTGAGCGTGCTAACGAGTAGCTCGACCACTACAATGTGTGTGGTGCATCCCAACACGTTCGATGGAATGCACGACGATAGTGGTTGCGCTTGCACTTTTATAGTGTCTAGCGGGCTATGTCAATGCGAATCATATTTTTTACATCAATTGTATTCACATTTTTCACTATTTTATAGCCTCCCCCGTTTGAAATAACCTCCTAGATCCTATTAGGCACAGAATCGTACAAACTTTTGATGTAAGCAAGGGAAATGGTAGCCCATGATCGCTGAATGGCTTCAATTAGTTCAGTCTTTGTTGAAAACTGTTTACCAGACTCATAAACTTTTCTGATCAGCCATCCGCAAACATTTTCTATTATGTTTAGATCCGGCGAGTATGGTGGCCAGTTCAAAAGAGTAACATTTTTGGACTCGATAAACTACTACACCAATCTGTATTGGTGCATTGACTTGTTTGAATGTCCACGGCAATGGTCCAAAGAGACTTTCGAATATCGGAAAAGCCTTTTGTATAACACCTTGATACGACTTAAGGCCTGAATAGAGATCGGGCGGAATGAAAATGAAATTTTTGTCTGCGGCGATTTTCTCAATGAAAATGCATACTTACTGTCGTGGAATATGTGGTAAATGATGGGGTATTCCATAAACTAAAATCCGAGAATGGTTTCACAATTTGTCTCTGCCATTTTATGTGTTATTTTTCGATTCCCCGGTCATTAGATAATTTCCGCGATGAACTCGTCGTGGACAGTGAATCGGTTTGACGTTTGCAAAACTCACCACGCCCGACGGAGAATATGCTACAGAGTCGACTCATTTTCACGTTGAAAATGCATTCGGACAATGGGGAAATTATTTTTTTTAGTTATTTTTAAGATTATTTAGGACGTAAAACGCTTTTGTATCAATTTTCGAAGCTAAAATTTTAAATTCACCACGGTTTTTATGCCGGTTCATTACCGTCACCACGGTTTTTATGCCGGTTCATTACCGTTTCATTTTCATTCCGCTCGAACTCTATCCGGGGCTTTAGCATTCATAGTGGTGTCTAAGAATTGGAGTTCACAAGTGCCGTAGTAGGATATGGCTCCCCAAACCATAACGCCGCCAACTCCGGTTGTGCAAACGATCCAACTGGTGAGTCTCCTTCCTTAAATCATAAAAATAACAGTTATATCCGTCGGGCCCTTCCAAATTAAATTTCTTCTCATTAGAAAAAACAACGCGGTCCATGACATGTTGGTACGACCAAAAATCAACCGAGCTTGTTTACGAGTGGGGTTAAGTGGTGTTTTTTTTTTAATTTTAGACGCTTAAGGTGTTTAGCTTTTGAATTAGCACGCCATTCAGTTGTTTTACTCGCACTGAGACCAACTTTTAACCGAATTTTGTCCTCAGAATCATATGTGAATTCGATGCTTCACGCAAAATAGATCGCTTATCTGCATAAGAGAGTGCACTGCTCACTCGACTAATTTTTTTATTTTAATTCAACGACTATTGAGATTTGTGGATACAGCTTTATAGGATCTTTTTAATTTAATGAAAAGCATAAGTATGTGTTACATATTAGTGATGCAACAGAAGCTCATTCCACTTCCAGACTATTAATTTGGAAGCAAATCCCTTTTGAAGTTCTAAGTACATATCCTTTAGTAATTTACTTAGAACAAACTGTCTTGGTCATCATACGAAATAAAAACCGCTGAAGAAAATGCTGTCACCTGGACAATGCATGTTCATCTTGATAACACCAAAAAATAAACATGCAAATATGGTTTCGAATAAATTTTCTTTTGGTGATTCTAAAAAAATGAGCATACATTGTTTATCAGCATTACCATTAAACAATTTAAAACGTCATGCAGTGATGTTAGATAAGAATTTCACACGAATATACGGCGTGATTATGTCGCACTCTACGTTGAATGATTACCAGAGTCAGTGCTTATCAGAGTCACAGGTAAGAAGCATGTTAAATTAATAACATTCGAAATTCGTGATATCTCCTTTTTTCACTTCTATAATCATATTGTTTTATCAGATATTGAGAAGCTGTATTGATATCAACTAAGTCTTGAGTATTAGATCAATAAAAGTTTGTTCATTAATGAGGCCATATCGTAAGTGGATTTTTTTTATTAATAAAATTTTTGCTATCGGAATCGAGAGAGTTTGCAATATGTAATCGTACATCTGGGAATGTTTTCATACGTACACGCTATCTTTTGTGATTGGATATTGTTTTGAATGACACATATTGCGGATTGGTGGTAAAATTACCATTAGATAGCAGGAAAGTCAGTAGTAGTTTGTTCTGGGATGGATTCTGGGATGTGAATTGATATGTCCTAATTGAATATGTATGTACATGGATGGCGAGAAAACTCTGGAGTTTTCTGCGATAAGAAAATGCCACTGAAGCTAAAGGGCAAGTTGTACAAAACGGTTGTACGTCCCGCACTCATGTATGGATCAGAATGCTGGACCATGTATGAAGGTTACGCGAAAGAAATGACAGCGACTGAAATGAAAATGTTACGCATGTCAGTTGGTGTAACCAAAAGGGACCACATCAAGAGTAGCTACATCCGAGGCAGCTTGTCCATAGACCAACCAATCACCGAAAAGCTCGAAGACCGACGAATGGATTGGTATTGCCATGTTCAAAGGCGTCCGCCTGAGAACCCCGCAAAGAGAGCGATATCAATGGAAGTTCCACTTGATGGACTCAAGGCCAGAGGCAGACCGAAGAACACCTGGATGTGTCAAATGAAAAAGCAACAACAACGCATTGGTCTCGGCGATGACACGATCCAAGATAGAGCTGCCTGTAGAAATATGCTGAGAAATTATCGCCAAAACGGGCGATGTGCCTACACCGCAGGTCGCGCAACGCGGAACCATGGAGCGGTATAAAGAACGAGGCAAGGAAGAAGAAGTACATGGATGGATTGTAGTTCCATATAATAATTGTTGTTTTCTACTTTGAACGCTGTGTCTTTGATGCTCTCATGAAAGTTGTGTGCTAATGCTAACTGAGGTAAGAATGAATAAGAACTAGATGTCGGATTTATCTACACTCAGAAAAATTTCAATGGGAAATCCTATTAAACTAATCATTTTGTCCCATTATTTTTAGTCAATAGGAAAAATCAGATTACTTTAATAATATAGAACCCATTACTTTCACTCGATAAATATCCGTTTGTTTTAATAGTTGACTCATTTATAAATAAACACATGGTCTAGTTATTTTCCAATAGGATATTTCTTATTGAATTAATAGGATCAATCCTATGGAAAAAAATAAATTCGTTTCACTCGTAATTTGATTGAACTATTTTTTTCCCATATTATTTTACCATCCACGCTACGTCATTGTGGATTTTTTGTAAGATTCACGATATTTGGCCAGGCCGAGTATTGAAAACATCCGATTTGCTAGTACTCTTTAAAACTTACCAAGTCACGGGGAGACAACTGAACGATCTCGGCTACGGAGCATGATGTTGGTTACCTTGCAAAATATATTTATATGCTTGAAATTCAATTAAAAGGCCGATCCCATTAATGCAATAGGGCGTTATATAAAACAAAGCAGCTGGTCTATTTTCGAAAGTAGTATTGTCTTTTGCCGCCCTGTTAAATTTATAAGACAGAAAATATTAACTATACGAGATGCATTTTTTTGAGCGATATAGTTGATTTTATTAGTTTTGTATTTGTTTTAATGGAATCCATCCTATTATGTATTAGTTAATCATATCAGATCTTGTTAATTTAATGGGACAAACTGATTAAAATGTAATCTGATGTCCCATTAGATTTATGGGACAGATTTCATTCCATACAAATTATCTCAATAGGATTCATCCAGTTATATTAATTATTTCATCTTTTTACTTTTGTGAAGAAATCTGGTAAATGGCCGTCCAATTAAAATAATGGTACAAAAACTTTTAAGTTTACTAGGCTTATTTTTCTGAGTGTATATATAACATTTCACTCTATCTGGCAAAGAAGTTGTTAAATATTCAGTCGCCAACACGTCTCAGTAATATATTTCGATGAGCTTTTACTGACTTCATTCCAATTAAATTAGTGCCAATTACACAAAGAATGACTTTCCTCCGTTATTTGCAACTTATTCTAACTAACAACCGTTTAATGCTTCTTGTATTCGTCCAGTGTACTTAACCTCGTCCAAAGTGTGTATCAATATTACAGGTCAACATTTTGTTTTTAATACTACACTACATACATACTACATTAGTTTCAATTTGCACAATAAATTATTTTTTTCAGCGTATAATGGAAAACTAACACAATGCTGTTTTAACTATATTTCAGAGAAACAATCAAACACACACAAATCGAACACAAAACAAGAGTTTCTGGATTAAGACAGGAACTGCGATTTTGCCAAGAAAACTATACAAATAAATTTGCGCTAATTAGTAGGCAAGCAATAATTAATTTTCTTTATTATTTTTTCTATTAAGCATCCCGTTGTGTTGTATTTATTAAATATACTAAAAAAACATGTTAAGGTCGATTAACATAATTACAGTTATCAGCACAGTTATTTTCACATCCAAACTGACAGATTGTCACACAGTTATACAATTTGTATACAAAAAAAAATATGCGGTGATTTTTCTGTAATGTGTACATCGACTCTTAAGTGTTATGTTGCTTTTGATCGTAATAAAAACGAATATACTGCTTCAGTTTTTAATATAATGTACATAATTGAGTATACTCCATTACATTGTATTACATTGAAGTGAGAGTACTTTCTCGCACTTTAAAAAATGTTTATTCGTTTTTAAATTGCATGAATTTTATACGTCTCATACTATTATACTTTAAACTCATTGTTTTTAATTTAATTGCCATTTAAGCAAAAAAAAAGTTATTACGTCAAGTAAATTTTTTTTTGGAAAAGGTCAGTTCATCTCGATCTATCAGCTCCATTTTTCTTTTTTTTAGTTTGAATTATCTTAATAAGCATTTCATAATGTATACATAATTATCATCATTGAATGCATACTACTAAACAGCTTTTAGCAACTTAAGTAATATATTTATGTTAGTATTCTTGATACGCGTTGTTTCCTGCGAAGGAGCCAACGTAATTCAAAATACAGTGGTCCCCGCTTATTGTTATACCATTTGTTCAAAGCTAAATCTATAACAATAACCGATCTATAACATTAACCAGACGACATGAAATCCAGTTGTCGGAATCGGAAATTCAACTTTATTTAAACAGCAAAATCAATCATAACTAGGGGGCTTCGCCCCCTGCTCGCTACGCTCGCCAACCCCCGGGGCCGAGGCTATTTTCGGGCGCGGCCGAAATTCGGATACCCTTCGCTTGGACTAAAAGTTTTTTCGGGCGTACCTATGACTTGTATTTAATCCTCCTTATTCTTTTTCATCCGTCTTGACAAAAGTTTTGGGCTTGGATGAAATAAGTGGGTAAATAAAAATATTTACTCGGAAAATTTTATTGGGGTTGCCGGAGCATGACCCCACAGTACGATTCCATTCGTTTTGAACTTTTTAGTTGCTTTGATAAAGACACATTAATTCAAGGTTTTGTGAAATTGGCGTAAAAAAATGTTTCTTATAGAAGAACCAATATGGGGGGTTTGGTTTGTATGGCAGCCCCATGACCCCATGGTCCGATTTGATTCAATCTTACATATGTTTTGTGTCATCAGCAGAAATACATTTGTGTGAAATTTGGTTGATTTTGGTGCACAAATGAAAAACTTTTTCTTGAAGAACCTAATTTGGGGGGTTGGATTTGTATGGCAGCCCCATGACCCCATGGTCCGATTTGATCCAGTCTAGCATATATTTTGTGTTATATTTAGAAACACATTTGTGTGAAATTTGGTTGAAATTGGTACACAAATAAAAAAGTGTTTCTTAGAAGAACTCAAATTGGAGGGCTAGGTTTGTATGGCAGCCCCAAGACCCCATGGTCGGATTTGATCCAGTTCTACATATATGTTGTGTGTCATTAATAGAAACGCATTTGAGCGAAGTTAGGTTGAAATTGGTACACAAATAAAAAAGTTTTTCTCAGAAGAACCTAAATTGGGGGGTTAAGTTTGTATGGCAGCCCCATGACCCCCTTGTCCGATTTAAGCGATTCAAACATACAAACAGCCTGCAACAATAATAAGCATGTGTACAAAATTTCAGCTCTCTAGCTTTTATAGCGGCCGAGAAAAACGCACTGCAACAGACGGACAGACAGACGGACATCGCCCAATCGACTCCCCAAGTCATGCTGATCATAAATGTATACTTTTTATATGGTCGGAGATGCCTCCTTCAATGCGTTACAAACTTCATGACAAAGTTAATATACCCTTTCACTCTATGAGCGAAGGGTATAAAAATGGCATCATAGACATTTTACATACATACATATATGTACATATGTATATATTTTTACTGTTTTTTATTTATTGGAAAAAATCTGTAATTGTGGTTTGTTCATCACTAGCAAATAAATTCTCTTATGCTATAGCAGCTGCGTTTAGCGAAGATGGACCTCCTTTCTCAATAATGTCCAATATCCTGGATCGCATTTGGCGCCTATAATATGTTTTAAAGGCTCGAATAATGTCCGGTTGCATAATGGACGTAGTGTTTGCTGGGAGAAAAACAACGGTAATGTGATTAAGATACCCGGTAACCACATGATCTGTGCAATTATCGACCAGCAGGAGAATATCATTGTCCATCCCACTTTTTTTAACCATTCCATGAAAATTGGAGACGTCATCCATGCGTTTTTATTGCTGACGTAATCTACCGGTAGGGTTTTGACTCCTTTGAAACAGCGGGCAGAATAAAAGCTTTCAATTGAATGTGTGTAATCCTATGTATGAGACTTAAAAGTTATAACATTATCCGGATTTTTAATTACAATAACCGGGAGAAATTTATATGAAATGAGAACGTCCGGTTTGTTCCTGGTTATTTTAATAATATTAAGCGGATTATAATATTATCAGTGATCATATTAAGCGGGTACCAACATAATTTCAAGGGGTCAGCACAATTATTTTCCTTTACACATGCATTTTGGTCATTGATGAATCATCAATTTCGCAAAGTTGAGCTAATTAAACCATAGGTTTAGTATAGGATCTTATGGAGGGCAAGTTATATCCTAACTTGATCATCCGGTAATGTTTCTCCTGACAATGCAATATTCAGCCCAGGAAGCACCTAAAGAGATGCACAAAATCGGTTAAAATCGTCGTATAACCCGAGAGCTTTGGAACACGGTTCTCTTTTGAGATGCAATGGAAGCTCAGTAAGTCGAAGCTCAGGGGAACCAACCATTCTTTCGAGTTATCGAAATTTTTACGTAAAGAGATTTCGAGATATCGAGTTAATTTGTAAGAAAATTCGACTTATAGAGTTGTTTTCTTTTTGTATATTTTTTATGTTTCCGGAATCATGCCCTTATAGTACATGCATTTAGAAATAAAAAAAAATAAATTAATTAAAATTTACACAGCTAACGAATTCATGTTATGGTAAAAACAATACAGAACGAGACCGAATTCTAATCGTGCGAATAGCACGATGAGTGTATACCCTATACCCATGTACAGACCTAGAAGGCACGCAAAACCCAAAATATTCAATTTCATATTTTTTGTGGGGGAGGGAGGGGTAGATGGGTCGGACCTGACACATCTTTATTACCTTGTCAAGACATCCAACGGCTACCATTTGATACTAATTTGAAGTTTTTCGTGACATTCTATCAAAAGATATGGCTGAATATAACTTTGTAGGGGAAGTAGGGGTAGTCGGACCTATTCCACTTTCCATCATTTCAAAGTATATGTCAGAATGAGACATTGATAAAAATTTCAAGTCGATAGCGATATTCTACCGAAAGTTATGGCCGAATTAAAATATCAAGGAGGGTAGTTTGTATGGGAGGTAGGGGAGCCCGTGGTCCGATTTGGCCCATTTTCAATACCGTCCAAGATTTAAGCAAAACAAACATTTGACCAAAATTTCAAATGCTAGCTTTATTATTTCGGGAGTTATCGTGCTAACAGACAGACACACGGACAGACAGACATGGCTTATTCGATTCAGGGACCGACCCTGATCATTTATATATACATATATACCTCCGGTGGCTCCTTTGAGGTGTTACATAATATCGGCGTAACAAAAACAATATACCCTATGCCATCTTATAAAAAAAAAAAATGCAAATTACGAAGGAATCGAATAATCTCCGGAAAATCAGTTTCACCAGGACTATTCAGGACTATTTCCCAAGCAAAAGCCTGTCTTTTAAAGCAATTGGAAACTGTTCGTTTACGTATGGTATGCTTCGCCAAGCTTTATCCGTTCAATGGAGGGCTTCCAAAACATTGATGCTCGTGTATGAACCTTTTTTCTCGATTTCAATTAAAATCCTTTGGATCAGCTCTTTTCGGTAAAAATAGTTTTGGATTGTTCCCAAAACAAGTGGCTCCAGTTTTGAAGTAGTGTGGGGGGAGGGCAGAAACTGCACATCGATTGCAGTTATCTATTATTAATAGAATTTTTCATTTTTTTTCTGCAACGTGAAGCTGCCCAACTTTCTAAGCCATTCGGCAAATAAATCAGATGTCATCCATGCCTTTGCATTCGCGATGTAGTCAACTGGTAGAGACTTGATTCCTTGACATTTGAAAAATAAAGCCGTTTCATCAGCGTTAAATACATCCTTTATGGAGTAGGACTTCATAATTGACAGCAACTTTGTTTTCCACGAATCGCATATTTCATCGCTGACTGCGTTGCTTTCGCCGCAAAATACTTTGCAGGATACTTCATATCGTTTCTTACATTTCCCCAGCCACCCAACACTCTCGCCTTAATCATGATGACCGAGATATTCGGCAAAATATAATGCCTTCTCTTGAATTAGTGGACCACTTATTGGGATGTTTTTATTTCGGCAATTCAAAAACCATTTGTAGAGGCATTTTTCTACGTCCGGATATTCGGGCAATCTGTCCCTTTTCCGCTCTTTTCTGGAAGATGACAAAATGTTGTTAAAATAAAGAGCGTACTATTTTGAATTCGGCGGCTATATCCTGTTTTTTTCGACCTCCTGCATCAACCGATTTTATCAGCTCTTTCTTCTGCTGCTGAGTCACGGTTTTAAACGTTCTTTCTGACGCAGACATGTTTAATTGGCTGAATTCCTCAAACTGCACGACACGATTATCTAGGGAGCGTCCCGCCCGCCAAAGAAAAACGATGAAATTTGAACAAATCAAAAGTGAGAAGCGACTAAGACTATGTTTACACGACGGAACAAGTACGGGTTTTCGGACCTCTGTAGCTCGGACCCTGGTTGGTCCTGAGTGTTGAAATTCGGTAAAGGTTGTCGTTCCGTCTTACGAAGTGTAGAAAATTTCAAGAAGATTCGATGAAAAACACTGGAGATATAAGAGTTTGAAAATCGCATTTTTTCGAAAATCTTGTTTTCGTTGTTCTCGTTGTTCTTGTCGTTCATTGACAGGGCTACAGCCTTGCAGAGGGCATCTCGGGATTTGGTATCTTTTCCCATTGATAGAGTCTGTCGTGAAGGTGTGCATAGGCTATCGTTTGCTCCGATCCGTGGAGTAGAAAAAAAGATACAGCGGAAAATGTGAAAAAATACATAGAGTTTCTCGCTTAAATCTTTTTATATGTTTTAATGGAACTATTTTGCAAAAGTCGGGGATAGGCCCGAAAAATGCCTAGAAAAGAATCGTATAGTTTTGTGATTCGGCAGGACTGTTTCGAACAATCCCTTGTATATGTTCTCTAAAGTTTTCAGTTGTAAAGCGTCTGCAAGAGCGGCGGCAAGGGCTCAAAGTCCCAGATTTGGTTCGTCTCTTATACGAGTACGTACATATTACTATAATATTTAATGAACAAATAACATCCCGATGATCCTAAAGCTTCCAGCAAACGGTAGAGGTTCGCAAAACACACACACCTCAGGTTACGAAGGACTCTAAGGTTACAAAGGTTACCAAGAGGGTTATTATTGTTATTTTATTATGTTCTCAAACATGGTCGTGATAAAAGGGCAGTGAATATCGTCTTCATTTCAAGAAAATAAACGCAAATAGCACCCTCGTCAGCTCCCCGCCAATAAGCGTTGAAAGAAATTAACTATAAACTAATTCAATCACTTTTGAATGCATATCCTTGCGAGCATTTTGGCGGGATTGTATTATATCAATCCTTTTTGCGGCTGACAACATTTTCTTTGGCGGAAACTTTTTACAACAGAGTTGTTTTTGTGAGATTCTTTTGACAGTAACAACTTTAAGTTTAACGCAATATTCAAATGGAAACTGAAACAATTTATCGCAGCAAAGTACCATTATTCTCGTTTCCGGAATATGCAACAATAAAATTCAAATTTCAACAGAAAAAATAGTCTTTGGAGGAATAAAAAAATTCACTTATGGAGTCTCGCATAGCAAAGCTTTCACTAATAGAGTCTCGCCCGTTTACCGATAAGACATTTTAATTCGACCTGGAGAGAATCTTAAATTTTGACTTATAGAGTCTCCAATATCAGCACTTCGACTTATAGAGGCTTATAGAAGAAGTGGAATCAAAAATGTAGATCTTAAAGTCACGATGAGCCGTTCCCGTGCTGAAATTACTTCGCTCAGTAGTACTTCCCCTTGGCAGAAATTTGAGAAAATGGAGACGAAAAATAGTTTGCTTCAGCGTCAAATCACAAAAATATGTCTTTGAAACTCGCCAGAAGCTGAGCCGCTTATCTGATTTAAGTGAAGTTACTTTTGTTTCTTAGGATAAATTATTGGCTACGATAATAATAATTTTCTTTCAGTATCCCAGCTAGTCTGGTTTCAGAGATATTGAGGTTTCAGTAGGCTAAGAAAATGAAATTTGTAAAAAAAAAATTGAAACGCTTGTGGCAGCTAAAGGATTAAAAATCCGGGGTATGTGTTGTACACTTTTTTTGCTAGAATTTATATGATAAATCATTTTCCGGTGCATTTATGCGGTAGTCTAGGAAGAAAAATAAAGCACACTAAATCAAATATCTTTCATCAATATCCATAATATCTATACAACATCTATCTATACAATCTGCCAAAACATGGAATCTTCAACAGCCATATAACAAAACAGATGCCAGAATCGCGAATCTGCCTATCTCCATTAAACGGACAACATGCCAGAACCGCGAATCTCCAAGCAATTTGCCAGAACCACGAAAGTCCACCGACGCCTTTGTTTTTGGTGTTTGCATGAATTAGACTATCTCCCCACGAAAATAGATACGTTCTACTAATATTTCAGAAAAACAAGTGTTGGGCTAGATGAATATTTCGATTTTTCAGAGCAAATTGAAACTTCAGGTCGTTTTTAGGGTTTTTGAGATTTTTCAAAAAACCCTTATGAAATCGATTTTGTTCGTCTGTCCGTGTGTCTGTCTATCCGTCTGTTCATGAAATTTGGTAGGAATCTGTAGAATGGTAACAGTCTTTGGCACGAAATACTTAATAGTTGGCAGGGCAAAGATAACAGGGTGTCCTGTGTACAATGTGTAGAATCGTAACAGTCTTTAGCACGTAATATTTAGACGTTGGTAGGACAAAGCCAACAGGGTGTCCCGAAGATTTGAAAAAGTCGACTTTTTTAGTTTTTATCGGACATGGACGTATGGGTACTCAAATCAAAGAACTCGATTTCATATCAGTTGCTCTTTTCCACTTTGGAGTAATGATAACGGAGGTACAGCAAATAAATTGAGCCATGATACATAGTAAATCTATTTTTTAATTAGACCAATCCAAAAATAGGTGTACAAGAATCATTTCATTAATATTGTGCATAATTCTTATTTATTACCTATAAAAGAAATGTGCAAAATTATTCACTATCTAAAAAACCCTCGTATTGCGGGCGCAGCCCTCTGTACGCCGGTATTTTTTTCTCAAAACTATGAAAATATAGATTCGCTGTTCTGGCAAATTGGGGACAATATATTAAAAACAAAAAACAAAAATAGATTATTCCAGTGCTATTATATTCAAATATCATAAATAAAACAATTGTCAAGCAAGCGTTACCTACCTGTCCTGTAATGTGCAATGCAATTTTCACATTGAAAATTGAATTTAAAAATAGTTTTCGGACGTTCTCTTTAAAGTTTTCAATATTGATACGTATGTACATATGTATGTGCACACGTACTAAAGTTTATTATGTATCCACTCTTGTCTAGCACTATTATTTTTGTATGAAATTAGTGCAATTGTGTACATTTCAAAGTGCAGTGAATCCCTAAATGTTCCCAGTGAAGAACGGATTATCGATTTGAAGTCTATCGAATACAAACTAGCATTTAATTATGACAATTGTCGGTGGAAGTGGATTTGCGTTTGTAATCTTTCATAATATTTGATATTTTCTTATTCGAAATTCCCAATTGACAGACATACAGACATACATAATATGCATATTGTATGTATGCGTACGGCTGCTGTGTAGAATATTGTTCGTATGCTAGTGGTCACTATACTGCTCGTACGTAGAATGCTAAAAGGGGTAATTTTGGCTACATGACAAAAACTAAAAGTACAATAAGAGAGAAAAAATAATGCTGTCTTGCCAATATTTTGCCGGTCGGCAGTTTGGCATTACCAGTCATGATTTTCGGTAATTTTTTCAATGAAGTGCTTGAATATAGAACAATAACACCTCCTGAGTCTCAGTGCAGAGATGGTGCGCTGTTGTTCGACTCACCAGTGCTGGCCACAACTTTTCTTCAAAATCTGAACTCGGAATGTGATGCAGTTTTGCAGTTGTCTCTCAGCCAAACCTACTTCCTGGTCGCAGTTTTTCTCCTTTAACCAATGCTCTGTGTGCAACCGCAACAACAACGCATCGGTCGTTGCGATGACACGATCCAAGATAGAGCTAGCTTTAGAAATAGGCTGAGACATTACCGCCAGAGCGGTCGATGTGCCTACAACGCAGGTCAAGCGACGCGACGCCATGGAGCCAAGGAAGAAGATGTCATCGCTGCTTATGCAGAAGCTTATACAGGTGGGACTACCGACTAATACCGATAAAAATTTCTTCCTAGATCCTAGATCATGTCATCTCCATGATACTTTCACTGCCATCGTTAACAACAGGATAGACCATAACGGTACTTTGCGGCTTCGATTCCTTGTAATATTACATATTTTTTAATTAAAACCGCTACCGTTACTAGCAACACTGAGGAAGATAACGGTACTCATAAAGGACATTTCTCTAATTGGCAAAAAAATCCTTCAAAGCTTAATCCTTCAAAGCTTTAGCTTTGCTAAGAAAAAAAATTATACGGACCAACAAGAAAAAACACCGAAGTTCTGACACTACAATAGAATACAATCTAGTTCAATTATTGAATTTCTAGAACAACTTCTAAAGGTCCATCTAGATTAGTCGCCAAATGGCGACACGTGCAGCCAAATGGCTGTTGTCATTCCATCCATCCATTTGGCTGTGCGTCCAGTTTTGATATTCAATATGGCAACTCAACCAACCGCTTTGACAACCGCTTGGCAAATAAAAAGGGACAATTTTGCAACTTTTGTTCGTTCTTTTGTTCGTTCTTTTGTGTGAAATTGAATAATTCTTGAATGTGGCCGTATAATAATTCAAACGCGCAGTCCGATTTTGATAATTAAATTCAAAAAAATCACCGAAATGAAATTTCGGTTATATCATTTTCTGTCTCCATTTGGCTGCTATAGTGTGGATGCTAAGTAGCAGCCGAATGGCTGTACGCGATGCCTGTTTTTGGACGCGCAGCCATTTGGCGACTAATTTAGAGGGACCTTAAGAAAATGCCATCAAAAAGTGGCTCCAACATTTGGATAAACTTTTTGAATATTTAGACCAGATTTTCAAATGTTACTTGTAGGCGAGGTGAGGTGTTTAATGTCACTTTCCGAACTAAAACAGCATTTGCACGGGCTGTAAAATGCCAGCCGGAAATTGAAGTACATAACCAAATTTCATTTTGAGAGTTTTCCTAAACTTAATCATCAAAATCGTATTAATGTTAGGTCATTTGATAAGTTTTCAGTTTCACACAAAAAAAAACGAGCAAAAGTTACAAAATTCTCACTATGTATGTACTCGATAAATGGTACACCGTTGTACAGCGCGGTGCAATCGACAACTAAATGATACACCACTGCATAAATAAATTGAATATTTAAATTTGGCAGCGAGTGAGATTGTTGCTAGTGTGGAAGCAACGACTGCTTCCATTTGGCATCGCGAGGTACTAATTAGCAGCCCGTGTGGATACCACAAACAGTTGAAACTGACAAGTTTCACGGTTAGAATATTTAGACTAATGAATGGTATAATTTATAAGTAGATTTTAGATAAAAAACTATTACCCAGATGTTGGGACACCTTTTAATTGGTCTAAGGGTATTCCATAGTCTAAAAGTTCGACAATAGACACTTACCAAAGTTTTGAGCTCAATTCGTGGCTATAAACTCGTTCTTTTGCTCACAGGGCTAGCTAAGCTTATTGTTAATTCCCCTGCATGCAACCCACGCTGTACGCTCTATTCTATATTAACTAGTAGTACTTCCTCCATTTACATTGTGGCTGCGGCCAAAAGTCTATCTTCGCAGTTTCAAAGCTGGTATAACGGCACCAAAATTCAATTCAAACCAACTAGGATAGGGAGGCAGAATTTTTGGTCTTCTAGTTCTCCACCTCTGCCTCGATTCAAAAAATACATTTATCTTTATTTTCACTTGTGAATAGTGGGTTAACTGCAATATTTGAAGATAAATGTTTTTGAATTGTTGTTCAAAATCTGCGAATACGTAAATAGCCAATTTTTGGTAATGTAAAGCCGGCCCCACACCGACCGGAGTGTGGCACACACCGCACAAAAGACCGGTTCCAAGAATGATACCTTGGAGTCGCCCAACCACACTGCTGCTGCACGATTTTTCGTATCAATCTTTTGTGCGGTGTTTACCACACTCCGGTCGGTCTGGAGCCGGCTTAAGGGTGAGAAATGTTGGCTTTATGATGGCGAATGATTTTTTCAAAAATACGATTTTATACCCTTCACATTGGATGATAAAAATTTCACTCTCGAGATCTATCCTGCGCTTAAAGTGCTGGATAGACCTCCATCGTGAAATTTTTGTCCGCTGTGATTTTCTCAATGAAAATGCATACTTACTGTCGTGGAATATGTCGCAAATGGTGGGGAATTCCACAAACTAAAATCCGAGAATGGCTTCACAATTTGTTTCTGCCATTTGATGTATTTTTTTTCGATTCCCCGGTTATTAGATAATTTCCACGATGAACTCGTCGTGGATGGGATGGGTGAATGGGCTCATTTGATAGAGCTTCAATTAATTTTAATTCATTAAAAAAAATACATGGATTAGCCGTGTACATATATGCGGTTTTAGAGAATTAGGTGAAAACTACTTAAATCAAGGACTGCTGTTGTAGCGCTGGCAGTGTGTACTGCCGTCTAGATGAAATTTGAACCAATTGAAATAATCAATCCTCGAATAGATGGGACGAATTTAAGTTGAATTGCGGCGAAATTTTATTATTTTAGATGAAAATGGTGCCTTTGGCAATGGAGTTTCTCACGAGAGTTTTTTTGTGCGGCTCCTTATTTCTCATTTCGTATGAATTTCAAAAAGGCTTGGCTTAATCTTCCGGAAATCAAATTAGGACATATCGCATAAATGCAATCAAATCAAGAATCAAAATTTTTAATTGGAGGACGAAATAAGCACATAGTTCAGAAATGTGATCATTTCAACTTAAATTTAATTGAGCGAACTGCCCCTTTTTGCTTTCGAAATGGGGCGGATGCTAGCATCGCAGACGCTAAATTCAGGCAAACTACTAAGCCTTTCATCTACTGTGGGATCTTCAAAGCTTCGCAAGGACTTGCAAGCGCAACTCTCAAAAGATAACAGTTGCGAAATAAAAAAATCTATAACGAGTTTTTAAATTAGGTAAGTTATGTGCTTCTTCACCTGGAAAACACTATTCAATTCAGCCATCTTTCAAGAAAAAAAATGCATGGTAGTAAAATGATTTTTATGGATCTCAGTTTGTTTCCTGCATTGCGTCATTTTATTTCAACTGTATGCTTTTTGCAAATTTTTATTTGAGCGCAAACCAAAAAAGCCGGCCTCAAAATTTAAGGTACGTTGTTCTCGATACGACTGCATCGGCTCTAGCGACAGCGACTCGCTCATTTCATATAAAAACTCATTTTTCTCTCATTCTAAAAACGAGTTTTTATATGAAATGAGCGAGTCGCTGTCGCTAGAGCCGATGCAGTCGTGTCGAGGACAACGTACCTTTAGCGCCACGGGCGACCGCCCGGCTTGACCACCTCCACTCCTTAGAGCGGGCGCTGAACTTTATTTCGCAGGGACAAGGTGTCATCGGCAAAGGGCTGAATTAAGATCGAGAGTGAAATTTTTCCCTCTGCGATTTTATAAAAAAAAATGCATACTTACTGTCGTGGAATATGTCACAAACGGTGGGGAATTTCATAAGCTACAATCCGAAACCGGTTCCATAATTATCCTCGGCCATTTTATGTATTATTTTTCGATTCCCCGATTATTTGACTTTTTACGATGAAATAACCGGGCAACCGGAAAAAAATAAATAAAATGAAAATTTATGGAACTGTTTTCGGAATGCAGCTTATGGAGTTCCCCAGCATTCCCCACATATTCCACAACAGTAAGAATACATTTTCATTGAAAAAATCGCAGCAGACAAAAATTTCACTCTCGATGTCAGTACTAGGCTCAACCTTAGAGAAAGTATAGCAACCCATGCCATGCGTTAGTCCAGAGTGGGCATCTGAAAATAAATAAATATATATATAAATAAATAAATATCTACGGATCCGACTGCCACAAATGCGTTCAAACGTTCGGCGAAATATAAACTAAGTCTAAAGAAACGAAAAAACGGCGCATCATCGTAGGGCATAGTATGTAAACTGTTTCTAGAACCAAAAGTAGACCTCTTCGAAAAATAAGATTGATTTCACAGAAAATTCAGCTACACCTTAGGCATAATAGCTCGTAGGCGGCGACAGAAGGGTTAATAATTGCATCCACAATATTTTGACGTTTGAATTATTTCGTGGAGTGTAGTGTAATTAATTTGGAGTCGAAACACATATGGATTGTGTGATCACATAGCCTCTCTGGACTTACGCATGGCATGGGTTACTATGCTTTCTCTAAGGGCTCAACCAATAAAGCCGCGAGTGCACATTTACCTTAAATGGATTGAATAAAAGGCAAGTCTCCACCGCACATTTTTCACTGGAGACATAAATGCTAGTTTTTCACTCGGTGAACATAGTACTTACCTTAACAATCCAATTTGACTGAGTCAGCCCATCGACGCCAAGGAGCAGTATAAAGAACGAGGCAAGGAAGAAGAAGAAGATTAAAGAGCGACAATTTATCTGTTCGATGATGCATCTCACTCAAAATTGATAAAATATCGGACTTAACTGACTTTTCACTAGTGACACAGATATTAACTCCTAGATGAGTACAGTATGTGTGGGCAACGTTTTGACGACAAACAAATTCGGAGTGCGATATGGTTGTCAGACCTACCACTTCCTAGTTGCACTTTTTGTTTATTCTTCGATAAGAAGATTAGATTTTTCTTCTGAATAATTAAAATCGATCTCGATCAAAATTCGTGGAACAATTACGTTTCTAAATGGAGAAGAAATCAATTGCGCACTTGAAGGCAATTTTTGTTTTTAATAAGGATTAGGTGGATATCATTTTCACTGTAAAATGCTTAAACAATTTAAATGTAGATAAGTATTTTGTTGTTATTGTCCAGAGTACGGAGGCCCTGTCCTCAATTCAGTAGGCGAATCTGGTGTAAAACAAAGAAATGCCTTGCTTTTCATAAAGTTGTCTACTTCGTAGTTAAAATTGAAAATTATGGAGGGGGAGAGTCTCTAAGTCAACTTTGTAAGTGCAGAATTAGTCCCACCATGACCAGATGGTCACCTTATCTTGGCTATCTTTGGACAATGCAATTAAAGAGTGGATTACAAGCTTGACACACTTAACTTCGAATGAAGCAAATACATCATTATGACGAAAATTTACCATCATTATGACGAATTCCAAATTACACATTTGGACCATCATTTGCTCAATAATGACAGGTGGTGCCATCTGTTGCAAAATTGAAGAACAAGAATTTGTGCAAAAATATTAAATTTGTTATCAATCTTTACACATTTCTATTCAAAATCTACAAGAAAAGTGTGTCTTTAAATTATTGAACAGAATATTCATCAAAATATCGCTGTTGTAAGGGACATTTTCATCGTTTACACAAACGTCAAAAGTAAATGACGAATCCTAATGACGAAAACATATGTGTCACCTCAATTTCGAACTTTCATCATTATGACGGATTATCGTCATTATGATTTGGATATCTGTCATAGGCATTATACGTATTTCTCATGTGAATACAATACGCGAAAATTGTTTTTGATAAGACTTTATCAGGCGAGTAATTTAGAGCTTTACAAACGAGTGAGTCGCCATATGTTTTGAGTAGTTTTTACTGAAACTTTATAATAAGTTTACACCAATATTCCGCTAGTCTGGTAACGATGAGTTCTATTGCAATTCTAACAAACGGTCGGATGACATGAGAAAATATCGGGGAATGCGCAATCTCAGCGTTTTTTTTTTTTTATAAAAATATCTTACGTACATGTAGTACTCACTAGTTGTATACTATCGTCCGTATACCGTCTCGGCTAGAGAATTATATTTTTAATATGCGATTACATATACATTTACTGAACATGTACTAATGACGTTAGCAGAACAATCACCCGAGATATTTAATTTCAAATGGGCCTGTCTAGACACTTTCAATTTTCGTTCGTCTTCGTCATTTTTGGCTATTGAAGAAAGGCATTCATTCTTGAACGCGATTGCAAATGTTGAATATGTCAACAACTCACCATCTATTCATATTATTAACGACAGAATTTATCATTTACCAGTCCTGACCAAAGCCGCGACACATATCTAAAGGTGGTATTACACTATCAAATAAAGTTTGTCCAGTGGGTCACACAAAATTTGTCCAACTTTTGCAATGGCCAAAAGTGTTTTTCGAGACCTATTACACTATAGAACAAACAAATGACCAATTAGTTTGCCCAACGACGTAGTCAGTCGGGTTTTGGGTCATTTGTTTGACCAAGGCAAATTTGCCTATTACACTAGTATGACCGTTTAAAAAAAAATGACCAAGCTAACTTAGATTCAATATGCATTTAGCGGTTATTTGGCATTGTTTCATTTCTTTGTCGAATTTGCAAAGGTTTAGTTTAAATTTCGATTGAAGACGTAATCTTGTTATTTAAAAGGACTCGTGTTATTTCATCAATCATTAATGTGGCGACTCGACCTCGGGCTTTGGCCGCCTTTGTTCGAAGACGAAAAGTTGCCGCCGGGAGATTAAAAAGAAGAAATTACTTCGTGAAAGTTAGAAACAGATTAGAGAAGCAGTCAGCTCTTTTCACATTTTTTTTTTGTGTGTCTCATGCAGGGGCGTACACAAGAAAATATTTCGAAAGGGGTCTTAGGAATAAGGTTGACGGTGCTCATATTTTATAACTGCTCTGTGCATACAAGTCGCTGAGCTTATACTAACGAGCACTGAAAAATTATCTTGAGAATTATATGGATCATCCGATCCTTAAACCTTCAAAAAATGTTCTCCGCCTTCTCGTTTGTAGCTTGAAAAATAGGGTCCTCTTTTATTTCTAAAAAAAGTATTTGTTTTTGATAAATAAAGCGACCGTTTTACTAAACTTACATGCTAGTATGTAATATAGGTAAAGGTCAAAATCAAGTGTTTCGTGTTCCGAGATCCTCGGTATTAGAAGAAGTATTCGAATTTCTTTTAATATAATTTGTATTGGAGATTTTCCTCACCTCTCTATACGGTAGTAAATAAAAAGTTAAAAGTGCTGCAAAGGTTCATAGTAGTTGGACAACCCTTGGAGCTTCTAGGCACTAATCAGGTTCTTTCTCTCCACCCATCTAAAATTACCGATAAATTAACTGCGCATCTTAGTCTCATCAAGGTAGGAAAGAAAATTGAGAAACACCGGGGAGTAGTTGCCCTATTTTTAACCTGAGAGACCCTACAATCAATCTTTGTCCAGTGGTTCATAATAAAATTCGGAAATCAATTCCGTGATAATTTTTGTGAGAGAAGAAGCACCTCTGGAACAGCAAAAACATCTTGATGTCATCCATGTAATATTGTATCCCGCTCTGTGGCTCACTTGGTTGAGTCGCACTCTACGATGCTAGTAATCTAGAGGCTCGGAGATCGAATCTCGGCGTGGTCCAAAATTGCCGTACTTGTGCGGATAGGGAAATGCATAGTGCTTGCAACATTATATACACTCCGAAATGATATGCAATGTAAAGTTGACTCGAAATTGCCTATAAACAGCTGAGTTAACGCACCATGGCCCCACATGGGCCGTATAGCCCCATGTGGGGCCATGGTCTTCTACTGAGAAGAGAATGTTGTATTCCTTTCACATTTTTTTCACATTTTTTTATGGAAAATATGTACTTTCTTATTTTATTATATATTATTTCATTTATAAATCGTGGATTACTAATTGTAATTGACACTATGGCCAAGAGGTTCTAAGTTGTTGAGAAAAAAAAATAACCGGAAAAGGTCGAGAAAATGACTGAAGCGACTTGCGTCTACCAACATTTTTTGATAGAGATGAGATGGAAAACTAGAGTTGTGCACTGAACTCAACTCAACTCAACATTTTCGAATCATTTGGTTTGACCACCATGTGCCACACAAAAAATTGGTAATTTTAGAATGAACGAATGACCAAAAACCGCAAAATAAATTTTACCAAAGATGTGTTTTGTTATTACACTAAGGTCATATGTTTGACCAGAAATGAATGACCACGATGGTCGTTAATTTTTGGTAATTTTTTTTTTTGCTATTACACTAGTGGGACAAACTTTTTGCGTCATTGATCAAATTTTATTTGATGGTGTAATACCTCCTTAACGATAAATAATGAACAGATGTGGATAGAATGAGGCATTAATCTCTTCTGATCCCTTGACGCAATCAATGACAAGTTCAATGTTGAAAGTGGAAACGGTGCTTGAAGACGATAGGAAGACGAAAGCGCGAATGTGTGGACATAGCCAATCGTCATATCACCTTCAACTTGAAATTTTCTGGAGCAAATTTCTTACAACTGAATTTTCTAAAAAAGATTCATACATACGTACATACGAGTATGTATAGTATGGTGTGAAATTAAATATTTACTCTTCCGATGTCGCGGTTTATTTTATTTTAATTATGAATTTGATAGTAGTGAGTATTTAGCTATACATATCTTAGAATGAGTGGGTGAGAAGGGAATCCGAGAGCTAGTGGAAATTCATTAACACACTGTCTCATGGAAACTTTTCGCACATGCATTGGTCATGACTGAAGATTGATCGCTTGACATCATCAGGTGATGATTTATGTAGAATTTCGGTGAATTTTCGGAATATTATGTTGTAAGATAGTTTGGCTTGAAACTTTCAGTATCGACTGTAACTCCCAAAAACGTAGGTCAGGTACGACATAAAGGAGCGCATGTGCCTTGTACAAGAGGAGGCCCACAGCAATCCTACACTTATATCACAAATATTCCCCTTATTGTTCCACACTAGTATTCGACGGCTACACATCTACACAGCAGCTACGCGTCTTTAATAGTCTAACTAGGATCTACGTTACGAGATTCGAAATCTAGTTCAGGTCAGACATTGACTTGACTGCATATCAACCGTCTAACCGTGTCGTCGTCGTCGATCTGAGTGAAAATTTTCAATTTTTCCCAAAACATATTCCCAAAAAAATCGGTTTTTTGATTGTGAGAGCCAATCGGCGGCCGGTGTGACGACCCAGGTGTATTGTTGAAACAATTCAATCGGTATCTGATTAAATCTTTGAAAAATAATAAAAAGTATCCATTGTTTCCGATTCGGACTTGGGGTAAAAAGAAAATCCACTCTACACTCTTCAGTTGTGTGTTGTACACAGTATATTACATGTTTATGTATTTTTAAACAATTTCATTAAATTCGAATTGGAACGTGTGCGCCGCGCAACATTTTTTGCGGTGAGGTGATAAGAGAAAATTCAGTCGGACATTTCGCATAGTCTATATCGGTGGATCGGTGGTGTCTGATAAATTATCAAAATTATCAACATCGACATCAACATCGGTCGTAAGATCAGTGCATTGTTGCATCGTAAACAATAATAATTGTAAATTTGTGAGAGTCGTTGAAAAGGCGTCCAACGTCGCCGAAAATAACGTATTAAATTTAAATCGCATTTTATTGCGGTCGAAGACAAATCTTTGGAATCAAGAACAACAACAGCAGCATCAATTCGTAAGAATGGTTTGGAATACAGTGTACGACACCAAGGCGGATGCAGCCAAGGTAATATCAGTGTAAAATCTTGTTCATAATGAGACATATTTTGGGATTTCTTGAAGGGTTTCATGATTAAAAGTAAATTCAATGAAGTACATTATAATTAGGAGGCCGTTATACAACATCTCTCGTTGTAGAACATGCCCTTCATGAAGGACGTTGGCGTCAGCTGTGTGCTCGGTAAATTAGAAGAAACTCTGTACAAGAACATTGACAGGATGTGCGCATACTTTTGACAACGACTAGCGACCGGGGTGTTATTCAAGGTCAAAGAGATGACATGAAAATGATGATGAAAGGGGTAGAAACACGATTTCGTGTATGTAGGGTAGCGAGCGTTGGAAAAAAATTAGCTCCAATTGAAATGCAAGCGTCTGACTTAGCATTGATAAGGATTCGTTTGGTTTATTAGTCAGAGGGTGGTTTATGTTTTATGTTATTAAGGACATTATGTACTTCTGTAACAATGTTTGTTATCTAGCCTTTAGCTACAGCTACTTCCAAAATGCAATGAAACATACATTTTCGCTTCGTTTCATTTTTCTCAATACATAACGACAGAATCAATTTGTTCCGTGGTGATTCGCTATAGAGAAGTTCGCTAGTTAGAAGTTTTGTAGAACGCATCCATAGTGATTCGCTATAGATAAGTTTAACTGTAAGTTGAGTACATATCTCAACTTACAGCGAAAATGGTTTGTGACCATTGTTTAGCCGCTAACAATTAACAACTCATTTCAGCTGACGTAGTCCAGTCAAAATACATATCCCAATTCGGGCCTCCAAATAGAAAAAAATAGAGTAAGGCTAATTTTTGTTGTTTTTGAATCAGTGGTCTCCCAGAAATCTAAAACTCGTTTTGATAATAAAAAAAAAATTGATCGAAAAGGTCCCAAAAAGGACTAAAAATGATACTTTTTAATCCTCTACCGGAGGTCGGCATATGGGGTATCATATCAAAGGGGACGTCGAGTACATTACATATCCGGTGTTTGTTTCCTTTTTCAAGGGCCCTGAACGGAATAAATCAAAGCCATAGCTACTACGAGAATAATTCAAGTTGTCACTACTTTGATCACTTTTCAGAATCTATAATAGCTGAAGATTCTACCGTTAAATTTGCTAAGAAAAACGTTGATCGGAAAGATCTGAAAAAGGACATAAAAGGACACTAATTACACACCTTGATCGAACGTGGGCATGTGGGGTGTCATATCAAAGAGGTCCTTGTTTCCTGTTTCGAGGACACAAAATGGAATAATTCGGGCTTAAATGGGAAATTACGGCTTTAGAAAGATTCAGATACGGGTAACACGAACATTTTTCGTTTGAGCCCAATTTTCTTCTTTGAGGGTCCTTGAAACAAGTAACAAACGCCGGATATGGAATGTATTTGACATCCTCTTTGATATGACACCCTGCATGCCCATGTTCGATTAAGATGTGCTATTAGTGTCCTTTGATGTCCTTTGTAGAGCTTTCCGATCAATAGCAAAATGAATGGCAGGGTCCTTAAAATGCTTACCTCCGGTCAAGGATTAAAGAGTACCATTTTTTGTACTTTTTGGGACCTTTCCGATCAAATTTTTTTTAGCAAAATGAGTTTTAGATTCCTGGTGCCCACAACAAAAATTAGTCTTACTCTATTTTTTTTTTTTATTTGAAATGCTAATATGACTGGACTAAAGTGGCTGTCGAAACAAGAAAGGAAATACAATCCAAACTGCTGATATTGCTGTTTCAATCCCCTAATCAATTGCTTCCCGTGATACTTCATCTTATCTTAGATAAGGATCTAAAATGGGTGACCAACATCTAATAAAGGACGAATAAAGCTATTGTAACACTGTATTCGTGCAGGAAAGCTATCGCGAAGACCTGGAGCACGCAGCCAAAAGTGGTGTATTGGATGTATACCGCTATTGTGCGGCCTATTTTGCTTTATGGAGTTAGTGTGTGGTGGGCGGCACTCAGCACCAGTACCTATTATAATGACTTCTCCGACAGAGAGTCCTTTGTTTTCGGGGCCTATGACGTGATGTGCAAATACGCATAGCGTGGCTGTCCGTAGGGCTCCATCCTAGGCCTATTTGTTTGGAACCTAGTCATGGATGCTTAAGTTTCTCGACCGGCTGTGCAAGTGCTGCGCTTCTGCCGATGATTTGCTCATCCTTGTTGAGGGTAACTCGCGTGCTGCGTTAGAGCGTCTGGAATCGCTCTTATAGATTACGCCCTTACTGTGTGTGGTAGGGAACTCTGTGAAACGTGTCCCGCTGACTAAATGTCCGGGTATGTAAGACGGTATCTATCGTGGCTGTGCAGGTCCTGATGGGTGCACCCCCTCTTGACTGTTTGGAGATCCGGCGTCGTGGTACGGCGTTTTACATACGAAGAGGGCTTGCGTTATCCCCTGAGAGTGTATCTGGGAGAATCCGGCGAGAAATTGCGGGCATTCTAAAGGAGTGTGGCCTGTGTAAGTGGGAAACAGCGTCCCATGGGAGAACTACCTAAGAGTACGTTAGACAGGTTAGTGACATGAGAGAAAATGCTGAAGTCTAACTTCAATCTAAGTCTAGGATTCCTCATTACTGTTCACTGATCGCAATTTAACTGATAATATGTACCTTGTATCCCGTGTGCGACCATCTCGGCGAAGATTGGACGCATGTACTATGCCATTGCCCGGCGTACGCGGATATCCGGAATTTTGATGCATTCGGCGTCACTATCGAGGATGGCTCTCGGAATGTCTCTCGCTGTCTCTTTAGACGTGAATATGTCCTAGCTCTAAATGCCTTCGCTAAGGAGGCATTTAGTCGTTTGAGTTTATTAATCGAGGAGAATACATTTTTTGTGATGCTATCGAAAAAGAAAGGAGTAGAATTCGCGCTATCGTCACAAAATTAAAAAGTAAAAAAAAGTGTAGTTTGAAACCGCCAAATAACGGTAAAATTCAAAATAGAATTCGCCAAAATACCACAAGAGTCGATTGAGCGCTATGAAGAAAAAAGAAAATATTGAACATCATCCACCAACAACATTGCAATGCACTCTTGGACACTTAGTCCATGTTTGTCGTTTGCTGAGCTTCTCAATGATTTTTACAAAATTGTACGTAGCAAAGCCAAGCCTTCTTATTGCTTTGAAAACTGGGCATATACCTATAAAGTGCCTGGTATCCTCTCTTGTCCTTAGACTGCAAATACTGCATAGAATGTTAAAGTTTTCCCTATGAGGTATATAATTAAGGAGAAGTAACTCTGGCTCTAAATATTAACGAGATTTTATCTGCTGGAAAGTCATTTCGAAAATATATGAACCCTTGGCTGTGATCGAGTTGCACATCGATTTCTCGATGATGTGTTGTGCTAGCCCTTCCTGCAGCAGCTTCTACCGAAGCGTGTCTTACGTCACTGAGCAATTTGTATAGCATGCAATTATTATCTGCTGTTCCATTCCAAGTAAATTGCATTCTGATCTTTTCGGCTAGTGCCACGAGGTCTCCGTAGTAAAAAGTCTCTGTCTCAACAGCATATACGAGTAAAAGCACTCTCCTAGGAAGCCTATCGTCGCTCATAGCTGCAACCTTAATTAAATAGCGTATATGGGTTTTGAGTGTTTCCATGAACACTAGTGACACTGGTGTTAGACCCGTTTCTTGCTATAGCACATACTTTGGGGTCGTCATTGGAAGATAAAAACGCGCTCTGTATGCGCTCGACCACGTCGTAACTTCTTCCTCCTCCCACTTGTATAGCCAAATCGATGTGACGACCGCTTCATAAACATTGTATTTAGCCATGTGGGATATATCGGCGTTGTTAAATCAGTTTTTCCATACTGAATTCATGGCCCACTTAGCTTCTTTTAATTTTTCTGTAAGATGTCGCTTCATTGACAAATTGCTTGTAAACCAAATGCCGAGATACTTGTACTCCGTGACAACTTCTATTAGATTTCCTGCATATGACCACGTTTCTTCACGAGCTAACCGGAAACCCTTCTTAAAAATTATGATTTTTGATTGGTCGAAGTTTACTTGGAGTTTCCAAATTGTGCAGTACTCCTCTAGATGGTCGATCATTTCCTGGAACTCGCTGGTTGACTCCGCAAAGAATACCATGTCATCCGCATATAACATGCCTTTCAACATCCAAAAAGCTTCTACACCGCCTCGCGTATCGTCCATCATCATTTACAAAAATAGCAAAAACTTCCGGACTAAGTTTGCATCCTTTGCGGACGCCTACTGTCGTTTTAAATGGTTTTGAAAGGTGTGTTCTATTCTACACCATCGCTTGTGTATTTTCGTAGAGTTTCTGCAATACTTTTTCGAACTTTGTGTTCATGCCATTGTTGTATAACTTATAAAATAATGATAGACGATCAAATGTATCGAAGGCAGCCTTAAGTGGTCCTACGGAAACTGCCTCTACGGGGCGGATTACACCCGTTTTCTTCATGGAAACGGCCAAAAGTTTCCAATATACCTCCCTGGCAAGAGCCCTGAAGGTTCGATGCAGGAAGGTTGTGTTTGTCTGTGTATATGTGTGGATTCGAGTTATGTGTTTTTTCGTCATATTGGGAGCATTACATCTCGGCGCGGCTGCTCTCAATTTTATTAATTCGCGCCGGCATTGAAACAAATCCAGGCCCAGAGGTATGGTTTTGTAGTGTTTGCGGCCAACGAATTGGTACGAATGCCAGGTCAGTACAGTGTAATTGTTGCTTGGAATGGGTACATCTTAGGTGTTCTGGCCTGAGAAGGGTTGGTCAGCACTCCACAGCATATGTTGCACCGGGATGCATAAATACAGGGCGACCAAGGGCTGCTCCTAGCCCTCCACCTCCTCCTCAGCCCCCAGCACCCCCAAACAATATGATCAGGAATGCTAGGCCTAGTTTAACCCCTGCTCCTCCTCCAGCGGTTTTCACTCCACTGTCCTTATTGCAGTTTAACTGCAACGGCATTCACCAAAAAATCACCGAGATCACTCACTTCATGAGTGTAAACAGAATTCTGATTTCTGCTATCCAGGAGACTTTGCTCCATTCGAACTCGTCTCTTAGCGTCCATGGCAATTACGTTATACTGCGCAAAGATAGACCAGCCGCCAGGAATGATTCTCACCCTGGAGGTGGACTTGCCTTCCTAATACACAAGTCCGTACATTACTGTGTATTAGATGTAGATGTCGACGGTACGGCGGAAATGCAAGCCATCTCAGTTTCATCAGGGAGTACTAATATCGAAATTTTTAATGTATATGTTCCACCACACTCTAGTTGCCCTTCTGGCTATCGTTTCGATATTGGTCCTCTCCTATCTGGAGAGCACAGGATCATTCTTGGTGACTTTAACGCGCACCATGAGCTCTGGCATTCTGACCTCAACAACGATGCCAGGGGTATAGCTATTGCCGAATCTCTAGACGCCTCAGATTTCTGTCCACTCAATGAAGACTCGCCGACTCGAGTCACAGGCACTTGCAGTAGCTCTCCTGACTTAACTATTGTAAGTGCCAGCCTAATCAGTGCTACTCGATGGGAGACGCACACTGCTCTCTCGTCCGATCACCTCCCAATCATAATAAGAGTTGACAAACCAGCAAACCTGACTAAGTCTGAGAAGCGAACGTTTGTCAATCACAAGAAAGCCGATTGGGAGGGTTTCAAAGCATACTCGTCGGCGAAGTTCACTGAGCTACCCACACCAACTAACGTTCATAAGGCCGAAAGAAATATTAGGAACGTCATTGCCAAAGCAGCGGCACGTTTTATTCCTGCTGGACGTATCCCGAAAGTTCGACCTAATTTCCCTACCAGTGCCGCCAGATTAGCCGATGAACGAGATGACATCAGACGCGCTCACCCAGGTGATCCCAGAATTCAGGAGCTTAACTCCGAAATCAACCGACAAGTAAAAGACTATCGGAAGGCGAAATGGAACGAGCACCTAAATGACTGCAACCTCAATGAAGGTGTCAGTAAACTATGGTCTACTGTCCGCGCCCTATCCAATCCTAGGAAAGGAAAGGGCAATAATGCCATCAAATTTGGCCATAAGAGCACCAGCGAACCCCTTCAGTGCGCAAGCCTGTTCAATAAGCAATTTATTGAACATCCCAAGTCCGATGGCTTAAAGCGTAAAATTAGAAGACGGATTCGCAGTAGAAATGTTGACACTATACCATCGTATACTGCGGACCAGGTTAAAAAAGTCATTGAGAATGCTAAAAATTCAAAGGCCCTCGGACCCGATGGCATTTCGATGGCCATGTTGAAACATCTCGACCTTCCAGCCATTGAGTATCTCACGGCAGCCTTTAACTTGTCGATGTCCACGCTTGCCATCCCTGAAATCTGGAAAACAGGACGGATTGTCCCCTGTCTCAAACCGGGTAAAAGCGCTGGTCTCGGTGAATCCTACCGACCCATAACAATACTTTCACCTGTCGCAAAGACGCTAGAGGCCCTTATTCACCCCACTCTTGTTAAGCATGCTAAGCTAGAACCTCACCAGCACGGCTTCAGGAAAATGCATAGTACCACCACAGCCCTCGATGCGATCACTACACGCATCCGTAATGGGCTAAACCACAGTCGTCCTTGCCACAGAACGATTCTTGTGGCAATTGACCTAACGAGTGCTTTTGACAATGTCAATCACTCGATGCTTCTCGCTAACTTACTGAATATGCATATCCCTGCTCAAGAGATCCGTTGGATTGCAAACTATCTAGCTGGTCGGCATTCCTTCACTGAGTTTCGTGGCAAACGTTCTAAGCTTAGGAAAATCAAATTAGGTGTTCCACAGGGTGGGGTACTCTCCCCCACTCTGTTCAACATCTACATGTCCGGCCTTCCTACACCACCGGAAGGAATCGAGGTGATTTCCTACGCAGACGATTGCACCGTACTCGCCACCGGGGAGGATAAGGATGAAATGCGCCTCCAAATTAATCGCTATCTCGGACGATTACAGGCTTTCTTCCAAAGCCGAAACCTCACCATCTCCGCGTCTAAATCTTCTGCGACATTTCTTACCACCTGGTCGGTGGATTGTCGGTGGGAGGTTGATGTACGTATTGGCAACAATCCAATTCCTACTGTTGCAAATCCTAAAATTCTCGGGCTCCATTTAGAGAACATGATGACCTCAGCTCATCACGCAGCATCCGTTTGTGAAAAAATGCGCAGTAGGAATAAAATCCTAAAAGCACTAGCTGGTAGCACCTGGGGCAAGGATAAAGAAACCATGCTAGTCACATACAAAGCGGTGGGTCGAGCAGTTGCTGATTATGCAGCCCCAGTTTGGTCACATAGTTTATGTGATACAAACTGGACCAAAATTCAGGTCTGCCAAAATGCTGCTCTACGCACAGCCACAGGTTGCCTCTTGATGTCTGCCCAGGATCACTTACATCAAGAGACAAAATTGATGCCAATGCGTGACCACAATCTCCTACTGTCCAAACAATATCTTGTTGGTTGCTACCGTGAGAATCATCCCAACAACAGTCTCATGGACCGAATTCCTCCACCACGACATGTCAGGCGTGATTTGCGAGACCTAGAGAGAGAGGTCCAGGGATACAAGAGGGACCCTTACGACGATGATGCATACCGAGCTGCCATCGCTGAGATTCACACTGCAGAGTGAGTCGGTCTATTGCGAGATTAGGTGCGAACAGAGTCCTCTCAGTGCGCCCTCCACCCATTTCGCCTGAGGAGATTAGGCTCCCGAGAGCCACCAGAGTGACATTAGCTCAACTTCGGTCGGGCTTTTGTTCACGCCTCAATTCGTACCTTTCTCGCATTAACCCGGACATTCAAAACATCTGTCCAAACTGCGCTGGCGCTCCACACGATGTGGGTCACTTGTTTCAATGCCCAGCTGCGCCCACTGACTTAACCCCTATCTCACTGTGGGAAAACCCTATCGCAGCAGCTATGTTTTTGTCCCTTGACATAACGGACGAAAGCATCGACGAACCATAACTCGAATCCACATAGATGCACAGCGGTTGCACACCTTTCTGCACCGCTAAAAGAAGAAGAAGAAGGCAGCCTTAAAATCGTCAGAGAATATGTATAATTTTCGCCCCTGGTTCAAAACCAATCGGGCACAGTTATATAGTGTATGTATGAAGATGTGATCATGTATAGAAATCCAGCGGCGAATCTCCTCTGCAGAATAGATGTGAAAATTTTTCCAGACGCATTTAAAAATCAGGTTCCCCAGTAGACGAATGGTTCGTCTACGTCGCCCTTTTTGAACATAGGAAAAATAATCGACCCTCTGAATTCAACAGGAACATCATTGTCAAAGATTCTGTTAAACTCGTTACAAAGGATATCGACAAGGATTTCAGACGCAACGGGCACTCTGTCTTTGCACTTGCAGCTATTACTTCGTCCTTGGATATCGTCGCAAGTCCCGGATGGCTCCAATTAGGTCTAGCAAATTGTATGCTATCCTCGCTGTTATGGCTCTTGTCTTAAGCATTTGGCTAAAGTAGGTCGTCTCCAGTTGTTCCACATTTATACCATTGCCAATCGAATAAGCATCCACTCCGTTGATTTCTTTCGATATTTTCCAGAAGTCTCTCGAACTCGTACAGCTTCCTAATAGTTCAGCCTGTTTTTATTTAAGTATTCGGGCTTCTTTTCCCTGCATAACGATTTACATTTCTGGTTTACTCGCGCGCCCAAAATATCTGCTAGGTTACGTATTGTAGTTGTCAAGCCATTGGTTGCAGTTCAAATAAGTAGGCACCATTTGTTAAGGCTTATTGTTAATATGAAATGTTAAGTAGACCCATTCGTAGATAATATCAAACGTGCACATACTATCATAAAAATTGATTTCCTTTTTGATTCCAAACGCACACCCCACTATCTCTTCCTCTATCACTTCTCTTCTTCCCAGGAATCCAGGCAGTTTTTAAATTCTTAAACTTATTTTCATACATATCAAATTAAAAATAAATAACAGGCGCGACAATCCAACATTGGACTAAGGCCGCAGGATGTGTTCATCATCAATGTGGCACGATAGCCCGACGTCGGGCCTTGGCCGCCTGAATCGTTGACCTCCAATTGTCGCGGTTACGTGACCTCGTCCTCCAGTTTCGGAAGCCCAGCAGCTGGTGGGCGTCTTCACCTACGGAGTTCTCCCAGCGAGCTCTCGGTCGTCCACGCAACCTCGCTCCGTCAATTCGTTGTGCGTTCATCACTTTCTTTGGCATGCGATTATCGTCCATCCGTTGCGGGATGCGCGTTGTGTGTATTGGCGATAGGCTTCATTTTTCGCCTCAATCGAGGCCCTGCATTCGTCGTCGAACCAGTCTGCTCGTCTGCGCCGGCCTTTATAGCCCACGACCTCTTCTGCGACCCCCTTGATGCTGTCTTTGAGCTCCTCCCAGAACTCATGGATGCCTAAATTGTTGATGTCATCAAGCATGGGCGACAGTTTTTCCTCTAGTGCTGTTGTATACGCAGCCGCCGTGGCATCATCAATCAAATTGTCAACCTCGAAGATCTTGGCAGGGTTGATTCTCGATAGGTGCACCGAAGAGATTCTGCACCTGTAGGTCGTCTTCACCAAATAGTGATCGGTGTCGCAGTTGGCTCCTCGATAGGATCGAACATCTAGGACATTAGAAGCCCATCTCTTGCTGATCAGTACGTGGTCGATCTGGTTCACAGTGTATTCATCTGGAGACTTCCAGGTCTGCTTGTGGATTCGTCGATGAGGGAAGCATGTAGAGCTTATTACCAGGTTTCTGCCGCTCGCGAGGTCGATATTCGCTGACCGTTGTTGTTGTTTTCGTCGTGGAGGCTATGACCTCCAGTAGTTCCCCTATGCCAGCTTTCATTTCCGACTTTGGCGTTAAAGTCTCCTAGCAGCAGCTTAACGTCGTTTGATGGAAGTGAGTCGAAGAGTGTTTCTAGGTCGTTGTAGAACTCGTCCTTAATCGCGTCTTCTTTTACTTCTGTAGGGGCATGCGCATTAATGAGCCAGAGATTAGCGAAACGGGTCTTAATGCGGATCGCACATAGCCGCTCGTTGATGGGTTTGAAGCCGATAACGTGGTCCTTGAGCTGCTTATTCACGATGAAAGCTACTCCAAACTCCTTGTTGCCCTCCTCTTTACCACTCGTAAAAATAGTGTGCGAATTGAGGTCGCTAATCTCGCTTTTGAGCCATTTAGTTTCCTGGATTGCAGGATGTGTTAGTGACATCCTATTTCCAAGATCATATCAAATTGGTCTGTGTCAAATATTTTATGCAAAAAGTGTTTCTAATTATTCATCAATAATAATTCACACAGTTCTGTACGTTGCCAATCAGTTGACCTTCTAAGACAAATTAAATCACAAAACGCTCCAATAAAATTAAGGGAATATTATGCAATATAGTTTTATTTGCATGACACACGTGTCGGGAGCTAGATTTTTTTATGTCCCACATGCATACGATTACATATGGCAAGATCCATTGCCCCATATAAATGCAAATAAAAATAGCACTCATATAACAACTAACTGATAGTGCATTATATAGGGCACTAAATCAGTGCAAATAAAACTATGTTATGCTGGCACGATAATCTCTTAACACTTTTGCTATAAAGAAGCTATTGTTATAGCGCGTTATCGATCAATTCATCGTGAAGTCCGATCTACTGTACATACATATGAATATGGTCAAGACGACACTGCACATAATGTTATACAACTTTGGCTGGCACTCTTTTCATTGACGTACTTGTGTATCTGGTTCATTCTAGGTTTCTGTATTTCTGTACTAGACAAAAAGTATATTTCAGTGCGTCTGTTGGACACTATGTGCTTTTTGCACTTATGGGGTTGTGGTATGTTCTAGCTTGTACCTCACTAGTGCATATATTTAGAATAAGTCATTTATGACGGCAACTTTTGTGTAGTTTTCGTGAGAGCGCCATATATATTTATGTCTTATCCTTGAGAGACATTTCAAGATCAAAAATTACTTTTTTTGCTGGAAAAGCTATTTCTGAAGTTGTTTTGATCAATTTGAGAAAAATTGTTTTAAATGTATTTAACGTCCTGTTAATTACGGTATACAAGGTCGTGGGTTCGAGTCTCATCGTGAACGAATTCAATTTATGGTGTTTTTCGAACTCACAACCTTTGTAACGGACAATGATGTCCCTCAGACGTTTAACGAGTACCCATTTATGGGGATAAATAACACTGCTGAGCGTGCTGTTGATCTCAACACCTCAACCAAAAAGCAGTTAAGATTCTGGAAATGTGGATGTCACTAACACATCTGCGCCCTTAGTTCAATGTTAGACTGTCGCGCCAATCAACGATAAATGTCAAATTGAAAGCTATCGCGGAAAAGGATGAAGGCTAAACCAATCGTTCGTTCAGCGGTCGATTCCTGATACCATAACGACTCGTGTTTTATGTACCGAAAGCTACTTTTGGAACCAACGTATTATGCATCGGTTTGGCCATTAGCAGATGAGCTCTCTAGTCTTATAAAGAGAGTAAATACAAGGTGGGGCAAAAGTAATCGCCCGATGTTTTTTGCTGTTTGGTTTGGTTTTGATAGAGAGTTGATGACCATACGGGCCCATTTTATGGCATTTTTAATCACTCTGGTCAGAATATCGGGCTACAGGTTCTCGGATTCCTGGTGAATACTCACCTTAAGGGCTTCAAGAGTGTTGACGTAAACCCGCGACTTAAAAAAAAACCATAAAAGGAAGTCTGGAGCGATTAAATCGGGTGATCTGGCCGGCCAGTGCAAATCACAAAAACGAGAGATTAAGCGACCCGGAAATACTTCCTTCAGAATATCGATTGTGGCTCGAGCAGTGTGCGCCGTTGCACCGTCCTGTTGGAACCACATGTTTTCCACTCCCAATTCATCCAATTTAGGCAGAAAAAAATCCTCAATCATGGCTCTGTAGCGCGCGCCGTCCACAGTCGTTGTTTGGCCCACGGCGTTCTCAAAGAGAAACGACCCGATGGCACCTCCAGCTTAAACAGCACACCACGCAGTAACTATGAGCAGCAAACGGGCTGCGCGTCAATCCAACAAAGGCCGCCGTGATACCATTCAGTAAGAAAGGGAATCTCCAAACACTGGAGTGTCCCTCCATGTATAATGCACGGCTAACAATGCCGGAAACTGTCAAGTACTTGGGGGTCACACTTGACAAGAAACTGCTATGGAAAAAGCATCTTAGTCTGGTAGCAGAGAAAGCAGTTAACCCCTTGTGGATCAGCAGAAGCTATGCGGGGAAGGCATGGGGTATTAAGCCTTACATAGTTCTGTGGATTTACAAGACAATTGTTAGACCTATTGTGGAATGTGGGGCGGTCGTGTGGTGGAGAAGAGCAACCACCATAGACGGAAGACGGTGTCTCGAGAAAGTTCAGAGGCTGGCCTGTCTTGCTGTCCTTGGGGCCTTCTTTTCGAGCCCCACTGCCGCCCTGGAGGTCCTGCTAAACTTGCCACCTCTCCACATACACATCGAGGCAGTGGCAAGGTTAGCTGTCATTAGGCTCGTAGCATGTGAACTCAGTTCAACAAGGATGGTTAAGTTACAGCAGATTACTGGATATGCCATCGGACCATCTGGTCAAAACTCTCCGTTTTGACCCTTCCTATAGTGCAGAGATATGGGAAAGGGTGGACTGGACTGACAGATTCAGATCACTCCACCCTAGCACCATCAAATTTTACACGGACGGCTCCAAGACCGATACAGGATCTGGAGCTGGAATTACTGGCCCGAACACTAATATCTTTATTCCTATGGGAATACGTCCGACCGTGTTTCAGGCGGAAGTGCACGCAATCGAAGTGTGTGCAAGATTATGCCTTGACAAAGGTTACACCAACAGGAAAATAGCAACTGACAGCCAAGCAGCAATAAAAGCGCTGACGAGCTGTACTGTCACATCTAAGCTCGTGTGGGTTTGTCAGGAAATCCTCCAACAGGTGGGCAATCTCAACAATCTCACCCTTTTCTGGGTACCTGGGCACTCGGGGTTTTACGGCAATGAGAAGGCCGACGAGCTCGCAAGAAGAGCATCCACCACTCCCTTCTATGGCCCAGAACCTTACTGTGGGCTACCACTCTGTATCTGCAGAAAAGTGATTAGTGAGTGGGAAAAAGGCAAAGCCACCACACACTGGGAAGCTCTTCCAGGGCTTAGGCAGTCAAAACTCTTTGTCGCTAACTACTCACCCAATCGTACCCTTGGTCTGATGAAATTGAGCAGGAACAGGGTTAGGATCATATGCGGGCTCCTTACGGGGCATTGCCGTTTAAACGGTCATTTAAAGCGCTTGCGCATTGTTACCGACGCCAGCTGTCGCTTCTGTGAGGCTGACGACGAAACTGCTTCTCACATCCTGTGTAATCCATAGTAGGGGCAATGGTACAATAGACCACCGGTCGCAGTGCCTAGGGAAACTCTTGTTGCCTGTGCCCTCAATAAATCTAATCTAACTATGAGTGGGTATAATGGCTCTTCGTGGGTAATACACGGATTTTGGGTGCCCCAGAAACGATAATTCTGTTTGTTCACGTTACCGCTAAGATGGAAATGAGCCTCATCGCTCATGATGATTTTTCATGAAAAATCGTCCTCTTCTTCGTTGATATTCAGGATGGCTTGAGCGTATGTTAGACGCATTTGGCGGTCAACATCTAACACTGCACTGTCTGCACTTTGTTAGGGAACATCTTCAAATCATTCACCGCCGGCTAATGCCCAATTGTGTGGCGCGTCATCTGGTCGATGTTTCGGGCTCCTCTTTGACATATTGGACAACAGCATAGATACCATATACGAGGTATACCGTCAGGGGAGCACCACCTAGCCGTTACAGCCTTATCTCCCGGTCCTTCGGCGTTTTACTGACAAGGTCTTATTGTCAGATGGGGATTTCGCCATCCAGTGAATGCACTCATCTTCAGAAACCCAACCCCGGGGCTGCATCACCAGCTCGATGTCTCGGGTAACAACCTACAGCCACCTCGAGGCCGACACCTTGATGGGCAAGGAACATGGTCCCCTGGGTACACCCACCGCCGAAGTACACTATTCGCTAAAGACTTCTCTATAGCAGTTGTGATCCTTCTTCGGCCCCCTAATGGTTAGACCTCACGTACAAATTCAGATGTGTACATCCCAGGCTCGTTGGACCTGTGACTACTCGTCTGCTTAACCCTTTCCCGGACAGAACGTCTATAGACGTCCAATTTTGAGCATTTGACATACAAATCGTGTCAAATTTTGGCGTTGTGTCCGGCAATGAGTTGAGGCCGCGCGCGGACTAAAGGCGTATTGGAGCGTAGCGTAGCGTAAAACCTGTCGCCCAATACAAGCGTTGTATTGGGTGACAGGTTTTACGTCAAGACTTTAGTCTGCGCGCGGCCTAAAGCAGACTCGTAGCGCTGCTTTTCACATCCGGGCGGCCCCTTCAGTATACTAGTCAGCAATGCGATTCAGGCCGTGTGGTCATCAATCCACAAAATAATTAGATATAGGCGCATAGGCATCTTCCACCAAGGCCGTTTTCCCTAACTAGCCCCTTCGAGGCTCGGGTTATGCGAAGCCGCCAGCTCCGAAGCTCACACGATTAACCGTATGGTATCAACGTGGGAGTACAATATCGTCTATGGTAGGGACAGTTGGGGAAATTGAAGGAAGGTCATCTGACAAAAAAAAAACATAAATATATCTTAAAGCTGACTATGTATTTACAGCCGAATCGTTTTTTAATTTGGACGGCGAGGAGCTGCATTGACTCGCAGTCGCAGCAACTCTGTAAGATGCTTTTTAAATTAATGTTCAATCCTATTTTTATATCGCATTGAATGACATTGACATACATTCATTAAAGTAATTAAGTAGAGGTAGCTTGGGTATCCGGTACAAGTATGCATGATTTACTCTTTCTCAAACGGTTTTTGGGCATTTTAAAACAAACAAAAAATCTTTGTCTATATCGTCTAACATATCTCTCTCCTCTTTCAGATGCCATTGCCCCAAATGAAGGCCGCCGAAGCAGGAAACTATCTTGACCACATTTGTAATCTGGACTTTGATTCACCAGTGCCACATGTACGTCTCACCGGTGTCGTGTGCACCATCGGGCCCGTCTCCAATGCGCCCGAGATGCTCGTCAAAATGATGGAAACTGGCATGAATGTTGCCCGCTTGAATTTCTCCCATGGATCTCATGAATATCACGCCAACACCATCAAAAACATTCGCGAAGCCCAAAAAATTTACTCGGCACAATTGGGCATTGAATATCCGTTGGCCATTGCCTTGGACACCAAGGGCCCTGAGATTCGTACCGGCCTTTTGGAAGGTGGCGGTTCGGCTGAAGTTGAACTGAAACGTGACGGCACCATCAAGCTCACGACAAACAAATCGTTCGCCGAAAAGGGAAATGCCGATATCGTCTATGTGGACTATGAGAATATTGTCAATGTTGTGAAGCCAGGAAATCGGGTGTTTGTGGATGATGGTCTCATTTCACTTATTGTGAATGAAGTCAGTGGCGATACGTTGGTGTGCAAGATTGAGAACGGTGGAAGCTTGGGATCGCGTAAGGGTGTCAATTTGCCCGGTGTACCAGTTGATTTGCCGGCCGTGTCGGAGAAGGACAAGTCTGATTTGAAATTCGGCGTTGAGCAAGAGGTGGACATGATCTTTGCTTCGTTCATTCGTAACGGTGACGCTTTGCGACAAATTCGTGAGGTTTTGGGCGATAAGGGCAAGGCTATTAAAATCATCTCGAAGATTGAAAACCAACAGGGTATGCACAACTTGAACGAAATCATTGACGCTTCCGATGGTATCATGGTGGCTCGTGGTGATTTGGGCATTGAAATTCCACCAGAGAAAGTATTCTTGGCACAAAAGGCTATGATTGCCAGATGTAACAAGGTAAGCTCAATATTGGAAAATTTTCTTTAAATTTTGTAATTAATTTCCAATTTTCATCTTTCAGGCTGGTAAACCTGTCATCTGCGCAACTCAAATGCTTGAGTCGATGGTGAAGAAGCCACGTCCAACTCGTGCTGAAATCTCTGATGTTGCCAATGCCGTGCTCGACGGTGCCGATTGTGTCATGTTGTCCGGTGAAACGGCCAAGGGTGATTATCCGCTCGAATGCGTCTTGACCATGGCAAAGACATGCAAGGAAGCCGAAGCCGCTTTGTGGCACAAGAATTTGTTCGCCGATCTGGTATCGGCTGCTACGAATTTGGATGCTGCCCATTCAGTGGCTATTGCTTCAGTTGAAGCTGCCGCCAAGAGTCAAGCTGCTGCCATTATTGTTATCACGACGTCGGGACGCTCGGCACATTTGATTTCCAAGTACCGACCACGTTGTCCAATTATTGCCGTGACACGATTTGCACAAACTGCACGACAGGCACATTTATATCGTGGTATTTTGCCGCTCGTTTATAAAGGTACGAGTTTTGAAGTGGAGAAATAGGGATAGGCAAATAGTAACATTTGTTCGTTTTTCGTTTTGCAGATGCCCCACTTCCCGACTGGCTTAAGGATGTCGATGCTCGCGTTCAGTTCGGTCTGAACTTCGCCAAGAAACGGCAATTCGTTGCCAAGGGTGATCCAGTTGTGATTGTTACTGGATGGAAACAAGGATCGGGATTCACAAACACTATGCGTATTGTGTAAGTATTTTTTTCTCGTTCTATGGGTCATATGTATATACAGTAGAGCGTCGATTATCCGAACTAATGTCGACAAGGGTGGTATGCAGTATGCAGATGAGAGGTTGCTTCCCTCAGACCCTGATTTTTCATTTTATTCGATGTCTTTCACTAGAAAAGCGCCCGGTTCGGTTAGTCGAATGTTCGGATAATCGACGCTCTACTGTAATTAATTTAGTCGGGAACATTGCCTCATTATATAAAATACTAACTTGCGATATTCTCTATCGCATGTCGATGAACTTCACAGCTGAATTTTTGTGAAGTTATGTCTCTGAATGTCGCTCGATTCAGGCTACTGAACTGTTTTGTGATTGATTCCAACTACTAATTTTTTTTTAATTTACACTTTGTTTTAATTACACCCTTTTTCTCGTTTTTTTTTTCACAGGAACGCCGAATAAACTCAGCCCCCTAACTTATCATAATCGAAAGCACAATAGCATCCAAAATAAAACACACAAAACGGACAAGCAAACCATTGATAGATCAAGTGAATTTGACTTGCAACGATCAAAATGAATCATCATCTCACATTTTCACAATGAAACGCTATTGTTCTCATTAATATTTATTGCAAATGGCAATTATAAACATTTTTGCTTATATACCTAAATGTGTGTGCGTTCTACGAATTGGTTCAACACGGCGAAGAAATGAGTTGTATTCTCTGGAATTCTATTTTTTTGTGCAACCATTGTATTCAAGATGAAATGATATGAAATTATGTTATTGTTAATGTTAATCTCTAGTGTACTAAACAAAAGAAGAAAAAAAAACACCTATGATTACCGATAATAAAAATTTAATTAACTTATTAATTGATGTGTTCATTGAAGATGATGGATTTGATTGTTTCGAAAGGAGATATGAGGGATGAGGTATTTCAGATATACAAGCACTTTTATAAGAGTGTTTCGAGGGTTGTCCGTGTTGCAGTGGAGCTTTTTGCTTAAATTCGTGATAGGAGGTAAAACTTCACTCCACTTCACAAAGGGGAATCTGTAATCAGAGTCTGTTCCAAGAACAGGGGGACGAGTACCAAAATCCAACTATTCTGAAAGCCAACCACAAGGGAAAATGTATCGACCTAAAGGGCATTGTGATGAAAAATATAGAGGAAACGTGTCCAATTATTGCGCTTTCCGGCTAACTATAAAAACTCAAATAAAGCGTCCCTCACACCGGCGTGTCAGCGAATTATCCGCCGTAACACACTGCGTTGTATGAACATTTGTGGAAACATGCATTTCATTCAACTCGTTTGTGCGACACACAAAAAAAACAAATTTTGGCATTTGTGGCCACTAGTAGTCCCAATTTTGAATTTTGAACCAGCGACCCAAAATGTTTCTCCCGCACGGCTTCGACGTGTATTCACCGAGAAAAAAAGGTGTGTAATTCTGAGGCATGCACACAAAAAAATGTTTTCAGCATTGGCCTCAAATTCTGAATCAGCGACCAAAAATTACGTTAGTGCTTCTACCACGCCGATTGAATGAGTACTCCCCGAAAAAAGGGGGTGGGTTACTCCAAAGCTTTACTTCTCTCTGGTTATAACCTTTGGCGAAGTGCGGGTATGTATGAGTAAATTTGTATTCATACGGCCTATCGAGTGCAGTCGTCACGAGAGCAGGAAAAGTATATCTTTGCCTTTTGTGGTGGACTTTACTGCCTTACTTTAATAGGGGAGTCTGGGCCCATAGCGTCTGTATAGTGGGACACAGATTTTTGGTGAGTTGTGTCGCGTTGAGTTTCGGACAAAACATCAAACACGGGTAACTGTTTTTTTTGGTACGACCTTTTTGCGTCAAATATGGCGTCAATAGCATATTTTATTGGGGTTTCATTTATAATTTCTAAAACGACCGACAATGAAAAAAAAAATCAGAATAGAAATTGAAAAAGGTATTTAGAAAACATTCTGAACCTATTCCGAAGAGAATGTACAGCCAAATAAATTTCAGTTTTCATGTAATAATTGGAATTTCAATGCTTTTTGAAATAATCGTCCGCTAACGATTTGCTTCAAGGCTTAGCGATTGGAGAAGGGCGGCAATTTGGCTAATGCCCAGGCGCGACAAACAAGCCTAATCCGGCCCTGCAGAGTTCCTTAACTGAATAGTGTTGAGCGTGTGTTTTGTTTTTGGGCTGAATCACAAAAAAACGAGACCGAGGCTAATTTCGGGCGCTGCCGAAGTTTAAATACCCGTCACATTTGAATGAAACTTAAGCTTTTTTCGTGTTAATAATTTCTACCGCAACCCTATGACGTTTTCCGATTCCATCTGTTTCTGGATGCGTTGAGACCAGCAACACACTTGGATGAATTTTGGTTAAGTATCAAAAAGGAAAAAGTTTTCTTACATGAACCTTCATATTTGGGAGTTGGTTTGTATGACAGCCTTAGGACGTAATACTCCGATTCCATCCATTCCTACATATGTTTTAAGGTTTGTTTTACTATGAACACACTTAGATGAAGTTTGGTTGAGATTGGTTTAAAAAAGTTTTTCTTAGAAGAACCTAATTTTAGGGGTTGGTTTTGGTTTGTATGAAAGCCCACTTAGTGTTCCGATTTCATTCGTTCTCAAATATGTTTTGAGGCTTTACTAGGAACACATTTGGGTAAAGTTTGGTTAAGATTGGTAGATAAAAAAAAAGTTTTTTTCAATTAGGTTCTTACCTAATTGTCTGCTGATGGTTTCTATGCCAGCCCCATGACGTCATTGTCCGATTCCATTCGTTCCGACATATATACAGCGTCCACTAAAAAGAAACTTGCATACAAAATTTCAGCCCGATAGCTTTAAAACTGAGGGACTAGTTTCCTAGTTTGCATTGAAACAGACGGACATCGCTCAATCGATTTCTCTCGTCACACTGATCAATAATATATCTACAGTGAAAGCTCCGTTTGCGGACAGCTCCCGCAGGCGGACATCTCCCGTAGCCGGACAATTTTCTTAGTCCCAATTTTTTCCTTCATATTTTAGAATAAAATCCATTCCACTGGCCGGACACGGACACTATTCCTACATACATTTGTCATAAAATCATCACCCGTAAGCGTACACAAATTTAATTTTTAGTCGCCTTACTGAAATTAATGAATAAACTGGATACGATCATAAAAATGCATTTAGGTTTTTTTTGAAGTTTTTTGGCTCCACGGATACCATGCATTTGTGTATTGAAATACGGATACAGAAACAGGACGGTTAGAACCAAAACCCATACTTCCATAACGGACGACCAACCCGGTCGGCTTTTTTGTCTGCCGGTTTTTAACCCGATCGGCTGTTCAACTTTTCAGTTGACCGGAATTTGAATTTCATTTCATATTTGCGGACAAAGTCTGTTCTGTCTTCTAAAAAAAATCTTTGTGTGTAAGAACATACAAATGGGCCTTTTGAAATCGCGAATCATTTATTGTTTTGTGTGTTATAAGCTGTTCAACATAAAACTGTTTATTGGCCAACAAAATTTTCCAATTAAGGACGTATCACCGATTCGATAATTCGATTCCTTGTTGATTCTATAGGCCTATCTGAAATTCCACGTCAATTTCGATGCTGAGACTGATCATCTGGGAGGGTTGTTTGGCCTATACGGGAAGAAATGCTTCTGGAGCATGCATTGCACGGGATCCTATTGTGCGAGTCATATTGAAAGGATTAAGGCGCCGGGGAGTGCAACTCACGCTCTACTCCAAATTAAATTTTATAAGAAGGTTAGGCAAAACTCCATTCCCTGCTGAAGCTGTTCGTGATTTTCCTTTAGAATGAATTATCCTCCTCTTGTGGTTCTTAAGGAATTCGCACGTTGATGCAGACTTACTTAGTAGAGGTTCTCTACACCAGGCGAAACTACCAATTTGAAAAAGCTTTACTTAACGCTCTGAGAGTTAATTCAGGGGAAAGAAGTAATTAGGAACGCTCGAACTTTCGAGTAACACTGCCGTACTGGGTCACTAAGAGTGGGTTGTTCACACGAGGCACAAGAACAAAAACCGGGTTTTTAGAAGAGATTCGTGGGGAGCAAGGCAAAGAAAAAAATATTTTTTCATATAAAAACCGGTTTTTTGCTGTTGATCTTGTTCCGCGTGTAGATAGGCCCAGTAAGACACAACTTTGGAAGGAGCATCTCGCCGGTTTTTGATATCCCTAATATTGTTCTACTTGTTTTCCCTATGTAATCTTGGAACAGTTTATTTGTAAACGTGCATTTGAGCTTTGTACATTGTGGAGGTTTGCAAACCAAAAATGAATTAAAACACATGCACACAGAAAGAACACTTTTATTATTTCAATGTTCCTTTTGAATTGGTGTGTACAAATTAATGTAAGTAATATTTTTAACCCTCTCCCGCAAGCGGACATCTCCCGTGGCCGGACAAAAATGCTGGAACCGTCAGTGTCCGTCCACGGGAGCTTTTACTGTATATACTTTATATAGTCGTAGGTGCTTCCTTCTGTGCGTTGCAAACTTCATGACAAAGTTAATATACCCTTTCATATAGTGACGGGTATAAAAATTAAGTCGCGCAAGAAAACGATTTTTTTTTTAAATCTTCAAATGCCTGTATCAGCTAAAGGGTTAAGAATTGGGATATGTTCTGTACACCTTTATGCTGGAAATCACATGAGGAATAATTTCTCGGTGAGCATATGTGGTAATTTCCGGACATTTCCCTATACAGCCTTGATTTGATAATCCGAATCAATTATGGCAAGGGGTAATTTGGACCGCAACGCCATACATCCGGATTAGCGCAGTCATTTTTTCTGAAGATAAACTGTCCAAATAAATAAAAACGCGGTTCTGGAGTTTGGCACCCTCACAGGATTTTTGAACAATTTCAGTTCAGATTAATGTTTTAAGCTTAGCGATTTTACTAGACAGAAGGAATCTGGCTGGCTTTCTTTACGTATCGTATAGTAGGATGGATTTATACCCAACAAAAGACACAGAATCATACCGCCTGATGAATATAATTAACCGAACTCTTTAAACCCAAAAAGCATTCTTAGGAGGCACTTTAGTAGAACTGGTGCTGGTCAAGAAGAGAAAAAAGTGTAGAATTAAAAAAAGTGGAAAAATTGGAATGGTGATGTCCACAATCGAAGAGTCAAATCAATTTGTTGCCCGTTATAAGTCCCAAGAAAATATAAAAAAATATTTTATAGGATTTAAAACAAGACCCTAAATCAACATAAGTTCAAAATTTATTTTATATTATTCTTTGTCATCGCAATTTGATCACCCTACTGGTATTTTAAATAGTTAATGCCTGTGTAAGGCCACACGGGCAACAAACATGTGTGAAATCCATGGACTGCAATTGTTGTTGTTGAAGCAACTCACAGCCACTTTGTGGAACTGCAGCGGTGGAACGGGGGTGACTAGGAAGACATAAGAGATATTTTTCTCTCTCTTGAATCGAAGGGTGTTTCGGTGACTCTGGTGGTTGTGACAACGGGTAGATCCGGGACGATTTATATCGAAAAACCGGCTGCCGTAGGAGCATTTTTATAGACAACACAAACATCCATGTTCACAGTGGGATTCGAACCCACGCTCCGGCAACTCAGAGATAAAGTGTCACAGAGCCACCGGATGTCCCCATGTATTGGATTACAAACCATGAATAGACCGTGTGTGTGCGGCCTAATGCATATACGATGCAACGGCACAGACAATCATCCGATCCTTAAAGCATGCTACGCTAAAACATCTTCCAAACTGTGCGAGGAGTGAACCTGTTTTGATAGACTCTTTGAAATTTGAGTTCTTTCGGGTTAGTGGCAATAAACGGAGGCAAATGGAAGGTAAGGCACCTCTTCTAAGCCAATGATGATTTGTATTTCTTTTTAAATTTAAGATAGTGTCTTGTACATTGCACCGTTCAAATTTTCAGCAGTCAATCATTTTACAAAGATTTTACTTGAATTGATAGCAAATGGTCTCATACGACCAAATCGCGAAGGCGCATGCTTCTCAACTTCAAGATCAAAAAGGCGTTAAGCTAAGGTGACCAGGCTCCCAAAAGCCCAATGCTGTACATATACTTCAGTTCTCAAGCAAATCCAGAGCCATACATCCCGGTTCCAGTTCCAAGGCCTATGTCGCAAACATTTTTGGCTGATTCTCTAATGCACGACAGACAGAGAGAGGTCTGAGCGCAGAGAACTGCGAGCTACAGGATCTATCATACGGACGAGTCATAGGATTAAATTTCACGAAATGGCATCCATTGGCTTACCGATCGCTTCGCTCGTACCTCGTCTTATCATTCTAAGCACCAGCACTGCGTCGCAAATGTAGGTGAATTCTGAAAAGCACAACAGACATGGCGAGGTCTGGAGAAAGCGAAGGGCAAGGCACAGGAGGTATAAATTTTAACGAATTGCCATCCACTGGCTCACCGCTCGCTGGACTCTCACCTCGGCTTATCCTGTTTCGCAACAGAACTACGTCGCAAACCTGTTGGTGAATACTGAATAGCCCGACAGACAGAGCGAGGTTTGAGCGGAGTGAAGGCTGAGGAACAGGGTCTGATTATACGTATGGGCGAGTCAGTGATCTAAGTCCTACGAATTGCCTTACATTACCTCACCGCTCGCTGCGCTCGCCTCATCCTATCAACTTTTTGGCGAATTGCGAAAAAGGCAACAGACAGCGAGATCTGACCGGAGCGAAGGGCGAGCTATAAAATCTGCGTAATCCTAAGGACAATCCACAAGTCTATATTTTACCAATTGAATTCTATTGGCTCATCACTCGCTGCGATTGTACCTTGCCCTATCCACTTCCTACCAGCGCTGGTCGCAGGGATGTTCGCGAATTATGAAAAGCGTGACAGATAGAGTGAGTTCTGAGCGAAGCCAAGGGCGACCCCCAGGATCTGAGTAAATGTATGGACGAGCCAGAGATTTAATCCAACGAATTGCCTTCCATTAGCTCCCCACTCGCTGCGCTTGCACTTCATCTTATCCTATTTCGCAACAGCACTGCGTCGCAAAAATGTTAGCGAATACTCTAATGCGCGACTGACAGTACGAGATCTAAGCATAGGGAAGGGTGAGCCAGCGAATTAAAGTAAACCAATGGACGAGTCAGAGGTCTAGATCTTATCTAAACCAATATTTTTCGAGGATTGCATTTCTCCATGGTTACGTTGGTGATGCCATGTCGTTCCCTTGGGCTTTTAATGCCGTTTTAAATGGATTCTGCGGAGATTTTGGAAAAGTGTTATCTGAAAACCATGCTGAGTCTTTTCTTTAGTATGCATTTTCCTATAGAGGTTGATAAATGAATCGGATGGAGTACAATGGCTGAAATTTCCATCTTAAAATTTCATCCTTTGACGGCTGTAACCTCTGAACCTTGGCAGCTAGAGCCTTGAAATGTTCACCAAATATAGGCAGTGCGGTGCCCTTCAAGTTTGCCAAATTTCAAAATTCCACCCAATTTGCAAGTTATGGACAATTTTTGATTAGAAAACACAGAAGTGCGATTTGGGCAGCTAAGTCATCCGAATGCGGATAGGTGGAGCGTGAACTTTGGAGAAAATATAAGCGGAAAGTAGCTCTATAAGTGTCCAAATTTCAGTGAGATCGAGAAGGGTTCTCGAGTTATCGAAAATGGACGATTGTCATATGGAAAAGTGCGATATCTGTTTATAAGGTGTAGTAAAAACAGATATGACTGATCACATGGCTAATCGAAGAGCTTATGTAGCGAATTAGGTTTCATTGTGTGGCATGGGGAATGCTGTACGACAGGTCAAAATGCTGTACTGTACAGCAAAATGCTGTACGTCTGGTCAGCTTACTTAACCTACATGTAGATGGTTCTGCACCCGAATCTTAAGAGATAACTTAATCTACACGTTAGTTAACGATTTCCCCGATTATGATGAAATACACAGCCAACATTCGGTAAAATTTAATTAAAAAAAAAAAATATTGTTGCCATAAAGCATGCAGTTCGCGATTCTTAGCGTAAAATTGATATATGAATGCAACGAAATCTAGACGCCGAGACTTGGCCGTCTCCATCTGGCGTACAGTCAAGGGACCTCATCCTCTAGTTTCGGTAGACCAGCGGCTGGTGTGCGTCCTCGCCTACTAAGTACTCCCAGCGAGCTTTCGGTCATCCACGCAATTTGGCTCCGTTCACCCGTTGTACGTTCATCACTTTGGGTGAGAGGGGGTTGAACGGGAGGGCCTGATTCAGCAAAATTGGAATTCGATGAAAATCGTTTGTTAATGCTGTCGATGTCGCTGTCCTGCGTTTATACGAGGGTTACTACATTTTGTTTTTCAAAACTGGTTTTACTGTTTTTCAAAATATTCGCCATTAGCATGTACACCCTTTTCCATGCGCGCAAACAAATCTCCGATGGAGACACCTCCAAAACATGGCTTCTGAACGCTTTTAATAAAAGGGAACAAAAAAAATCTTTCGGTGCCAAGTTAGGGCTGACCCGTCAATTCAAGGTTTTGACCGGCGCTAGTTTGAACTGATGTGTGAGAGCTCGCATGATCCCGATGAAAAAGGATTCGTCTTCTCTTGTTCGTTTTGGGAATTTCCCCGAAGATTTCGAGCAAGCAAATAGTCGTATACCACTCGGAATTGGCCGTCCTACGTTCTCAAGTGGAACAATCGCCACAGAACCCATTCGGCCGAAGAAACAGGACACCATTTGCATAGCAGTGCTTCGTACCTCGTGCGCGAACAACTTTTGTTGGATTTGGCTCGTCTTGGAACACCCACACAGTCGACTGCTATTTAGTTTCCGGCTCATAGGCATAGATCCCTGATTCATCACCGATGACGATTTTATTCACGTCATTTGATGCAACGTTATGGTATTTTTTTATCATTTTTCTGCACCAATCGACACGAGCCTTTTTTTTGAGCTATTGTCAAATTATGCGGGATCCAACGGGAACAAACCTTTTTTACGGCCAAGTGTTCATGTAGCATCGAATGTATGGCCGGGGGAGAAATGCCCAAGGATGCCTCTATCTCACGGTATGTCACATGCCGGTCTTGCGTAATCATTTCACGCACGGTAATCACGTTTTTGGACGACCTTCACGAAATTCGCCCTTGAGTGAATTACGCCCACGTTTAAGCTCGTTAAACCAGTTATAAATTGTCGGACGAGATAGTGCTTCATCCGCAAATGCAAAATGAAGCCGATCGAAACACTGTTTTTGTGATAATCCAACTTGAAAATCGTAGAAAATCATTGCACGAAAATTTTCACGTGTTAATTCCATTTTTTGCTAAATTGACTTTTTTAACTAACTGTAACTTGCACGAGTATTATCACTTGTCGTCCAAGCCGTTTGAGCAGTTATATCCTAAAAAAGGTCAAATTTTCTGATGGAAATAACATATTTGACGAAAACGTACTAGAATATGCCTCATCTAAAAACTTTTGTAGTAGCCTACGTAACTATTCTCAATAGTATTTTTTTTAGCTTGTCTGATGTTCTCACTGGTTAATCTTTGATTTATCTGCTGTAACTGCTCGTCGAGATGTTAACATTTCTTATGCCAAAGGCCGCAACTTGGCCCTGTAAATTTCGCCTCCTCCGCGAACAGAATCCTAGAGTCAAATGCTGTGTCCTTGCAATCGAAAATGGAACCACAGCTTAGGCCTAGAGCGATCTCTTTTAATTGGACCTGAGCGACTTAAATTGGCATCAGGAGACACTTACACATCCAGGGACATTACGCTATCAGCTCTCAAAAGAAGAATTTTCTTTGTCTTCTTATCGACGCTAGCGACACTTAGCTTATCATCCGCCATATAGCAGAAAATATTGGAAACACAAAAGTTCTCCCTATGAGAAGGGATAGCAGAACAAGCCTGGGTGAGGTTACGAAACACAAGAATTGCGTATGTTCCGCAAACATGTTTGCCGTTCTCATCCCCTAACTGCCATTTTGCGGATAAGAAGTTTGTCTGTCGTTGTGGAACATGTAGAGAGATTATTTCTGACCCGCAAAATGGCAGTTGGGGAATCAGAACGGTAAACATGTTTGCGGAACATACGCAACTGTTGTGTTTCGTAATCTCACCCAATGCATCCATAAATGTTTGAGAGTCGCAACAAAACATCCATCCGGACTCCGGAGCTCAACGCCTAGGATAGTAATAAAATAAAACACTTTTCGATTTATGTAAATTTCATCTATTCTTCTAAAATGTTGTTCCTTTTTTTTGTTTCATTACGCTTTTCAGATTAAATTTAAGTGCTAAATCAAAAGAAAACATGTTTAACAAATTAAAACTCAAACTTCGCATCGTTGACTTGTAAAAAGTCACACACACAAAAAAAAAACAATAATTTCAAAAATTTACGCTAACGTAATCGGTTAAAATAATGGAACTTTATATCCACTCGCGCAGACTTAATGATTTAACAATAAAGTAAAATCTTACGGTCTTATGGTTTCGGGACAATATTGTTTACAGTTATGTAATTATATGATGAGAATAAAAAAAAGAAAAACAATTGTGTACACTAGAAACAGATTTAATTGATTTTTTAGCTTTGCAGCAGCTATGAATTTTTTCCTAATCAAATTTTTGTAATGTACATTTTTTATATACTTGACGTACGTACGTATGTTTTATGGTTTTTGGCTTGTAGCAAAAGAAACAAAAATCTAATCACGAAGACGATACATTTTTTTGTTTACGGTCAATGTAAATGCCACCATCAGTTGTTAATATGAAACTTTAACGGTTCTTTTTGTTGGTTGTTTATAATTCTTTTCTTATTAACTTCTCTAAATATGTATGGCATGTGTTGACCTAATATTTATTGAGAATTATATGTTTTCTTACTTTTGCACAGGGGACACTGCACACAGCGCTCTATTTAATATAAATAAATATTTACAGAATTTCTTTTTTTGTATGTATTTGGTTCTCGGTCTTTTGTTTAATTGAGACGGGGGCGTACATTTTTTTTTTTGTGTCTATTGTGTGTTTATTTGAATGCATTTAAATTATATCTATCGTCTTGTTTCGTTATTGTGTTTTGTATTTTGATTTTAATTGATTCTTTTGTTTGCATGTTTTCTAGCCGTTTCAATTATCGCCTAATTGATTACTATAGAAATTTGTTTTAAATTAAATTGTTGTAATATTTCATAGTACAACTACCCTAGTAAGCTCATTAGTGAACTTGCGTAAGCCATCGGCTTGACGTCTGGATGGCTCTGTGAACGAAAAACAAAATGTGTAAAAACTGTGCTTCTTGTGTACAAAATAATTTAACACCTACCACTGCTTCGAATGATGTAAATTTAGGCTTCAGATCATTGCCTTTGATTGTAATAAATGCTCCATTATTGCCCATTGTATCACTGAAAAAATAAATCAAACTTATTGCCTTTGTGTCTGGTTAAAATATGACTCGGCTAAATTTACCAATAATTTGGTGCTGAAAATACCGTGATGCATTGTCCATTATGCGTAACCTCATAGCCGGCATCCTTCACTTCGTGACTCCTCACCACATATTCCAATTGATTCTTTTCGCAAAACCGTTTCGTCACGTCCGGACCGAATTGAATGCCTACACCACGTTTGGACGGTCCGCGACCCGATGCCTCTTGTGGATCGCTCCACAACAGTTCGCACATTAAACCCTCCTCGGGTGGCTGTCGATTACGTTCAATCTTACGAATATCATCGAGCGTAACATTGTCCGTGGCAAACAGACCGCCATGCATGACGAGAATTTTCTTATTAATACAGTGGCACAACGGTAACCAATTGAACACTTGCGTAAACATATCGGCCATTGTTGATGTATATTTGGCCGTCACTTCGCCCGTAAAGCCGTACATTTGATTCATATTGACACTTTCGTGATTGCCGCGCGACAAGAAGAAATGATTCGGATACAAAAGTTTAAAGCCGAACAGTGTGAAAATGCATTCAACGGAGAATGATCCTCGATCAACGAAATCGCCGTTGAACAGATACGGATTTGTCTCGGACGGCAATCCGTTAGTTTCAAAAATGTTCATCAGGTCATAAAACTGACCGTGTATATCACCACAGATTGTGAACTTGGAATCGCCAGGAACCGTTATGTCAACCAAAGACGGTTGTTTTCGCAGGTAATTGTCAATGTCACAAAGAATCTGCAATCAAATGGGACAAATTTATGATATCTTCTAAGTGCAAAGGAAAGTGATGATTACTACCTTATACGCAAACTTCTTATGCAACTTCCTTTGAGCCTTGTAGTGTTCCATGAGCTCCTTCATGAAGGCCAACGTCACCTTACCGTCTTCAAACTTTGGCCCATGATAATCATCTTCAATTGCTGTTAGAAAAATTGGTCAAATTTAAAATATGAAATCACTTTCCGGAAATTGAATCACGACTTACCAATAAACTCTAAATCCGAAAACATTTCCGACAACGTCTTATCAGGCTTATCAACGGCTATAGCTCTCTCAAAAGCCTGTCTTGTTACAATCTTTTTACATTCCGTGAATTTCATTTTCGCATTATCGTCGTTCGGTCGAACTTTTGCCACATACTCAAAGTCGGAGAGTGCCTGCTTGAATTTGCCCAAAGACATGTGTGCGGCAGCTCGACGATAGTATCCCTTCAAGTACAGCGGATCCTCCTTGACCGCTGCAATGCCATCGGTAAGTGCATAGCCAAAACTCTCCTGCCGTAAATGGGCCAAACTGCGATTGGCGTAGTAGACGGCATTGCGGGGATTGTGTTGCAGAGCTTGCGAATAGCATTCTATAGCTTTGGTGTATTCTTTTTCTGAAATTAATGGATAAATCGTTTGTAATTACTGTTTTGATTAGTACATAGTAAAGTAACATCTTCAGGTCTCTCCTACTAGAGAGAACCTAGCCTTTGACGATTCTCTAATGGGGGATGTATGGGCCGAAGTCAAGGTAGACCATGGTGCGGCTCACATTTTTCTGATAATTTTAGAGTCCCAGCTGTCTGCGTTCAGAAGTTACAGCCGTTCAAAGATCCAAAAAATTGCAAAGGGAGGCGGAACGCCAAGCGCAAAGGGAGTAAACGGATCAAGGGGCCGATGAGGACCATGTTCCGGCACACATTTTGCTAAAAATTTCAGAGTCGACGTTCAGAAGTTATAGGAGTTCGGAGATGCAACCCAAGAAAAAATCACAAAGAGGAACCATGTGCAAACGGGGTAAATTTTTGGGAAATAATATGAACCCGGGATAAGGGTGTGTAGAGCATGTTGCGACGTACATTTCGCTCAAAATTTCAGAGTCCTGTCTGTCTAACCCAAGAACCAAAACAAATCACAAAGAGGCAATCAGGTGCGAACGGGGTACAATTTTCGAAAACCGTTGTAGAGCATATTGTGTCGCACATTTTGCTGAATATTTCGGAGTCCTAGCTGTTTGCTTTCAGATGTTACAGCCGTTTAAAGATGCGATAAGATAAGAATAAAAAAAAACTCTAAAAGGAACAAATGCAAACGGAGTAAATTTTTCGAAAACAATGTATGAACGAGGATCAAGCGACCGACATAGAGCATGCTGCGGCGCAAATTTTGCTGACAATTTCAGAGACAACTTTGCATTTGGTGATGCGAACAGTCAGTGGTTTCCAATGTTCTTTTCCGAGGGGCATTTTTCCAGCTGCTGGGATGCCAATTGTGTTGTGCCCAATAGCTCTTCACTATTTCTTCACGTTACAGCAGATATAACGGGCCATGATGGCCTATCTAGATACGGACGGCATTGCTTCGGCTTCAATTAGCAAACTCAACGACCTTGAACATCAGGCATAATCTTATGGGCCCGAGAAGTCAATGGGTTGAAAATCCAGGGACTAGACACTGCTTCGCAAGAAATTCGACGTTTCAGTGTCATCATTTTTGTCTCCTGGTGAAGATCATACGTACGCAACCCCAGGTGATTGATTTTTTTTTAACTAAATGAGGAAATCTTCGGGTTCAATACTGTTCATGCAGTTATGCCGGAACTCCACCAGCTAAAACCAGACCACTTCCAACGCCACGCTTCGCAGGGCGGTTTCGACTAGCTATCATAAAGTTCCTTGTGAATGATGCACACAAACTCACTCACTGCTTGTCAATTGTGTTGGCACTCTAGCAACTGGTTCACGATATTCTTTGAGCCCAACATTTCCCCGAATTCCACATTCAGTTGCGCGCGCCACACGACAAATCTAGAGCGCTCAAAAAATATGTGCCTTGCGTCTTTTGTGACTCCATTGCAGCTAGGACATTCTGGCGAGTTATCCAGCTTGAAACGGTGCAAGTATTGCCGATATCCATAAAACCGCGTTACAAATTGAGCTAAAAAGTGGTTCATTTTGCGTGTTTAACCCGTTTTGCAATAACGCGGATGAGAGAGTGAGTCCATCTAGCGATTACAGCGCCGTCCAACCCCAGTTGCCACTGTCTTATAGTTGAAATAGATTACGCGCATCTGTCTTTCCAAGCTTTTTCGAATTTTCAAGTCTGCCGGCATTTTGTTACGTCGACCGCCGCACAATCTGCTTGTGGTCTCAACACTTGCCCAGCTGTCATTTTTTTATATGGAGTTTCGTTGGATTCCGGAAATCCATGGATTCCATGTGCGGTCTTGTGATCAATCCAGCAACGACGCAAACAGCTTCATATTCGATACGAAGAGCACACTCTCTATGCTTCCCTACGATATAACACGCCTAATTTCTGGACATTATCAAAAGAATCTAGTGAAATAGCCCAAACCTTTTTTGGAAGTTATATTGTTTTCAACTCTGATTTTCTGAGAGCACCTTTTTCTGCGCTTACTGATAAGAAAAGACTCCGTTTTATGCTAAGCAAGTCCACACCAACCCTTAACAGCCAGAGCTATAGTTGTTGTTGTTGTAGCGGTGCAGAAAGGCGTGGACCGCTGTGCATGTGCTCCAAGTTTCGCCATCGTTCTCGCCTATTGTCTCAAGCGACAAGAATGTGCAATAGGGTTGTCCTGCAACGCCCTCGGTGTAAGGTTAGCGAGTGCAACGGGCATCGGAACAGTTGGTCCATATCATGAGGCGCACTATCGCAGCTCGGACAAATGTTCTGGATGTTCATGGTCTATGATAGGTATGAATTGAGGCGCAAACACCAGCCTTGACCTATTGACCGATTCACAACGATTGTGTGAATATCTGCGATGGCTGCATGGTATGCTGTGTCATCAAATACAGGGTGGGCCAATTACAAGATCGTTTTTAAAAATGCAATAAAATGAACAAAATTAAATTTTTTTCATGTCTTATGGCTTCATTAGAAAGTAAGTAAGCTCCCATTAATGATGAAACAAAACTTCATTCAGGTGGCTGCCCGGCTGGCGTCGCAGTAGCGCATTCAGTCACACCAATTTTCCAAGACCCTGTTGATGGTTTCAGGCTGTAACTTACGGATTGCTTGGATGATATTGGCCTTAAGTGCTTGAATCGTTTCTGGATTGTTGGCATAACATCGGTCCTTCACGGTTCTCCCCAAAAAAAAAAGTCAAAAGGGGTCAAATCGCAGCTCCGAGGCGGACAATTGACATCGTCAAGACGACTGATAACACGATTTGGAATTTGGTGCGTAAAAGATCGATTGTGGCATGGGCTGTGTGGCATGGCGCGCCATCCTGCATGAACCAGAGGTCGTCCAAATCCATCTCTTCAATTTCAGTAAAAAAAAAGTCGGATAACATGGCTCGGTAACGCGCACCGTTGACCAAAACGTTTTTACCAGCCTGATTTTGGAAAAAAATTGTCCAATGATGCCACCACTCCACAATCCGCACCAAACTGTCACTCTCTGTGGATGCATTGGCTCCTCGACAACAACGTGCTGGTTTTCCGAGCCCCAGATGCGGCAATTTTGTTTATTAACGTAGCCACCGAGATGAAAATGCGCCTCATCAGAAAAGATAATTTTTCGCCCAAAATCGTTGTCCAATTCAAGCTGCTCTAAGGCCCAAACTGCGAAGCGATAACGAAGTGGATGGTCGTGCGGCTTTAATTGCTGACTCAACTGGACCTTTTAAGGGAATAATCCGATATCTTTGTGCAGAATTCTTCTCAGGCTAGTGCGTGAAATGTTTAACTGTTGAGATCGATGGCGTGTTGTTCGTGGATAGAGTGTCACACTCTGGGCTACAGCAGCCACATTTTCATCTGTGCGCACCGTACGACGACGGGGACCGTGAGTGTTGTCCACTAGCATGCCAGTCTCACGAACTTTTTGCACAAACTTGCGTACGTGACGCTCAGTGGTTGCTTCATATCGGCCAAAACTTCTTTTCAAAAACCGCACTGTTTGGGCTAGACAGCACTCACTTTGAAAATAAGTTTTAAATATTTCCCAACGTTGTTCAAGCGTAAAGCGACTCATTTCGTTCCGCCGAGGTATGATACTGACTTTCTATCCAGATTTCGAGCGAAAAACAGCTGGCAGTGTCAAACTAACCTATGATTTAAAAACGAACATATAATTGGTCCACCCGTTATATTGGGAGGTGCCCGTTTGTATCTCTGAACATATCTCTCGAGATCTTTGACTGCACTTCTGGCATATCGTGGAGGATGATGGTTTGGGTGATCGTCTCGATAACAACCGACCAGATATTAAAGAGACAAGAGAAGAATATGATCACACACTGGTAACATGCTCGTAAGCTTCTTCGAAAATTCCTGCGTCCAGGTGGTAAGAAGTGTTGCAGTACCTACATTTAGACGGCGATGTGACTAGATTGCGGATACTGAAAAACTTCACCAGTTCCTCAATATAGTCATTCAGTTGTAGTCTCTATTATCTTTGCTCAAACAAAGCCTACAACAGTTACTTCTTTGGCCATTAGAAGTTCCAGTATGCAGTTGCACATTATGATTCATAGCAGCGTGCCAAACACTGACCCCTGCGGAACTCCCGCTGGTATCGTATTAGAGGACACAATTTGAGAGGCAGCTCCTGTTTATAGCTGCTATTTGTAAAGCCGCATAATGGGAAACCTTTTTTGTAGAATTAAAAGTTTTCAACGCATTTTTAGAGATCCCGTCTGATTCTGTACCGACATATGTTGAACAAAGGAGATAGTACTCATCCTTGTTTGATTCTTCTTAGATTTCCCGGCTCTCTCTGTGCAGCCGAATAGATGTATGTACTGCAGTGGCGGCTCGTGGATCCAAAAGTAGGTGAAGTGACCATTAAAAACAAGGATCGATATAATGTAAAATATTCTCAAACCTTTTGTTTTACAAAGGCAAAATACTATCTTTGTCATTTCAATGACTTGCATAACTCAACCGAACAAATTTGTACATCTAAAACAATTTATCAATTTCCAAATTATACAGAAATAAAATTCTGCATCAACTAACAAGAGAAATCGCAAAGAATCACCTCATACGATACGGAAGTGAAGATGAGGTACATACCAGCCAAAAAGCTATTCACTTGCTAAGAAAATCCAGTGTACACATTTCGTGCTGAATACATTGTTGCAGTAGAATCGTGTATCTGAAGTGAAGAGGTGGAGCTGTGACACAATTACCTCTTCACTTGTTAATCATTCTATGGATAGGAGAAATTTTGCTGTGCAAGGGCACAGAATTTGAAGTAGAAAAATTCCGGTTTGTGATATACACATAAAAAATATTTCCATTTATGTACATTTTGATTATGGTTTTTCATTGATGATTTATTGAGGAGTTGTTTATTGTTAGAAGCTACTTTTTAATATTTTTAAAATAATAGTATGTATTAGAGGAAATTTTCAATTATATTTTGTAGTGAAGGGGCTCTTCACCTACTTCACCTGACGAGCCGCCACTGATGTACTGTCAAATCAATCAGAAGAAGCTAGTGATTCACTGTATCAAAGGCTTTTGACAAATCTAGTGCCCCTAGGACATACACAAAGCTTCGGAATTGACGTTGAAAGAGTTATGAATTTACAAGACATACGATAAATATTCTTGTTCTTTCATTGGGGCAGAAAGGCGTGGCGTCGTCGCCCATATTATCAAGGGACAAGAACGCTGCAGCTACGATAGGGGTTTCCACAGTGATATAGGTGTAAGGTCAGTGGGCCGGGTATTTACGAACCCGTGTTCAGTTCGAGGCATGCACGCCTCCAACTCCGCACAAGTTTGTTTGCAAATTTATCGCAAGAAAACCATGCGGATTTGGAGGCATTCATGCCCCGAACTGAACACGGGTTCGTAAATAATAGACGGTGGCAGCACTGAGAGGACTCTATTCACACCTAGACTGATCCACTCCCACAGTGTGAATCGCTGCGATGGCGGCTCTGTATGTTTTATCATCGAAGGGGCCCCTTTTGCATCCCTGAACCTCTCTCGAAATCTCAGAGCCCACGTCTGACATTACATGGTGGTGGAATCCGGTCCATGAGATGATTGTTGGGATGATCCTTTCGGTAGCAACCGACATGGCTTGTTCTGCTATCCGTTCTCTTAAGAACTTTTGTGTTTCCGATATGTTCCACTTTATGGCGGATGGTAACGTAAGTGTCGCTTATGTCGATAAAATGCAGAAGAAGAAATTCTTCTTACGAGAGCTGATAGCGTAATGTTCCGTTCCAGTTGGTATCGCAAACTGCAGTGGACCAAACTGGAGCAGCATAATCGGGCACTGCTTGAACCATCGCTCCGTACCATTACCATCTACGAGGTTTACCGTCAGGGGAGCACCTAGCCTTTCGGCCTTTATCTCCCGGTCCTTCGGGCGGTTTGGACCTTCGGCGTTTTACTGACATGGTCTTATTGTCAGACGGGGATTTCTCCATCCGGTAAATGCACTGACCTTCAGAAACCCAACGCCGGGGTTATATATATGTGATTTGGGGATTACCCGAAGCAGACCACTACTATTTGGGTCCATTTTCGTCCCCTTACAGTCATCAGTGATTTCCAGAAGTCGACTGATAATTATCGACTTCTTCCTTCATCACTGAGTCCCGTGTGATGAGTAGCATGTCTTTGAAGCTAAGTTCCCTCATGGATTCCACACCTATTGTGGATTTACCTAGTATCCTTAGCCTCCTACTACCTACCTGCTGGGCATTCACATACAATGTGCGCTGCCTTCTCAGCCTCTTCCAGACATAGTCTGCATACATCATCTTCCACGATTTTCATCTTAGATAGATGAGCTTTAAAATTACCATGTCCTGTTACTAAGGCAGTTATCCAACTTCAGCTGCTCCGTGTGTAACTGAGTACATACTTGTTTGGCTTTCCTCCCTAGTGGACTGGTAATTGCGTTACGAGCCTGTCTACAAGTGGATAGGCTTCGCCATCGTTGCCGATGGATGGAATCAATCCAGCCACATTAGCGTAACTTCGTTGATTGAAGCACACTCATTGAGCTTCTGGACACACTCCAGTACCAATTTTGAATTGATGTTGGACTGCTGCATGCGCTTGATCACCGATTGGTTCTCGAGTGCTATCAGAATTTTCTTCCCCAGTATCCCGCCTTCCAGAATATGATCCAGCGCGTGCAGCAGTCGAAGCATCTCCGCCTGATATACCGATACATACTCCCCTAGGCGAAGTGAGCATGCAAGATTTAGCCCCTCGGAGTATATTCCAGCCCCCGCTCTTCCGTCCATGAGAGACCCATCAGTAAAAATAGCAAAATCACGTGGATACTCCTCGTGTATCCTACCATCCTCTATGAGAGTGATGTGATGTCTTTCGACTACCCTACATCTTCTTATACCATCCAAAGGCATATGAGTCTCCCTGACATTATCACGAACAATATCAAGGATCCTCTTATGACCTCCGTTGCTACCAAAGTGATGCCAAGTGCCATCTCTTACCATTCCTATTGCTGTGAGCGCCGCACTTTGTTTTATAAACAGATCCAGTGGCGGTAATCCCAGTATAACCTCCATAGCATGTGTTGGCGTAGTTCTCATTGCACCACATATGCTTATACATGCTATGCGTTGAATCCCATCCAGCCGTTGCCTAGTAGTTTTCTGGCCCGGGGTTGCATCACTAGCTCGATGACTCGGGTAACAACCTACAGCCACCTCGAGGCCAACACCTTGATGGGCAAGGATCATGGACCCTTGGTCACACCCATCCCCGAGGTACACTATTCGCTAAAGACTTCTCTATAGCATGTGTTATCCTCCTTCGGCCCCCTATTGGTTAAGCTTCACGTACAAATTCAGATGTGCACATGCCAGGCTCGTTGGACCTGTGACTACTCGTCTGCTTAAAGCAGACTCGTAGCGCTGCTTTTCACATCCGGGCGGCTCCTTTAGTATACTAGTCAGCAATGCGATTCGGGCCGTGTGGTCATCAGTCCACAAACTAGTTAGATATAGGCGCGTAGGCATATCTTCCACCAAGGCCGTCGTTCTCCCTAACTAGCCCCTTCGAGGCTCGGGTTATGCGAAGCCGCCAGCTCCGAAGCTCAGACGATTAACCGTATGGTGAACCCCCCCAGGAGCTACAAGGTAGAGACTTTATGATCGTGTTCTTACTTTGCATTTAATCACAAACCGCGCCGCAGCATGATGCGCTGAAGACAACATGGAATCGAGATGTACGCCTAATGGGGTTGGGTTATGCACAATAACTTTGTCCCTCGCAGATAACCAGACATTAGCCTATCGACACATGGACAGACAGTATGCCCCCTGGCATTTTGCCCCTGGACACACAATACAAAACCCATAAAGTGCATTCGACCTGAGGGGCATATCGATCTAATACTTCGCTTTTTTGCTAACTCACTTATCAGCGTTTGGTGGGTTCATTGCACCATTGGACCAAATGTTTGGTAGCATATAGGCCGAACCAGACACATATAAGTATAGCGGGGATAGGAAAATCTTCCTATGGTCTCCTTGTACATACATCCCGAGTTCTTAAATTTTTATCTGACTTGTGCGGATATGGATAAGGGTCTGTGCTGCGAGTCTTTGAAAACTTGTTCGATAAAATCGTCTACGACTAGAGGTTATGTCAGAACGACGACAACGGCGGCTCACTTTTCAAAGCCACTGCAATGAAGTGACATGTTCGGCTACCCTCTGTGATAACAATCGACCCCCACACACTTACTTTTCATGTGATCATTGCCCTGGTTCTTATAATATTCGGCCTTTTCTTCATCAATTCCAGTCGCCGTCTTGTCCACCGCATTTACGTCCTTGTTCTCGGACGACGACATTCCGACCCGCAGAATTTCCGAGCACCACTAATCACACAATTGAAAGAAAGAAAAATCGAATTTGCTGAACCGAGTTCCCGTGAATCTACTCAACTGCGATGGCCGGCACGGCACGTTTTTTTATGAGACAATAACGCGTGAAAATAAAATTTGAAAACTGAAATTCACAAGCGCGACTCACGCACGCAACGGTGACAGACAGAGCATTAAAAAAAACGCCGACAAAACCGCGAACGTGATGACGGATAAAATAAAATCACTTGCACACGAAAATTGTCGGCACAGAGACGACGAACGACATATATGACCACCCCCTCACACGTCGCGATATTGACAGTTGTTCGGCTGAATCGGTTTACGGTTTACATGTGTGTTTTCAGCTGACCAACAACGAAGAGAAGTGGAATGAAGAGAGTATGTTGCAAGAATTGACGGTCGCATGCAATTTGTCCGGATAAATTTATAGAAATTATTTCTCTTTGTTGGCCTTTTAACTTGTAAGTATGTACTAAAATTAATAACCATTTAGAAAAGCGTGACTTGAAATGTCGATTTATGAGAAAAACGGCATCAAAATGCGCATGAATTAATTTTAAAATTTCTATCATGAGACAAATGACATCCCGTACAGTACTTCTCAAATGTTACTAAATCCAAACTTTAGTCGATTCTTGTTGATTCAACCAATTCAACTCAAACTTCAAGTCACATTTTTCGACACTACATTCCATCCAAACAACGGTATTTTCAAGTGCCAAACAAGTAATCCTAATCCTTAAAAGCACTCATGAATCAAATGCTGGCTGCATAAAAACTTGTTTCTGCTTCGTAACAAAACGAATAGAATACATCACACGTATAGAACTTGAAGTTGGCTTGTCCGGATCTGTCTCGTGGAAGCGGAAGGTTGTGTTGTGTTCTCTCTTCGTTGCCTTTTCTTCTTGACACACGACAACAATTTTTTTATTGTCCCTGAAAGTGTCGCGTGTGTCCTCGCCGATAAAGTTTTGTGCAGCGCATAGCAATATTTAAAAGTAGTCCTCGACATGTCATCTGTCTCAAATTTATCAATGGACGGCGAGTTTCGCTATATCGTGCAGTGGTTCAACGAGTGGAGTGAACTGCAACGCGAGGATTTTTTGCCGATTCTCGTGGAGTATTTGACCAAGGATATGCCGGGTGCATATGTAAATGGGATTGTGAGCGGACTAGCGGCGGCCGATTGTGCGGACAAGCCGATGAGTTTGTTTCAATGTCGGGTGAGTATGAAACGATAAATACCAATATACCCCTTCCCCATACGTATGCATATAAATTAATAACAACAGGGCGATAGTTTAACATATTGGACTGCGGTCCTACGGAAACTGCCTCTAGGGGCGGACCGCACCCGTTTTCTTCGTGGAAACGGCCAAAAGTTGCCAAAATACCTCCCTGGCAAGAGCCTTGAAGGTTCGATGCAGGAAGGTTGTGTTTGTCTGTGTATATGTGTGGATTCGAGTTATGTGTTTTTTCGTCATATTGGGAGCATTACATCTCGGCGCGGCTGCTCTCAATTTTATTAATTCGCGCCGGCATTGAAACAAATCCACCCCCAAATAATATGATCAGGAATGCTAGACCTAGTTTAATCCCTGCTCCTCCTCCAGCGGTTTTCACTCCACTGTCCTTATTGCAGTTTAACTGCAACGGCATTCACCAAAAAATTCCAAGATCACTCACTTCATGAGTGTAAACAGAATTCTGATTTCTGCCATTCAGGAGACTTTGCTCCATTCGAACTCGTCTCTTAACGTCCATGGCAATTACGTTTACTGCGCAAAGATAGACCAGCCGCCAGGAATGATTCTCACCCTGGAGGTTGACTTGCCTTCCTAATACACAAGTCCGTACATTACTGTGTATTAGATGTAGTTGCTGACGGTACGGCGGAAATTGAAGCCATCTCAGTTTCATCAGGGAGTACTAATATCGAAATTTTTAATGTATATGTTCCACCACACTCTAGTTGCCCTTCTGGCTATCGTTTCGATATTGGTCCTCTCCTATCTGGAGAGCACAGGATCATTCTTGGTGACTTTAACGCGCACCATGAGCTCTGCCATTCTGACCTCAACAACGATGCCAGGGGTATAACTATCTATCTCTAGACGCCTCAGATTTCTGTCCACTCAATGAAGACTCGCCGACTCGAGTCACAGGCACTTGCAGTAGCTCTCCTGACTTAACTATTGTAAGTGCCAGCCTAATCAGTGCTACTCGATGGGAGACGCACACTGCTCTCTCGTCCGATCACCTCCCAATCATAATAAGAATTGACAAACCAGCAAACCTGACTAAGTCTGAGAAGCGAACGTTTGTCAATCACAAGAAAGCCGATTGGGAGGGTTTCAAAGCATACTCGTCGGCGAAGTTCATCGAGCTACCTACACCAACTAGCGTTCATAAGGTCGAACTAAATATTAGGAACGTCATTGCCAAAGCAGCGGCACGTTATATTCCTGCTGGACGTATCCCTAAAATTCGACCTAATTTCCCTACCAGTGCCGCCAGATTAGCCGATAAACGAGACAACATCAGACGCGCTCACCCAGCTGATCCCAGAATTCAGGAGCTTAACTCCGAAATCAATCGACAAGTAAAAGAATATCGGAAGGCGAAATGGAACGAGCACCTCAATGACTGCAACCTCAATGAAGGTGTCAGTAAACTATGGTCTACTGTCCGCGCCCTATCCAATCCTAGGAAAGGAAAGGGCAATAATGCCATCAAATTTGGCCATAAGAGCACCAGCGATCCCCTTCAGTGCGCAAGCCTGTTCAATAAGCAATTTATTGAACATCCCAAGTCCGATGGCTTAAAGCCTAAAATTAGAAGACGGATTCGCAGTAGAAATGTTGTCACTATACCATCGTATACTGCGGACCAGGTTAAAAAAGTCATTGAGAATGCTAAAAACTCAAAGGCCCTCGGACCCGAATGGCATTTCGATGGCCATTTTGAAACATCTCGACCTTCCAGCCATTGAGTATCTCACGGCAGCCTTTAACTTGTCGATCTCTACGCTTGCCATCCCTGAAATCTGGAAAACAGTACGGATTGTCCCCTGTCTCAAGCCGGGAAAGAGCGCTGGTCTCGGGGAATCCTACCGACCCATAACAATACTTTCACCTGTCGCAAAGACGCTAGAGGCCCTTATTCACCCCACTCTTGTTAAGCATGCTAAGCTAGAACCTCACAAGCATGGCTTCAGGAAAATGCATAGTACCACCACTGCCCTCGATGCGATCACTACACGCATCCGTAATGGGCTAAACGACAGACGTCCTTGCCACAGATCGATTCTTGTGGCAATTGACCTAACGAGTGCATTTGACAATGTCAATCACTCGATTGTCAACTATCTAGCTGGTCGGCATTCCTTCACTGAGTTTCGTGGCAAACGTTCTAAGCAGAGGAAAATCAAATTAAGAGTTCCACAGGGTGGGGTACTCTCCCCCACTCTGTTCAACATCCACATGTCCGGCCTTCCTATACCACAGGAAGGAATCGAGGTGATTTCCTACGCAGACGATTGCACCGTACTCGCCACAGGGGAGGATAAGGATGAAATGCGCCTCCAAATTAATCGCTATCTTGGGCGATTACAGACTTTCTTCCAAAGCCGAAACCTCACCATCTCCGCGTCTAAATCTTCTGCGACATTTCTTACCACCTGGTCGGTAGATTGTCGGTGGGAGGTTGATGTACGTATTGGCAACAATCCAATTCCTACTGTTGCTAATCCTAAAATTCTCGGGCTCCATTTAGAGAGCATGATGACGTCAGCTCATCACGCATCATCCGTTTGCGAAAAGATGCGCAGTAGGAATAAAATCCTAAAAGCACTAGCTGGTAGCACCTGGGGCAAGGATAAAGAAACCATGCTAGTCACATAAAAAGCGGTGGGTCGAGCAGCTGCTGATTATGCAGCCCCAGTTTGGTCACATAGTCTATGTGATACAAACTGGACCAAAATTCAGGTCTGCCAAATTGCTGCTCTACGCACAGCCACAGGTTGCCTCTTGATGTCTGCCCAGGATCACTTACATCAAGAGACAAAATTGATGCCAATACGTGACCACAATCTCCTACTGTCTAAACAATATCTTGTTGGTTGCTACCGTGAGAATCATCCCAACAACAGTCTCATGGACCGAATTCCTCCACCACGACATGTCAGGCGTGATTTGCGAGACCTAGAGAGAGAGGTCCAGGGATACAAGAGGGACCCTTACGACGATGATGCATACCGAGCTGCCATCGCTGAGATTCACACTGCAGAAGTGAGTCGGTCTATTGCGAGATTAGGTGCGAATAGAGTCCTCTCAGTGCGCCCTCCACCCATTTCGCCTGAGGAGATTAGGCTCCCGAGAGCCACCAGAGTGACATTAGCTCAACTTCGGTCGGGCTTTTGTTCACGCCTCAATTCGTACCTTTCTCGCATTAACCCGGACATTCAAAACATCTATCCAAACTGCGCTGGCGCTCCACACGATGTGGGTCACTTGTTTCAATGTCCAGCTGCGCCCACTGACTTAACCCCTATCTCATTGTTGGAAAACCCTATCGCAGCAGCTATGTTTTTCTCCCTTGACATCACGGACGAAAGCATCGACGAACCATAACTCGAATCCATATAGATGCACAGCGGTTTCACACCTTTCTGCACCGCTAAAAGAAGAAGAAGAACATATTGGACTAAGGCCGCAGATGTGTTAGTGACATCCACATTTCCAGAATGCTTTTTTATTGAGGTGTTGAGATCAGCAGCACGCTCAGCAGTGTTATTTATCCCCATCAATTTCCGTAATGCAGTAAATTCAAGCATCACAATGGGAAACCTCAATATAGAGAATGTTGACAGCTTCACTTACCTGGGTTGCAATTTGTCAAAGAACGCCAACGAAACAGATGAGATAAAGCGACGGGGGAGATTTCAGTATCTGCGGCGCCAAATTTTGATGATGCCATTTCCTTAATATTGGCCTGAAACGACCGAATCTGCAATCCTTTTTCGCGGAATCGTAACGGTTCTCCAGATATTCAATGTCAAAGTTTGATTTTTCTATGAAGCCAGTTATGTAATTTGATATGAAAACGGGGACATTTCCGCTTTACACATTGGGGAAAGTGTTCGATGCCATCAAATTGACGTTTTAATTTTAACCAGTCCCACTAGAATAGTAAGTTTTATCAATCTGGCAAAAGTGGTAATAATATGAATAATATGTCGAAATATATTTGCGAGCAAGAATTGTAAAATTTGCTAGACAGGGAGGCCAATGAAATTTAAAATGTTATTTTCGGTGCAATGCTATTGATTCACATAAAATTGTATTAAAAACACACCCAATTTCCCATTAAAAACTGAACTACCCCATACAAATGTCAATATTTGACATTGAATATCTGGAGAACCGTTACGATTTCGCAAAAAAGGATTGCAGATTTGGTCGTTTCAGGTCAATATTAATGAAATAGCATCATCAAAATTTGGCGCCGCAGATATTGAAATCGTGCCGAACACGAAGCTCCACGTTATAAAACGATCACCCGACCTATGCTATGGCTGCGAAGCATGGATCCTAACCCAAAACTCTTGAAGATCTTTTGGACACATTCGAGCGAAAGGTTCTCCGAAAAATCTTCGGGGACGTTCGTGAACGAGGTGAATGGCGTATCCGGTACAACGATGAGTTGTATGAGCTGTACCATGAGCTACATGTGTCGAAAATCGTGAATGCAATGGGCGGGACATGTACAAAAGATGAACGACATTCGCATGCGAAGAAGCTAATGATCGCGCATCGAGTGAACGGAATCAGATTACGTGGACGACCTAGAGCTCGATGGGACCTATTAGGATGTGAGGACGTCCACCAGATGCTGAGCTTCCAGAACTGGAGGACAAGGTCGCGTGACCGCGATAATTAGAGGTCAACAATCCACGTGGCCAAGGCCCGACGTCGGGCTATCGTCCCGTAAATAAGAAGTAGCCGCTGGCAAGTTAGATAGCTTGAAAATTAAAACAAACCAATCAGTAACACTGGTCACTATAAAATTAGAATTAATCTGGTTATCCTATCGGGTACTGAAAGATCGTATGTCGAGGAACTAACGGAAATAATTAAGAGCTACGCTCCAAAGGCTAGGCAAATGAAAATAGATTCAAAATTCCTTGATTTGACTACCAATGCGAAAAAATCACTTGGCTGAAACTATTCAAAAATATTACGATGCATTTACTAAAAAAGATGTAGGTAAAAGCAAAAAGACAATACAAATGCGTGTGCACGGAAAGAGAAGGCAGTTTTCCCAGCATCAAGCCGAACTATGCCGAGTGACTATACGAACTCGAAATCTTTCTTGAAACAGTAAGGGTGCGCGCAGACTAAAAGCGTATTGGAGCGTAGTGTAGCGTAAAACCTGTCGCCCAATACAACGCTTGTATTGGGCGACTCGTTTTACGTCACCCTACGCTCCAATACGACTTTAGTCTGCGCGCGGCCTTAGAAGTATAAATAGAGCTGACGGGTAGGCAATCGGCAACGCAATGAGCGTGAATCGGAATATCGAAAACCCCATTCAGTTTGTGAAACCCGAATTGAATCATCATTATACTAATAATACTAATTTTGCAAGATTCGCTAAGTGGGTAAGGGAGGATAATGTAATAACCGAAACCCCAGCTGGATTTCGACATAGCTTACTCGACAAGCGATAACATTTTCGTTTTGCACAACTGGACACGGTTCTAGCTAAGCCAAGACCAAAATCTCGATGCATTCTTTGTGGATTTTAAAGCTGCATTTGATTGATCGACTGAACCTTTTATATCAACTTAACAACTGCGGCATCTTTGCGAAATTTGGCGAAATATTCGATAGGCTCTAGGACACAAATGCAGCTATATGGAATGCAGCTGTAAGCTTAGCAGGATGTAAGCTTAGTCCGGACGCATTTTCTGTATTCGTAAATGATAATGTTGCAAGGCATCTCTCCATAGCCAGTCCACACGATTTGGGTCCCTATTTTCGATTGATTAGTTGCTTCCACGGATTTAACACAACTTGCTTTATGATAACAACCAATTGATGCAGCTTTCTGCCGAAATCTTTATCTGTAAAGGTTTGTGTTCGTAGAGACGACTCATGGGATCATCGATTAGCGAACGTAGTTTTGCATCCAATTTCGAGCCGTATTTAAATATTTTTTTAATGGTTATACTTTCCTAGTATCGGTTATGGACTAAAGGATCATGTCTGTATAGAAAATATACCCATATAGTGCTCAAAACCGGTGGTTTCACTTTGATCGCTGAGCAATGATCCCATGAGTCGTCTCTACGAACACAAACCTTAAGACGTGATGCCGTTTCCGACACATATGTATCTGTTTTTGAATCTATTGAACTTTAGCAAATATGTATGATTTGATATCCTTGACCTTGATTTACCCTACTCCTAGTGGAGCATGGTGCGTTGACGACTACCGAGTGTGTGTTGACCGCGCGGCTTCTAAATTACTTTGGTGCCTAAAGGGCACAATTTGCCATGTCCATCCATTGTCCCCTCCTTTTTTCCAGGGGCGAATAATGGAGTGAAGTCCTAAACTTTGCTCCCCGATTTTTGTGTAAAGGGAGGCGCCATAATTTTTGTTGTTCGGCCGCGGACGCCTCAATACGGGTAATTTGTTTGTGGTATTAGTTTGGCCGGGACTCGTCGCCGTCCGGGTCCACGGAGCAGTATAAGATGGCACCTGTGCGCGTCGGCTTGGCTAAGCGGTGTTCTCCCAATTTTAACCCCTGTGTTCGTGTAGTGAAGCTAAAGCATGCGACATCCCTTTCACTTGTAGAAGGGCAGGAGCAACGGGTGGCACACATCCCACCCAGCAAACAATTTCTATCGTCCGCGATACGAATTCAATTCGCCTGCTCGAAAACATTTCTCGAATTTCATATCGGATTCTGATTAAAGTCGTCACTCCCTTCGGGAAGGAATAGTGACCGATATTAATTCGCCAGGATGATAATTTGGCGATAATAGACTAATACATAGAAAAAATGAAAAAAAATTATTTATTTTTTATTTTCCCTTTTTTTATTTTTTTTCTGTATTTTACCTTTAACTTTTTTAACTTATTTTAATTTTACCTTTTTACACTTTGCTTCTACTGCGAATCGAACCTATCACCTATAGTTTCGTAGTCCTACGTCCTACACCTGAGCTATCTAAGATTACAAATTATGGGAATAAATTACTCGTTTTATTTTTTTACAATTTCATAATTCTCTCGTTGTGAGGAATTACTATTTTATCATCTTTGCAATAATAAGACGATATTTCGTTAATAGGAGTCATATTCCTGTCATATTGATGATGATAAAGTGATTTTTCGTCGAGGAGACAAGTTTACGATAAATTTTTCATTTGAATGATATCGTTTTCGTATCATTTTTGTGATTTTTCGAAAAAAACGATAAAATTGTTTGCTGGGCACCTGTCACTCCCGCACTGAGCTACAGCAAGCGCATGCTGATGCTCGCTCGTTGAGGAGCCCTATCTTCATGCCTAACCTGTACGTTTATAGAAACATTGGCTCCGTCCCCTGGGCATCTTCGGATGGCCAAGTCCTTTCTTTACAACTAATACGCGTTTTTAAGCAATAACCCATTTTAAGAACTGCGGCGAAAAAACGAGTGTGGCTCTGAGGAAAAGGACTTCATATCCCTTCATCGTGGGCTAATATCTTTCATTAGAAAAATGATCATTATGGAAGAAAAAAATGTTTTCGGCCTTGGTATACTATGATCTTATCCGATTAACGTCCCCCCGTTGAGCTAGCTGCCTAATACACTGAGGTAGCTCTTCAAGATGGGTAGAATCTATCTTGTGACAAAACGAAACCAAAAACCTTACCACAATGGTGAATATTCCAATATGAAATCCACAAATGATACGTCTGTATCTAATAGAGTTTATTGAGGCGTGGTTCTAGCAATTGTCAAGTGACTACTACTGCAGAAACGGGAAGAGTTACATTCCTACGACTACGAACGACCGCCACTTTCATTTCTTTACCTACTATGACACCGAACCTATGCGATGTCTGTTTCGATCAATTCTTTGGCCAAATATTATCAGAATGTTTTTATTTTGCGGTCTACATAGTAGTTTCTTTCCTAAATTGTTAATTGCCTTAAAAAAATAATTTAACATAATCAAAATTGTTTGTTCATTATTAGGTCAAACTATTTCGGGAATGGTCCAGCAAATGGCCAGAAGATATAAAAAACAAACTTAAGGAAAAAGTGATTGAACTCGACGAAAAACTCGGCGAAAAATTACTCGAAGAACTCAAGACGGCTACATCGTCCGCTCCGCTCACAAACGGCAATTCGGAAAATATACAAAGTGCAGGACACAATAATGATAATGATAATGACGAAGAGCAAATTGCTCCTGCAGTTTCACCAGTGCCAGCTGCTGTTGTGCCGGTCGTTCTAAACGAAGAAGTTCAACTGAATGCCTAATCGAAGACGACACGCCAATAAAATGCTCAAACTTTTTTATTTTTAAATAAAACAACGATTGACTAATGATAATAACAAGCCACAAGACCATAACATTCCATTTTTTGGGAAAAGAAGAAGTGATTATCAAATATTCGAATACGAAACATATTCCTTGGGATAATATACAAGAAAAAAAAACATATATTTAACAAGAATTATTAATAATCTAGACAGACGCACTTTATTTACCCCCCACCTAGATGTTAAGAAATTAAAGTAAATTATGTATTTATCTTTATTATTTGAATCAGAGAAGTTATGTTATATGTACTTTTTATATATTCGATGCAAATTTATATCTATTATACATACTCGTATATAATATTCACATTCCATTATAATTATATAAAACAAAATAACTGTTACTAACGGCTACTAATGGCAACTATTTACACACATTTTTCCCTATTTTGATACTTTTATATGTCTAAAAAAAACTAAAATTAAACTTAAAAATAAAATACACAAATACGAAATGAACTCATTATCATCGAGTCGAAATGAAAAATTAAAGACAAAATGTTTACACCTAACGATATTGTTTTAGAGCGCAATAAATTTTGCCATGACTGATTTTTTGTGTGTGACAAAAGTACTGCACAAATGAAGAAGAATAATAATTATAGAAATACAGATGTAATGATATAAATGTTCTAATAAATCGATGTTTGTTTTGCTCTGTTTGGACACAAAATAGCATTGCAATATACAAATTAGTTTACGTTGTGTTAAACGTAATAATTAACTGAATTGAAAATGCATACGTTGTTAATAATGTCAGAAAAAAAAAGTTATTTCAAGTAATTCATTTGAACAAACTACAATTTATTATGGGAAATTATCTGCACAAACCATACAAAGACTTGGGAGTAAGGAAGATATCAAAAATATACTGATATCTTCCACGATGAGCATATAGAGCATTTTATCATCTTTCTTCATGATAATTATTATGTTAAATAAATATTTTGGATATTATTATAAATAAAATATATTTTACTGAAAATTTATGGAATTGCCTTTTTTTAACGGGTAGTGGCCAACTTAATAGGAGCTACTTTGGAGGCAGCTTGTCCGACAATTGAATTGGTATTGTCAAAGTCTCCCGCCTGAGAAGAATGGTTGTTGACAGACCCAAGGCCACAGGCAGACAGATGGGTCAAATGAAAAAGCAACAACAACGCATTGGTGTGATGACACGATCCGGTTTGCGCCAATGGAATTCGGTCCAATGTCCAATCGTCAGTTGAGTGCACATGCTGCGGACAATGGGTCCACCTCATGAACTGCTCGGGACTCACCAATACCAATCAATGGTCACTATCATACAGAGCGATCCGGTGTAGAAACGGATGGCAAAGCTCATCCAGTCAACAGCTGCCCAACCAAGGTTCCCCTTCCACCCCGGCAAATGCTGTGAGGCCCGCTCCACCCAATTTGACCCCAGCCCCACGTATCGTCGATGCAAATTACACGAGCACGAAGATAGTCCAACTAAACTATAATGGACTCCAGTATAAACCGCTGAACTAACAGCACTCATGGACAGACACCACATCCAAATTGCGGCAGTACAGGAAACCAAACTGAACTCTAGTCACTCACTCAGGTCATATAGGAACTACAACGTCATCAGACAAGACCGTGAAAGGAACGCAGGAGGAGGTTTGGCTTTCCTCAACCACAATAATTTGCCATACAGCGTCGTTGATATCACTTCCGCCGATAACACCATGGAGCTGCAAGCGATAATCGTTAAATCAGGAAATATTGACTTTGAAATCTACAACATATATATTCCACCTGTCTCCAGCTGTCCCACCGGTTACAAAGTCAATATCAGCCCCCTATTAAACGGACAATATCGCCTCCTACTTGGTGACTTCAACGCCCACCACGATTTATGGCATTCCAACCTTCAAAACGACACCAGAGGTAACATCATCGCCGACCAAATGGATGATTCGGATTTCTGCCCTTTAAATGACGACAAACCGACCCGTATCACTGGATCCTGCACATGTTCACCTGACATTTCCATCGCCAGCCCTGGACATATTAATGGCATCTCATGGGAGCCAATCCTTACAACATCATCTGATCACCTGCCAATTATACTCACTCTGGATATGCCGTCGAAATTCATCCATCCCGACAAGAAGACGTACACCAACTTCAACAAAGCTGACTGGGACAGCTTTAAAAGGTACACCAACGAGGCTTTTGCTAGTCTCACCGCCCCAAGTGATGTACGTATGGCTGAAAAACAAATTAGACGAATTATTCTCACTGCAACTAAGAGATACATTCCAGCAAGCCGCATTCCCAGCCTACAACCCAACTTCCCAACATCTGCGTCTAAATTGGCAAAAACTAGGAATCAACTAAGAAGTGCACATCCAAGTGACCCACGGATCAACGACTTTAATGACATCATAGTCAAACAGGTCAACGACCACGGGAGAGGCATATGGCAATCACATCTAAGAAAACTAAATTCCATCACTGGTGTGAGCGAACTCTGGAGCACTGTTAGAAACCTATCAAAACCCACTAAAACTCAAGGGAGGGTTTCTATAAAGTTTGGTAACTTTACCGTGAGCGACGATAATAAATGCGCAAACCTATTCAACAAACAATTCGTCGAACACTCAAGTAAGGGTAAAGTCAAGCGCAAAATCACACGAGACATCCGAAACACTAAAGTAGATGAACATCTCCACATCACCACCACAGAAGTTGCCATGGCCATAAAGAATGCCAAAAACTCAAAAGCACTTGGTCCAGACGATGTAGCAATGATCATGCTCAAACACCTCGACACACCGGCCTTAGAGTATATCACTGCAACGATGAACCTTTCGTTACGAACATTCATCATACCAGAAATTTGGAAGAGAGGCCGTATCATACCGTTACCCAAACCTGGTAAACAACACTCCTTATGAGAATCCTACCGACCAATAACGCTTCTATCCTCTGTGGCAAAAATATTGGAATCGCTGATTCACAAGACTCTTGCGACGCATATACAACTCGCTAATCACCACCACTATACTAGACCGAATCATGTCTAAGGTCTTCAATGGGATCAACCAGCCCCCGCCGTTTAAGCGCACCATTCTTGTGGCTTTAGATCTGTCGAAAGCGTTTGATACGATGAACCACTCGCTCCTACTGACGGATATCCGCAATTTATCCACACCGCTGCACATAGTCAAATGGATCGCTAACTACCTTGCCGGACGTCAATCCAGCACCGAGTTTAGAAATGGGAAATCTAGACTAAGAAGGATGAAACAAGGACTACCACAAGGCGGGGAATTTTCCCCCACCTTGTTCAACCTATACATGTCAGGGCTTCCCACCCACCTGAAGGAATCGACATTGTATCCTATGCTGACAACTGCACCATCATGACATCTGGCAACGACATTCCCGACATGTGCGATCTCATTAATGGTTACTTGGAAGAGCTCAATCTTTTCTTTAACAACAAGAACCAATTGCTATCAGCGCCCAAATCCTCCACCCTCTTTACCACATACAGCAAAGAATGCAACCTACGGCTTAACATAAGAGTAAATGACACCGAAGTTCCCACGTCACCCTAAAATTCTTGGCGTCACAATTGATAACCACGGCCTATTCAACAGCCATGTCGACAACATTAGTGACAAAATGAAGGGCAGAAACATGATCCTCAAGTCCCTTGCTGGCAGCAAATAGGGCACAGATAAGGAGACTTTACTCACCACCTACAAAGCCGTCAGTCGTTCTGTGGTAAATTACGCAGCACCGATATGAACAAATAACCTATGCAAAACAAATTGGAAACGGATTCAAACATGCCAAAATGCAGCCATTCGTACTATTACTGGATGCGTACGCATGTCATCTCAAGACCACCTGCACCAAGAAACTAAGCTGCTAGACCTCAAGGCACACAACGATCTCCTGGCTAAGCAATATCTTGTTGGTTGTTATCGAAGCCAACACCCAAATCATGACCTCATGGACAAAACCCCACCACACGTCATGTAAGAAGTTCGTTAAGGGACACGGAAAGGGAAGTCCAAAGGTTTAAACGAGTTCCTCTCGATAATTCCAGCACTTATAAGGCGGCCCTCAATCAACTGCACACCAGCGAGGTAACCAAAGCCACAAACAGGCTATCCGTAAACCGCGTCCTTCGCGCTCGACCACCCGACATCTCAGCCGACGAACAACAACTACCTAGAGCCAGCCTTCGTTCTGGATGGTGCTCCATAGACTAAATTCGTTTTGGTCGCGCATTGACAACACCATTGGAAATATTTGTCCAACATGTGGAGCCAGCCCACACAACGTGAATCATATATTTGACTGCACTGCCGCACCTACGCATCTAACACCTATCGCACTATGGGAGAACCCCATCGAAGATGCGATCTTCTTAGGTTTTGACCTTGAGGAGAGGATGCCTACGATTTATGAATGATGATACAAGTTCCCCCCCTCTCTTGCGCCGCTACAACAACAACAACAATCAATTTAATGGGGTGTTGCGATTGCGAGAGAACGGGAGACAAGACTTTTCGTGATAATAAAATAATAAATATCGAATAAAAAAGTGCCTGTTTTTGGCACCGAGTGTGTGTATTTAGTTTTATATTGTCACCTCTTAGGAATCGAATTATTTGCTATAATGTGAAATCTGTAGTCTGGCTGGTCTAGCGGTTAGTGCGCGCACCTTCGGTGCACAGGCTCATGAGTTCGAATCTCACCGTGTTCCATGGTGTTTTTCGAACTTACGAGCTTGTGACGGACTATGATCTCACTCAGATGTTAAAAACGAGTACCCATTTATGGGGATAAATAATACTGCTGAGCGTGATGCTGATCTCATTACCTCAACAAAAAGCAGATAAGATCTTGGAAATAGGATGTCACTAACACATCCTGCGGCCTTAGTCCAATGCTGGATTGTCGCGCCTGTTATTTTAATGTGAAATCTTTGGGGGCGTTTATGTATCCAATGCGTAAATTCATCATATTTTTCAAATATCCTTTTTAAATGGTATCTCACCCAATAATTATCCAAGACGAGACCCACAACCAAACTAACGTCGAATTTACGCAAGATGATTTATCATCATAAAGGAGTCTCATCAACACTTTGGTTTACCAGTGCCCGTGAAGGACATTCCGATAGCGCAACTGTAGTATCTTGGAGCAATGAATAATAATTGTTTTTGGAAGAGACTAAATTGGGTTTACTTCCGAAAACGCCGGAAACCATCATATATTAAAAAAAATTGTACTTCTCACATGAATGCGACTGATCTACTCTCAGCTTAAACTAGTGACAGAGAGCGGCAATTCGACTACTGCCTAGGGGCTGCAGGACAGAGCTGTCTTTTGGGTTTGCCTAAGACATTACCCACAGAACCGGAGAAAATTCTATTCCGCAGGCAACGCGACGCCATGGAGCGGAATAGTAAGACAAGGAAAAAACGAACGGCAAATGCTGATTCAGAGCAAACACTTTTAATCAAATGTATTGATCATCCACCACGCCTGTTTGGAAACTCCTGCCCTAGTGGTTCTATTTTCCAATCAAACTCTCCCTCGACGATTTTATCGTCTTACAAAGGCGATTAGAGATTTCTTTATCCGGGGTAAATTGTCCTCAAGAAACATATTCCTGAGGGTTATAACCCCAGCTGGTTGACTGTGTGAAGTAACACTAAAAGGTGGTCCCACAAGGTCAAGCGGTGATGCAAGAGGTTTTTAGGTTTAGTTGATAAGAATTTGACATAACTACATGCTGGCGATATCTGCAACGTTCCCCATCTCAATCGCTGGGATGCCCCAGCGATTCGTTGCGTTCAACAAAAAGAAACACATGTGTTAAATTTTGTCGCCGACGACGTGGGGGACTTGTGTCAATGAAATGTAGGTTTAAAGACGGACACTTTCAGCTAATCAGCACGGGTAGCAAACATCTACGCTCCTCTCTCTGTAGCTCCATCCCTTCTTGATTTGCCCTAAGTCCTAGTGGAGCATGGTGTACCTTGGGTAGTCGTCAACGTTTTCTTCGACAACTGTATTCGGATTGTGATACGGTCGTCAGCCATACCACTAGTCGCATTATCTGAACAATAAACGTCCGACGTGCCATGCCGCATATTGAAAACTCGTTTCTCTATATCACAGATTCACGATCACGCTCACAGAGCACCATGTGAACTGAATCCCAGATATTTACTGATAGGAGCTTGTGTTTTCTCTAAATTTCGCCCCGGGTGCATCTCCTTGGCGACCGCTGTACAGCCTGTTGATCTCATCCACTAGGATCGGCAAAAGCATCATTCCGGCTACTACATAGAGGCCGCTCATGTGATGTGGTGCAGTACGCACCACCTGCCCTCAAAGAAGACCTACGATAGATCGCGTTTAAGGGTTTTACGTTGCAGGCGAACCGTATTGCACTATGGCCCAAACGAGTGGCGAGGCATTAAAATGATTGATGCTACCACTCTCGACAATAGCAGCCTCCTACTTGTTCTCGAGCCATACCTATATGTTTTCCGTCATTCTTGCTAGAGCTGCCATGCCGGTCACCGCCTTATTGGCACCGGCTCTTCTCAACATGACCGGGAATGAAGAACCACAGATGGAATATGTGGCAGTGCACGGCTCTTGGAATGGCATCAGATGCGAAGAGCCGTGCACTGCCAGTAGAGCTTCTTCATTTTCAATCATCAAAATCAAAAAATCATTTTCAGTGGCCTCCAATTAGCCAATACGACTGACATAAAAAATAAACATCAAATCAGATGCAATTCTTATGAATTGCCGCACTTATTTTTTTTTAAGATGAATGCTCATGTGAATCTCGTTCTCCGCAAAAATCTACATATTGGCTGCATTCAGCGAACGAAAAATGTAGCAGAATAGCTCTCTTCCAATTCTTATTTCGCTTAGGGCTTTTCAGCAGAGTAAGAGGTCGGTTGCGACTAATTCTTGTAGCATTTCCAGTGTTTTTTTTTCAGTGAATTTCGTTCGCTGAATGCAGCCATTGATATCTACATTTGAGCATCAAACAACAGACGACTATCTTAAATTTAGGAACATCATCAGATTATACAAAAACTCCATGTTTAACAAAAGATAAATCTATTTAAAACATTCAATGTTTGGATTAAACAACGTAACTAGGAATTTTGTTAATCTCAAATATACATACGTATAAATAACGATATCATTCATTTCCATATCATTGTGAGTATCACTTGTCTTTTTTTTTCGGCGTTACTTTCCTATCGATCTGGTCTTTTCCATTGCCTTCAGGACAGTTTCGTCGTCAGCTAAAAAATTAATCTTTCCCAAAATTGACATTGTGTTTGTATCGAACGTGTATATAAATGGAATGCTATTGGGCACATCAAATTTCATGATTTGTTCTTTTGATAAACCTGAAATAATAAATAAGACAAAAGAGAAATAAATTGACCACCAATTTTAAATTATAGCAAAAATATTGTTCTACCTTCAACATGCTTAATAATTCCTCGCAAACTTGTTCCATGTGCTACTATAAAAATTCGCTTGCCCGCTTTTATCTGTGGAACAACTTGCGTCTCCCAAAAGGGGACTACCCGTTCAATAGTTGTAGCAAGCGTTTCAGTCTTTGGAAATAGTTCTTCGGGTACATCCCGAAAGCTAGGATTCGAACAAATTGACTCATAGTATGGATTTTGAGGTGATATCGGCGGTGGAAAAACATCATAGCTGCGTCTCCATATTTGAACCTGGCATTCGTTAGAAGTACATGCATATGTATCTATGATCTGAAAATTCAAAACAAAACTCCTCCCACCTGTTCTTCGCCATATTCATTAGCCATTTGTCGTTTATTGTAGCCGATCAAGGCGCCATAGTGTCTTTCATTCAACCGCCACGATGCACGCACTGGTATGTTCGTGCAATCGATAGCGTTCAAGATCAATTGCATTGTTCGTTTCGTTCGGCCTAGAGCCGACGTGAAGGCAAGGTCAAATTTCGCTTCCTCCTTAAGAAGAGCCGCTGCGGCAATTTCCGTTGCATCCCGGACACCTGTTGAATAGATTCCAAATGCAATCTTCATATTTACACTCTGCATATTTTGTGCACTCACCTTTCTCACTAAGATCGGCATCGTACCAGCCACAGAATAAATTCTGTTTATTCCACTCACTTTCGCCGTGTCGAACGAACGTTACTGTACCGGTGGACATCTTAAAGTATATACACAAATAAAAAATTTATTTGAAATCTCTGTTTTGAATTGTCTCTTCTTTGATTCATTTGCGAGATTGTTGTGGGGAAGAATAAAAATAGAATCAAAACAAAAATTCAAGTGAGATTATTACATAAAGCTGATTAGTCGAATACAATGTTCCCTCTATAAGATATATGTACACCTACAAAAATAATAATGTGAAGAGCGAGCGCAATTTTTTGTGCGTGACCGTAATCTTTAAAATTTTTGCATGTTCAATCGTTAGATTGATGAACTCTAGGGGAATAAAATATGAAAACTTGTCGCATGTGCATATATGTACATAGTTTCAGATGAGAATCAGATGTGAATGTTTACGTTGAGTTTAACAGACGAATAGATAGTATTTAGCAATTGAAAACCAGACGAACCCGGCAAAGGCTGACATCGTGTAAAGAAGTAATCGTCATCGATTGATGATATTCGTCTCAAACTTACTTTTTGATTTCAATGATTCCGACTCTTCGTTCCTTATTTATATATCAAAATTATTAATCATAGAATGAATTTAAAAACAGCCTCTGGTGGGGCTGGATTGTTTAAATAATGCATGGTCTTGATTCATGATCATTGGTGCTATAGTATTTGGGATGTTCCCAAAAAACATGACTAAATTTTTACATACATACCATCCTTGCAAAGCAAAACGAGATCGAGGCTAATTTCGGGCGCGGTAGAAATTTGGATACCCTTCGCTCTCCTCGGGCTATAATTTTTTTTTCCGGGCGGACCTACGACTTGTATCAAATCTCCCCCCCCCCATCTGTCAATCTCTCCATCTGTCTTCACAAAAGTTCCGTTGCGTCGACAAAATAATATTTGTGTGGGGTTTGGTTGGAATAAGAGGGCAAATAAAAATATTTACTCCGAAAATTTTATTGGGGGATGCGGGAGCATGGCCCCATAGTACGATTCCATTTCTTTTGACCTTTTTAGTTGCTTTGATAAAGACACATTAATTCTAGGATTTGTGAAATAGATGTAAAAAATGCTTCTTAGGAGAACCAAAATGGGGGGTTGGGTTTGTATGGCAGCCCCATGACTCCAAGGTCCGATTTGAGCTATTCTTACATATGTTTTGTGTCATTACTAGAAATACATTTGTGTGAAATTTTGGTTGAAATTGATGCACAAATAAAAAAGTTTTTCTTATAAGTACCTTATTTGGGGGGTTAGGTTATTGTATGGCAGCCCCATGACCTCATGGCCCGATTTGATCGAATCTTACATATTATTTGTGTTATCAACAGAAACACATTTGTGTGAAATTTGGTCAAAATTGGAACACAAATAAAAAAGTTTTTCTTAGAAGAAGCTAATTTGGAGAGTTGGGTTTTTATGGCAGCCTCATGACCCCATTGTCCGATTTTACCGATTCAAACATACAAACTGCCTACGGACATCGCCCAATCGACTCCCCAAGTCATGCTGATGATCATATATGTATACTTTTTATATGGTCTGAGATACTTCCTTCAATGCTATACAAACTTCACGACAAAGTTAATATACCCTTTCACTCTTTCAGCGAAGGGTATAAAAATATTCCTAACAGAATTAATTTAAAAACAGCCTCTGGTGGGGCTGGATTGTTTAAATAATGCATGGTATTGGTTCATGGTCATCGGTGCTATAGTATTTGGGATGTTCCCAAAAACATGACTAAATTTTTTAGATTAACTAGCAAATTTGAGTGGAAATGTTATTATGCATCCTTGCAATGCAAAAAAAAAATGAAAATCGTTCGACCAAATCGACTACCAATCGGTAGTCTCGTTGGTGTTGTGGTTAGTGCGCACACCAGGGTCGTACATTCGAGACTCACCGTGAACCAATTCAGCAGAGGGAGCCGGATTGTCAAATTGGAAACAACCACTATTGGGTTTGGTTTTGGTTACTCCAAAGCTGGGTTAAACAGAGTCGGCGCCAGTCCATGTTGTTTTTGTAGAGGTGCAGAAGGGCGTGAACCGCTGCGCATGTCTGTGGATGTGATCTAAGAGTCGTCGTCGTTCTCGCCTTCAGTCTCAGGCGACAAGAACGTAGCAGCTGCAATAGGGTTGTCCCATAACGCCCTCGGGGTGAGGTTAGTGGGTGCAGCGGTGCATCGAAACGGGTGGTCCACATCGTGAGGCGCACCATCGCAGCTCAGACAAATAATCTGGATGCCCGAGATAGATAAGAATTGAGGCGTGAACAAAAGTCTGACTTAAGCTGGGCTAGTGTAGCTCTTGTGGCTCTCGAGAGCCTAGTCTCCTCAGGCGATATAGGTGTTGGGGCGCTGAGAGGACTCTATTCTCCCTATTGACCGTTCCACAAATAAAAAATAAATAACAGGCGCGACAATCCAGAATTGGACTAAGGCCGCAGGATGTGTTAGTGACATCCTATTTCCAACATCTTATCTGCTTTTTGTTGAGGTAATGAGATCAGCATCACGCTCAGCAGTGTTATTTATCCCCATAAATGGGTACTCGTTTAACATCTGAGTGAGATCATAGTCCGTCACAAGCTCGTGAGTTCGAAAAACACCATGATCCACGGTGAGATTCGAACTCATGACCATGTGCACCGAAGTTGCGCGCACTAACCGCTAGACCAGCCAGACTATACAGCAGCGTTCTGGCATGCCTGGATCTTATTCCAATTTGTGTCAAAATGTTTGTGACAACACCGGTGCTGCATAGCTGCGCCCAGCTGGTGAGAAGTGTTGCAGTACATTTAGTCGGCGATATGACTAGGTTACGGATACTGAAAAACTCCACCAGGTTTTCCCTGTAGTCATTCAGTCAGGCACACATACCTTGTAAACCATGAGTTCGATACCTTCCGGGGGTGTTGGAAGGCTCGCTAGGTAGATGTTGAACAATGTAGGAGAAATTACGCTACTCTGTGGAACTTCCTTGTTAATTTTCCTATGCTTTTAACAACTGCCACGAAACTCTGTAAAAACTCCCAGCTACATAGTTTGCAGTCCATTTTACCTATTGTGCAGGAATATGCATGTTAAGGAGGTCGGCCAACAGCGCAGAGTGAATGACCGTGTGGAAGGCTTTCGACAGGTTAAGGGCTGTTTCTGGTTGAGGCCATTCTGAATGTGATGCGTGATCAGATCTAAAGCTGTAGGATTCGGCGAGTTTCGAGCTTTTACCGGGTTTTAGATGGGAGATAATTCGTCACCTTTTCCAAAATTCTAAGATGACAAGCGTAGATATCGACATATTTAAAGCCATCGTTAGATATTCGATGGCCGGAAGATCTAGATGTTTCAGCATGAGCATTGAAATGCCAACTGGTACAATGGCCTTGGAGTGTTTAGCGTTCTTGATTGCTGCTGAAACTTGGTCCGCTGTATAGGTAGGGATGATGTCAACCGTTCGGTTTCGAATCCTTCTTTTTATTTCGCAGTTGAGCATTTTGGACTTAGGATGTTCAATAAATTGCTTATTGAATAAGCTCGCGAAAAGATTCGGATTTGCGGTGGTTTTCTTACCGAATCTGCTACACTGCCCTCTTGTCTTTCGTTGGATGGGACAGGGCGCGGGCCGTGGCCCAGAGTTTGCTGACACCGTTTGAAAGGTCACAGCTTTCGAGATGCTCTTTTTTGTAGGTGTTAACTTGTCGATTAATTTTGGAGTTAAGCTTCTGAATTCTGGGGTCTGCCGGATTTGCGCGTCTTAAGTTGTGCCGTTCGTCGGCGAACCTTGCGGCAGTAGTTGGCAAATATGGCCGAACTGTAGGGATACGCCCTGCCGGAATGAAGCGAGCTGCCGCTTTTGCAATGACGTTGCTGATATTGTTTTCGGCTTCCCTGACATTTGAAGTAGGTAGCGCGACAAACGTCGTAGCGAACGCAAAAAAACCCTCCCAGTTCACCTTTTTGTGGTTGATAAACGTATGCTGTTCTGACGTCGTCAGTTCGACTAGTTTATCGATATTTATTAAGATGGGGAGGTGATCGGAGGTTGGTTGTCTCCCAGCGGGTTTCACTTATCAAACTAACGCTAGCCATAGTTACGTCAGGTGCCAGCGACGCGTTTAGATGAAATTTCATTGAGTGCGCAGAAATCTGATGGGTCTAGTTGGCCGCGATGTCTATACCTCTGGCATCATTGCCTGTGAGGAGTGGACCAATATCGAACTTATAACCAGAGCCACGTCTGGATGCTGGTGGAATATAAATGTTTATAAGTTCGATTTTAGAATTCCCGGATTTAACGGCAATAGCTTGCATTTCCGCCGTGCCGTAGTTAAAACGAAGATCTAATACACTGTATTGCACGGTTCTGTGTATTTGGAAAGCAAGCCCTCCTCCTGGATTAGGATCCAGCCTGCCTCTATTGCACCTCAAAAGTCAGTGGCGTGCACAGCCTTTTCATATAGGGTAGGCAGTCCAACTATCTCGAAAATCCGGGGTCACGGAAGGCTACTTCCTATATAACAACAACATTCATTTTCTTAACTTCTTATAACTTCAACTACCTATTCAATAACATGAAAGCTGATTTTCTTCCTTACTGACTCTAAAATTTGAAGAGTTTTCCAATTTTCGGCTCCAAAACTGGAATTTTCTTACAAATTCATACGATTATAAGTAATTATCACAGGCTGAAGTGAAGCCAGAAATTTAGGTTAATTAATGAATCATCCATGTTGAATGAATCTATCTTTCTCAAACGATATTGTTAAATTAATGGTGGAATACTTCCGTACAAGTGAGTTTAAGGGAAATGTGAAATATTGTCAATATAAGCGAGTTTTTTTTTATTTATTTTATCTATTTAAATTAAGTTTATTTTTAGACGCTCAGTTACACAAAAAAAAAGTTGAAGTAAATTCAAAAGACACGACAGAAAACATTTTAAAATATGTGTCGATATTTATACCATCTACTGTAGACTTCCGAACTTTTTATTCTTTATCATTCATTAAAAAAATGGTCGATGAAAACCATGGTAATCATGTAGTGCAGTCATATTAGCATTTCAAATAGAAAAAAATAGAGTAAGGCTAATTTTTGTTGTTTTTGAATCAGTAGGCTCCCAGGAATCTACAACTCATTTTGCTAAAAAAAATTTTGATCGGAAAGGTCCCAAAAAGGACAAAAAAGGATACTCTTAAATCCTTGACCGGAGGTCGGCATGCGGGATATCATATTAAAAGGGACGTCGAGTACATTACATATCCGGTGTTTGTTTCCTATTTCAAGGACTCTCAACGGAATAAATCGAGCTTAAATGGAAAATTTTCGCGTTTCTCGTGTATCTTTCCAAAGCCATAACTACGAGAATAATTCAAGTGGTCACTACTTATATCACTTTCCAGAATCTATAATAGCTGCAGATTCTACCATTAAATTTGCTAAGAAAAAAGTTGATCGGAAAGCTCTGAAAAAGGACATCAAAGGACACTAATTGCACATCTTAGTCGAACGTGGGCATGTGGGGTGTCATATCAAAGAGGATGACAAGTACATTCCATATCCGGCATTTGTTACTTGTTCCAAGGACCCTCAAAGGAGAAAATTGGGCTCAACTTAAAAATTTTTGGGTTTTCCCGTATCTGCCCTTTCTAAAGCCGTAATTTTCCATTTAAGCCCGACTTATTCCATTTAGTGTCCTTGAGACAGGAAAGAAGCAATGCACTTGACGTCCTCTTTGATATGACACCCCACATGCCCACGTTCGATCAAGGTGTGAAATTAGTGTCCTTTTATGTCCTTTTTCAGAGCTTTCCGATCAACTTTCTTCTTAGCAAATTTAATGGTAGAGTCTCCAGCTATTATAGATTCTAAAAAGTGATGGAAGTAGTGACAACTTGAATTATTCTCGTAGTTATGGCTTTGGAAAGATACACGGGAAACTCGAAAAGTTTCCATTTAAGCTCGATTTATTCCTTTGAGGGTACTTGAAACAGGAAACAAACACCGGATATGTAATGTACTCGACGTCCCCTTTGATATGATACCCCGCATGCCGACCTCCGGTCAAGGATTTAAGAGTATCCTTTTTTGTCCTTTTTGAGACCTTTCCGATCAGAATTTTTTTTAGCAAAATCAGTTGTAGATTCCTGGGAGCCCACTGATTCAAAAACAACAAAAATTAGCCTTACTCTATTTTTTTCTATTTGGAGGCCTGATTTGGGATATTTTGACTGCACTAATGCGCCTGCACATGCTTCCTTCACTCTTTCAGCCATCAAGCTTTCCTCCTCCACTATTGAGCCATCACGGCGGGGGAGATTGTGTGTTGTCAGAAAGTACACTCTCCTCTCATTGGCGCATCTTTCGCCTTAGAATCTTTGTTGCTAGAACAGGTTTCCCCTCTACGAAAATCAAGGCATAGCAGAATGAGAAGAATTTCGCCCCGCGTCGTTGATTGCTGTGAGCGAGCGAACAAAGCGAAAAGCATGCCTACCTTTCCCATAGTCCAGGCTACAGTCGATTGCTCTCTACATAGAAAAGGTTCGTATACGTACACGCCATTTGCTTTGACTGTGTGAACGTTTTTAAGGCACAAAGTCGTTGTGCCTATTCCGGCGATTTTGTGAGACGATGGCTGGGTGGAGAAACTAAATTTCATGTAACGAGCAAAAGTAAATGATTTAACTTTACAGTGCACGTAAAATTAATGTAGCGCTTGAAGTAAAATTGAAAAAGTGAATTTATGTGTTAACATTTTCAGTTTCTCCCAGGGTAGGCAGTGCTTTTATGCCTCTATGGAGTGCACGCCACTGTCAAAAGTATATAATCACCATGGATGTCGATAGGTTTTGTTGGTTGGAGCTTTGTCTTCTGAAATGCTGCTATCAGAATTCTGTGTGTACTCATGAAACGGACGATCTCACCGATCTTCTGACGAATACCATTGCAGTTAAGCTACATTATGGTGAGTGGAGCTTAAACTGCTGCAGAGAGTGCAGGTGTTAGACTGGGGCAACTATGTCTACTTGTATTGCTGACAAGTAGCGGGTGGCGGTGGTGGAGTATTGGCTCGGAAGCTAGGGCCAGGGATGGCTGGAGACGGTGTTAAAACATTAGCTTAAGCCTGAGCAGCAAAAATGACACTATGCTCTGCAGCAGGTGCACCTCAAACACCGCGGCATTCCCGAAGATGCGTCGGTTGCACACACAGCAGATGTAGATTTCGGGACCTGGGTTGGTTTCGATGCCGGTGTTGATTAATAGAATTTAGAGCAACCGCGCTGAGATGAAATGCTCCCAATTTGATGAAAAAAAACCACATAGAACGCACATACACAACCCTCCTGCATCGAACTGTAACTTATGACGAAGAATGCTGTAGTATTTTGCACGCAATCGGTTGCATGACCGATCGATTGTTTTTGTGGCTCTTACGACGACTGTTTTTTTTTATTATTGGTCCTAAGAAGACCGATTTTAAAATGGGCGCAAACAGAACGATTGAATTTAGGAGCAATCAATCTTCGATCGTGCACACGTGCATTATGCTACAGCCTCATACGGTTACATATATTAGGCATGCATGCACACTGCAACCTGTTGTGTATACATGTGTTCCACCTGGTAAACATACTGCCATTGCACAGCGGTAGAACAATCTCCTGACTACACTGCAATGTTTTCGCACCCACAATAAGTTGTATACATTTTGGTTGATCCATTCACACGCATATTCGTGGCCAAACAGCAACGGCAGTCTGCAAAACGTTGGGTCTTCAAGTTTTGTGTCTAAAAAACGACGGTGCGGTCTGAAAAATTTTGGTTCGCCGACGAGGTCATCGTTTTTGGTGTCACCAAACAGCCAACAGATAATGACGCTGTTTTGGGGCCAACCAGCAACGTGGAGCTGCCATAGTTGGTGTGGTGGACGAGCACGTCGCTTGTAGCGAAGCCAATTTTTGCTCTCAGACGTGGACGCAACCAGCAACGTCGAGTTGCCCGTCTTGGCGTGGCAGGCGAGCACGTCGCTTTATAGCGAAAACTTTTTTTGTTCGCCGATGGGGACGTCGTTTTGTAGCGAGGCTGAGTTTCTGCGTTTTTTTTTTTTTGTGTTACCGATGAGGACGTCATTCTGTGGCCAAACTGCAACGGTGACTTGCTATTTTCTTGTAGTCCGACGGCTAGGAAACCTTTTCATTGTACACGGGCAACGCAACTTATCTGATGGGTAGAGTCCGCTATCTTGGTGGCCAAACGGCGCTGTCGATTGTCGTGGGAGCGAAAAAAAGAGATTTGTTTCAGTGGTGCTTCGTGATACGGGCAGACGCGTGCGTAATGAAGAATTTTGTGACGAAATACGAGCCATGCGGCCTAAAATTGAACCCATCCATGCTACCGGCAGCTGAGAAAAGCATGCCAGCACGCGTCACTTGTGCCGCCTTGAGGAGGTCTCGTCCATCAGACAGGACGCCTGAGTCCGGTGGCAGTTTCGAGTAGATCAGTAAGTCTATTTTGCACCTGAGCTGCGAGACGGAATAAGTCTTAGTCATCTTTTTCAGCCTCACCAGTTTTCACACTAAAGAGCTGATCGGTTGTTTATCGATCAGGTCTAATACCGCCTTGTTATTCGCCGATGATTTGTTCTGCGTACGGATTAATTCTCTTTCCCAAATTTTTGATAAAATCTTATAAGTCGTAGAAACTATTGATATGCCTCTGTAATTCTCACATTTCAGCTTGTCAGCCTTTTGGATATGTTAAATGAAAAAGCAACAACAACGCATTGGTCTCGGCAATGACACGATCCAGGACAGAGCTGCCTGTAGAAATATGCTGAGATATTACCGCCAAAACGGGAGATGTACCTACACCGCAGGTCGAGCAACGCGAAACCATGGAGCGGTATAAAGAACGAGGCCAGGAAGAAGAAGCTTTGTAGAGTAAACAGATTATGGTTTGGCGACAATCTTCGGGGATTACCTCGTCGTTCCATAATTTTGAGCAGTAGGAATCTGTCGATGCATTACTGGGCCTTTTCTATAGAACTAATAAATCTTCAATTATGGTGATATCAGCAACGTGAATAAAGGTGATTGCCTGATATACGTATATATATCGGGCTATTATATATTTGGTGGGTCGCCATATGTAAAATAAAGAAAAGGGAAATTTCATACCAACATACACAAGATCGGTTAATATCGTAGTTCGATCATTTTAAACATGAGGTTCAGACATGTCACAGAGCAGAACGAGGTAGTTAATGCCGTATGCTCCACGAGGGGTTAACCAGATCCAGATAAAGAGAGACATCGCATAATGCTCCGGATTAGTCGACCATTAACAAAGGGACAGTTTCCCCACGATCGACTCAATAAATTAACAAACCATGTTGAAATAATATGAACATATGATATAAAAACAAATCACAAGAATTTTTCATTTTTAAACTGTTTAACTTTAAAAAAGCACATTTTAGCAAAACAAATAGGATAAGTTTAAATTAAATAATAAAATTATATATTCTTACATTACTGATGCGTCTGCAATAGTTTCCAATTCAAAATATGCATTCGCAAGTTAGAGCAATTCAAAATTTGCAAATGCACCGCGTGCAACCGTCTCTTCTCTACAGATTCGTTAGCAACGTGTGACAATTCAACTTTCTCTGCCTACTTGTTCCGTCATTATACCACTTTGAACCAATTTTAAATGCATTTTCAGAGATATCTGATTCGAGTTGAAATATCTGATAAGATTAAAATTGAAAATTCGTAGAAAGTAAAAATAATCGGTAGAGTAAAATCTCAACACAAGTTTTTAGTAGTAACGTCGACCGAGAGGACATGACCTTTGCTAAACGGCTGCACGAAGACAATGACTGAGACATGCGCTTAACGGTTCCAGCAAGCAATGGATTATTAGCCTTTACATCTTCTCTGTCGCTATTTATGATTATTTCTCGTGAGTATTTCCTTTATTTCCAGTCACGACTATTTGAGCTAGTGCATCACGAGACAACGAACAAATTGCACGTTTTCTCATCTCTTACCTTCCATGCGCTTCCTTTGATACGACGACAGTAGCACACACACGTCTCTTCTTTCAAACGAAATCAAAACTTTACTGCGATTCGTTCAAATATTTCCTGAGTTAATTTGCATAGAGCAACAAACCGTGCCTCAATTATACAACAATCCAAATGCTTTTCAAATGACAAAACGCCCGTACAAAGTGTGTCAACAGCAAAATCACTCGCTGCCATGGACGGCCATACAACAAAGATTAATCGTAAACACACACGCAGGGCACGCACGAGAATGTCAGACGCACAGTCGAGTGGTATGATTGCCCGTAGACACTCGAATCGGGTCCAGCTTCGGGGGGCTCAACAATGTACTCGACGCATGATTCAACTAAATGAAAATCGACAGTTCATTTACAATTTAATGGGGGACAAAATTTATTCACTCATTTCTACGTTACAATCGAACTTATCGTTGGAATTTCAAGATATTTGTTTTTTACTTGGGCGACTTGTAGTCCTTAAGATGACCAAGAACCCAGACGGGGATGAAAAATAGGGATGAGACCATAATTCCGCCCAAAACGATCTTTTCCTGAAATTAAGAATGCAAAAAAAAGAAGAGTCAAAATGTAGATCGTTAAAAAGTATTTCAAAGAAGAAATTGGTTGATTTGTGTGATGGAAAAAATTAGACCCGATAGAAGTTTACGTAACAAATTTCGAACAGCCGCTAGATCTCATGGAAGTTCGAGGTTACGATACTTACGGCTTTGGATACGTGCTGGGTTGGAGGTCCTGAGACGACGGATTGATTGCGTCGCTGAAGGACGTTGCGAAGAACGGGCAAAAGCAAACGATTGTTGGAAATCATCCTGTATAGCTGGTGTCGGCCGAAACGTGAAATGAGCTGAAAAATGCGCAGACCTCGAATGTGACAGTTTCGATTAATGGGAAAACTTGACGAGAGTGTGTCAGTTTCGGACTGCCATACGGAAAATTTCTGTTGACAGAATCGTTTCAGAGCTTGACGAATATCGGTTGCGAGTTGCCAACCGCCTCGGTGGGATTTTGAATTAGTGGGACGGCTAAATAGAATTCTTCGGGGAATAACAAGCTTGACACACTTAACTTCGAATGACGCAAATACGTCATTATGACGAAAATTTACCATCATTATGACGAATTCACACACACGTCTCTTCTTTCAAACGAAATCAAAACTTTACTGCGATTCGTTCAAATATTTCCTGAGTTAATTTGCATAGAGCAACAAACCGTGCCTCAATTATACAACAATCCAAATGCTTTTCAAATGACAAAACGCCCGTACAAAGTGTGTCAACAGCAAAATCACTCGCTGCCATGGACGGCCATACAACAAAGTTTAATCGTAAACACACACGCAGGGCACGCACGAGAATGTCAGACGCACAGTCGAGTGGTATGATTGCCCGTAGACACTCGAATCGGGTCCAGCTTCGGGGGGCTCAACAATGTACTCGACGCATGATTCAACTAAATGAAAATCGACAGTTCATTTACAATTTAATGGGGGACAAAATTTATTCACTCATTTCTACGTTACAATCGAACTTATCGTTGGAATTTCAAGATATTTGTTTTTTACTTGGGCGACTTGTAGTCCTTAAGATGACCAAGAACCCAGACGGGGATGAAAAATAGGGATGAGACCATAATTCCGCCCAAAACGATCTTTTCCTGAAATTAAGAATGCAAAAAAAAGAAGAGTCAAAATGTAGATCGTTAAAAAGTATTTCAAAGAAGAAATTGGTTGATTTGTGTGATGGAAAAAATTAGACCCGATAGAAGTTTACGTAACAAATTTCGAACAGCCGCTAGATCTCATGGAAGTTCGAGGTTACGATACTTACGGCTTTGGATACGTGCTGGGTTGGAGGTCCTGAGACGACGGATTGATTGCGTCGCTGAAGGACGTTGCGAAGAACGGGCAAAAGCAAACGATTGTTGGAAATCATCCTGTATAGCTGGTGTCGGCCGAAACGTGAAATGAGCTGAAAAATGCGCAGACCTCGAATGTGACAGTTTCGATTAATGGGAAAACTTGACGAGAGTGTGTCAGTTTCGGACTGCCATACGGAAAATTTCTGTTGACAGAATCGTTTCAGAGCTTGACGAATATCGGTTGCGAGTTGCCAACCGCCTCGGTGGGATTTTGAATTAGTGGGACGGCTAAATAGAATTCTTCGGGGAATAACAAGCTTGACACACTTAACTTCGAATGACGCAAATACGTCATTATGACGAAAATTTACCATCATTATGACGAATTCCAAATTACACATTTGGATTATCATTTGCTCAATAATGACAGGTGACGCCATCTGTTGCAAAATTGAAGAACAAGAATTTGTGCAAAAATATTAAATTTGTTATCAATCTTTACACATTTCTATTCAAAATCTTCAAGAAAAGTGTGTCTTTAAATTATTGAACAGAATATTCATCAAAATATCGCTGTTGTAAGGGACATTTTCATCGTTTACACAAACGTCAAAAGTAAATGACGAATCCTAATGACGAAAACATATGTGTCACCTCAATTTCGAACTTTCATCATTATGACGGATTATCGTCATAATGATTTGGATATCTGTCATAGGCATAAATTACAAATTATTTTTGGAAGACTTTGTGGTGAACACTAGACGGAGCCAGATTGCGAATCTTCCGAATATTTCTCTCGGCGATATGACACGTTGCAAGATAAAGCTGCCTGTAGAAAAAGGCTGAGACATTACTGCCAGAACGGATATGATTGGATATGATATATGTACACCGCAGGCCGAGCGACGCGATGCCATGGTGCGGTTGCGGTATAAGGATGCAAGGAACAAGCAGAAAGGAACCAGATTACGCGGAAGACCGATGCGAGCAATGGGCAATCAGTAGGTGAGGAAAACACACGCATATCAGCTGCTGGGCTTCCGAAACTGGAGCGAACAACAATTAAGCCGAGCAAGGCTATCGTGGTTTAAAGAAAGAAAAGGACACCGGGCGTTTAATAAGACATAAAATCATACAGCTTCAACTGCAGCCCTCCCCTCCGAGAATGGTGCCGCCATTGAAATTGAATATTTGACTTGAAAGAATTGAATGCACTCTGCCAGCTGCTGACGGAGATGTCAACATGAAATCCCAAATTGTTTTGGTACTTCTTTCGTGTTTTTTGCCAAATATCAGCACGGATTGCGGTTGCAATAAACTGGATAGAGAGAACACCGACAGCCAAACTCTTGATGAATCCCAACATCCAAAAAGATCACCAATCCGCAATGATTGGGAAGATGAGCCAACTATTTCAGGAATGTCCTTAATTCCGGGCGGCCAGTATCAAATTGGTACAAATGAACCAGTCTTCCATGCAGACCAAGAATCTCCCGAGAAAACGGTTTTGATTGATGATTTCTACATGGACAAATATGAAGTGTCCAATGATGAATTCAGTAAATTTGTTGATGCCAATGGCTATGTGACCGAAGCTGAAAAGTTTAATGATAGTTTCGTATTTGGCGAGTTTTTAACCCAGGACTTACGCGAGCAGTATCATGATTTTAGAGTGGCACAGGCACCGTGGTGGTACAAGGTGAATGGTGTTAACTGGCGTCATCCGTATGGACCCGAGTCGGATTTATCAGGTAACTTTTGATATGGACCTTTTATAGCGACCATATTAACACTCTCCGAATAATTATTATTGAACAATTCATCATAAAGGATATGTATATGGAGGCTTGTAACTTGCACACCTGAAGCTAAATTACACTCGAAACATTGAACGAGCCTCAGATACTACGGATTGATTTACCGGCAACGATCTTTGGCTACAAACAACGGACTATGATTGGTTTTTGGAACGTTCGAACGATGTGAGGCGAGTGTAGTAGTACGAGACTCACGGAAGTCGAACGAGAAATGACCGCATATAGAATTTCGATATTAGGACTGAGGGAAATCGGTTCGGGAATGACCTTATCACCAAATTCCCAAACTGCTTTACTCTAGTAGTGAACTTGAAACCTCTGATTCTGACAATTCTGAATTGGAACATCTAATGGGCAATCACGGTCTGGGTGTCAGGTGGTGAGTTGTTCGTGGAGTTCTGTAACTCTCGTCAGCTTGTCATTGCGGGCAACCTGCTCAAACGGTGTCTTTAAAATACCCAACGCTTTCTGGCCAGATTTGCCTAGCCTGCCTTTGGCCTGTTCTAACTCGCAAGTCCTGTATCTGTCGTCATTTATGAAATCGTGTAACTTATTGCTGTTCAATGTTGTTCGTAACTTCATGAATAGAACGTTGGACCTTGTACTCAGCAATTTACCTTTGTCGTGTTTATCGCCCTCAAACCATACAATATCCTATGTTCCCTGTGACTCTTACCATCCTGCCATTTCTCACGAACTTCTCAACATTTCTCCTTCTCGGCACAAAAATAAACTTCCACGGTTTAATTATTTCAAGGCCAATTATGAAGTAATTAATGCTAAATTGAGTCGGATTAATTGGTCGAGCGTCCTTGCCGATCTTAACTGCGACTCTGCGGTTGATGCATTCTATAATATTTTATACGAAGTCATACAGGAAAACGTTCCGCTTTACTCCACTAAACATCGCATTGGTCCTATATGGTTCACGCCCTATTTGCACAGGCTTATAAGGAAAAAGAACAAAATTCGTTTGCGTTATAGACGTTACAACAGAAACTGTGACCTAATTGCATTTCGTCGAATTAGAGCCAAAACGAAAAAAATTATAATGGCAGCACGTAATGCTTACATTATTAGCATAGAAAACAGCGTCAACAAAGGCGAAGGTAAACTGTTCTGGTCATATGTTCGAAATATGCGCTCGTCATCTTCACATCCTTCTAACCTTTCATTCGACCAGTTACCTGCAAGCAATCCAAAAGACATATGTGAATGGTTTGCCCGGTACTCTGCTAGCCATTTTAGTCAAACCTCTAACTCTTCTGCTTATACTACTTTTCATGAATCACATAATCACCTTCCTTTTTTCCCTAATATTCAAGAAGCTTATGTGGGCACAATTATTGCATCATTTAAAAACAATTCTTCTTCTGGTCCCGATGGAATCTCCAATTACTTCATAAAGAAGTGCAGCCTGTCCTTATGCTTACCTCTTGCGATAATTTTCAACAAGAGTATTAGACAAGGGGTTTTCCCTTCCCTTTGGAAGCTATCCTATACCGTTCCCATTCCATTTCAAGCATTTCTTCAAATTATCGCCCCATTTCATTGCTGTCTTCCTGCTCTAAAATTCTTGAGCGTATCATATTCAACCTCATTTGGGATTGTTTTAGCCATCTTATTGTTTCGAACTAACATGGTTTCTGTGCAGGCAAATCAACGGTCACAAATTTAGTTGAGTTTGTCGAGTATGTAGGAAAGTCCTTCAATAAACATTGCGATGTACATGTGATTTATACCGACTTTTCTAAAGCGTTTGACGCAGTGGATCATCGTATCCTTCTTCATAAACTTGGCATTTCTGGTTTCCCTCCCATTCTTTTAGGTTGGTTAGCTTCGTACCTTATGGATAGAAGCTCATCAGTCGCTTTTAAAGATTTGGTTTCTTTGCCGTTTTGCCCGTGCTCTGGGGTACCTCAAGGGTCAATATTAGGCCCATTACTTTTTTTGTTCTTTATTAATGACCTGCCTCCACCTCTGAAAAACCATTCTTTATTATATGCTGATGATTGCAAGCTATTCACGTCGGTTTCAAGGCTGGATGACGCTATCTCGTTGCAAGCCGACCTGGATACCTTATCTGAATGGTGCCTTAGGAACGGTCTGCACCTAAATGTTTCTAAATGTGCTCAGATGATATATTCCCTTAAACCTTTTCCATTTTCCTATCGTTATCAAATTAATTCCCTTCCTCTTAAATGTGTTTCAACAGTTGACGACCTAGGCGTAACCTTTGAAACTAAGCTGAAGTTCAACGTCCATATTGAAAATTTGGTTCTTAAAACATCTAAACATTCTGGTTTCGTATTACGATGCTCCAGTGATTTTCGTAACATTGGAACTGCTGTAAGACTATTCCTTTCGCTTGTACGCAGTTTACTGGAATATGCGTCTGTTATGACAAAACAGAACAGACTTAGAATCAGTTCAACGTAGATTCACTAAATCTTTATTTTTTAAATATGGAATACCTTATCTACAGTATCGTCAACGTCTTATCTTTTTAAACATTGTGTCCTTGGAGAAAAGAAGGTGTTTTCTTGACCTTTGTTTTCTTTACAAAATCTGCAAAGGGCTTATAATTACTTCTACAGTAGAGGATATTGTGTATAGACTTCCCAGTTATAGGACTCGTAGTGTAGCCATTTTTAACTCCCCAACTGTTTGTCTTTCCACTTACATGAACTCGTCTATTATCAGAATGATGCGCAGTTACGACGATTTGGAGCTCGGTCCGCTGCCTTCTTCCATTTATGCATTCAGGCGCGCTCTGTTGTCTAAATTAAATTAATATTTTTATCAGTGATTATAAATATATTCTATTTTTCATACTCGATTTTGCATGTACAATTAATTTCTTGCATTTTGTAGCTTACCTATTTAAATTCTTGAATTTTACGTTTTTGCTTTCTTACTCCTACAATTAGTTTAATAATATTTTTCATTTTTCCTCTTCTTTTCTATAACTTTAGATAACAGTTCTATAGTTTCTTAAGGTGCTGTGTTATTAGAATTATTGTTGTTCTGTTCAGCTTGCCTATAATAATAAATAAATAAACACAAACCTTGCCATTTAGCAGCCTGGATATCACCATATGGTCGAAAACCAGATTGACCATATAGCCATCTCCAAAACATGGAGGAATTGTTTCATGGACGTCAGGGCAAAGTGTGGTGCTGATGTAGGTAGCGATCACCAACTTGTAATCGCAAAAATTCACTGAGGACCGGGTACACTTCAAAAGAGAGTGCAGAGAAGCGTAAGACTTGATAAATGCGACAACATCACCGCGTTAGCGTTGGAGGGGGCTTACCGTGGTGACAGTGGGACCCTATACAAGCTCATAAAATTTCCTAACTGGTTCATTCTGTAAAAGATAAAGACGGGTCTCTACTAGTCACTGGCGATCAACAACTGCGCCGTTGGAGAGAGCATTTCATGGAGGTCCTCAACAACAACTTTTACCCTACAAGCCCACCTCCATCGGAAGTAGTAAGTCTTCCACAAATGGCCAGAATTATTACCGGTGTATCATCCAAGGTGGAAATAACTAAGGCCCTTCAATCATTGGAAGCTAGTAAAGCCCCTGAGGCAGACGGTATCTCCAATGAACTTTTGAAAGTGAATATTCTCCTTCTCCTGATCTAAGAGTGTTGGACAACCGAGAGTCTCCCTAATCCCTAACAAAGGAAATATCAAGGATTCCAATAATTGGCGTGGAATCTATCTCCTCCTTGCAGTCTCTAAACTGATGGCCAAAATAATCTTAAACCGGATCAAGAAAACGATCGACCGCACTCGGAACAATGAACAAGCTGGTTTTCGTGAGGGTTTTTCATGTAGCGATCACATCAACACCCTCCGAATTATAATTGAACAATCCGCTGAATGGAGATCCCCGTTACATCTTATGTTCATTAACTTCGAGAAGGCGTTTCGGGCATATATATGGGGAGCCTTACGTAGAAGAGGCATACCAGATAAACTTATTTCCATCATAAAGGAGTCCTCTAACGGAGCCCAATGTCATGTCTTGCGGGTGGTGGGGCTGATGCCGATCTAGATTCGCGTATAAATAAAGCCCGAGCAGTATTTTTCAGGATGACTCCTCTCTGACAAAATCACAACATCTCCAGAAATACCGGTAATATTACAACCAAACTGCCAACTTTCGTCAATCAGTGCCTACGACGCATCCAATGATTTCGCTGGCCTGAGGTAAAATCTTACGACGACCTCCTCAAAATTACTCGCCAAAATAGGATAGGCATCGACATCAAAAGGCGAGAAGGCAATGGAAAGGTCACACAATTCAAACAGAGCCAAAAAAAACATTGCAAAACAGACTCTAGTTTGGAATCCTCAATGAACCGATATGTGCAAATCGTGGGACCAGCTAAAGGCGATGTCTGCTGATAGACAGAGGTGGGAAAGAAGCGTAGTGAATGTTCTATGCCCCACTAGGGATTAAAAGGAATCAGAGAGAGAGAATCCGCCAAATAGAGATCTCCATTACACCACATGTTCATTGATTTCGAGAAGGCGTTCGATAGTGTTGACCGCGAGTATATCTGGAAAGCTCTTCATAAGGGAGGCACACCAAATAAAATAATTTCCTACCAGGGAGTACAATTTCACGTTTTACACAATTGTAAACTTTCAGATTCTTTCTGAGGTGCACAGCAAAGTGAGGCAAGCCTGCATTTTGTCACCTATTCTTTTCCTCGTAACCACTAACGATGTTTTAGTGAGTGCGCTGCTACACCTGAACTATGCTGACGATATTTGACTTCTATCCGTGTTGGACGACCAAGAAACACGTGGAGTAGATCGGTTGATAGCGAGGCTGCTTCATTAAAAAATAGATGGTCAGACATAAAGGTGATGGCACAGGACAGAACGAGGTGGAGAGCAGGAGTAGTTAATGCTCCACAAGTGATTAACAGCAACCATTAAGAGTAGCGTTTGGTGATCTGTGCTGACTTCTCCCAATTTCTGTAACTTGTGGTACTAGTTTTAAGCTTTATGCGGTATCAAAATTCAAACATTTCCGAATACAACTCAAGAAACGGATTCGTCATTGTTGACTCCAAACGTCTGCAGTATTTTATCGATTACTATCGAAAGGATTGCCCCATGGACGTGATTCCTCTCCCACGACTTCTGGGACAAAATCTCTTTGAAGATGTACGCTCGATTATGAAATGAGGTACGAAGGGAGCCTTCTCAGAGCTTCGACCGTATTTTTAGTCTTTGAAGATAACCGAGAGCCGGTTGGGATTTGATCTCCGCCTAAATTCATATTTGTCTCGTTTTGACTCAGAACTTCAAAACATTTTTCTAAGCTGCATGAAAGGCCTGTAAACCATTTGCCGAGAATATTTTGTTTTCCAATTTACAGATCTTGGTAATCATCCTGTTGTTCATGTGTCCTGGAACGATGCAAACGAATTTTGTAGTTGGCAAAAGAAACGTTTACCCACGGAAGCGGAATGGGAAGTGGCATGTCGGGGTGGTAAAAAACAAAAACTCTTTCCGTGGGGAAATAAATTGTTACCGCGAAATGAACCTTGGTAGGAATTATTAGAAAACGAATTCATTTTACATAGACTAACACTTTTTTCCTAACTCAGGATGAACATATGGCAAGGTGACTTCCCCGATACAAACACCAAAGACGATGGCTACGAACGTACATGTTCGGTTACCAAATTTCGACAAAATGACTACGATTTGCATAATATAGTGGGCAATGTTTGGGAATGGACAGCCGATTTTTGGGACAAACATCAATCGACGGCTCCGCCTAGCACTAGTCCGAATCGCGTTAAAAAAGGAGGCTCGTATCTATGTCACAAATCGTACTGTTATCGATATCGATGTGCAGCTCGATCACAAAACACGCAAGACAGTTCGGCTGGAAATTTGGGTTTTAGATGCGCGAAAAATGTTGAATAGATATGAAAAATTTAAGGAGAATCTTTCCAAAGTTGATATTATGTATTTTAGAAATAAGTTTTGAGAATAAACGTACCAATGAGTTATATCTATAGGCCAATCAATGAATGCATAAAAAGGGGGTGTAGAGAACATCGACGGGGGTGACGATTTTTTGTTTGGAATAGTTAGGAGGTAAGGCTACTAATTTTACTCGGAGCTGTTTAATTTGATATACTTCTTCTTGGCTTGTCTCCTATCATTCGAGAGTTAAAAGAGTCTCAACGAAGTAATATTCTATATTCATCAGAATGAAGACAACCATTGTGGAAAATCGGGAGGAGGTGACGGTTTTTTATTTCACGGATTTATAAGGGATGGTTCGGAGTAAAACATACTGAAAGCTCGCGGTCATGTGGTGGGGAGAGGGGGGCTAAAGGATTCATTTTTGCAGGTTTTCGACTTTATCTCGGAAATATCTTGGAAGCGGTGAGTATTAAAGCCCATTAAATTTCAAAAACTTATTTGAACATACAAATGCCGAATTCCTAACGGTTCATCCGATACAGGTTATTGAAATGCGAAAATTGTTACAAAAAATCGTGTTTTTTTTTTCATTTGCCCTCGTTTTTTGCTCACGCTGTATTAGCTACAAATGCCAAATTTTTGTTATGAAGCAATCTATAATTTAGTGCGTTTCCATGGTTATAAGACATACATATTTACTTGGCTTCGATAGAACATATTTATGTGATTTTTGGTAAAAACGTGTCATTTTGGTGTAAATCGCTTTGTGGTGCCTGTCGAGTTTCCCGGTTTCTGTGTTCCTAGATTCTAGAACTAAGCGCGTATATTTGTTTTTCTCCTTGTTTTTTTCCAGCCGATCTTTTTTTTAGTTCTAGTTAGTTTCCATCTATTTTCAACGTTCGTATGTTTTAAATGCGGTTTTGTGTGCATAAATTCAGATCAATTTGCGAATTTTTTATTGTGTTCTTTTTTTCCTTGTTTATACTTTAATTGATTTACTTAAGCTAGGTGTTGGTCACATCATGGCTTCCCAGTGTTTTGTGTGTGGTAAAAAAATTATTGAAGCTACAGCAGGAGCTAAAAATGAAAAACAATTTGCATATTTTATTTTTGCATTATTTACAGGCTGCGACTCAACATCAGCAGCGTATCGTAAAAGTATAGTGGGTTTTATTAAAATGTATTACAAATCTATATCTATCTATGGGGAGAGCTATACAATATGCGGCTGAGGTATTTGCGAATTGTGCTTTTTCCCCTGACTCCATCGCTGGCATCACGAGTACTCTCTCATGGTATGGTGCTCCAGCAACAGAAAGATCCCTTAATGACTTCCGTTACAAATCTTTCGTTAAAGCAGCTGCAAACATGAAACCAGATCTATCCACTTTGCCTCCAACTGAGGGAGCTGTTAAGCAGCATGCATTCAGGACGTATAGATGTGGTTAGGTGAAGAAACTAATGGTGGGGCGCCGAAAGATGAGAAACAACCAACTCATTCTCAAACTTTCAGAGCAAGATGCTGCTCCTGAAGAAATTTTGAAAACAATTTTTGTCGCTACACTAAGGGATACGACAGTGGGCGGTGTGGTTGTCGAAAAGCATCCTTAAAGTGCTCTGTTGTACGCCTAAATTGCGAGGGTAGTCGTAACAATGGAGTGTTGATGCAGGAAGAAGGCGACGATGACGACATATAGCTACAATACCACTTGATTTGGGCATTTCCGTTATCACTGAAAATGAATAAACCCATAATTATGATGTCTTTTTCTCAAGTATTCGAGTACTCGCGATAAAGATTAAATCCCTTTCATCCACCCATCCCGTTAGTATTTCTCTCACGTCCTGACGCTTTCAGCATTGTTTTTTCCCCACGACAACTCCTTATAAAAGCCTGAAATAAAAAAGTCGGATTCTCTTTGATGTTCGTCTTTATCTCAAACATCGAGAAAATTATATAGTAATTTTTTTTTGGCTTTTTGGAGAATGTATGTACAACAAAAAGTCTATAAAATAAAAAACATTTTATATCGTACAAATTTGACGTGGACAGTTTTATGAAAAAAAAGACAGTCAAACAAATGAAAAAAAAAAACGATTTTTTAACAATTTTCGGATTTCGATAACATGTATCGGGGGAAAAGTTAGGCATTTGTATGTCCAAATAAGTTTTTGGAAATCTAATGGGCTTTAATACTGCCATAAAAATATTCTCAAGAGGACTCACCGCTTCTGAGCTAATTCCGAGATTAAGTCGAAAACCTGCACAAATGAATCCTTTAGCCCCCCTCCCCACGTTAGCGCACACATCATGACCGCCAGCTTTCAGTATGTTTTACTCTGAACCATCCCTTATAGATCCGTGAAATAAAAAAACGTCGTTTGTAGCAGGATGCGAGAGTATTTTGACGAACTTCTAAATGAAGAATTTCCTCGAGCAGCTTTTCGAGATGTTAAGCCGAATACCACAAATCTTGAAGATATCTCAGAGGAAGAGGTGATGGAGGCAATGCATCAGTAGAAACGCGAAAAGGCAGTCGGACCGGACAAAATCCCCGCGGAATTTTGGTTGAAAATCGAAAATGTCGGTCTTAGTTGGCCTCACAGTTCTCTTCAACAAAATCAAAGGTGGGCAACCAATGCCTGATGCTTTCAGGGAAAGTTTTCTTCTTCCTTTCTATAAGAACAAGGGAGACTCACGCAAACTCAACAACTATATGGCTATAAAGTTAACACCTCATACACTGAAGATTTACGAGCGAGTTGTCTGCAACCGATTGAGAAAGATTGTGCGGTTGAATGACAATCAATGCGGCTTTTTTGAAGGTCGATCTACAGTCGATGCGATTCAGTGCATTCGTATTGCGATGGAAAAGTATAGAGCAACACGAAAGGACTTGCACTTTGTATTCATCGATTTGGAAAAGGCATTCGATAGAGTACCTCGTGATCTGATATGGTTGGCCTTGAGGCATACTTCAGGATGATACGAGACATGTATGATGGAGCTACGACTAAGGTTAGATGCACAGCCGGTAAATCAAAAGAATTTCCGGTGAATGTCGGAGTACACCAGGGCAGTGTATTGAGCCCGTTGCTCTTCAACATCATCATGTGCTACTTATTAACACGTATCTCCGACGGCCTAGAAATATCTCTTCTTTTAGTCGATGATATAGTCCTCAGTAGCCCAAACATCGTTGCCTTGCAAGCTGCACTTACAAAGTGGTGTGACATTTTGGGGGAGCATGGACTGATAAGTATAACAAAGACTGAGGTCTTATGCTGCCCATTCTCAGACCCAGATGCACCGATACCAGATATGTACGTCAAAGGAGAGCGGCTTAAGTCTTGTACCAAGTTCAAGTACATCAAACATCGCACAAAGGTTGGGTGGATGACGTGGCGAGAAAACTCTGGAGTTTTCTGCGATAAGAAAATGTCACTGAAGCTAAAGGGCAAGTTGTACAAAACGGTTGTACGTCCCGCACTCATGTATGGATCAGAATGCTGCACCATGTATGAAGGTTACGCGAAACAAATGACAGCGACTGAAATGAAAATGTTACGCATGTCAGTTGGTGTAACGAAAAGGGACCACATCAAGAGTAGCTATGTACATCCGAGGCAGCTTGTCCATAGACCAACCAATCACCGAAAAGCTCGAAGGCCGCCAAAACGGGCGATGTGCCTACACCGCAGATCGAGCAACGCGAAACCATGGAGCGGTATAAAGAACGAGGCAAGGAAGAAGAAGATTAAACAATATCGGAAGAACCGTTAGGAGTTTTGCATATGCAAGTATGGGCAAATAAATAGGATATTTAGAAACCTTGAATGCTTACTCACAACTTTTTTTTCTGCGACTCAACGTTTTCGAGATATAGCCCAACACACCAAAAATTGCACCTTTAACCAACCCCGTCCCCGCGTTAGCGCACCCCTCAGCTCCGAGTAAAATTAGTACCTTTCCCTCCTAACTACTCCTAACAAAATACCGAAGAAAAAAATCGTCACCCCCTTCGATGTTCTCTATAATGTCTTCTTCGATTGGCATACTAGACCTTTACGATTGATTTTCGCACATACTGAAAGCGCAAAAGTCATAAAAAAATGTGAATACATGTAGTAATTTCCGACCCTGATTGATGTGTTTAAATTCCTTTTAAAGGTCGACATTTATGTGTCTGAACTAAAATCGAGTTAAAAGCTGGTAAAAAATGTGTCACGTTTTGTAGAGCCGCAAAGAATTCTTGACAGCATGTACATGTACTACTGACTCGTTGAGGAGTCCTATCTTCATTCCATTTTTAGAGGCTCAATCCTCTGAAACATCTTCGGATGTCCATAGCTCTTCATTACAATGGCTTGTGCCACACAATAGATTTTTGATCAGAAATGCGCCTCGGCCTTGCGTATGTTGGCGTCCTTGAGAGACATTTATCGTCTATTTTAACAATCGAAAATTCTGGCATTAGTTCACCAATACATTTATGGAGCATTTTGTCGTCTGTTGATAGCTCCTGTATTTATCCGCGCTGAATATCTATCTTAAAGTTGGTTTACCCGAATCGATAAAAAAACATGTTTTCTTTTCGGTTAATTACGAAGGACGGAAGTTAACGTGTACTCGAGCTCCCATTCTGCTTAGTATTTTAAGAAATTATCAGACTCACCTTTTTGAACACCCTTTATAAAACCATAGCAAATAATTTATTGTCTAATTTATTTTTTTTTTATTCAACATAGAATGATATAGAATCATCACCATCGGTGATATACAACAATCGTAAAACATTTGTAATGATTTTCCCCTGTTTAGGGTAAATCTCGAATTTGGTCAAAACGCATGTACATATATAATCAATTTCCATTTTACAATTTCCGTTTCGACTAAACTACATTGGAATATTTACAAAATAATTTCTCGATTCCGGAACTATGTATCTCAATTTGGTTTCCATTTTTTTTTTGTATATATATATTTCATTTCCATCTTATTTACATGAATATATTTATTTTCTACGTTTCGATAGGATTTTTTTGATTTCTGGTGGTCATCTTAACATAAGCGAATAACGATTTAATCGTATTGCATAGTATCGCAAATTCATTCAATTGTATCAGAAGAATCCCTTTAACCTCGGCCGTACAAATCTGAATACACCGTATGCCGTCAAACCGATCAAACCAAACTTGATAGTGAATTTTAGAATTTTTGTACTGGTACGTGTCGGTGGTATGCTAAGTATCGCCGGTATTCGCATCGGATCAACTTTACCCCAATTCTCCGTGATACCAGCCACATGACCAATTCCAATTACGCCTACAACCGTGACCGGCAATGGTGGTCCATTAAATTGTGGCTGTGGTATAGCGGCCACTTGCAACGAATGACAAAGGAACAGATCACGTTCTTTGACGAGCACCTCACTGAATGCCGGGAATTCACCAGCCATTTCACTTAGCAATTTCTCAAGAAGATCACGCTGCTTACATTCCTCGACTTCTTCCTGGCTGATTTTTTGTTGTGATGTTATTTGCCAGACCAGCTTGACAGTTTGCCACAAAGATAGCGAGCGAAGAGCACGTTGAACTGTGATGTTTATTGGACGATCGCCCAAGTGCAGTACGCAACCGCCGAGTTTTTGAACTTCTTCGAATGCACGTCTGAATTCGCCGCCCGGTGCCATGCCCAGCTCTTTGGTTATTTGTGCACTCATGTGTAGTAGTAGTATGTAGAAAATTCCGTTGGTGAATCCATTCGTAGCAATAATATCACGCATCTGGAAAAAGAGATATTTTACATTTTTCAAAGTTGTAAATTGTAATTTTTTTCGAGCATACCTTTGTCAGAGTCATATTCTTGGCTTCCTCCAACAAAGTTTTTTCATCGTATTTCAGAATATGTGTACGAGATGGACACAATTCAACCATGACAATATCTGGACGGACATTTCTGATAACCTGTAAACAAAAATATTACATGACCACCAGCCGCTAAAAAAAAATAAATTAACAAAACTCACAAAGGACACATCATCTTGTGACTCTTCACTGAAATGCGCTGTTCCCACTAAATACACCTTACTACCAAACGGCGTGTTTAGAATCGAAACCGTTGACGGTAAGTTTTTCTCAAACTCCTCTATTGTCGGATAAACCTTAATCAAACCCGGGACTCGCTTCTCCTTGCCGTCCTGGGTTGTCTCACTAGTTTCAGACTCTATTGTGATGCTTGTCGTATTGGCGTCAACATGCTCAACGATAGGTTCCGTTTTGATTTGTGGTCCATTTGTGACATTTAGCTTGCGTCGTAGCTTTTCATTCTCTTCGTCCGATTCCACAATAAAGACATCACTGTCATTACTATTAGCCGACGATTCGCTGCTTATTTCAATAATTGACAAATTCGGATTATCGCTCTTAAAAATCGTCTTATTGGCTAGATTTGATTTTGGATCGATTTCGGAGTTATCGGCACTTTCCGATTGTATAAAATTGACACTTGATTCTTTGGGATCGGAGCCGTGTGGAATTTTGTCGTATGAAAGATTAGCATTGAACTCGGCAGTTGTATTGGCACTTTCTGTTGAAAAATTCAGATATGAGAAATGGTATGTCTGAGGATTTCTTGAAATTGTATACTCACCATTGTGAACTATTGAAGACAATGTAACGTTGTCCAGTGCACTCTTATAGAGGGTGGTATCTTCCTTTTCGGGAGAATTTGGAAATGACATTTTGGTAGCAAGTGATGTTACGTTCGTCTAAAATGAAAAGTAAGCAGTCTTTCAGTGTTTTGAGTTGACATTTGCAATTAAATCAATGAATAGAATTATGCCAGTAATATTGTCGTGTATATAGCACCAGTGATCAACATCTTCAGGTTACCTCTAACGAAGTAAGGCTTGCAATTAAAAATGCCAAAAAATCGAAAGCGTTCGTTCCGGACGGTACTGCTATGATCATGCTCAAACACCTCGATTCACCGGCCATTGAGTATATCACTGCTACGATGAATTTATCAATAAAATCCTTCATCATACCTAAGTTATGGAAAACGAGACCGAGTTCTAATCGTGCGAATAGCACGATGAGTGTATACCCTATACCCATGTACAAACCTAGAAGGCACGCAAAACCCAAAAAATCAATTTTATCTTTTTTGTGGGGGGGGGGAGGGGTAGATGGTTGTGACCTGGCACATATTTAATATTATATCAAGGCTACCATTTGATACTAATTAGAAGTTTTTCGCGACATTCTAGCAAAAGATATGGCTGAATATAACTTTGTAGGAGAGGTAGGGGTAGGGGCAGTCGGACGTTCTCCACTTTGCACCAACTTCAAGCATATGTCACAATTAGGTATTGATGATAATTTCAGGTCGCTAGCGATATTCTTTTGAAAAATATGGGCGAATTAGACTATCACGGAGGGGTCATTTGTACGGGAGGTAGCGGAACCCTTGGTCCGATTTGGCTCATTTTCAATACCATCCAAGCTTTTATCAAAACAATCATCTGACCCAAAATTTCAAAACGCTAGCTTCATTATTTCGGGAGTTATCGTGCGAACTGACAGACACACGGACGGACAGACAGACAGACAGACAGACAGACGGACATGGCTTATTCGAATCAGGGACCGACCCTGATCATTTATATATATACTTTGCCATACCTCCGGTGGCTCCTTTGAGGTGTTACATAAATCGTCGTAACAAAAACAATATACCCTATACTATCTTATGGGTATAGGGTATAAAAAAAGGCCGCATCACCCCCATACCCAGGACAGGTAAAGACCACACACTTGCAAAATCATACCGTCCAATAACGCTCCTGTCTCCTGTGGTCAAAATTCTTGAAGTACTAGTATTGCCGAAACTCTTAGAGCACGTACAGCTTGCTAGTCATCAACATGGTTTTCGAAAGATGCATAGTACCACCACCGCTCTTGATACAATCACTTCCACATATCTAATGGACTCAACCAGCCGAAACCATGCAAGCGCACCATTCTTGTAGCTTTCGACCTGTCAAAAGCGTTTGACACTGTCAACCAGACTCTTTTGCTAACAGATCTCCGCAATACTACTCCACCTAATATTCAGAAATTAATTATCTTGCCGGTCGTCAATCCTGTACATTTTTTAGGAACGGGAAGTCTAAACTCAGGAAAATCAAACAAGGCGTTCCCCAGGGTGGAGTCTTATCCCCCACTCTTTTCAACCTCTACATGGCAGGATTACCTACACCACCAACGGGATTACAAATCATCTCATACGCAGACGACTGCACCATCATGGCAACTGGTAACGACATTCCCGAAATGTGCGATCTAATCAACGAATACCTGCAGGTTCTCAACGCTTTCTTCGTCAGTAAAAATCTAAAGCTATCTGCGCCCAAGTCCTCCGCCACATTATTCACAAGCTTCAACCAAGAGTACAACACACAACTGCCCATCTACGTTGACACCCACATTATCCCAACAACCAGGACTCCCAAAATCCTTGGTGTCACGCTTGACAACTCCGGCAAATTCAACACCCACGCTGAAAATATCTGTTCCAAACTCAGGAGCAGGAATAAAATATTAAAAGCACTTGCCGGAAGTACATGGGGCACAGACAAAGAAACCTTCTTGGCTACGTATAAAGCGATTGGTCGCCCCCTGGTCAACTACGCAGCACCAACGTGGACAAATGGTCTCTGCAACACAAACTGGAGCCACATTCAAACCTGCCAAAACACAGCACTACGCACCATCATAAGATGTCTTCACAAGATCATCTACACCAGGAAACAAAATTAATGACTTTGAGGAGCCATAATGAACTTCTCACTAAGCAATATTTAGTCGGATGTTACCGAACTAACCACCCGAACAACCCACTCATGGACAAAACACCACCAGCCACGTCGTATCAGACGTTCAATCAGGGACAAAGAGCGTGAAGTCCAGCGATACAAAAAAGTTCCTTTCGATGACTCCGACTACAAGGCGGCCATTGCAGACTTACACACATCCGAAGTTCATAAAGCTACTCAAAGTCTCAAGAACAACCGCGTACTTGGCATTAAACCTCCAGCCATATCTCCAGACGAAGAATCACTACCAAGAGCAACTCGTACCACCCTAGCTCAACTTCGATTCGGCTGGTGCCCGCGACTAAACTCCTATTTGTCACGAATAAACAATGAAGTCGCCAACACCTGCCCAGCCTGCGGAACCAGTCCACATGACGTGGACCATATTTTCGATTGTTCAGCTGCTCCCACGCACCTCACACCACTTGCGTTATGGACACAACCCATCGAAGCAGTTTTTTTCCTAAATCTCGACCTCGAGGATGGAATGCCCACCATCTTCGAATGATAATGTGCAACTTAGACTGAATGTTTCCCCATTTGTGCCGCTACTACAACAACAACAACGTTAAATGGAATGAAAGCTGATACGTCACCAGCTTGGGTTTCAATGACTGGCAGAGCGGCCAACTAACCGCCATCTTTGGCGGGCGACATTTTGGCTGCACGTTCCAGGGGACGCGAGTAAAAGTAGGTTTCACGACCTGGTGGACGATCGACGCAGCATCAGCAACACTTGAGGTAGGCCACGGCCTCTTTGGAGAAATCGTCGTAGATGATAAGGGCGTGTTTGCCGTTATCGCGAAAATATTCCATTCCAAATACCCATGGCACAGCCAGAGTACGGGGCCAAGTATTGCAGACGGACGGCATCGGAAGCGGTGGCCGATGGAATAGGCCATGAAACCTAAATCGGTCAAACGTTTGACAATTTGAGCGATAGTGGATCTCTTCTGACCGATTGCGACGTAGATACAGCACAATATCTTGGACTGACCTGACCGTCGTTGAAACGCTTCTAGTTGATAATGGTATCGATGGTAAGAGCAGTTTTACCTGTCTGCTGCCACCAATGATCAACTCACGCTGACCACGACCGATTGGCACCAACGAATCGACGGCCTTAATATTAGTTTGCATAGGCGGAAATATACCGGGAGCCTTGATACCAACACGGAAACGATCCTTGGTTTTGATTGGTCCCTTACCGTCAATTGCGTTACCCAAAGCGCCGACGACACGTCCCAAGAGTTGTTCACCGGCTGGCACGTCGCCACTAGCACCGGTATACGCTTGACAATGTCACCTTCCTTGATCCACCTGTCGTTACCGAAAACGACGACACCGACGTTGTCGGGTTCCAAATTCAAGACCATAGCCTCCAATCTGGAAGATAATTCCTCCATCTCATCGGCTTTGATGTTCTTCAAGCCATAGATACGAGCAATACCGTCACCAATGATCAATACACGGCCGGCTTCTTCCAAGTTGGCTATTAGTGCAGCGCCCATAATCCTCTCTTCCAAAATTGAAGAAATTTCGGCACACACTAAAGCAATTTTTTCTTTTTCGGAGTATGGTTTTATTCAAACTGCAGGTTTTTTTTTAAAAGAGTATCTTTTCGAGCACGGCGGGTGAGTAAAGTTGCAACGCGTTGAACAGCTAGCTGTACTGTAGATTATAGAAAGGGATCGACTTATTCAAAATTCCGGCAGGCTTTTGGTACAAACACCCATGCATGTTAAGGAGGTTTCCTCTTGTGGAGAAAATAGACAATCAAAATTAAACCATTTCATTTAATGGCATTTGAACCTTTGTATCGGGGATAGACGATCCTCCAGCCGGCTTTTACTCATTTCAATACCATTCAAACAAAAGAATATGCGAACACTTTACCAACAATTCATCCCATCTAGAGTAACCCTGTGATCCGGCAGACAAACCCATCTTATTCGAATCAGGAAGCCGCCCTGGCCATTTATTTTTATGTTTCATAATCATCAGCCTAGGACATAGAGCTTCTTGTAAATATTAATTACCTTTGATTTAGACGTACAAATTTTTAGTCATGATTAACTACTCGATGGAGAACTTGACAAGGAATAATACGATGCGAAAATCTCAAAATAAAAAAAATGGACTTAGCACTTTTGTGCTTTAAGGCATCGACACGATTAAATGTAGGTGGCATAAAAAATGACCGACTGAACGAAACAAGGTCATTACTAAAATAGATTTCCAGCTCGATTGGATGTCCTTTCTATGATCACATTTTTATGTGTTTAAACATAAGCCATTCTCTCAGTTAAAGAAGTTAATAGACATATTCAACTTATGTACAACATCAGAGGTAAATCTAGACTATCTGATTTAGATAGCAAATTCATATGATCTCACCGGTTGACTACGTATTACGTATTTCATAATAAAGATTCTATTCGAGTAATATTGTGCAACCTAAGCGAACACTTTATGGCCTTTTACAGTTCTGTACGCAGATATAACAGACATGTGGATCACTGTACCATTCTTTTACATTTTTTACAATTTAACTTACAACATAATGCGCTTACATGTGAGGCCAAAAATAAAATGTATCGGGTGAAAAAAAGGAACAACTTACACTTTAGACTTTATCCTTCAGTGTAGCAGCATAGCACAATCGAAGCCCTTTCGATAAACTCTTCTCTCCGCAACCAATTGAAAAAGAATCAACGTGAAACAAAACAGAAAAATCCCATGCAAAAATATAGAAAAACTGATACGTAAATTTTGACAATTGAAAATTACACTGACAGTTTGCGACCTACGTACGCAAATTATTTTGTGTTGTTGTTTTTCGTTGTGCGCGAAAGAAATTGACGTTACTCTGCTTTAGCTATGAAGTTTGAGGCAGATTGAAGTGGAGTTGAGATCAATACAGTGAGGAGAGGTCCAATTCTCACTTTCCAATAGAGTATATGTAGCAATTTCACGTGAAATTTATACGAATACATCGTCAGTTCACGTGAAATCCATGCAAATACTGTCAAAATTTTGATGATCATGAAATCGAATTCGCTTGATGGTAATAACTTCACACGAAAGTCTCTACGCCTTTTTTTTTGTATTTCGCTAGAGAAAAAAAAGTAGTTGTGTGGAGTGAATTAAGTAGGCGTTAATTATTGAATTATTTAAGTATGCTAATTATTATTGTGACGTTCAACAGAAAACATTAAAATAAAATAATAAATAAAAGATTGTTTTGAGTCAAGAAATAATTTATACTTTAGTTGCACTTTTATTTCACAAGGAAAGATGTCATCGACAACCAATCAGGCCGCGAGTGCACATTTATCTTTAATTTCGTGAATAAAAGGCAAGTCCTCACGGCACATTTTTTCGCGGGAGACATAAATGCAAATTGTTCACTCGGTGAACATATATAGTACTTACCGTATTATACTGCCAAGATTTTAATGATCGTGAAAATGAATTCAAATGATGGTTTTCGGCACGATTTCAGTATCTGCGGCGCCAAATTATTATGATGCCTTTTTCATTAATACTGGCCTGAAACGACCAAATCTGCAATCCTTTTCCGCGAAATCGTAACGCGGTTCTCCAGATATTCGACATGAAATCATATTGACCGCACAGGTGCATATTTATCTGGATGAATACGAGGGTAGTCTGATAAGTACCCAGCCTCCCCGCCTGATGGTGTCAGTATCGCAAAAGCAATTTACTATCGTGTAGTTTATTCTTCTAGACGGCAACTGTCCAAATTTCAGCCGGATCAGTCTCGTAGGTTTGCTTTGGCCGCTTGTGAAAGCTGGAGTGTCCGTTGATTTTAGAAAAATGGGAAAATAGCAATATCGGTCGGTGATTTGATTCTTGTTTTTGGAAGGTAAATTGCGCAGCGAAATCAAAGAGCGTTTGGATGCTGATGTGACTCTTCTCTTTCGATGGCGACCGTCAAATATTGGTTTAACGAGTTTCAACGTGGTCGCACGTCGGTTTTTGATGAGCCACCGTCCAGGTGCCCCGAAAACGGTTAGCACGCAGGATAACTGACAAAAATCCACGATCTCGTATTGGCAAACCGCCGATTGAAGGTGCGATAGAAAGCTGAGACAGTAGGCATTTCAAAAGATCGCGTGGGTCATATCCTGCACGAAATTTCGGGCATGAGAAAGCTGTCGGCGCGATGGGTGCCGCGTTTGCTCACTCCGGACAACAAGCGCAACCGTGAGACCACTTCAAAGCAGTGTTTGACGCTGTTTAAGCGCAATCTGAAGGAGTTCCTGCGTCGTTTCGTGACAGTCGACGAAACTGGGATACACTGGTACACACCAGAGACCAAGAAACAGTCGAAACAGTGGATTTCACCCGGCGAACGTGCTCCGAAGAAGGCGAAGACTGTCCCATCGGATGGAAAGATGATGGCCAGCGTTTTCTGGGATTCACAAGGTGTGATCCACATCGGCTACCTGCAGAAAGGGCAACACGCGGTCAAAGGGCTGTGCTGTACTATGCCGAATTATTGGGCTGATTCAAAGTTTCGATAATCTTGAAATGAATTTGGTACTCACTTCTCACAATTTTTTTACGCCGAGTTTTATTAAAAAGAATCACATATATCTGCAAAATTAGCTTGAGGCTATTCATTTTATTATTTTTTCCATCTCATAAAATTAAAACTACACGAAATGGCCCAGTGTAGTGTCTCCACACAGTTTAGAAGTGACGACATGTTTCCACTCCCATTCCACACTCTCAACTCGTTCCAATCTCCAATCAGTACTCAGCTGTTTGAATTGACAACAGAGGCGAGAATCCAAAATCAGTTTTTTTGTAAATTTTAACGCGAAAACATTACTCAAAGCCAATCTACTGTGATAAATCCGTATATTTGAGCAAACAGGACTATCAAACATTCAAAGAAAAATGGAGAAGGCACCCGTAAAGCAGTACGACTCGTTAGTTTTCCTATGAGTATTGTTGTTATGATTTTCTAGGTTATGTGGACATTTAAGTCAAAACGTGTAAAATTTTTGATTTTTTTCATTAATATTTGTAAATAAGTTAAATCAACCCAGCAGCGGTTACCTCCTTGATTTAATTTTCATTCTACTTTGATTTGCAATTTGTAGGTAGGAGGACACCGGCATGTATACGAGCATGGTCACTCCTCCTGGTCGTGATATGTGACCCAAATGTTTTGCTTCACTCTATACCTATATTCTTCAGCTATTTGCAATGGGCATGGCATGATTTTAATTGCCATTTTTAATTGTTTTGCAGGAAATTCTGGGATATGGTTGATAGCGATGACAGCGACATGGAAAATGACATTGACGTGGATAAATTGGCGCCACTGGAGATCGGTCCGAACGAGAACAGACTGCAGTACAGCTACTGTTTGTGGTTTGCACGCAAAGGGACACACAATGCGGGCGACTACAGTAAATCGTTACACGTTGTCGGTCGTTGTGCAACAGTTGAACAGTGGTGGTCGCTCTATTGCCATCTTAAACGACCGACCGCCCTGAAGCCATATCGAGAGTTGAGTCTGTTCAAGCAGGGCATAAAGCCCATGTGGGAGGATCCGAACAATGCCAAGGGCGGACAGTGGGTGATTCGTATGAAGAGGCACAAAATAGATCGGGCCTGGGAGAATGTGTGTATGGCTATGTTGGGTGAACAGTTTCTTGTCGGTCCGGAGATATGCGGTGTTGTGCTAACAACAAAGTATCCGGTGAGTCATTTTTTGTTGTGTAGTTTTCCAGATAGCTGAGATTCGGAAGAAATACACCGAAGGTGGCGAGGAAATTTACTTATTTTTAACTTGAGTCGAGGTTTCGCCTCAATTTCAGTGGAATTGACCATAAACGAGAGATAAAAATGTTTGCTTTATTAGTAGAGGGGTTGAGATCTGTAGCACGCCCTGAATTGTTATTTATCTCGATAAATAGGTACTCATAACATCTGATTGAGATCATATTTCGTCAGATGAATCGTGATTTCAAAAACCATTATAAACTGTGAGTTTGAGCCCACGACCCTGCTGTACTTCAAAGGCAAGCGCACTGACTACTATCCATAGATCACTCTACGCTTGATTCATCCAAATAATAATAGATTTTCATTTTCCAGGAGGACAGTTTATCAGTGTGGAATCGAACTGCAACAGATCACGCCTGTACAGCGCGAATTCGAGACACGCTTCGTAGAATACTAAATATACCTCTAAACACTCCTATGGAGTATAAGATACACTGTGATAGCCTGAAATATGTAGCCATGTAAGTATTCTTTTTTTTTCTTGTATAAAACATTAAAATGCTAATGGTTTCATGTGTTTCCAGGGTCAAAGGGAATAATAGCGGCAAAAGCTGAAAATAAGCAATAACTCTTGACGACTGAATAGACATCAAAAGAAATAAGATGGCAAAACAAATACAAAATGTTGAATAAAATTCAAAAAATCCTTGCAGACATTTTTTTTTTGTTTTCTTCCAAAGAAGAAAATTACGAGTATCGCCCTCTGTTGGTAGAATTTGAATGGCACACAAACGTAGCCAATTCAAACGACCTAAAAGGGATATTATACAACTTTCGGCGAGCGAACTACGCCAAATGAATTAATACGTTGATTACATCAATTTTGGTCAACTTTTTCATGACAAAAATCATCTTTACAGCATGTAGTCTTTATAGAAGCCATTCAGCGTTTCAGCCCCACTTGAATCAAAAAGAAAAGCTGCATCAGCTTCTCGCCGCCATCTCCTGTAACTATGCTTCCGAGGTACGTGGTAGAATCCAAAATTGTTGAGAAAAACACTTCCAGTTATCCGATTAACTTATCAAAGGACGCCAACGAAACCGACGAAATTAAGCGACGGATACAACTAGCCAATAAGACATATTTCTCGGTCCTCCCTATAATTAATTCGAAACTTACGCACAGGAACACGAAGCTCCGCGTGTACAAAACGATCATCCGACCCGTGCTATGTTATGGCTGCGAAACATGGACACTCACCCAAGCCTCCGAAATTTTGCTAGACCGATTCGAACGAAAGGTCCTTCGGCGAATTTTCGGGGCCGTTTGCGAGCGAGACCAATGGCGTATCCGGTACAACCATGAGTTGTATCAATTGTACGATGAGCTGGAAGTATCGAAAATCGTGAAGCTTCAACGTTTGCAATGGGCGGGGCATGTACAACGGATGGACGATAATCGCATGCCAAAGAAAGTGATGAACGCACAACGAATTGACGGAGCGAGGTTGCGTGGACGACCGAGAGCTCGCTGGGAGAACTCCGTAGGTGAAGACGCCCACCAGCTGCTGGGCTTCCGAAACTGGAGGACAAGGTCACGTAACCGCGACAATTGGAGGTCAACGATTCAAGCGGGCAAGGCCCGACGTCGGGCTATCGTGGCACATTGATGATGAGTTATCCGATAGAATTCATTTAAGTTTTATTTTTCAATGTAACTCCCCTTTACTTCAATACAACGATAAGATCGTTTAATAAGATCCTGCATCCCTTTCAAAAAGTAGTCCGCGGGTTTGTCTTGAAAATGGTCCAAAACAGCATCTTTCAGTTCCTCGTCAGTCTCAAATTTTCGTCCTCGGAGGTCCTTTTGTTCAATTTGACCACAGCAGCCTTGGCCACCGCGGCGGTGTGAACTGGTGCATTGTCGTGAAGAAGCAGCACCCCTTTCGCCAGTTTTCCATACCGTTTCTCCACGATGTTGGCCCTCAATTGGGTCAAAAGATCTGCATAATATTTCCCTGTTACTGATGTGCCCTCTTCCTTGAAGTCAATCATTATAATTCCCTTGGAATCCCAGAAGATGGTGGCCAGAATCTTTTTCCGGCTCTGCTGCATCTTCGCCTTCTTGGGGCGCTCCTCATAAGACCTCCTCCATTCCATGGACTCCCTTTTGGTCGTGGTTTCGTCTCCTGTCACAATTCTGTTGATAATTGCATCCGAGTCGGTGCGACACAGCTCCAAAAAGTCTTTCGAACATTTCATCCGCTGCTTCATTTGATCTGCTGAGAGGAGTTTCGGATCCATCTTGCCGAGATCTTTCTCATCCCCAAATGGTCGGTAATAATTCTTTCGACGGTGGTTTTTGATAGACTTGTCCTTTCTGCAATCTCTGATAACTTTAGCCGCCGATCACTCAATACAACTTCCTCGACTAATTGGACGTTTTCTACGGTGGTCTCAGTTATTGGGCGTCCGGTGCGGGGTTCATCAAAAACATTCGTCCGTCCTCGCTTGAATTCCAAAATCCACCGGTAAATACATAGTCGGCTGGGATGGTGAGGAGTTGCCGTACACGGATATGAGTTCATCCCGAATCTGGGACGCCGTGTATCCTTTCAAAAAAAGGAATTCAATGACCGCGCGGTACTTGATCTGCTCCATTTCAAATACGAAATCAGAATGCGACACAAATAATTACCTAGCCGGGCCCTTGATTGCACAATTGAACTCATGTTTAGTCCTGTTATGACCGAAGAGTTGTTCTATCGAATAGCGGTAAAATGAATTCAATCGGATAACTGTAAGTGTATTTTTCTCAACAATTTTGGATTCTACTAATTAGCAAATTCGTCGATTTTTTCGACTGCCTGACCCGAAACACAAATATCGCTTTGACCCCTGGATCAGAGCTCAAGTACTAAGTCTTGGCAGCGTTAATTGCGACTTTCGCAATGCAGAGCATCATTTGAGCTACTTTATCCTTTTTGTTTGATAGCGACAAATATCGTGCATATTCCAGGTGCTGCAGGTGATCATCTTCCATCTGATACCTTCCCTCTAGTGCCCTCCTCACGGAAGCCAGCCACTTAAAATGCGATCAACTTGTGTTGTTGTTGTGACTTCCTTTCGTGTTTCACCTATTCCTATATTCAATGGGCTGCTTGATGTGCGTGATTTTGAAAGAAAAATGCATCGACATCAGCATCACATTTTAGTGCAAAACATTGAAGACACTTTTTTGCATATAATTTTGCTAATTTTATGAGCCTATAAAAAGGACATAATCGTTCAAAACCGACTAACATTAACTTCAGCCATTAATCACACTCACAGATCTGGCCTCGATTCCAGTTTTTATACCGAACTCGCCAATGCTCAGTTCAGCAAAATTTAGAAAGCCGGACAAACGCTGTGAAATATGACCTTGAAACTTGTGTCCGTTGCGCCTTCCCAGCTGGCCTGGTTTACTACAGCCATGTTCCCATCAGCTGGGCAACAACATCGGTCCAAAAATCTCATCCCTACGAAATATGTCCTCGAGAAGACACATTCGGTGTTTGTCAAATGAGCGATGTAAAAATAATAGCACAAAAAGGTAGCTAGCCTCGCCATCACCAGTTTACAAACAGAAAACGGAAGGGATGTTATCGTAGTGACCATCCGAACCATTATCTTATGGACTATTCCCCACCGCCATGCCAAGTTAGTTAGATGTTTACTAGGGGACAAGGAAAAAAAATAGCTGGCACGACAGTCTAACATTCAACTAGTGACATCCAATTTCCAAGATCTTAACTGCTTTTTTGTAGAGGTGTTGAGATCAACAATGCGCTCAGCTATTTATCCTCATAAACGCGTACTCGTTTAGTCCGTCCAATTGGTCATGAGTTCGTCAAGGAAAGGGACGTCAAAATATACAAACGAGTTCAATTCTATAACTCCAACTACACGCACGTCGCACGGTATTAACTGACACATACGCAAAAGAGTTTCGGAAGACTGTCTGAAAATCTAACCACCATCCATATCTCCTGATGAGCTACAACTTCCCGGAGCCACACGAACTACTTGGCTCAATTACGTTCCGGATGGCGGTCAATAGGCTTTTCTCGGATCGATAACAGTTTTCGTATGGTCAAATTCGAAAGTCAATTCGTTTTCGAGTTACATGATACCACTTTGTCCAAATCGAAAGGAATCGCTTACGAATCGAATTACATGATATATATACTAGGCAAAACGCAGCTTTTCATATTAACTCCAAATTTGCATTTTATTCTCCAGCCAAAGCTGAAAAATATTTTCGGTTCTGCCTTCGACAAGACACTTCCCAAACAAAAAAACGGTCGAAAACGCTAGTCAGCAAAAATAGCATCCACTCGCCAATCGCAATGACCTCTTTGACGTTCTGCAGCAGCAGTAGTAGCAAAATGTCGTCACCCATTTAAAATACATTGCTTTCGTCCGTTGTTTTGCTGCATCTAATCTATTTAAAGCGTTACTTGGGCAATGATTCTGTCCGTTCATGCCAGAGGCGGCGAATGTCTTTGGAATTCAATGCTCTCCTCCAGAAACCTCGCAACCAGAATAGCTAACCTTACAGCTGCCCTAGAGGTCCACTTTGATCTCTACTCCACGACCTTACAACCACATTGAGACAATGTCGGGAAAGCCGCCTCAACATCCGCCCATGGTATCAATCTATCCATTGCACAAAAAAATGTGCAAATTGCCATAATATGGCAAATGCCATATTATTTCTCCGCCTAGAATCCACCTAATAACTACATACTGGGGAAACTCTTCCCGGGGAAAAGAGGTAAACAATCTATTGGGACTATGATACCGTCGTGCGTTGTCACGGTCGCCTATCTTAGGCCGAAAGTACACGGCGAAACCAAGAGTTCGAATTCATGTAGATTTAATTGGATTAAAATGGATTTTAGTTATGTCAGATGAGCCTATCCACGGGCAATTTTAGATTTTAATCCAATTAAATCCATGGATTCGCCATGTATGTGCGGTATGAGACAGGCTCTAGCGGTCGTCAAAGTGCGGCTCTCAGAAGAAGTAGAGGGGTAACAATAAAGCCACTAGCGGGAAGCTGTAAGGTGTCGCTCGGGCAACTCATAGGCAGACTGTCTGCTGCCCCACTGAGCTAACGAATGTCCTCAATCCAATCACATGCAGCCACCTATTTTGTCGGAGATACTGGTGGATAAGATCGGTAGACTGTACAGTGGTCACGAGGGCGTACGGCCGGCTCTTGTGTTGCGATGACAAAATCATCTGCTGATATGCTGTTCGCAGGACAATTAGTGTTCATATGCAGAGGGAGGAATGAAGGATGCTATCTGTGCTGATTAGCTACGATCTACGGCAGTCATCCATGTATTTTGGAAAAAAAGAGTGCAACATATCCCTTCTCAGAACCGGAACGGACGCCAATTTGTGTATTAATGAAACCCAAAATGGAAAGTGTCCTGTCCTTCACTGTATACTAGGGCCTCCTTTTGAAAAAATTGCCCACGTTTGCGACCCTTTGCAATTTTTTTGTTCATGAATCCCATAAAAATTTGAATCCATTTGCCCTTGGCTTTTGCAATTTTTCCGTGGGTAGCCTCTTTGAACGGCTGTAACTTTAGAATACAGACAGATAAGACTCTGAAAACTTCAGCAAAATTTGCACCGCCCCTTGAACTAAGGTGACCAGACTCCCGAGGGCCCAATGCTGTACACATTGGGCAATTTGGTTTTCAGACAAAAACTTAATCATACTATTTCTGGGGATGTAACTTCAGAAAGCAAGGTTCTGTTGATACTAAACATCAGGACCCATAAAAGAGCCCTGAAGTTCTCAATGTTCTCATTTACAAAACATCATCAGCATGTGAAGTAGAAAATGTAAGCTATAGCAAGTAAGGGCTGCGTAGGGATCATGATCGCAGAAGGGGCAAGCCCAACATTTTTTAATTTTTGAGAACATGGGCTCGGAATTTTCTTGGGGAGTTGGGGTAGATATGTAAGTTAAATCTAAGACAAAAATTAAGAATTCACCTTAGTTTAAATTGGCGGTCCAATTTTCTTAGAAAAGATTTTACACATTTTAAAACAATATTTCAAGAAAGGACAATTGAGAATGACATTTGTTACGTTTTAACGATAAATTACTTCTTGCACGTGTTTAGCCTTTACCTCTTGATTATATCCAATTCGCCTACGATTTTAAGACAGTCGATACTCAGTGCTTTTTCAACTTTTGAATTTCAGTGTGTGAGACTGCAGTCTCAGCAGCCTTGTGCGGATGATGATAACTCTTTCCCTGTCTCTGACTATCCGAGACAGAAATCACGTAGGCGTTTATTTGAAGTACGTGCCGTGCTAGGAGTCGAGCCCGCATTTTCTCGCTCTCTAATATCATAGTACAGGGATAGATGGTACAGAAGTAAAACAATGCCGTAATAAACGGCCAGGGAGACGTAGGTGTTTAAGCATCCCTCCCTTTTGTACCTACTTATTTAAATACTTCGTTTCGTTTATTGCATTAGATAAACTGATACCTCATTGGGCAGAGAATTCTTAAGCGGTTGGCGGCTTCCCCGGCACATCTACGGAGTGGAGTCCGTGGAGAGCCTCCCAGAGCGGTGGATGGCTTATCTTGGTTGCGATGTTTCAGGGGGAGAGTATGCATTCCTCCATGGATATTTTAGTAATGCCATGCCCCTGGGCTCTTATTGGATTTGATGGACATATTGTGGGAAAAAACTTTATCTGGACATCCTGACAGAGTCCTGTAGTATGCATTTTCCTATAATTGTTTAAAGGGGAATCGGATAGAGTACAGTGATTTCTCTATCGTTTCGTGAATAATTAAAATCACATCTTTCCACCGCTTTCCACTTCTGGAACTTAGTAGTTCTACATGCTTCAACTTTCTACATTGGGCAGTGCGGTGCTCTATGCAAGTCTGACATATTTCAAAATTTTCCACTCAAAAATTTTGCGACTTAATGACATTTTTGAATTATCGAAAATAAATGATTGTCAAATATAAAAGTACAATTATCTCGCAAAATATCTATCGTACAGGAGTCAAACTTTACCTTAAATCTCATCTCTTGACGGTTGTAACTTCTGAACCTTGACAGCTAGTGCCTTGATATTTTCAACAAATATGAACAGTGCGGTGCTCCAAAAATTTGCCAAATTTCAAATTTGATGGACAATTTTTGATTAGAATAGACACAAGTGCGATTTAGGCAGCTGTAACTGTCGAACGCGGATAGGTAGGACCTTAAAATATGACCGAAATATGAGCTCCAAGTACCTATAAGTGTGTAAGGTTTCAGAACGATCGATCAAAGAGTTTCCGAGTTGTTGAAAATGAACGTTTGCCAAAGGAAAGACTGACCACAGGCCTCACCGAGGAGCTTATTATGCAGTGATTTAGGTTTTGTGATTGTGGTTTTGTGTGGAATTGGGAATGCTGTACATTTTGCTGTACACTTGCTAATGCTGTACGACAGGTCAAAATGCTGTACTGTACAGCAAAAAGCTGTACGTCTGGTCAGCTTACCTTGAACTGCTTTAACAAAAACGGTAAATTTGACCCGCTTAGTTATCTTTTTGGCGATATTTTTGTTCATAAATAGTATGAAAAATAAACTCCGTTTGCGTTTGGTTCCCTCTTTACAATTTCTTTTTTTGCTCGATGGTCTTATGAAAACTTTACCCCGTTTGCCCTTGGTCTCTTCTTTGCGTTGTTTTTTTCTTGGGCTGCATCTTTGAACGGCTGTAACTTCTGATTGTAGGACACTAAAAATTTCAGCAAAATCGGCCCTCAAACCCTTCGCTCCTAGAGTAAATGGGTACATTTACTTTGTCATGAAGTTTGTAACGCGTTGAAGGGAGCATTTCCGACCATATAAAAAGTATACATACTATATGATCAGCATGACTTGGTGAGTCGCTTGGGCCGTCTGTTGCAGCGCGTTTCTCGGCCGCTATTAAAGCTACAGAGCTGTTTGTATGTTTGAATCACCTAAATTGGATCACTGGGTCATGGGGCTGACATACAAATCTAGCCCCTCAATTTAAGTTCTTCTAAGAAAAACTTTTTTATTTGGGCACAAATTTACACCAAACCTCATGAAAATGCATTTCTATTGATGTCACAAAACTTATACAAAAATGAATGAAATCTGACTATGGGTCATGAGGCTGTCATAAAAACCCCAATACCCCAAATTTGGTTCTTCAAGGAAAAACTTTTTTATTTGTCCACCAATTTCAACCAAACCTCATATAAATGTGTTTCTATGCCACAAAATATACGTAAAAATGGATGGAAAGCAGCCATGGCGTCAAACCCTACTCCCTTCATTTTGGTTCTTCTGAGAAATATTTTTTGCTGCACCAATTTCACCAAACCTTTTATTAATGTGTCTTTATCCAAACAACAAAAAATGTAAAAACAAATTGAATTGTACTAAGGGACCATGTCCCCCGCTTCTCTCCAATAAAGTTTTCTAATGTTTTTTTTTTATTTGCCTAAATATTCCAAGCAAGCCTCATTCAAATATTGTTTTATCGGCGCCACGGAACTTATGTGAATACGCGAGGAAAAGAATTGAAGGGAGTGGATTAAATACAAGTCATAGGTACGCCCGAAAAAAAACTTTTAGCAGGAGGAGAAATTTTCCATGAAAATTTGATCAAGTTTCCTCTTGGGTTCCCCAGAAAATCGCAATTTCTTGTTCTTTGGTGACATCTATTAATGTCTGTAACTTGAGGGTAATATCTAGAAAAAAGTCCATGGCACTCACTTGTATTCGTTATTCGTTTATGCGCGAATGTCGGGGCTTGGGATGAGGAAGCCGTCTGCACGATGTCTGCTATCAAATAATTATGATGACTATTCCGCCACACACTGTTTACACTACACGCGATAAAAAAAAATTAATTTTATCAAATTTAAAGTTACAATATTTATTTGAATGGGAATGTTATGGTTTTTTGCCGCTTCATAGCCATCGTGGAACATCTACTACTTCACATCAAACTGCCGAAATTTTGAAATTTTTAGGCTACGAAAGAGAAAAAGGGCGATCCCATCGGACAGAAAGTATAAAATGTTGAGGTCAACGTGGCCCAGAATCGGACTATTATAGAATTAAAAATCCTAGAGCGAGTTTACTCTAATAGTGGTCTGCCTTTTAGGCTAAGTGGTCCGCCGAAATTTGTGGGTTGGGAACCACTGCACTCTATCCTTGTATTTCATGCTCATCTATCTTTTCATCAGCATGATTTCAGGAAGATGCATAGCAATACAACCGCCCTGGATCCTGTAACTCCCCAAGCGACAGAACTGTTTTGATGCCGCTTGACATATCGAAAGCATTCCATCCAGTAATTAATCTAGAGTTGCTGGGCAACATCCTCAGCATGCGTAATTCCTTACCAGCCATATGATGGTTTGCAATGCAAACTACATATCTAGCTAGTAGGCAATCCTATACAGAGCAAAGCATAGGAAAATCAAGCATGAAGCTCTACTGGCTAACATACTCTCTAATACTTTTTTGGCTTACAATACACCAAAATTCGTTCACCTAATTTTGCATTGCGAATGATTGCACCGTACTCGTGATCGAATGGACTTTTTTTTAATTTAGTTGATCTTTTGTGACGAAAATACAGAAAGTACACACCTATAATCACACTTTAAAGTAAAATTAAACCAACTTTGTTATCTATTGTATTTATTTAAATGAATATGACAATTATTTAATTCTACCAAACTCGCATTACTATTCGCCTTAAACTGTAGATTTAATCAGATGATCGTCAGCTTATGATTCTTCATCAAAGCACTTCAGATCGAACAAGTAAACATTTGAAATAAGACAATCGCCAATCTAAAAAAAAAAAACAGAAAACCAGTTATATAAATTAAATCACATTCTCGCTATTCCACGTTGTCTACTTACAGCCGGCGAAATGCCAACCAATGCATCGGCATGTCCATAGAACTCCTCTTTCAGCGAAATAACAATAGTCTGCAAATTTGTTGTATTCTCGCGAATATACGACGCCACTTTCCCGATGTTTGTATTATCCAGAGCAGCATCAATTTCATCCAACACAAAGAATGGAGCCGGTTGGTAGCTAAAATTATTGTTCTTTATGAGTAAACGAAATTCTTTGAAAATTAGGGACATCATCATCACGTACCTGTGTATAGCAAATAAAAGTGCAAGTGCAGCAATCGTTTTCTCACCACCACTCAAATTACTCATCGGCTGAAAACGTTTACCGGGCGCGACGCAATTATAATTGATACCATCCAAATACGGTTCCTCGGGATTATCCGGCCCTAAATACGCCTGGGCCGCATCGTTGCGTGCCAGCTGCTTGTAGATACCATCAATAGCTTCGGCAACATGTACACTGCAACGATTGAATTTGTCTGTACGTTCATTTTTGATTTTTTCAAAAGCCGCTTTCGCTTTCTTGGCCTTTTTACGGGCATTCTCAAATTCTTCATTTGTCGACGCGACTTTCTGTGAAACAGTATCCAATTTTTGCATAGCTTTCATATTCGGCGTTTGAATGCGTTCCAATGTGTCGAGTTTGGATTGAAGCTCTTTCTGGAGGGTGTCGTTGATTTTTTTGAAGGACGAATCATCTTTGAGTTTTGTGTATTCACGCGACAGGCCGGAGTAGTCGACTTCAATACTGGGGAAAAAAATTAATTGCACTTAAAGTCCTTGCACAAGTTGTGAATTAGTACATACTTGTTTTCCCTTTCCAAAATCATTGAAGTTGTTGTACTTGGAACGTCGGAATCACTCTGACGCACGGCATCGTCCAGCGATCCTCGTAGAAGCGGAATTTTTAGGCAGTCCATCTGAAATTTGTTTTGGTTGTTTAAAAAGAAAATTCAAAATTTAAAAAAAAAGTAATTGTCCCACCTTTGCTTGCATAAGAAGATTGTGTCGTTCGTTTTTCTTGGTTTCGACTTTTGTCTCAATACCCGACGCTTGACTTGTCAGAATGTGAATTTCCTTGGCCAGGTTAGCAACATCTTTTCGTGCCTGTTTACGAGAATAGGTTCTTTTATAGAATTGATATTTTAATTGACAGAATATAACTTACCTTGGAAATTTCCTCTTCCATTTCATCGACGGCCGCCTTTTTAGCATTCTTCTGCTGTTTCAGTTGTTCAATTTTGTCCTTATCGTGATCAATCTCCTTGCGATAACGTGCCTCGGCGGCTTTCAATCCCTCCAAAGCATCCTGTTCGTCTTGAACGGTACGTTCCCAACGCTCGACATTTTCTGTATCAAACCAGACCTATTAAAATCTATGTTTCAGAATAATTTTAATTGTGCATACTTCTGGTATCCTTCTCCTTTTCGAAATCCAAACTGGTCTTGATCTTATCAATTTGTTGTTCGAAATCGGCTCGCTTTCGGGCACGTTCCTGTTGCAAGACCAATTCACGCTCTTCAAACTGACGAATATTCTGTACGCCAATTCGTCGACAGAACTGAGCAAAAACATGATCCTCAACGTTGTTCATGTTTTCTTTGATTTCTTGGATTTTCTGGTCGCGTTTTTCCATACGGCGTTCAATCTCGGAGATTTTCGGCTGCGATTACATTTTTTTTTATTAGATTGGATTTAATTGATAATAAATAAAAAATGAAAATAAACTTACTCCGTACTCTTCGACTGATTCTTGAATATCCTTTAGTTGTCGATCGAATTGACTGATGGCCTTTTTCGAGGCTTCCAAATCGACCATGCTGTATTTGAGACGATTTTCAAGACCCTGGAAATGAAATGAATCATAAATAATGTAAAACAACCATTTGCCTCTTTCTAGTTGAGATTTTTGGAACCATCACTATCAGTCGCCATAGGTTTTCGGCACGAGGCTTTTTAAGCCGAGATGGAGAATATCGATACTAGACAGGATCTTATTGTCAAACGTGGATTTCTTCATCCAGTGAATGCAGTTACCTTCAGAACACCAACCCCGGGACTACAATACTAGCTGGTTGACATGGGTAACAACCTCCAGCCACCTCGAGTCCAAACTCCTTGATGGGCTGGGCTGGGACTATCGTCTCCTGGGCATACCCATCCCCAAGGTACGCTATTCGCTAAAAACTTATCAATAGCAGGTGTGATTTTCCTGCGACTCCCTTAAAGGTTAAGCCTCACGCTGAATTCAGACGTGCACATCCCAGACTCGGTTGACTTGAGGCTACTCGTCTGCTCGATGCTCTATCCGATCGCTTGTGATGGATTCCTCCTCTACGAGGAAGCATTGCCTTTCCGAAAGAATAGGGCAAAAATCAGCCATGCCGTGAGCCACCCAAGATGACTCGGGATCACGGGAGCGTCATCGCCCGAATGTTCTTTGTACGTGGTGTCGCAACTCGCCAAAAATCTTTGTCCAACTATCCAGAATGCTCTGTGTCACATAGACAGACTCCAGAGCAGAGGACATATCACAGATTATTTCCTTTCTAGCAATAGAGCAAGACCCAAGCCTTTTATGTTTTTAAGAGATTATTCAGCTGCATAGTTTACTACATAGCGAACAGGGATAGGCAGTTGGGATACTGGCAGTTTGCAAGGTAGCGCTGTCATCGGTGTCAGAAGTGAAGAAGACATTGTATTGGAGGAAAAGACTATGACATGTAAAGATTGAAAAAGGAAGGTAATTGCACTCCTCCCTGTGGTACTCCTTGTTGTATTTCCAATAGGTGTTTGGGGCTTATGTCTTCCCCCATTTTTACTTGGAATTAACTGCGGATATCTACCAATTTGGGACAGTGAAACAGAGGACATGTTACGTTCTTCTTCCTTGCATCGTTATTTATACCGCTCCATGGCATCGCGCGGTCTTCGGTGTTGACACATGTTGTTGTTTTAGCGGCACAAACGGAGAAACATTTCAAATAATTCGTCTTCTTCTTTTTTTGAAGAGGGTGGGCATCCCGTCCTCGAGGTGGAGATTTAAAGAGAAGGCTGCTTCAATTGGCTGTAGCCATAACGCAAGAGGTGTTAATTGCGTGGGAGCAGGCCGGACAATCGAAAATGTGGTCCACATAGTGTGGACTGGTTCCGCAGGCGGGGCATGTGTTGGCGATTTCGCTATTTATCCGTGATAGATAATTTAGTCACGGGCACTATCTAGATCGGAGTTGAGCCAAGGTAGTGCGGGTGGCTCTTGGTAATTGTCAATAGGAGAGATGGCTGATGGTTTGGTGCCAAGTACGCAATTGTTTGCGAGAGTTTTCGATGCGGAGGAAGTGTTTTGTCCATAAGCCTGTTAATTGGGTGATTAGTTCGATAACATCCGACTAAATATTGCTTGGTAAGAAGCTCATTATGACTCCACAAAATCATCATTTTTGTCTCATGATGGTCCATGTTTACACAGCCGGTAACGGTGCGTGGTGCTGCATTTTGACAGGTCTGTATATGACTTCAATGTGTGTTGCAGAGACCATTTGTCCACGTCGGTGCTGTGTAGTTGACTAGGGGGCGACCAATGGCTTTGCACGTAGCCAATAGCGTTTCTTTGTCTGTGCCCCATGTACTACTGGCAAGAGCATTAAGAATTTTGTTTCTGCTCCTAAGTTTGGCACAAATGTTTTCTGCGTAGGTGGCTTCAGGTAGTGTTGTTGTTTGCCGGAGTTGTCAATGGTGACACCAAGGATTTTGGGAGATCGTGTTGTTGGTATGATGTGGGTGTCGATATGGATCGGTAGTTGTGTGTTGCACTCCTGGTTGAAGTTGGTGAACAATGTGGTGAAGGACATGTCGCTGATAGCTCCAGATTTTTGTTCACGATGGAGTTAAGGACAAACAAGTACTCGTTGATGAGATCGCACAATTCAGGAATGTCGTTGCCAGTTGCCATGATGGTACAGTCGTCGGTGTAGGAGATGATTTCAAGTCCCATTGGTGGTGTGGGAAGAGCTGACATGTAGAAGTTGAAAAGGGTGGGAGATAGAACTCCACCCTGGAGGGCGCCTTGTTTAATTTTCTGAGCTTAGACTTCCCTTTTCTAAACTCGGTGCAGGACTAACGACCGGCAAGGTAATTTGCGATCCAATTGTGTATGTGTGGCGAAGTGATATTGCGGAGATCATTCAGCAGTAGCGTATGATTAACTGTATCAAACGCTTTTGACAGATCGAGAGCTATTAGGATGGTACGCTTGCATGGCTTCGGCTGGTTTATAATATTAACGATGTTGGATCTGATAACATCAAGAGCGGATTTGGTGCTGGGCATCTTTCGAAAACCATGTTAATGATTTGCAAGCTGGTTGTGCTCTAGTAGAGTTTCGGCAATACTAGCTCCTCATGTATTTTGGCCACATGAAGCAGAAGCGTTATAGGACGCTATCGGGACTCTCCAAGCGTGTGGTTGTTGTTGTTGTTGTAGCGATTAAAGAGATTTTTTTTTGTTCTTTTTGGAATTTTGAGCATTTTATGGACAACCCAAACATCCATGGGTCGCAGTGGGATTCGAACCCACGCACCGGCAACTCAGAGATCAGAGATGCCACTGCCACCGAATGCCCATTTGTGGTCTTTACCTGGTTTGGGTATGGGGGTGATGCTGCCTTTTTTCCATAACTCAGGTATGATGAAAGATCTGAATGATGAATTCATCGTAGCAGTGATGGCCGGCAAGTCAAGGTGTTTGAGCATGATAATGGCAACACCGTCTGGACGGAACGCTGTGGAATTTTTGCGTTTTTTATTGCTAGCATCACTCATTTGTTGGAAACATGAACATATGCTGGTCTGTTGTGGTGTTGCGGACAGCTCTGATGATTACGCGCTTGAGCATGTCCTTTCGGGATGTTCAAAGAATTGCTGGTAAAATTTATGAGCACATTTGTCGTCGTTGCTGTAGATCTTATCACTGAACTTTATGGCTACCTTTCCTTTCGATTTGACGGGGTTGTAAAGTACACCCACAGTTTTCCAAAGATTGCTGATACCAGTTTTTAGATGAGCATTCCAGTTTTGTCTTCTGTGATCGTTATCTCGTTGTTTAAGTCGCCGATACGAGGATCACTGGGGTCTGCGATTCCGAGTTCATCTCTCACTTTTGTCAGTTGAGCCGCAGAGGATGGAAAGTGCGGTCTCCGGGTAGGGATGCGACCAGCTGGGATAAAAGATACATATCAGCTGGCCGCTGTCAGAATAATCCGTCTCAAGTTCTTTTCAGCTAGACGTACGTCGGTGGGAGGTGGTAGGGCAGAAAAGGCTTCGCTGGTGTGCCTTTGGAAGCAATCCCAGTCGGCTTTGTTAAAATCGGAGTACTTGTGTATTGAGGCGGTTTATCGAGCGTGAGAACTATTGGTAGGTGGTCTGATGAAAAAGTGATGAATGGTGCCCGTGTGATATTATTTATGAGCCCAGAACTGTCAATGGATATGTCAGGTAAGCTTCTGTATGATCCTGTAACGCGGGTAGGTGTATCGTCGTTTAATGGACAGAAATCAGATTCATCCAGTTGACTTGCGTTGTCGTTGTCGAGGTTGGAGTGCATTGAAATGGGCATTGAAATCACAGTGAATAACGGAGTAATGTTGGCCTGAAAACCGGTGGGACAACTTGAGGCTGGTGGTATATAGATATTTAGGATATCTATATCAACATTTCCCGCTAAAAGCAGAAGAATATTTCCTGAATTGATGGATATCGCTTGTAGTTCAGGGGTGGTATCGGCAGCGGTGATGTCAATTACAGTGTAAGGCAACGTATTATGGATCAAGAAAGATCGTGGTGGACTAGTTTACTACTTGTTGTGGTTCTGCTGGATTGAGAGTATGCTGTGCTGTTGTAGGGCGAGTAGAAACTGCGGGGGTGACAGGTGATGGTTGTTGACCCTGATAAGCGTGTTATTGAGAAGTCTATGATACCGGTTGACCGCAGATTCTACAGATACACCATTCTTTGCAGCACGAACATTGCACATTTGTGTAGATCGTCTTACCACAAACGCAGCACATCCAGGGATCAGGGTTTGTTTCGATGCCGCCGCGTATTAGTAGAATTTGCTGGGCCGGCCTGAGTTGCTCCAATCGGATAAAAACGAATGAAATAAATGTGCGTATTCGTATTTCCCCACATGTGTCGATGGAGTTTTGCGGCTCTTGGCCATGCATAAGTGGTTCCGGGACAAAGACCCGGTCGCGATAGAAGCCAAACGAAAATTTGTCTTCAGTAGGTGCGTGTAGCTGACAGTATACTCACTAGTTGGGCATCTACATGTTTTTCGTTTAGGGTGCGACTTTCCTTCCCGCCGAAACTCCCGGATTATGAAGATTCGTTGGTTCTGTGATATAAGAAACGCCCAGAGTATAAAGAATTTCGATCATAGTTTCGGAATATTGACAGCCCGTTTTTTGGTTTTCAACTACCTACTAGCCCGTCAAACTACCTACTTCTTCTTCTCAGTACCGTATATCCCCTTGTGGGGTCATGGTGCGTTAACTCAGCCGTTTATATGTAATTTCGAACAAAAGCAACAAAAACACATTGTTGGGTGTAGCATGCTCAAAAAATGATTAGAGTTAATTTCGAGTCAACGTTACATTGCATATCATATCGGAGTGTACATAATATTGCAAGCACTATATATTTCCTATCCGCACATGCACGGAAATTTTAGACAACGCCGAGATTCGATCTCCGGACCTCTAGATTTAGCATCGTAGAGTGCGACTCAACCAAGTGAGCAACAAAGCGTGTCAAACTACCTACCAAAAACTTTAATCCTTACCTTTATCTGACTCTCAACCGTGGCCAATTCACTTTGCTTCCTGGACTGCTTAATAAGCTCTTTCAGCTCTTCATTGAGCTTCTCCTTTTGCATTTTCAACTGAGCCATATGTTTTTCGTCCCAACGTTTTGCCTTACGTGCCAAATCGTGACTACCGCCCGAAATGATACCCGACTTTTGATAGAAGGTACCGTCCAATGCCAGAGCATCGTAACGACTACGATCTAACTCATAAGCCACACGCATAGCATCTTCCGGGGTTTCGCAAACCAGAGCGTTATTCGTTGCAAACAGAACGGCCCGCTCAATTTCGGGCGGATCGAATTTCAACACGTCAAAAACGAGTTTGACATTTCGAGGTTCCGTTATGTTACTGTAAATTGAAAATAAAATAAAAAAAAATCTGAAAATTTAGATTTTAGTGAAAAAAAGTCTAAAATTACCGAAGACGTTCTTTGAGCGGTTTAATTTGCAAATAATCCAGCGGTAAAAATGTTTCCACCTCCAACATTTGCTCCTTTAGAATCTACAACAGATTATGAACGTAAGTATGTAAATGTGGAATTGACGAAAATTGTTGTTTTCTTACCTGAATGCATCGGCGCGCCGTTTTCTCGGTATCAACGATAATAGCCTCCATGTATTTGCCCAACACCTTAGTAACAGCTACGTTATAACGTTTGTGCGTCGGCTGACACATGTTGATCATCCGGTCGTACTGATTATAGAAAAATAATGATCAAAACCCGATATTGTGTTTTGTAGTAATTCAATTTACCACTCCGGGAACTTCCCGCTTAAACAACTCGACCACCTCCTGTTTCTTCTTCCGTCTGGCATCCTCATGCTTATCGACTCTTGCATCGCCCAACTGATCACGAACATATTCCAGCTCGCGTTGCTTATCCGCAATTTTCTCTTTCGACGAACCAACATCATTGCGCAACTCATCTTTGATTCGATTCTGATCATCCAACGCGGCCTGACTGGACTTAATGTGCTCCATCAATTTTTCCTTACGCTTGACGGCCTCATCACGTTGCGAGCTACACTTTTTCAGCTGCTCCTCCACCGATCCCTGACGATTAGTCTCGCTGTCTAGCAGATCTTGATCCGATTTTTGTTCACGATTAATCGAATCCAAATTGGAACGATATTGAGTTGCTGTCGACTCGGCTTTTTGTTTAAGACGATCGTACTCCGAAACCAGACCATCATCCATGTTCACATTGCTGCCGCGCCGTTGTGATTCTTTTTCGATTTCTTCTTCGAATTTTCGTATCATCTCCTCGACGCCTTCCAGCTCTTTCTCCAGAGCGCGAATGTCACGTTGATGCGCCTCGTCGGCCTTACGAGCCTTTTCCAATGTTTTCAAGACCGACGACAGTTTTGTTTCAGAATGCGAAACTTTTTCTTTTGCCCGGATGAACAGAGGATGTTTTTTGCCCATTTCCGTTTCCTAGAAAGTGCAGGAAATGAGTTAGACTCAATTTTAAGAAAAATAGTCATTCACCAGTTTCTACTCACAACTTCTCGGATTTCCTGTTCGGCTTTGGCCAACTCTCGGTTAACTTTACCCGCTTCCTTTTTCTTGTCCTTAAGCACATCGTCAGCCTGCTCCTTTTTCTTCTCGACGCTTTGAATCTCCTGCTGCTTAGCTTCGAAATCAGCGTTAAGTTTGTGGATGTCATTCTCGACATGATACAGACGGAACAGTTGATACTGAACTTGTTTCTCGCCCTAGAATGAATAATTTTAGGTAATGACACATTTTCACATTTAAATCCATGCAATAGCCTACGTATTCTTTCTTAAGCTTCGCATAGCGCTCTGCTTCCATTTTTTCCAACTTGGCCTCCTTACGCTCGGCTGCAATTCCTTTCTTCTTCTGATACGTAAATTGTGTCTCTTCCTCGGCCAAATGCATTTCCTGTTTGAGACGATTATAGTCATCCTTCAACAAGCCTGACCTGAAATTGTGAGAAATTAAAATAAAATTCAACGTTGGCAATTTAATTCATATTTACCCGCTAATCTCTTCAAACAGTGCGGTTCTTTCTTTGGCACTTTTCATTGCAATATTCTCGACAGCTCCTTGAAAGACAAGGAAATTTTTTGCTTTTACATTTATACCCAACTTCTCCAACTCGCCGAGATATGTGTTGCTGGAAACAGTCTGGCGGAAAATACAAACAAAAATCCAGGATAACACAATTTTAAGCATTTGAATACAATTTCAACCTATACCTCTCCATTGATTCGATATTCCGACGAACCGGACACAACAGCTCGACAAAAATCTTTTTTCGTCTGATTTTCACCCACCAGAAATTTGGCTGTAACATAACATGAGCGAGCCACTGGCTTTCCCACCGAGGCGCCTTGAATCAAATCATTTAAACGTTTCACACGAAGACTTGATGTTTTTTCGCCCATCACAAAACTTATAGCATCCATGAAATTCGATTTGCCTGCAATAGAAGCGAAAAAACAGAATTTTAGCAAAATTATCCCTGAAAATGACACAACTCAATGGCGACGGAACATACCCGAACCATTCGGTCCAATAATGGCCGTGAATTGTTTCAACGGCCCCACAACTACATGTCCTTTATATGATTTGAAATTTTCCATCTCGATGTACTCGAGGAAAGCGTTGATTTTCGTTAAATCGGGCATTTTGAACGGTTTTATTTAAGAAAAACACAAACACGACAAAAACAGAACGCCCGGACCCCGGACGCGTCCCCACAATTAGAGAAAACACAACGATTTGACAATTGATGACAGTAGTTGAGTGATTTTGGGCGGCAGCATTGCCATATCAAAGGGACAATTTCTTTTAGTACAGTTTGGGTTAAAATTCAAATTATAAAGGCCGCATTAGCATTTATGATTTCCAAAGGGACTATATCATTGATCCTAAGAACTAAGAGGATTGCGCCATAGAAGCGATAAATGAGTGAATTTTTCATATAAGACTGGATCTGACAGCTCGGGACAATTCGTCTTTTTTACCTTTGTGTCGCACTGAAACTGCGATATGACTATTACATTTTATAGATACACTTCCTGACTTCCTCCAGCAACAATCTTTCCCCCATTTACTTCGTAATAACTTCACAATAACACTTGACAGATCGGGACAACCGCTTTTTAAAATCGTCCCATGCAGTTTGTATGGGTGACAGCTGATTTATCATTCCTTTTTATTTCTCTATTCCATGGACTATATATTGCTATTATGTACCGACAAATTCATCCTTAAAAAAATTCAAGTCAAGAAACCTGAAACTAAAGCCTCGGATTGGATAGATAAAAAACAACGACCCGATTACTTGATTGATTACTCTTTTCGATCCTGGAACTGATGCTCCCTGAATAGGCCGGGCCCTTAGGGCTCTCCTCTGGATCAGTTAGAAAAATACTAGTTGAGCATATATAGTTGCAATTCAGAAAACAAAATGACCCAAAATTGAGATTAGCGACCAATTCACACACTATTTTAATTTTTACGAGTAGTAAAAAGGAGGGCAACAAGGAGTTTGGAGTAGCTTTCATCGTGAGTAAGCAGCACAATGATCGCGTTATCGTCTTCAAACTCATAAACGAACGGCTATATGTGCGATTCGCATCAACACTCGTTTCGCTAATAAGACGCGGTTAATGTAAGCTGACCAGACGTACAGCATTTTGCTGTACAGTACGGCATTTTGACCTGTCGTACAGCATTGGGAAATGTACAGGAAAATGTACAGCATACCCCATGTTACACAATATGAAACCTCTTCGATGAGGCCTGTGAACAGTCATGTCTGCTTTTAATTTGTAAAGTTTGACCCCTGTACCCTGTGCGATCGATATTTAGCGAGATAATCGCCAATCTTTCATTTTCGACAACCGGGAGCCCTTTACGATCTCTCTGAAAAATTTGCAATTGTAGAGCTACTTGCCGCTCATATTTCCCAATTCTGTGTTTCCTAATCGAAAATTGTCCATAATTTGGAGATTCTTGAGCGGAATTTTGAAATTTGGCAAACATATTTGATGAACATTTGTAGGCTGTAGCTGCCAAGGTTCAGAAGTTGCAACCGCCAAATAATGAGATTTTTATCTATGATAAAACGATTGAAAAATCAGCCACTATACTCCGATTCCTTTATCACCCTCTATAGGAAAATGTATACTAAAGAAAGGATTCGGCATGGGTGTTAGATCAAGTTTTTTCCCACATTTCCTTAGATTCAATTTAAAACGGCGTTAAGAGCCCAGGGAACCGGCATGGCATCAACCATGGAGAAATGCATACTCTGCTCCAGAAATATTGCAACCAGGTTTAGATCAGATTTAGACCTCTGGTTCGTCGACTTCGCACTGTCTGTCGTGCATTAGAGAATTTGCCAACATTTTTGCGACGCAGTGCTGTTGCGAAATAGGATAAGGCGAAGTGCAAGCGCAGCGAGGGGTAAGCCAATGTAAGACAATTCGTTAAATTTATATCTTTGGCTCACTTAGTTCAGAGCTCACTCTGTCTGTCGCGCTTTTCATAATTCGCCAACATCCTTGCGACCAGCGCTGGTAGCCAGTGGATAAGGCGAGGTACGATCGCAGCGAGGGGTGAGCCAATAGATGGCAATTGATAAAATTTAGAACTTTGGCTCGTCCTTAGGATTACTCAGATCCTATAGCTCGCCATTCGCTTCGATCAGACCTCGCTGTCTGTCGCGCTTTTCAAAATTCGTAAACATTTTCGATTCATAGCGCTGTTGGGAAATAGGATAAGGTGAGCGCAGCGAGCGGTGATTCTATGGAATTTCAGACCTCTCTCTGTCTGTCGCGCATCATAGAATTTCACAACATTTTTGCGACGTAAACCTCGGAGCTGGAACCTGGAAGTATGACTGAGGATTTCCTTGAAAACTGAATTCCGCAAGTATGTGTACAGCATTGGGCCTTCGGAAGTCGGCTCACCTTAGGTTAAGGACGAGTCTGCAATCACCTAGAAACACACACCACTAGAAACCTACTGAATGAACTACCACGATGAAGGCAACAAAAACGGTCAACGAATGCCAAATACAATGCCAGACACTAATTCCAGGTCTGTGCTGTTTGTACAGCTGAACTGTGCACGTACAGGAGGGGCTATGCATGATCTGGCTCTTGCAATCCAGGACCCCTTTCGCCATACTGCAGGAGCCTTACCTGATTTTTGGTCAGGTAAGGGGCCTGCCGTCTGGCATGATAGTGTTTACGTCTAAGGCTCCGGCTGAGAGAAAGTCGGTTGTTATTATGTATTTGTGACCCGAGTTTTCAGTATGTGATGATGGTAGACGTACGCGGTCTTGGAAGGAATCTGTGAGTGTACTCCTTGACAGCTTCCGTCCTGCTGCTCTACCTAGTAATGCATCTCAGACTCCTGAACGGCTTGCATTGCTAATTTGACTAGCAGGAAGTCGCCTGGGTTGGATGGGATGACAGGCGGGATGTGCAAGCACATCTGGCATGCCGTCCCGGAATACTTGGAGTGCCTTTTCGCAGATTACTTCCGAATGCGTCTCTTCCCGACGAGTTGGGAGTCTGCCCGCATGGTTGTCAGGGCCGGATTTAACATGTATGTCGCCCCTGGGCAGTAGGCAAATTGCCGCCCTCCGCCAGTAAATTAGCTTGGAAGTAGTATAGAAGTCGCATACACATATGCTAACGTTAACCGACGTAACTGGTATGAACATTTCATTTTTACCCGTAACCCATGTCCTTCGTTTGCTTGAAAATATCCTGCTTTCCATACGGACGTAAATAGTGGTCCTTTCAAAAATTATTTCAAAAATCATTGAAGTTCGTTAAAATTGCGTTCAGAATGTTTTAAAATTACCTATTCAGTTTCTGAGGTTCATTGTTTTCTCATTGTATTTTTAAGATGTCCCTCGTTTGATGTAATTAACCAAAATTTCGTGATTTTTTTTTGTTTTCGGATAGAAAATAAATTTAACAAAAATTTTGAAAATGCAAGCTCTCAATGTTATTCAGTAATTTCATTAGACACCGCTTTTAGACGCTTTGCTGATTTTTTGTCATCTTAAACGATTTTTGTCAGTAGAATTTACACTCTCCGAATGGAGTACTTTAGGAGGCTTGTAGTGAAATCTGGAGCTCGCCGTCAATGTGGATTCAGAAGTTCATTGATTGTTGCACCCGAAAGATTCTCTAGGCTTTCAATAAAAATTTAACATAGTGATTCATCTACGTGACCATACCGTCAGGAGAGTGCCTATAAGCAATTACGCTGTTACCACCCGGTCCTTCGGACTGTTTTGTCCTTCGGCATTTTATTGACGGATTTCTTCGTTCGATGCATGCGCTCAGCCTCGAAAACCTGGGCCGCAACTCCAGCTGGTTGACTAGGGTAACAACCTCCAGCTACCTCGAGTCCAACGACATCATGGGAGGATACCATTGTACCCTGGGCAAACCCATCGCCGAGGTGCACTATTTGCTAAAGACTCCCCAATAGCAGGTGTGACCGATCTTCCTTCGGCCCCCTGTAAAGTTAGCCCTGCGACTACCCATCAGTTTAAAGTGATATGTAAGGCTGCTTTTCACATCCGGATAAGGATCCTTCAGCATACTAGTCAGCAATTTTTAAAGGCAAAGTATCATTAAAATTGGCGCCCTGGATTAAGACTTCTTGAATAACTTTGAAAGCAATAACATTTTTTCCTAATTTTGTCAACTTCCATCTTTCTTGAGTCAAAGTTCATCTTCCTTAGAATGTAAAACCAATAGAGAGCTTCAAAAATTTGCCGCCCCGGGCAGCTGCCCAGGTTGCCCATATGGGAAATCCGGCCCTGATGGTTGTACTGCTGAAGGATCATGAAAAAGACAAGTCCAAACCCCAATCATATCGGGGCATTAGTCTTCTTCCTGTACTTGGTGAAGTGCTGGAAGGGATTCTTGACCGGAAAGGTTTGTCGGTCAGATGTCTGACAGCCAGTATGGATTTCACGAAATGTTGGGCAGAAGACTTGGCATTCAGCATATTTGTCAGCTAGGAAATTCTGCCGATGCTGCTGCTGACGCGTGTAATGGTTGAAATAGATTGGCTGCGTCAACATCAGCATCGGCAGAGGCATCGGCATCAGCAGAAAAAAACCGTTGAAGTCAATAAACTGGCCAAGGACGTATTGAGACGAGATACGTGACACTGATGGTTGAAATACATTTCCCGCGTCAGCATCAGCATCGGCAGAGGCATCGGCATCAGCAGAAAAATTTCAATTTAGAACACACGCATTTGCCTTTGATGACCCACAATGACAGCAGCGGCAGAAGCAGAAAAATGCTTCTGCCGATGCTTCTGCCGCTGCTGTCAATGTGGGTCATCAAAGGCAAATGCGTGTGTTCTAAATTGATAGGACATGCGTCGCTTGTTATCCCCCGAGAGTGTCTCTGGGAGATCCTGGCGAAAAATCGCTGGACTCCTAGAGGAGTGTGTTCTGTCTAGATGGCAATCTAGGTGGGGAGCAGCATCCCATGGGAGAACTACCTACGAGTACGTAAGGCTGTTAAGAGGAGATGCTGACTTAGACTTCAATCGAAGTCTAGGATTCCTCATCACTGGTCACGGATCGCTAAAAGCATGGCTTCATACAATTTTTCTGATGATACCTTGTGTCCCATATGCGAAGATTGGACACATGTACTATGTCATTGCCCAGCGTACGCGGATATCTAGAAATCTTGATGTCGGCGTCACTATCGAGGATGGTTTTCTGGTCCTACGGAAACTGCCTCTTCGGGGCGGACCGCACCCGTTTTCTACGTGGAAACGGCCAAAAGTTGCCAATATACCTCCCTGGTAAGAGCCTTGAAGGTTCGATGCAGGAAGGTTGTGTTTGTCTGTGTATATGTGTTGATTCGAGTTATGTGTTTTTTTCGTCATATTGGGAGCATTACATCTCGGCGCGGCTGCTCTCAATTTTATTAATTCGCGCCGGCATTGAGAAAAATCCAGGCCCAGAGGTATATGGTTTTGTAGTGTTTGCGGCCAACGAATTGGTTCGAATGCCAGGTCAGTGCAGTGTAATTGCTGCTTGGAATGGGTACATCTCAGGTGTTCTGGCTTGAGAAGGGTTGGTCAGCACTCCACATCATATGTTGCACCGGGATGCATAAACTCAGGGCGACCACGGGCTGCTCCTAGCCCTCCACCTCCTCCTCAGCCCCCAGAGCCCCCAAACAATATGATCAAGAATGCTAGACCTAGTTTGACCCCTGCTCCTCCTCCAGCGGTTTTCACTCCACTGTCCTTATTGCAGTTTAACTGCAACGGCATTCACCAAAAAATTACCGAGATCACTCACTTCATGAGTGTAAACAGAATTCTGATTTCTGCCATCCAGGAGACTTTGCTCCATTTGAACTGGTCTCTTAGCGTCCATGGCAATTACGTTATACTACGCAAAGATAGACCAGCCGTCAGGAATGATTCTCACCCTGGAGGTGGACTTGCCTTCCTAATACACAAGTCCGTACATTACTGTGTATTAGATGTAGATGTCGACGGTACGGCGGAAATGCAAGCCATCTCAGTTTCAATAGAACGGAATAGAACGAGCACCTCAATGGGTGAGGTTATAAAACACAACGTTGCGCAACGTTTCAAATCAACCGGCCGTTACGGATCAGAAACTTCTCCCTACAAACAGATCCTCTAAGCGCCCCCTTGCGAGGCATAGCTTGATTGATTGACAGAAATTTACAATCTGCCGTCGAACCGTGAATTTCCGCCCTCATTTATTTATTAAACTATTTATAATCAATATAAAATGTATCTGCATCTCGTTTAAAACTGGAAATTTTAATTTTCGAGCAAAACGTATCAGCTGTGATGTGTCAATTGTCACATTTGTCACTTTCCGAGAGATGGCGATGGGAACACCAAGTCTGATCCGGATCTATGCGTTTACAGAACACAATAGGAAACGTTTCGGAAAACGCGAAACGTTACGCGAACGTTGTGTTTTATAACCTCACCCAATGACTGCAACCTCAATGAAGGTGTCAGTAAACTATGGTCTACTGTCCGCGTCCTATCCAATCCTAGGAAATGCCATCAAATTTGGCCATAAGAGCACCAGCGATCCTCTTCAGTGCGCAAGCCTGTTCAATAAGCAATTTATTGAACATCCCAAGTCCGATGGCTTAAAGCGTAAGATTAGATGACGGATTCGAAGTAGAAATGTTGACACTATACAATCGTATACTGCGGACCAGGTTAAAAAAGTCATTGAGAATGCTAAAAACTCAAAGGCCCTCGGACCCGATGGCATTTCGATGGCCATGTTGAAACATCTCGACCTTCCAGCCATTGAGTATCTCACGGCAGCCTTTAACTTGTCGATCTCTAAGCTTGCCATCCCTGAAATCTGGAAAACAGGACGGATTGTCCCCTGTCTCAAACCGGGAAAGAGCGCTGGTCTCGGTGAATCCTACCGACCCAGGGCCGGCTCTACTATATGAGCAGACTGTGCACTTGAACAGGGCGCCAACCGAAAGGGGCGCCAAATTCACAAATTCAATATGCCTTTAAGATCAAGACTTTATATTGATTGATACACGTCGTCCACGTATTGTATATATTAAGCGAACTGGAACTGATTCAATTATAAGGGTATGTTTTCCCAAAGATCCGCTGCTATCGCGATTCTAGAAATTACATAGAAACTCCGCTAACAACCAAACTCGCATGCTAATCGTATTCCATTTCATTTGACCGACCTATCGACGCAGTTGCAACTCGTGAAACCTTCAAAGACACATCTGCAAAATTTTTCGCATTGTATCTACGCGAGACGAAGAGCGAGAGACGTCTTTCCATCCGTCCGCGTTCAAAAATGCTATCTCTTACTTGTGCATCACTGCAAACATGCTCCAAATAATCCACACACTTCATATGCGGGATGGGCACCCTATGTGCGCTAGTTTCATAGATTGTATGTTTGGCAGAAGTGACGAGTTGAGCATTGCAGAAATTGTGCACATAAGAAATTGTTGTAGAGCGTACACCCCTATATTCTGCAAAAGAGGGCAATAGCTGCTTTGCAGGCTCGATGTAGGTGAGATGTGCGTATTCACTTGATTGATGGCTCATTCTCGTAGTCTCAGCTCGTAGTAACATGTTTCAATTGTATGAGACTGGGAGATAGAGGAGTTTTGTAGGATGTATAATACTGTATAGTTTGTAGGAAGAAATTTTACCGCGTAACATTTTCTATGCAATCCATATTAAGCGCAGGATAGACCATAGACCTCGAGAGTGAGATGTTTGTCCGCTGCGATTTTCTCAATGAAAATCAAAATGTATGCTTACGGTCGTGGAATATGTGGCAAATGCAATGTAATTCCATACGCTACAATCTGAAAATTATTTCATAACTTTTCTCGGCCATTTTATGTATTTTTTTTTTCATTTCCCGGTCATTTCATCGTGAAAAATATCTAACGACCGGGGAATTGAAAAATACTTTAAATGGCCGAGAAAATTTATGGGACCATTTTCGGATGTAGCTTATAGAATTTCCCAGCATTTTCTACAAATTTCAGTAAGTAAGCATACATTTTCATTAAGAAAAGCCTCTTTTCCGATTTTAGTGCGGTTAGTTTTATTTTTTTTAGGTAAATTTGTTGTCCCTAATAATCATCTTAATTTGCTATTCTATAGCTAGTCCAGCTTTCGATAAATGTACTGATGTTTTATTCGTATAAAAAAAATGTTTTTTTCAAAAATCGTCAAATGCCTGTGGCACCTAAAGGGTTGAGAAATGGGGGTACAACTTTTTTTCTGCAAATCACTTGGAGAATCACAATCCGGTGCGTTTATGCGGCAGTTCCCAGACACCCTGTATAGAAGTATATGAACAGGGCGCCAAAATACCTAGGACCGGCGCTGTACCGACCCATAACAATACTTGAACCTGTCGCAAAGACGCTAGAGGCCCTTATTCACCCCACTCTGTTAAGCATGCTAAGCTAGAACCTCACCAGCATGGCTTCAGGAAAATGCATAGTACCACCACAGCCCTCGATGCGATCACTACACGCATCCGTAATGGGCTAAACCACAGACGTCCACAGATCGATTCTTGTGGCAATTGACCTAACGAGTGCATTTAAAAATGTCAATCACTCGATGCTTCTCGCTAACTTACTGAATATGCATATCCCTGCTCAAGAGATCCGTTGGATTGCCAACTATCTAGCTGGTCGGCATTCCTTCACCGAGTTTCGTGGCAAACGTTCTAAGCTGAGGAAAATCAAATGAGGAGTTCCACAGGGTCGGGTACTCTCCTCCACTCTGTTCAACATCTACATGTCCGGCCTTCCTACACCACCGGAAGGAATCGAGGTGATTTCCTACGCAGACGATTGCACCGTGCTCGCCACAGGGGAGGATAAGGATGAAATGTGCCTCCAAATTAATTGCTATCTCGGACGATTACAGGCTTTCTTCCAAAGCCGAAACCTCACCATCTCCGCGTCTAAATCTTCTGCGACATTTCTTACCGCCTGGTCGGTGGATTGTCGGTGGGAGGTTGACGTACTGGCAACAATCCAATTCCTACTGTTGCTAATCCTAAAATTCTCGGGCTCCATTTAGAGAGCATGATGACTTCAGCTCATCACGCGGAAGCGGTATGTGAAAAGATGCGCAGTAGGAATAAAATCCTAAAAGCACTAGCTTGTAGCACCTGGGGCAAGGATAAAGAAACCATGCTAGTCACATACAAAGCGGTGGGTCGAGCAGCTGCTGAATATGCAGCCCCAGTTTGGTCACATAGTCTATGTGATACAAACTGGACTAAAATTCAGGTCTGCCAAAATGCTGCTCTACGCACAGCCACAGGTTGCCTTTTGATGTCTGCCCAGGATCACTTACATCAAGAGACAAAATTGATGCCAATACGTGACCACAATCTCCTACTGTCCCAACAATATCTTGTTGGTTGCTACCGTGAGAATCATCCCAACAACAGTCTCATGGACCGAATTCCTCCACCACGACATGTCAGGCGTGATTTGCGATACCTAGAGAGAGAAGTCCAGGGATACAAGAGGGACCCTTACGACGATGATGCATACCGAGCTGCCATCGCTGAGAATCACACTGCAGAAGTGAGTCGGTCTATTGCGAGATTAGATGCGAATAGAGTCCTCTCAGTGCGCCCTCCACCCATTTCGCCTGAGGAGATTAGGCTCCCGAGAGCCACCAGAGTGACTTAACCCCTATCTCACTGTGGGAAAACCCTATCGCAGCAGCTATGTTTTTGTCCCTTGACATCACGGACGAAAGCATCGACGAACCATAACTCGAATCCACATAGATGCACAGCGGTTTCACACCTTTCTGCACCGCTAAAAGAAGAAGAAGGATGGTTTTCTAAATGTCTCTCGCTGTCTATTTAGACGTGAATATGTCCTGGCTGTAATTGTCTCAAAGACATTGCGTCGATTCTAGTGTGACTTTCGGTAAATGACTAACCAGCTCTACCCGAATAGTTAGGCCACCAGTCCTAAGTGGGTGTGCAAGGCGCCCACACTGCAGCAGTGGCGGAAGGCCTATGCGAGTCCGGAGCAGAGGTCCTATATCTGTTAGCACGGGGTGTCGAGATACCAGCCTAGGGGCACCGATGGGCGGCAATTCCCCTATCCGACACAAGGAGGTAGGCCCATGATGAGAGTATCGTGCGTGCTGTGGTTTCACAACGGCGCGGCGTGGAGTTCGGCTACAACCGAGTGCCGGGACCCATAGAACGGCAGAGGTGGTAGAAAGGCCTTGCATCAAGCCGTATGTAAACGCCAAGCCTTATCACTTGATAAGAAAAACTGATGCCTTTTAGAGGTGCTGATTGACGCCACAAAATCAATCCGTTCGCCTATTCGAGGCCGTCTAGTAAACCTTTACGATAGGAACAGACGTTAAACCCCCTTCGTGGCATTTATTGTGATTGCCATTGTAAAAAAAAAGCCTCTTTTGATATTTTTTTTTCGTTTATTTTCATAACGTTTTCTTTTTTTTTTTATTACAAAAAAATGTATTATTTAAACTGTATGAATATTTGCATTTTATATATATATATGTATACCTAGTATATAAAGAGTTTATATATTGATTAACATATTTTTCATTATTATTTTATTTTTACAAACTAATCTAAGTACCTTAAAATATGTTTTTTACTATTAATAACATTTTTGTTTTTTTTTTGTTATTTTCATCGCATTTTTTTTTTTTTTGTTTCTTATTGAAAAGGTAGAAAGTTACAGTAATTTGTACTATGTTTTTTTTTCTCTCGATTTTATTCATACATATTTTCGTATTAATGATTCATACAAAAATCAAGATCGATATTTGCGCTCAAACATACGATTATAACTTAAATATCTTGTCTCTGACACATTCAATATTATTTGGCAATGCATTGAGTAAAATGCTAAGATCGATTTTTTTTTTGGGACGGATACCATCATCTTAATTATGTTGGGAATGAATGCTGCCTAAAACAGCATGATCTTTAGATTTTAGTCAATATATTGAGGGCAAATATTTAAATAGTCAAAATATATATACAGGGTTATTGGTTAAGTCGACCTATTCCCTGTAACACGTTATAATAGGGTCAAAATGCAACAAAATGAGGCCATAAATGTTAGGCCGATTTTCAATGGTCACTGAGATATATGAATTTTTATGTTTTTTTGAAATAACCTAGAATTTTGCCATTTAAAGTAAGAATTAAAAAAAACTACTAAGGTAATGGGGTTAAACTTATTTTTGGATTTTAGCCAACACTATAAAATTAAAAAAAAATTATATGACATGGAGTCTGCAGACCACTGAAAAAACATACGCGTGTTGTCAGCTTTCCAAAAAGGTGTCAATGTCAATACAAATATTTGAAATAATTGAAACAGCTAGCCGCAACTTGTTCGGGGACCATCATTTCGTTTGATAAAAAATGAAATAAATGTCATTAAATTCAAAATGCATCGTACGAGTACGTATAATGTACTGCTTTATTTCATTTTTTATCAGACGAAATGATGGTCCCCGAACAACTTGCGGCTAGCTGTTTCAATTATTTCAAATATTTGTATTGACATTGACACCTTTTTGGAAAGCTGACAACACGCGTAAGTTTTTCCAGTGATCTGCAGACTCCATGTCATATAATTTTTTTTAGTAATACTACATTAAAAAATATCTTTAAACAAATTTAAGAATTTTTTTTTTATTTAAAATTAAAAATTTCGAATTGTGATGGGTTTTTTAAATTTAAAATGATTAAGAAATGTCTGCTATAGTGTTGAATAAAATCCAAAAATAAGTTTAAGTCCATTACCTTAGTAGTTTTTTTTTAATTCTTACTTTAAATGGCAAAATTCTAGGTTATTTCAAAAAAACATAAAAATTCATATATCTCAGTGACCATTGAAAATCGGCCTAACATTTATGGCCTCATTTTGTTGCATTTTGACCCTATTATAACGTGTTGCAGGGAATAGGTCGACTTAACCAATAACCCTGTATATTAGAACAAAAAGAAAATGTTAAAACGTTGCTTTGAAAGGCAATGAAATAATAGAAGATTCAATTGATTAGATTATGTACACCAAAGAAAATATTGGTTTTGACAATATAGTAATAAATCGATTGTTCCATACTTTCACTGCCGACAACATAAGAAACTAAAGAAAATTACAAGAGCAACATTAGAGCAAGTACTTAATTGATGATACTCTCGTCAGAGAAGAATTATGAAGAGACAAATTTGTTTATACGATGTTTTTGTACATGTTTATATGTCCTGAATAATTTTAATGTTTTTTTTCATTAATTGAAAGGCTATTGCTTGTGATACTTGAATATATTTGGAGCACATTTTTGATTTTTTTTTGTAGTAATAATAAACGCCAGAGATTGGCTTTCGTTTATTTTTAGTTTTATGGATATTTTGATCATGATGATATTTTTTTTTCAATGTTGCAAAAACTATAAATCAAATTAGAAAAATGCGCACAAATTTCATCAATATATTTGACGATTTTTATGCTCTGGCATACAGTCCACAATACAGTAAAACACACGCGGACAGCGATCTTGAATCTGAACAATGTGGAAATTACGGCTGGAGGATATCGAGTGATTCGATTGCACTTGAAATCCCACCGTCCGCCCAATAGCTGTTCCATGTGTCTGCTAATCTATCGTGGACAGTATGCTGGATAGATTTAATTATTTGAAATTATATTAAAAATACATGTAATCCAGTACGAAAGTGATGAGACAAAAATGAGATCGTCAATTTTGAATCGACACTTCTAGCAAATAAAGAAGTGCACAGCACCTCTTCTGGATATGCTTAAAGCTGAGCAAAACATGCATATACGTACGTCACTCTACAATTAAGAAATTAACATTGTCTTTGTGCTCATTTCTGTGAGCATTCACACGTATTCTGGAATCCCATTCTTGTCTCATCAACATTTCGTCGGGTTCAGGAACAAGTTTTCAAAATTTTAAAAATTATAAACTAAATGATTGCATTAAAGTCTATAGAGATCATTTCCTTTTTTTTTAATTTTTTTTCAGGTTTGCGTCTTCGGGTATATACGTGTTGATGTTTAAAATTACCTATGCGTAGAAACTGGAAAAGATGTGATTTGAGCTTGATGGATTTCCACTACCACTGCCGTTTTAATAGCATTCAAGTTGTTGTGTTTTCAAATAAAATTGAAAAAAGATCAAAGTTCAGATATAAAACAACTCAATGCAACTTTCTATCAGTCGATTATTCGGAAAATTTAATCCTAGCTAGGAAAGACAATTTCGGAATGATTAATGAACACGACAAAACCCCACATATTCAAGTTTAAAGCACACACACTCTTTGGGATATGTGAAACAACATACGGAGACGACGCATTACCAAATTATGAATTATCTTAATTTATTTTATATATATATAAAAAAGCATAAGCATATACATATCTTAAAAATTACAAGTACAAAAAAAATACCTGGAGACACACTCGTTTTTGAGGTTTTTTTTTCGGAAGTGTATGCATATATACACTATTGTTTTTTAGTTGATTTTGTTTCGAACATATTATCTTACAGTGGCCATTTATTTTTTTCCAGTAGATTGAAAAACATTTCAAAAATTTTACGAGACAAAAACACGAGTTTTTTCATTCGTCATCAAACACGCATGTGTATCTACTACCTAGAATCTTACGACCTATACAAAATGCATATGAATATATTATTATGTATTACTAAATATTAAGATTACATATTTTTCCGTAACATCACAAATGCGCCACTTCCCCCCAACATTATTTATGCTTGGTGAGCGCGTTGATTTTCTTGTTTTTTTTTTCTCTCTTAATTTACATAATGTATTTAGTTAGTACAAAAATATCTAAATCCTAAATATATATATTCTATATTCTATAGCTTACACAATCACTTGGTGTTTGTAAAACTAACAAAAAAAAAAGGAATTTGCTTAATGCAAAACGAAAGCTTAAACAAACTAGAGAGAGACTGTTACAACAACAAACAAGTCCACTACACTATTCGATTGACCAATTGCATCTTTCGACGACTTTGATGTTGTTGTTGCTGATTAGTTTGCGAGGAATTTTGTTGGTGGTTCTGTATTGTGTGCTGCTGTTCAAACACGCTGGCCGGTGCTATTGAATAGTTAATATCCAATCGTGCCTTTTTCGTTACAAATGACGGTTCGCAATCGGTTATTTCAAACACTTCACCGTTATTACTTATAATTTGTATGGATTCGTTGGCATTGCCGCCGCCGCCACCACCACCACCACCTCCACTGTCGCCGCCGACTCTACTGCTACCAAGATCAATTGTATCGTAAACGTTGGAGAGCTGCAAAAATACAAAGAAAAAAAAAACATTAGAACAATTATTATTATCAAACACTAAAAAGGGCTACGAACAATGGTCATTTCCAAACAATGAAATGGATTAAAAATCAACTGGTTTCGAGAGTACTGCGCATCTTTTCAGATGCCCTCGATTGCACCTCACATCAAAAGAGGCACGACAACCTGACCAAGTGTGTTTTGTAGCTGGGTGCTGGGTCTCTCCTGTTTATAGTATTTTCTAATTGGAAAAATCCTTATATAAAAAAGCCTTTTCCCAAATGAAAAAATCCTTATATATGTACCTCTAAGCTGCCCTAACCCCTCGTGAGACCTAGCGCGTCTAGTACACCTTCTCGCCTTCGCGTACGGTTTCCGGCCATATATCGTAGTTGACCCCAGGACTTTCTTAATGACGCACACTCTCCTCCATCCACCGATCAGCGCCACGTAATTTTAGGACGACCCCTTTGTCGGCTCCTTTGGGCGAACGGGTTCCATCACATAGCGCGACCAGCAGCATTTCACAACGCATGACTAATCCACTGCCACTTTCGGCTGCGAGTCAATTTGTCGATAGATATTTGACCCGTGCGCCGATGTAGATCTTCATTTGAAATTCCTAATATTCGACGAAGACGGTAACTTTCCAAGTGCTGCTCCCATATAATAACACCAAAAGAATTAGGGAGCGGAACAGCCCCAGCTTGGTCTTAACACTGAGATAACTGCTTTGCCAGAGTTTGGACAACATGCGGAAGGAACACTTTGCTTGGTTAATGCGGCAAATGATGCCCTGATCCGTATGGCAAGAGCCGGATTTCCAGTCAGTAAAAGAATTTTGGTCTTGCTTGTGCCTCAGGACTCGAAAAATTAAAACACTCGGATTAAGAACAATGTTTATTTGCCGACCGCTCGAAGTAGACTAGCCTACCTGTGGCGTATCTGGCACCAATACTAATACAAATAAGATATATCCGTGACACTTGTGTTAATATTTAGTCCGACACCATTAACCTCCCTCTCGAGATCCATCGCCATTTCGCTCAGATCCATGATCTTATGCGAGAGCAGCCAGCGAAGTCCAGGTGTTGTAGGTAAGACTTCAGACTCCATTTATTGCCGCGGTGCTGGCGTTCCGCAGGTAAAGTCGCATTCAGTACATCACCAACCACTATAAATAGAATCGGTGAGAGAACGCAACCCTGCCTGATCCCGCTAAGAACTTCAAAGTCCACCACTTCTTCTTCTTCCTTGCCTCGTTCTTCATACCGCTCCATGGTTTCGCGTTGCTCGACCTGCAGTGTAGGCACATCGCTCGTTTTGGCGATAATATCTCAGCATATTTCTACAGGCAGCTCTATCTTGGATCGTGTCATCGCCGAGACCAATGCGTTGTTGTTGCTTTTTCATTTGACACATCCAGGTGTTCTTCGGTCTGCCTCTGGCCTTGGGTCCATCAAGTGGAACTTCCATTGATATCGCTTTCTTTGCTGGGTTCTCAGGCGGACGTCGTTGAACATGGCAATACCAATCCATTTGTCGGTCTTCGAGCTTTTCGGTGATTAATTGGTCTATGGACAAGCTGCCTCGGATGTAGTTCAAAGTCCGTTCACGTACTCCACAAAAATAAGGACCTTTGTGGAGTACGCGACGTTTGGCACCGACGTAAGTCGCCCTAATAATAGCCACTTTTTTCTCTGGGACACCCCTCTTGCATAAGGCCGATTCACACTATGGAAAGCCTTCTCAAAATCAACAAAGAGCAAATGCCAAGGAGATCTGAATTCGATGCATTGCTCGATTACAATACGTAAGGTGTTAATGTGGTCGACCTGCCCCTCATCGGTTTTGCTTTCCAAGTGATCCTTAATTCTATTCAAGACTATTCTGCCATTATTCTGACAACCGCGGGAAGCACACATATATCCTTCCAGCTATTGAATTCTGTCAAGCTGCCCTTCTTCGCAAGTTTGATTATCAAACCTTCCTTCCACTCAGTGGGAAAAGTTTCCTCGTCACACGCTCTTGTAATTAGTGGATGTAGCAACTGTAAGATCTGGTGATGCTTGGTGAAGTTGGAAAGAAACACCGTTGAGCCCAGCAGCCTTACCACGTTTTAGTGCAATAATTGCGAAATAATAAATGCTTTTGGTTGGAGCAGTTGACCGTATATTTACGTTCCGTTGGGCGGCTACGTTATCCGCATGAGTGGGAACCTCGCCATTTGACATAAAATTTAAAGCCGCAGCGAAGTGTTCTTTCCAATGCCTCATCTGGTCTTCTTCATGGATAAGTAGCCTTTCATCGGTATCCTTTACGCTATGTTGATAGCTTCGACCACCTTTGAACTGCTTGATGACACTGTATACGGTATTTAAGTCCCTGTTCCGTTTAGCTTCGAATATATCTTTACAATTGTGCGCGTAAAAATTTGTCTGCGCTAAAGGATACAGATATGTTTGAAGCTTAATAAAAAATTTACCCCTGTGGTTTTTGGGGTTAGAATTATACCACAGCGATCCCGGCTTGTCGTAAAAGGCGACTTGAGGGATAGGGTATTTAGGCTTCTATCCCGAGTACCTGAAATTTACTTTACACTTAAAACATTAAACGAGCCGCGGATACCTCGGACTGATTCTACGCCAACGACTTTTGGATATAAACAACGGACCACAATTGATTTTTGGGACATTCGGACGATGTGGAGTGAGCGTAATAACACAAGCTCATAGAAGTCAAACAATGACCGCATACAACATCGCTGTACTAGGACTGAGCGAAAAAAGATGGCTCGGATCGGGGGCGGGGACTTTCGTACTGTATTGCTCTACTATGAAAGTAAAAACGATAATAAACCTCGGCAAGCGGCCGTTGGAATCCTATTGAATAGGAATGCACGCCGAACTCTAATCGACTGGGAACCTATTTCCGATCGTATCATCACAGCCAGATTCAAATCCAGAGTACGAAACAACGCAATTATTCAGTGCTACGCACTGACTGAACCTTTAGATCAATCAGCAAAGGACGTTTTTTTATAAGCGACGCAACACCATTGATATAGCTCCCAGGGGTGACATCAGAATTATTATGGGGGATCCCAATGCCAAAGTCGGTTCTAATAACTTAGGCTTGGAACATCTTAAGGGAAATCACGGGCTTGACGACAGGAACAATAATAGCGAAATATTCGTAGAGTTCTCTAACTCTCGACAAATAGTCATTGGCGCATTGGCGGCACCTTGTTCAAGCCTTGTTCCCTCCACCTAACAACTTGGGTTTCTCCTGATGGCAGAACAGAACACCAAATTGCTGTGTCAAAGACCTGGAGAAACTGCCTCTTAGACCTCAGGTCAAAGCGTGTGCTGATGTTGCCAGCGACCACCATCTAGTGTGTTGCCTATAAAAATGCTCCTACGGTAGCCGGTTCTTCGATGTAAATCGTCCCGGAGCTACCCGTTCTTACAACGGTCAAGAGCTGCCAAAACCTCTTCGATTTAAGAGAAGAAAACAAAATCACTTGAGTGTGAGGCGTGATAAGCATACTTACATGGAATCCCGGTTGAATTATTTAAAGCAGATTCCAATGCTACAGCGGATATTCTACTTCCCCTCATCAGAAAGTGTTGGGAAACCGAAACTCTTCCAGGTGAATGGAAAACAGCGTAGTAATTAATATTCCGAAAAAGGGTAACCTTAAGGATTGTAATAATTGGCGTGAGATTTGGCTACTTCCAGCTGTCTGATGGCTAAAATTATTTTGAATCGGATGAAGTTGATCGCACTTTAAGCAATGAAAAGGCTGGCTTTCGGGAGGGTTTTCCGTGCCGAATAGAGATCTACATTACACTTCATGTTCATTGATTTCGAGAAGGCGTTCGATAGTGTTGATCGGGAATATATCTGGAGAGCTCTTCGTATGAGGGGCATACCAGATAGAATAATTTCCATCATCAAGGAATCTTAAAAGGGAGCCCAATGTCGCGTTTTGCACAAGGGTAAGCTTTCAGATCCTCTTGAGGTGCACAGTGGAGTGAGACAAGTCACCTATTCTTTTTTTTATAGCCATTAACGATGTACTAGTGAGCGCTATCCAAAACCAAATGAAAGGTATCAGATGGAAAATGTTTGATCACCTGCAACACCTGGACTATGCCGACGATATTTGCCTGCTATCAAATAAAAAGGAGGATGTAGCTCAAATGTTCGATGCTCTGCATTGCGAAAGTCGTAATGCTGCGCACCAAAATCCGAATCTTCAATTCAATTGTAAAATTGATGCTTCTTTATGGCTGTTCAACTTGGAAGGTGACCAACGAGGTAGCAACTAAGCTGCAAACTTTCGTAAACAAGTGCCTGCGGCGCATCCTACAAATCCGCTGGCCGGAGGTTATTTCGAATGATGATCTCCTTCGTATCACATGGTTGGACTGGATAGGCAACTCCGTCAAAAGACGAAAGATGCAATGGATAGGTCATACTCTTCGAAGAGTACCAAAAAATATTGCAAAGCAGGGCCTTGATTGGAACCCACAAGGAGCCAATGCAAGACGCCGTGTTGGACGACCAAGAAACGTGGAGAAGATCGGTTAATAACGAGGCTGCTTTATTAAACAACAACAACAGTGGTCAGACCTACAGACGATGGCACATAACAGAACGAGGTAGAAAGTAGGCGTAGCTGATGTCCTATGCCCCATAAGGGGTTAACAGGAAGCATGGAGATAGAGCTCAGAACTAATGGTTAAACTGCGATCGCTGAGCGATCATCACATAAGTCATCTCTACGAACCTTAAGTATATGAAAAATTACGTGTTTCTGTCTGTATCAAATAGGGAATGTGGCAGGACCAAAAACCTCTAATTTTTATAAAACAGCGGCGGCAACAGTCGATCGACTTATGTCGAATAGACATAGGATACCAGAATGTATGATGTGATGTGATGAATGTGATGTAGACCAGCTGTTTCGATGCCTCGCTTACTAACCTCACTCCGAGGGCGTTAGGGGACAATTTAATTCCAGCTGTTACGTTCTCGTCGCTTCAGACAATAGGCGAGAACGAAGCACATCCACAGACAAGCACAGCGGCTTACGCCTTTCTACACCGCTACAACAACACCGACTAATGTCGTCCCTATTGCAGATGAGGCTTTTACGGTCTCTTTAAACATCTTTTACAAGATGTCAGGAGTTAACAAAATGGGAAACTTTTCTTCTTCCTTGCCTCGTTCTTTATACCGCTCCATGGTTTCGCGTTGCTCGACCTGCGGTGTAGGCACATCGCCCGTTTTGGCGGTAATATCTCAGCACTAAAACCATTTACAAAAAATGTCTTCTCAAACACTTACCTCAATATCATACTTCTCCTCTTCCTCATCATCATCTAACGACTCAGGCGTCTCGATAATTCGCTCATCAATCTCTCCCTCCAGATCACTACTCTCCTCAACATCCGATTGGGCATCATTCTCTCCATCACTATCACCCGAACTTCCATGTTTCATTTCACCTCGCTCTAAATTTTCCAGATGTTCCGGATGCACCATAGCCTGGCGAATTGCCATTATGTCTTTACGCGACCATTTCAGCACCTCTTCATCCATTTTGGTGATTTTCGACGGATTCATTGCCCACAAACAGCCTTTACGTTGCGATCCATTCGTTGCTGGCTTCTCAATTTTCTCAAAACATTTGTTCAACGACAAATTGTGTCGTACGCTATTCTTCCATCCCGTCGGCGCCGTTTTGAAATACGGAAAATGTTCACACATAAAACTATAAATTTCCGATACCGGCAAGAGTCCACTTCGGGAATTCTTCAGTGCCATTGCAATTAGGCAGGAGTACGAATACGGTGGTTTGGGCAGTTCATGTTGTGTTACTTTGATTTTTGATTTAATCGCTGTATTGCTTGAGGTTTGATGCTGGTGTGTTTCGTTTGATATGATGTGAGTCTTATTGGACGGTATAACATTTCGGGCTATCATTTTCGGTGAGCCCAATCCATTGGTTGTGTATGCGGAACCGTTTATGTGGTGTTGATGATGATGATGATGATGTGTGTCCGATTCTTTTTTAATTTGCGCCACAATACTACCATTGCTCGTTCGGATGATTTTCGTTCCGTCGATTGTCGATTGCTTGATTTTCGAATAAGCCATACCGTTTGCGAACGTCAGTCCACCAAGTCCGGGGGCCAGTTTAATTGTGTTTCCGCCGGCGATGGTGGCCGGAATAACAGGCGTGCCAGGCGGAGCTGTCAGAATCTTTGTAGTCGTAATAGGCTGCTTTTCTGTTTTCAAATCTGCAATAAGATCTTTTTTGACGGCATCAGCTAATTGTTTTGCCTGCTGTTGCTGTTGCTGCTGCTGCGATGCTATTGAGAGAATATTTTGTGTATTCGAGCCGTTACGTTTCACATCATCAATCGAGCGGATTTTTATTTGATTTGGCGAAAATGTTAGATGACTTTTACTCTCCTTTGGACTAGGCAGTGGTGGCGATGGGCTTCGTTGAAGATGTGTCGTATTCAAATTGATTTGAGCTCGCGATGAATTGAGCAGGGTTGAATTGATTAGTGGCATAACAGAGTTTGGATTGACACACGCCCCGACGTCGGAATAAATCTCGTTCGTACTGGTCCATTTGGCTTCGCCCACATACCAACGATCGGGCTCTTCGAACGGACTATTCGATTGATTCGATTCATTTTCCGCGGCAGACGACGGCAAATCGTTGACTAGAGATGTAAATTCACTGTAACCGCCAACAACGGTTGCTACTTCAGCACGTATGTCTATGTCGAGCATATCTTGCATCGAGTCTGAGATGAAAAAATCCATGGCCGAGCCGGAAGAGTCCTAGAAGATTAATTAAAAAAAAAAAGATTTGAATTGGGTACGTTCAAAACAAAATTTAGAATTAAATACATTTTTATAATTATTTACACCTTGCAGTCATAAGCCACAGGTATTTTCAATGCAAATTGTCAGTAAAAAACATTCAGAAAATGTTATATGAAATATTTTGGTGACTGTATAAATTGGCATTTAAACTGATATTAAGGCCTTAGCCATCATGATGACGAAAATCGGTCATAATGATGAAAGTTCGAAATTGGGATGACACATAGGTTTTCATAGCCAGCCAGTAAAAACACCTATCATCAGCGCCGCCCCGGGCAAGAGGACAAATTGCTGCCCTATTGATACTGTGTGTCGTTTTTGCTGTAGAAGCGTTTTCTCTTGAATTGAGTTCTTTTGGCAGCTCTTGGTCGTTATAACAGCACGTACTGGCTGCCGTAGGATCATTTTTATAAAGACAACACAAAAATCCGTGGTCAATATAGGATTTGAAGCAACGCTCCAGTAATTCAGAGAATAGAATCTCTACCTACTGAAAGAGAAAGTCTAAGTATGTAGAAGAAACCTGTTCCGCTATCAGTTGTTGTTGTAGTTGATGTAGCGACTCAAGAGATATTTTTTCTCTCTTGAATCGAAGGGGGTTTTGGCAGCTCTTTCTTGATCGTTGTAACAACGGGTAGCTCCGGGAAGAACCGGCTGCCGTAGGAGCATTTTTTTATAGACAGCACAAACTTCCATGGTCACAGTGGGATTCGAAACCACGCTCCGGCAACTCAAAGAAAAGAGTATCATCCACTGAGCCACCGAAAGCCCCTTCCACTAACGCTCAGACTCTTAAGCACAATGCACCACAGTTCAGTGAGGCTTTGTAGAGAGTTTGTTTAGAACTCCAAGGGAGGGATTTCCTCCTTGAATTCATTTCAATTCAATAAAAAAATAGGCGAATTAGCCGTGTATGGGCGGGTTTAGAGAATAAGGTGAGAGTTACTTAAATCAATGGAACCTAGCAAATCCCGATATTAGCATGTTCAGAAACGAATTAGGGAGGACTGCTGTTGCGACCCGGGTAGTATGTACTGTGGCTCTAACTCTCAATCTTGCTGAAATGTTCGAAATTTATCATTTCAATGCTAGATGAGTCAATGCAATTGGATCCATAATTGAAGAAATCCTTCCTCGAAGAGATGGGATGAATTTAATATAATACAGTCAAACATGTTCAATTGGACCACTGAAGGGACCGATCAAATTTGGTCCGAATACAAATGTTTCTGTAGTATCTGTACTGCAAATTTAGACCAGTTAACCATGCACATTGTACGTGATTGTGTATGTTTGCGTAAAGGTTGGTCTGATTGCGGAGGTTCGTCTAGTACTGCTTCAGCTAAATAGAGTCAGTAATTCGTGGTCCATTGTTCGATTGGGAGTTGGTCCGTTTATAACGGTTATTTTGTATGAAACCCCCCATAAAATTGGCTACGAGTGATTCAGTTAGAAGGTGGTCCAATTAGCAGATTTCACTGTATTTAAATGTGGATGAAAGCTGTCAAAAACGAGTCAAAATTGGCAATGAAATTACTCCCGAGATTTTTTAAAACTCTTTCTTGTGCTGAATATTTACGCGACTCCTTATATTTCTTATTTCGTATGAATTTTAAAAATGTTATGACTTCATCTACCGGCAATCAATACCGCGGGACATATCGCATAAATGTACTAATTACGGGCGAAAGTTTCGTCCTTTATTTAAAACTAAAATCACTCTTCAATTTGGTAAACATTAGGGATCGTGCAAGCAGGAGGTGTAATTGAAATCTTTAAGTTTTTCGAGGACGAAATTAGTACATAATACTGAAATGTGCTAAATTAAACTTAAACTTAATTAGCACATAACTCAGCGAACTGCCCCCCCCCCCCTTTTCCTTCTCGGAATTAGGGCAGGCGCTAGCATCACAGATGTAAAATTTAGGCAAAGTACTAAGCTGTTTAGGATTCGCAGCACTTCTCATCAATTGTGGACTCATCAAAGCTTTGAAAGGACTTTGCGTCTTTAAAATGCTACTGTCAAAAGTGAACTAATGATACAGTTGCGATTTTTTAAATTAAGTAAACGATGTGCTACTTGATCTTTCAAGAAAAAAAATCCTGGTAGTCAAATGTTTTCTCGGATGTTTCTATGGTTTCTTTTTCAGGAAGATAGGAATCCATGTATTTCCCCGATCTTCCCCAATCAGCAATTAGAACCCCGATAAACCGGATTGGGACCGGACCCCATCCAGATTATCGAAATATTCGGATTTTCGAGATACACCTATTACAGGGGTCGTACGCATTACCCAAAATAAAAATATATGAATATAGGAGAACATACGAGAAAATATAGGAGTTATATAGGAGGTATTTTATTTATAGCATATTATCACACATATATTTCGTCACATTTATTTCTTTTTATGTAGCATTTCAATTTCATTTTCAATTTTTTTTTTATGTTTTCAGTACATAAGTTGGAATTTTTCAAACACATGTCTATTAAATTTTTAGTCTCAAAAAGACCAACTTTTTGGACTAAAACGGCCGATGTGACAAAGTCCAATTTAGATTGCCCTTCACTAATTTTTGCTAACAATGAACTCCGTGAACAGCGTTTTCTCACTCTTATGAGTAGTAAGGTATTTTTAGAAGGCTGCTCGCGCATCTTTTACATATTGCAAAGGCGCTTATTTATGGGGAAATTTGTAGCTTGCAATTGATTTTTTTTTGTATTTAATCATAACACAAGTATACCTTGTTTCCGAAGTGTATAATATATTCCTTTACTATTCATCAATATGGCACGATAGCCCGACGTCGGCTTTGAACGCGTTCAATCAGCCGTTTAAAAGCTACTTTGAGTCAACGTTACATTACATATTTCGGATTGTGTACTCGTATAAGTTCGCAAGCACTATATATTTCTTATACGCACATCTACGAAAATGTTGGATCACGCCGAGATTCGATCTCCGGACCTCTAGATTACTAGAATTGTAGAGTGCGACTCTACCAAGTAAGTCACATAGCCACTATTCGGATGCAAATCGTTCGCTTGCTTAATTCAGTGCGATCCTGAAGAATATGTTTGTTGACACTAAATCCTCTTTTTGAACGGTATTGCCATGGTTTACGCAAAGGCAACTTATCGCCAGAGTTCCCAGTTCTTAATACGGCTTTTTGCCTTCAGATTCGTATTTCTGAATGAAATGCCAATATTCATGAATTTTGTTACGGTTATCATCTCCGCGAATCATGTCGAAATCTTGAAGATTTGAATATTGCCTTTTTATTAGGTCCGCAAACTGCTTTGGTCTATTATAAATAGACGTATTTTTTAAAACTTTGGAGATACATAATACATGCAATTCTACCTATTGCTGGAATGGGATTGAATTTTCGTAACAGTTCAGGGTTAAGGCTGCGAACATACCTAAAAAAAAGTTGGATCATGCGGAAAATGTTTTTGTAAGTAATCGACCACGGTGCAATAATAATCTCTAAATTGAATCTTGATTGAATCAAGTTGATTCTTATCGCTTGTCGTTTCCATTCTCGCAATTAAAAGTTTGACAGTTGTTTCAAACTATTTCATGTATAGATTTGGGTATACATAGTTCATTGACGTCTAATTTTGCCAGATCTTTGGCCTCTAAACGTCGTTGAAAAATATTGGAATATATGGAAATCGGCGCAAAATATAGGAGAATATAGGAGGTGTGATAAAATATAGGAAATAAAGGAAATATAGGAGGAGTACGGACCCTGCTATTAAGATCCTTGTAGACGGTAGTAATGCTTAAATTGTTTCTTTAAATCAAGGGTGCACTACGATAGAAAAAACTTCATTAAATTCTCAAAAAAAAGTTTGGCCTTAATCAGAATCCGAATTATCCAATATCCGGATTTTCGGGGTCCGGGCTATATCTACTGTATATTGATTACTGGCATTTGCTTCTGCTGGCCATAAGGTGTTTCAGGAGTCAAGACTGAAATTTCCCTCAGCAGGCCATAATACGTTTCACTTCTAAAGCATCCTATAGATATAGCACGTCGTCGACTCGTGATGCTTGAAGTAAATTTTGTTTTTGGGCTCTATCAAAGATTTATGACGCCAATGCGTTAACCTGCAATGTAATTTTTAAAATTCCCTACCGAAACATGCTGCTTCTACCACTGGTACCAATTAAATCTTGAATCTCAACCCTTTTTCCAGTATTTATTATAGACAAAAACCATGCATACGGATAAGCTAAACTGCTGGAAAAAATCACGTAAATCCGAAATTCGTTAACTTCTCCAGGCATATTTCTCCTCTCCAGAACAAAAAGAACTACCACCAACACAAACAAATCCCAGGCTCTGCACAACACGAGAACATTCCCCTCCGCGAGAAAGAACCCCGTGCAATGAATATATCGAATTCGCCTTTGTTATCCAAGAACACACCGGTTATGTATCTGCAACTCTGTGGTGCGCATTGTCCATGAGAGAGAGAGGGTCGAGTTTGTGTATTGGATATAAAGGCGCGCGGATATGTTTCGAGCTGGAAATAAGGAAAAATGTACAGTCGCGCCAAAATGCTTTTTGAATTTTCGAATCGGTTGGCTGACACAGCACTTGGCTTGAATTTTTGTATTGCAGACGACGAGGGTAAACGGACGTTAAACCGACATGGATGGGATGGAAATGGAATAGAATATTATGGCGCGGATGTTTTGGTCTCGGTCGATGAATACACAGCACAGACCGAAGCAAAATTCAATGCCAGCCATGAGCACTTTAGATACTTTGGAGTCTTGGAGACTGTAGATGAGTGTCCATAAAAATATAAAAACAGATGCGATGTTTTTTTTCTTTGGGGGTAATGATACAATAAAATTATGTGTGAAGCAGAGTTTGCAAAAATTTTGTTTAGGACTGCGAATTCAAGTTGAAAATCTTAAGACAGCTACGGCCACTGGATAAGATTCTGCAGAATGATGATTTGAAATGTTTCCGACCAAAGTCAATGCGGACACACGGCTGTTGTGTATGCTTCAAGCACAGATTGTTGATACGAAAACCAACGATTGTATTGTGGTGTGGTTATATCTCGATGAAGACACATGGGTGAATTGTAAATGATGCTTTTCTTGGAGCTCGCGCATTCAAGAAGTACAGTGCAATGCAATTTCGCTTGACTTTGATTTCTGTTAGCAGTACCAGGTACACAATGCAATGCTAACAGCGCGATAGTTGGATTAACGCTTGAAGCACTATGTTTCTCCAAGAGATAGGATGTTGTGGAGGTGTTGATTAATTTAACATAATTAATAGTAAAAAATGCAATTAATACGAGCGTAGATATAATGTGTGTACATAAAATGTACCTACATCAACTGAGCTGAGCTGGCATTCGGTAAGGCTATATAGGCGACAGTCACTTTCGCTTTTATGATGCCTCTAGCAAATCTGGCAAAGTAACGAAACTGAAATTACTCCGTATCGTCTAAGAAAAACTACTTTTCACGATATACTGCAATCCTAGATCCATTATTCTAGCAGATTTACCGTTAGAAGATCCGATGAAAATGAAACCGACAGTCGCGGCCCTTACACAATGCCAGCTCAGTTTGCTTTTTCGCCGGATTGTCAATGAGCCTGTTCAGATTGTTTGCTTTTTCGTTCGTCTTCATCATTTTGACTAAGACCGCGTATTGGAGCGTAGCGTAGCGTAAAACCTGTCGCCCAATACAACACTACGCCTTTAGCTTATGAAACTTAGGATGTCTGCGCCATTGAAAAGAGGAATTCAATCTTGATTGGGGTTAACAATGTTGAATATGTCAAAAACGAAGAGGAATGGATGGAAAATTGCAACCCACTCAAATCGGGTTTCCTATCGTCTTTGCTATCAACAATTTTATAATTGACTGTTTGGAAGGATTGTGAAGTGAAATTTATGCGCGTTTTTGTATCTGCGAGGTGAGCAAAGTAGGTGGGTTCATTCCTGAGCGGTTGGGCAAGTGCTAAAAGGCTAACTTCACATAAGTATATTTACATGTTAAACAATCACTGAAATTTCATATTTTCTGAACTAAGTTAACTAGGGAATGTGTGGTGTATAATCCTAAATTTTTTTTTTAAATATGTATCAGAAAATATTGAATTAATTCCAAAAGACGCGAAAATGAACAAAAATTACTTCAGATCAGGTGCCCATACATTTACATAATTATGCAATTAACGTTTCAATCTGATAAATATTTGCGTTGCTGCATTCGGAATAAAAACACGTTAATTCTGTTGCCTCTTCATTTGAAATAAAAAGTCCTCCCGTATTTTCTTTCACGTTTGCAGACTGTATGGTTTTCTGGTGAAAAATGTCTCAATGTATGGGGAGCTTTAGCAATTATTTTATATTTGAAACAAATCGAACGAAATTAATTAACGCCAAACATGTATCGATCGTGTGTGCACAAAGTAGGGTTGTTGCGGATATCCGCATCCGCACCGCAACTGCGGATAATCCGCATCAAATTCTACATCCGCATCCGCATCCTCATGTTGACATCCTCATCCGCATCCGCAATCAGCATTTTTGTATGCGGATATGATGCGGATATCAATAAAAAACAAATTTCCCATCTAATCATCTACATCCTAAACCACTCATAGAATAGAGAATTGATAGCGATTGCAAGAAACCAAATCTAATGCATGTAGATATTAGTCTAAGAAAATTAAGCCAAAAATATGGCCATCGAATGGCAAAAATCCTACATCTGAAATTTCTTTTTGATTATGGTTGGGGATGGTCCCCAGATTATGGCATTAAAAGTCCCAACCGATTGGTGGTCCGTAACCTTAAAAAAAGGGGTGAAAGGGGGGCCTTTTTTTCGGTTTTTTGCGATTACATATGTATTTCAAAAACGGCAAGAGAAACAGAAAAATGGTCTGAGGACGAAAAAAACTACATCAAATTATTAGTGACACAAGACAACTTTGTCTACATGAGTAGTACGTAGAACAAACTGCTGATTTGTACTTTGTACGGGAGATACCCTCAGTTTTTATCCGAATGAGCTGATTTTTGGTGGGTGGGGTGACTATGATCACCAATCGCAACAAACCAAAATTTAACACTCTGCTCCAATTTTGGGGGGAGTTATGGACATGCCGTTTTGACAAATACAAATGGGGGGATAATGGGTGTAATTGACCGGAGCGACTCAATGTTTACCTTAAAATGATCTTGAACTTATTGTGAATACGTACATATACAAAATTTTACGGCTGAAATAGCAATCTTTAAAAAGTTATGGAGCTTATTTAATAAAGGTCCAAAATGAAGAAAAATTAATGGAAAAGAAAGGCTTTCGACTATGGCACTGCATTTTAATGAAGCTAATGACTTTGTCCAGCACTCAAAAGGATTGCACATTTTGCTAAGATGGCCCTTCCTTGTACTTTACTTCTAACATGTCGAATATTCCTGAAAACTGAATAGTATCTGATTTTCGGTATTAGTAAAATTCATTTCATATATTTTTTTAACTAATCCGCATCCGCATTTGCAAATTTTATGACATCCGCATCCGCATTCGCATCCGCAAATTTACATTTTCATTGATCCGCATCCGCTAAACCACATCCGTTACATCCCTAGCACAAAGCCACTCTCGACTATTGCATGTAAAGGGTTACTATGATTTCTCTAAGATACCGATATTTTAAATTGTTCGTAGGGATACTGATTGAAAACCGAAAACCGGTATTACCAACAGACCTACCCTGAAATAAAATGATTTTCGAAAAAATATGCTATCAAAAATTCATGAAGGAAGTAAAAGGGTACACAATAGCAGGTAAGTGAAACTAAATTTGTAAAAAGGGACGAAATGCATAATAAGGGGAAGTTTAATATGAATTACACGGGCATTGTTATATTCGGCATGAAAGTACGTGGTACATACGCATCATTCACATGATAAGTCGACAGGACTACAGAGAAACCATTTGAGCTAATTTTACACATGAACATAAATGTAATTGCAGGGTTGGCACTTAAAAATCGAACATTAAAAAATGTGATAACCGGAATGGCTTAAGAAGAAAAGCTAGTCTTATGCTAGGCCGAACTTAAAAGAAATTTGCAAAATCAGGTTTTCATAAAAAAATCAAATGATAAAAATTGATGAAAAACCGATTTTTAAATTTCTTTTTGAACGGGTGTATCTCGGAAGATACGAGCAACTTCGTAACGGGCGAGATGTCGTTTTATTGGAAATTTTATTTAGTTTCAGAAAGTGAAGTCATATCTCGGATGAAATGTTTGGTGGTGTGGAAAATTTTAATTTAGTTCGGAAAGTCGGGCATTTTAAAAAAAAATGCTATTCAATTGTAACGGTTAAAAATAGAGGGGTCTTGTTGTACATTAATTTTCCCCAAATGAGCCACACTACCTACCATTAAAATATTCTCCACCATAAATGGGACACCCTGTATAAAGAAACTAGGAAGTGGCAATGTTTAAGCGGCAAAGAGGCTTTACCGAGATTCTGTGTAAGGTGGATGACATCAACAAGGAGGAGGGTGAGGAGATTCTAGCAATTGTTAACCAGACCAACAGTAACAGGATAAAAACTGTCATTCCCCCAGGCAGTGGTGGAAAAACTTGAAATGGGGCCCTCCCGCCAACTTCTTCACTGGGCCCTAATAAGGGTCGTAGTATTTTTTCGATTTTTTGATAATGTTTTTCACTCTTTACTGACAAGATTGGTATAACTATGCAATGCGGTTTAGTGTTCGAATTTAAATTTAAAAAAATTCTAAGAAGTCAACGTACTCTCTTTCGTTGAAAAGCTGGATTTCGTCCAATTTTTGTACCTTCACATCACGTTTGTTCGCACAGCCTGTGCGACAAATTCTCGGTGTTGTAATGTTTCATGCTATGAAAAAAGGCGATGTTGCTAGTAAGCATAAATTTAGGAAAATTACGGTATGATAAAGCATAATGATACATATGCGTGGTTTAACGCAACAGGCACAGCCTGCGAAAAATGCGACTATTAAAGAGATAAAGCCTCAAGATCGTTCAAACTATAGAGAAATTGATCGTTTTGTGGCGAAAATCGGTACATTTTTCCTTCTCGTCACAGTATCATCAATATCATCGCAAATACACTAGCCGCTAGGGTAAGCTGACCAGACCTACAGCATTTTGCTGTACAGTACAGCATTTTGACCTCTCGTCCAGCAATGGGAAATGTACAGCATTCCCAATGTCACACAATGAAACCTAATTCACTACATCAGTGGTCGACAAAGAGCGTCTTGGGAGCCACATGCGGCTCTTTGACTTATTGTGTGCTTTGATGACTCATAGCATTTTCAAACTCTCGAACAAATTATTCTAAAAAAAAAACATATTTACCGTTATCTGCTTAAAAAATATACCCCTGAGTGACCATGGTAGTATAAGGCCGCGCGCAGACTAAAGGCGTATTGGAGCGTAGCGTAAAACCTGTCGCCCAATACAAGTGTTCTATTGGGCGACAGGTTTTACGCTACGCTATGCTCAAATACGCCTTTAGTCTGCGCGCGGCCTAAAAGTCATAGCCCATGTTCCACTATCTGTTCGATTTTTTTTTTGGTAGAAATTCGCAGAATCAAGGAACTCACAAAGGCGCAGTTAAGGTTCCGATTCGTCGTCAATTTGTCTCTTGAATCGATTGAGCCAAAACAAAAAACATGTCCTCCCGCCCCCACGTCCTCCATACCTATCAGCAAGTTTCACTACCGTATAAATAGTACCTCCTCTGGAATTTTATTGGTCTTAGGGTCGCATCTTTCGATGGCTGTAAATTTTGAAAGGTAACGGCTAGGACTCTGAAGTTTTCAGCGAAATATGCGCCATAAAATCTCTACATCGGCCGCTTCATTCCCGCCCTATAAAAAAATCGAAAATAGCCTCCTATGGAATTTTATTGGTCTTGGTTACAGCTGTTCAAAGATGCGACTTTGAACAGCTGTAACTTTCGAAAAGCTTTGAGCTAGCGATCGAGATCCCGGTGCTGGATTCTAAAACTCCAGCTCGTCTTTCATGCTCCGTTTCGAATTCATTCATTCATGTTCAATTACCACTAGTTGAGGATCTGTGAAACATCACGTAATTTTTCCTGCTATGAAGACCGGTATGCAAGGTATATTTGCAGCAGCACATTTATGTGATCTGACCCGCGAATACGTCTTGTAACAAAAATTTAATTTGGGTCAGTAATTGCCCATAGGTATAAATTTACCTCACCTAAAAAATTAAAGCATTACTGACTGTTGTTTGAGTGATGAAGTATGCAAAATATGCTTGGGCTCGCGTATCCGGGTGTAGTGTCGTGCCGCTTTTGCCTTCTCTTTTCACGGCTCTGAGAAAAACGACTTCATTGTTACAGGAATATATTTTATTTCAAAATTTGGAGCCTGTGTGAAGCCTTACGAAATTTACCAAAGTTTCGCTTTCTCCAAATCCAATTCGTCGTGAAGAGGGGTAGTATGGTTGAGCAATTGTCTAAAAACTGGATTCCGCAAGTGGCATGTTCTGCTATCCGCTTTAATAGGGGGAACTTTTGTGTTTCCGATATTTTCCGCTATATGTCCGCTATATGGCGGACGGTGAGATAAGTGTCGCTAGTGTCGATAACAATAACAAGAAAATTCTTCTTGCGAAGCTGATAGCGTAATGTTCCAAATGCGCTAAAAAAATGTCAATCGATATGCATTAATAAAAGGTTTGCAATTCCAATGTTATTCTATGTACGTTTGAGTTTATATCACTCATAAAAACCAAAACATGGAAATAGCGATTTAACGTTGATATAAACTGCAGGTCCCATTGGGTTAATGTGACATTTGGGGGACCTGCGATTTGTCTGAAAACTTTCAAAAGTTCTAAGAAGACAACATGAAATTCTCTAAAAGTACAGGCTCAGCCAGGGAGAATATGGTCATAAAGGGAGAATAAATTAATCATTAATTTTGTAACTTCAGAAAGTGTATCGTTTCGTCTAAAAATATATTTAAGGTACGTGTTCGTAGAGACGACTTACGTGAGGATCGCTCAGCGATCGTAGTTTTGCATCCAGTTCCGAGCCGTATTTGAATATTTTTTTGAATGGTGGTACTTTCCTTGTGTCGACTATGACCCAAAAGAACATGTCTGTGTAGAAAATAAAGGCATATAGTGCTCAGAACCGGTGGTTTAACCGCGATCGCTGAGCGATCATCACATGAGTCGTCTCTACGAACACGAACCTTTACGCCTAAAATTTGTTTTTTTTGTCTATGTTTTTTGACGTGATTTCGATTATTTTTCGAGAAATATTTCTTTTTACTTTTGGGCATCGTTAATAACCCCTCTAAAGATCGACGATGCTTTCGATGCTCTAGAAAATCTCAAAAAAGCGGAGGTCCAAACAATTTATCACGACACCGGCAACAATCAACAATCAAGGTTGCTGGAGGAAGCAGGTGCTCTTCTCCCCAGAGACCTAGGGTTTCGAAGGTAAATTCATTCGCCTCAACCACATGTTTACATACTTTTTCACTCACATGTGAGGTAAATATACTAAACCTTCAATTTCCAGACTAATTATAATACATACATCCATAAACACAATAAGCGATGTCTGTTAATTTTTCGGAGTTGTTCATAACAATAGACTTCCCAAATACATAGTTACATAAAAAAATCAAGCACTCATTAAAGGCATCTGTATTGAGAATACCTTAAACGAAATTTGCTTCCGCATTTTTATCTATTGATCGATAAAACGTCTATACATGTCTATACATAGATAGATAGTCAAAAAAACAACAGACATCAAAGGGAATTCCTCGAACAGTTTGGTCTAGGTCCGGAAATCTTAAACACGAACCTGTACTACTTCTTGTACAAGTTGTGTTCTCATAAGGTGCGTGATAAAAAAAAATGAGGAATGCCATTGCCATGTCAATGCGCTGATTAATTTATTAGAAGGCCTGCAATGCTAATGACCACCATTTAACCAGTTTATTCGAGTGGCGTGAAGTATCCCTCGATGAATACACGAGCCCTTTTGCATTTTTCGTATTATGTAAGTACATTTTTGCAAATCCTTAGATACTAAATAAAAACCCCTGACCATGCCCATGCCTATGTATTTTCCCTATTTTTACCTGACCTAGACTAAACGGAGTTTTGTGTATATTTAGGGGAATTGTGTCAAATGGTGTGTACGGTGTACATTACATATTTCACCGCATTCTTGGTTTCCATCCGTGACGTCAAATAATAAAAAAAAACAGCAGAACCACATTCATGGAAATTAGAACCTTGGCTGATGCCAAGTTCATTATTTATGTGCATACTGTGCATACGTAGTACGTTCACATGACGTTGTGTTGTGGTTGGTTATTTTTATTTTTAGCTTAGGAATCGTTGACTTTGTGTTCTTATGTACATTAGTACAAACGAAGCTGTTAGGTTGGGTCATGTACCTTCATTCATTCATTCATGATGCATGTACGCGCGCCAACATTTTGTGTACATAACATACCCCGTTGAATGGAGGACCATCGCGCAATTTAATTCAATTTCACTTTTGAGCGGCATAATCAAGTAGTGGTCCTCGTGACCATGACATCATGAGCATCATGTTTGATGTAGGATGTAAGAAGCGTTGTTTGGAATGGGCAAGAGAGAAATGTTGAATTCTAAAGATAGGATCATATAAGAAGAAGAAATTTAACTTAAGAGACATTATAAATAAAAGGTCATCACAAAAAAGTCCTTTTGGTTTGAAAAATGAATGAAATACTCTACAGCCGCCCCATGACGACAACCTAATCAAGTCAGCCTACATGATTTCGTCCTGAATAGCGATTATGCAACATCAGTCATATGATGAAACGCCAGTCTAGTTTTATTCATAATAGAAAGAGTGTTATCAGATAGCGTCAGTTCAGCAAATAATGTGAACCTTTACTGCGCATTACGTCATCCGGTGATCCCTTTTGGGGTGTACATACCAGTGATGTCAACTTTAGTTACATCAGTAATCGGTTATATTCGTTACATTTGTTTCGAGTAATCGTTACTTAGTAATCGTTGCTTTTAAAGAAACACATAAAAACTACAACGACAACCTATTTGGATACGATAGTCCTCTTATTCACGGTTCTTCGCCGACATAGTAGAGATGGTAGGAGGGTTTGTACTCATCTTTTGCACTGTTTTACACAATTAAAACCCAATCGTATCGCTCGGCCACAAATTGTAGATATATCGACCATTTTCTAATGTGCATGGTACGAAGTTAATCGTCAATTGCTGTGGTCAGCATCTTGGCTGCCGTTTATTCTGACTGCACTAACGGGTAAAATGCTTCGACAACTCTAGGCAATTGTGTGGGGAATCCGCTGACATATCGCTCGTGTCCTTCCACCAAAGCATTGCAGAGATATCGACGGATCTCTGAAGTAGTACGAAGTTGACTTTAGAATTGCTTTTGCCAATATTCGGCTTTTTCTTACCACCCTGTGCACTAATCGGGAAACAGGCTTCGACACCTTTTATGCAATATTGTGCCGAGTCAAGCAACACCTCGATCGTGTCGCTCCCCCAAAGGATTGCAGAGATATTGTGGTATTTCCGCACGAATACGAAGTCAAACTTAAAATTGCTGTGGCCAACATCTAGGTTGACAAGAGCATACGTTTTGTGAATTATTGTACTTTGATGGTTATCCCTGACACCTGTGTGAGCTGCACGGGGAAAATACCCCTTTGTTGCGAGTGCAGCGACACCTTGATTGTGCCGATCGGCTCAAGGATTCCAAAGATATCGTCGGATTTCGGAAGTAGTACGAAGCTGATAGTGAAATTGCTGTGTGCCAATATCCAGTTTGACCGTTATTTCTGACTCCCCTGTGCACTGACCGAAAAAGAGGATCCGTCGACCCATTAGACCATTTTGTGCTGAGTCGAACGGCACCTCTATCGTGTGGCCACGTCAAAGAATTGCAGAGATATCGACGGAGTTCCGAAAGAATACGAGGTCAATTGTTTCGTTCATTAATAGTATGCCATAGGAAATCAGTGCAGTGCGCAAGTATCGAGCTCGCACGATTTCCTATCGCATACTATGAACGAAAACGCGTAATGTTTCGGAAATCCGTCGATATCTCTGCAATCCTTTGGCGTGGCGACACGATCAATGTGTCACTGGACTCGCTACAATTTTCTAACGGTTAGACGGATCCTCTTTTTCGGTCAGTGCACAGAGGGGTCAGAAATAACTGCCATACTGCATATTGGCACACAACAATTTCACAATCAGCTTCGTATTCGTACTACTTCTGGAATCCGTCGATAACTTTAGAATCCTTGAGCCGATCGACACGATCAAGGTGTCGCTGGTCTCGCAACAAAATTCTCTAAGGGAGCATTTCCCCCGCGTAGCTCACAGGGATAACCGTCATGGTTAGATATCAGACTGTATACTACCTTGGTATGCTCGATTCTTGTGTTGTGCCTGAGTACATACGAGATTGCTTTGTTTGTTTGTTGTTCGGTACATATGTAACGACTACTTTTTGTACTTGGTAGTCGTTACTTCCGATACTTATTAGTAACGACTACTTAAGTAACGGGTAGTTACTTTTTTGACATCTCTAGATCGAAAATAGAATTGCAATGCGCCGAATATCTTCATACCGACGAAATTCAAGTTTTGTAGGGTTGGTTTCTATGTCAACCCCATGACGCCATGGTTCGATTCCACTTGTTCCAAGATATATGCTGAGTACAAAAGAAAGTTTCTCGTCCTTTTTATCCACCTAACACTGATGCGAAGTCTCAAATCATCATCGCATGTAGTGAGCCAAGTTTTCAGTCAATTTTATTAAACTGGACAACCCTACCATAGGCGCCATTCTGGCGAGAAGTCTCTTTAGAACAATTACTTAAAAATGCATCATAAATCTTATGTGTACATAAATTACAATACAAAATACTCTCAAAACAATTGATTTTTGGCAACACATGATTTAAATTTCTGTTTTGTCCCTTTTTGTACTTTCGGGGTCTTTCTCGCAATTACTTACTTTCACCTCCCATTTGTCCAGTGGTAAAAAAAAAACCTAAAATTTGTCTCAACTCCTATGGTCAACCTCGAAATAAGTCATGGGAAAAAACAAACACATGCTGGGTATTCGAGCAAGGCTCTGTGAGAGGTAGGTAGCGCGATTATAACAGTCAATAAAACTAAATCCATATATGACTGACCATTTTCTGAAGTTTTGTTCATTTTCTATACATAGGGAATGTTTTCGGACGTATACCTGAAAAGACTAAAATCGGAAGAGACAATGCGATGTCCCGTGACCTATTCTGCAGAAATACGATATATTCCTCTAATTTAAATAAATTGTAATCTCATAAGAAGTTTAACGCCAGTTTTATATGGGTGCGCCGCGCATTGCCAATTTGATCAGAAGTGATTTATTGGAATATGTTTTAAAGATTGCCTATCGATGAGTGAAGTAGGTAAAGGAATCATTTGAGTGGATGGTGCTGTAAATTTTGTTGTTGTAGCAGCATCTCATTTAAAGACATTTTTTTGGATTAACCCAACATTGTATAAATTCTGCATCAGTGATTAATATTTTTTTATTAAAAATTAATTTCTGCATCACCAATTGTTATTTTATAATTAAAGGTCGATTCACACTTTTTGGTCATTAATCACAGTAATTTTCCATACAAGTTGAAACATATTAAGTCACAATCAATTAACCGACAATATGTAAACTTGTATGGAAAATGACTGCGACTGATAACTGACCAGTGTGAATCGACCTTAAGCGAAGTATTTCTGCTACAATTTTGGCCTGTCTGCAAAGTTGACAAGAATAAGAACAAAAAAAAACGGTTTGCCAATGAAAAATGTATCAGTCCTTTCCTCGATCCTAACCGTATTTTTCCTGGGAAACTGTTTTATGTTCTTGTTCTCTCAGCAGATAGGCAGGCCCAACAATAACAAGCCATTGAACTCTTCATACAATTATGTACATACATATATTTTGTGATTACAATTTTGCCAGTATACGCATACTGTTATCATGCAACTCGAGTGCGAATATGTCAAACAAACAATTTCATCGCAAGATAACGAATTTGTGAATTTTTTGCCTAAATATCATTGACCCCATCCGAAACGAAATTATAGTGCCAAACTGATAATACACACCATCATATAATAGGTGTGTTTTTTTGGTTATCCCGTGTAGGTTTGGGTAACGAAACTCCATATAAAAAAATGCCAGCTGATCCACCTGTCATTTTTTTTATATGAAGTTTCGTTACCCAAACCTACACGGGATAACCAAAAAAACACACCTTATAATAACATCAGAATGGCTGCTCATAATATTGGCACAGTAATGCTCTATAATAATTTATCAAACTGATTCAAGTGTCCGTGTCACCCACACACATTCATGCCTACCAAGTGGGCATCAAAATAGGACAACAGAAAATCAATTCACAGAACGGACGACCTTATGATGTTATCCATGAAATGTAACTAAAATGTTATTAATGAGTGGAGAGTTTTATTGACAATCTTGTTTTTTGATAGTAGCTGAATAAAAATAGAGCAATCATATCAGTGATAATACCAATTACCTCTATACACTTAAGCTCTTTACACACTATTGAAGATTTTGCATAATCTTGAGATTTTACAAAATCTAGGCGAAAATCTTGTAGATTTTCCATTCATTTTCATAGATTTTGTACGGAGATTATAACCAAAATCTCGGAGAAAATCTCTACAAAATCATGGTGAAGTGTGGTGAGCTTCGCATTTGACAACTCTACAGTAGAGGTCATCTCATCTATTTTCGCTTGGCACATGGTTTTGTACACAAAAGTGTGATGTTTCCACATATTGACGAACATAAATCATTGACATAATTCCTATAAGATAGATTCTGCTTCTTGTTTTAATAAATTAATATAAATAACAGTTTCAGTCGTGCATGAAATTGTCGGAGTTTGCAATTTAGACGGATTTTACTGTACTGTCAAGTCGTGGAACAAGATTACGACCATAGTGTGAACAGCTTACGAGATTACATAATCTACGTAGATTTTGCGGCTATGTGTGTAAAGCGCTTTAAGCTCTCTACGGACTTACGAAGATTTTGCAAAATCTTGAGGATTTACAAAATCTGGGCTAAAATCTTCAAGATTTCCCATACCCTACCATAGATTTTGTATCGACATTATAGCCAAAACTTCGGGCAAAATCTCTACAAAAGTGTGGTAAGTTTGGTGAGCTCCGCCTTTGACAAAAACTGTCAATACTACAGTAGAGGCCGTCTAACTCATTTTCCCGCTTTGGGCACGGTTTTGTACACATAAGTGAGATTTTTTCACTTTTTGACAAACATAAATCATCGACATAGATTTCTATATTATCGATTTGTTGTAGCAAATTAATATTAAATAGCAGTTTCAGTCGTTAATGAAATTGTCAGATTTGCAATTTAGACGGACTCCACTGTACTGTCAAGTCGTAGAACAAGATTACGTCCATAGTGTAACAGGATGCGAGATTTCATAATCAACCTCGATTTTGCGGCTAAGTGTAAATTGATATTTATTACACTGCGCGACTTAGGTTCATGGATATTTTCCTTTAAAATTATATAATTTCTATGTACTCTGATCGGAAATAATTTTTAAATAATGCTCTCTCAACTAACGGTTATTTTAATAAATATTGCAATTCCATCAAGAAACTCGCATAGCTAACGGAATTTTTTAAAATGAAAATCGCAATTTCCACTGCGACAACTGTATAGGTTCACTTACTTTAAACAGTTATCTCGTCGTGGTGGGAAGTTTTTTGGAAACAGTTGTTTTCGCGTTGTACTCTGTGAGTTATATAGTGGATAATGTCAAAAGGAAAGCAACTTTCATGCCCAGGAAAAGGCGAAAATTTCCATACTAAAGCAAGAAGGATATTCAAATCGACAAATGGCAATTCGGATTCAGCGGAGCTCGAACCTTGCTAATAATTCTTTACGAGATAGTGAAAATTATGGCCGACGATACGCAGAAGCCTTAACCCCGCAACATCGTCTACAGCGCCTGGAATTCGCCTCAAGATTCATGAACAAACATCGCAATGAAGACAGGTAATATTTACGGATGAAAAACGGTTTTGTGTGGACGGTCCAGATGGGTTCTCTTACTATTATCATGATATTAGGAAAGAAACTATGTACCTGTCACTCCATCACTCCCGAATAGGTTCCGTTATGGTATGGGGAGCCATATCATATCATGGAACTATCGTCTTGGTCATCCTACGAGGTCGCCAAACGGGTTCATCTTATAAACAGCTCTTAGAAGAGGAAATCCCTGAGATAAATGTCATGGACGAAGGCAACCCTTGGATACTGCAACATGATCTTGCTCCAATTCATACAGCGAGGGTAGTTAAATCGTTTATTGAGGAAGAAAATGTGATTTTGTTAGACTGGGTGCCCAACTCCCCTGACATTAACATATTAGAAAACATTTGGGGGTGGCTTGTTCGGGAGGTTTACAGTAGTGGTAAAGAGTACGACCCTAAAGAAGAGTTAATTCATGGAATTAAGACAGTTTGGTCTAAAATACCGCTATCCGTGCTGCATTCTTTATACGATTCCCTGCCTCGAAGGCTTTATGAAATTATAAATAACAATGGCGGAAATACACATTATTAAATAACAAAAAATGCTCTTGTTTTTTATATTTATCCTCTTTTATACTTTTCTGAAATATTTTTCAGCGAAATCATTATGTAAAACCGTAAAATCGTCCCTGAACCTGAAGCAATTGTCGCACTGGAAATCGACTCTTTGAATCAAATCAATTACTGTAATTTAAGGAAAGTGTCCTGTGGGGACTCAGTCCATCCATTTTATTTGTGATATTTAATAGTTTCGAAAATAACATTTGTTGAACCGATAAGCTTTTATTTTACCGTTTCCTGGAAGGAAATATGTGTGAACCTAAGCATTTGTCGCGCAGTGTATGTATTCAATTTTCGAAATTTTTGATATTATAGAACCAATTCGGATCTTCTTATACAGAGTGATAATTTAGACAGGCTTTACTGTACTGTACTATTAACTAAACTAAAAATTAGAGAGAAAGAGAGAGTGTGAACAGGTTTTTGGATTTACTAAACTAACCAGATCTAAGAGCTTAGACTTAGTCCTGCATTTTAGATCTTACATTTGCCAACTTTGACAGTGCGAAACCTTTGAACTGAATTGAAAATGATCTTAAAGCAGCCTTGTTATATCTCTGTCTCGCATTTTTTTGGCAGAATAACAAAGAGGCAAGTTCAGATTTATTTTTGGCCCGGGACTAATTTTTTCGAAGACCAAAATAGTAGAATAGACTAAATTTCTCAGAGTTTATGTGATAGTAACGAATCTTATAAAATAAACTTAAGGTAAGTACTGTGTTCACAGAGCGAAAAACTTGCATTTATGTCTCCCGCGAACACTTTTATTCACTCAATTTATAATAAATGTGCACTCGCGCTCTGATTGATTTGCGATGACACCATTTCACTGTGAAATAAAGTGCAACTGCATTTTTTTTTCACTGGAGAAATGTCTGCTCTGTAGCCGTAATTGTCCGATAGCCACTCTGTGATATAGATATCGTTTCTCACGAGTTTTTGGAACTCTTTCCATCTCAGTTTCGTGTCAGTGAAATAAATTACTTCACGTAGCCGAAGTCGAACTCAAAGAGAGAAATCTGGCAGCGCAATATCATGAGGCCTTCTAGATAGGGAACATTGTCCTTCATCATCTAGAAGTGACTCTAATTTTCAAGGACAATGCATATACATATATTACCACTCTTGAGTTTCTTTCATATTCTTCTGATCACGAATATTGGATTTCGTCTCCCAATTGACCTACTTACCAATGGCCGCCATGCCGATTTTCGAAACTTTGACAGACCATCGAAACTGGCTAATAATCACTATGAACACGATTTATATTTTTTTTTTAATCTGCAACGAAATGCATTTTTCCTATGTATTTCATTTCAATTTAAATTTTTCCTTTCATGCTGAATCTGGGATGGGCTTTAGCCCCAGTAGTTGCGTCACTGACCCGGAGTTACGGTAGCTCAAAAAACCAATGTATTTCTGATATGTACCTTACGATATTCCTTTGATTCATGATAAACTTATATCGGTAGTACTATCACCTACTTTTGTTCTAAGTGCGCTAAGACTCGACCGATTCTCCTCCAGAGAGGTTTTAGCAGCGGTGTCAAACTTAATTTTTAAGAGGGCCATATTATCGTTTTGAAAAAAAAACAATACGGCCCAGGAATGTATACATATAAATTGAAGAAACCTTCTTTCATGCAATGCTAAGAATTAAGCGAGTAACCGCACTTACTGCCTCGCCTGCTGGCGAGATCTTTTTTTTTTTATTTGGGCAGTATGAACGAAATTATGATTTCTAGCTATTTAGCTGGGAGCAAAATTACACTTAATATGGCATTGCAGCGCATGCAACAGAGTGTGAAATGCATTTGTCGAGCACCATGCCAACTTCAGTCTTGCGAAAGCTAAACCATGCCTGCAGACCCCAGACAGGAGGCTACGGTACAATTCGAAGTATAATTTTACCCCTGACATAAAAACTCCATAAGGGTTATTTGTGTCATTTAATTTTAAATTGTTTTTAGCCTGGAATGAAAGATCTGATGACACGAGTCATAGAAAAAATCCCCGTCTGCTCCTACAGATCGAGTGGTCACCTATTTTTCGTATCATGTTTTATGGGCCTTTCCGACCCTCTAAATTCATTTCATCATCAATGTGGCACGATAGCCCGACGTCGGGCCTTGGCCGCCTGAATCGTTGACCTCCAATTGTCGCGGTTACGTGACCTTGTCCTCCAGTTTCGGAAGCCCAGCAGCTGGTGGGCGTCTTCACCTACGGAGTTCTCCCAGCGAGCTCGCGGTCGTCCACGCAACCTCGCTCCGTCAATTCGTTGTGCGTTCATAACTTTCTTTGGCATGCGATTGTCGTCCATCCGTTGTACATGCCCCGCCCATTGCACACGTTGAAGCTTCACGATTTTCGATAAATTCTAAATTCATTTGCTAAATTTTATTTTGAATATTACAGTGATCGCAAGTACATACATGTACGAATGGACGATAATCGCATGCCAAAGAAGGTGATGAACGCACAACGAATTGACGGAGCGAAGTTGCGGGGACGACCGAGAGTTCGCTGAGAGAACTCTGTAGGTGAAGACGCCCAGACCAGCTGATGGCCTTCCGAAACTGGAGGACAAGGTCACGTAACCGCGACAATTGGAGGTCAACGTTTCAGGCGGTTAAAGCCCGACATCGGGCTATCGTGCCACATAGATGATGATGATGGATTCTACCAATTATGTACGTGTTTTACTGCAAATCGAACAAAGTGGTGTCAGCTTTGTCTTTACCAGGAAATGGAATTGATATTCACATGCATACATGAACCGATTTTATTTAAAGAGTATTGAGACCTGAGAATTGACTTCCACATTAACAAGTTAAGCTGGAATTCTTTGTGCCTCGTCAAAGTGAACGAACGTTATTTTTTGTGGAATTTTAAAAGCTATTTTTTAGAGCTAAAAAAATTGGCAAAATTTACCGTTATTTGGAAAAGGAAAAATACTGGTGAGTAAATTGGAATGTGTTCTTGACATTCTTTTGAGATTTTGACCAGAAAAAGCCACTAAAGGTATTGTTTGCACCAATTTTGCAATGTACCATATATGGTACACCATGCATTGGGGCATATTCAGAAATATCTACACATACATTCCGATCGTTCTTAGCTCATGAAATTATTCTCCTTTAGTCTTGGGTAGGGTAGGATATGTTCATAAAATTTTAATAATCAGCTCTTTCGATATGATGGTGCGTTTTATTGGGCCCAGAACAGGTCCAAATAACCTAAATGTTCATACAAATTATGTCACCGATCAATTTTTCCAGGACATTTACTGCCATTTCTTATGAAAGCTAGGTTAATCAGTCCTGTTCAGAATCAAAGGAAACAGAGCTGTCATAGTTGATTGAGAAGGATGTTTTTGTCATTTTGTTTTCTATAGCACACCGGTTAGGGCTTAGCGTTTATTTAGCTGCTTCTTATAATCCCAGTCTTTTTAGCTTGCAAGTATACTAAAGAATTGTCTTTTGTTTTTTCCTCAGGACACGCCACTAAAAAACCGAGCTTCCGTACTTAACATCTTAGTAAGATACTTGGACTTTCGCCAGGACTCAAGCAGCTGCGCATTGATATCCAATTTCTTAAACCATTTGATTATGACAAGTATTGTCTTGGAATTTCACGGTCAGGATCCTGAGAAAATGTGCTTCTAGGGTCAACCATTTCATTCGATAAACAAAAAATTACATGGATGTAATTCTTGTGGACATGTCCTGGGACCTGCACAAATTTGGGTTATAAAGCAGGCAGCAGGTCATTTCCATATTCATATCCTACCAAAGTCAATCCAATCCATATACTTTTCAAGAAAAGAATCCCATGAGCTATGATAAGTCAAAATAAGTCTCAAGGTATACGTTTGACAGTGGAACATGTTTATAACGAACTATTATATAAAAGATTTATTTTATAACGAGACCGAGTTCTAATCGCGCTAATAGAATGATGAGTGCATACATGGGTACAGAGCTAGACGTAGACGGCACGCAAAGTCCAAAATAATCAAAACCATATTTTTTTGTAGGGGAAGAATATATACCCCATATGAGTCGGATCTGGCGCACTTTTGATATTTTATAAGGACGTCGAACAGCTACCACTTGACACACATTTGAAGATTTTCCGGACATTCTATCAAAAGATATGGCTAAATTTAGTTTTGTAGGGGTAGTAAGACCTTCTCGACTTTCCATCAACTTCCAGGATATGTCACAAATAGACATCGATACAAATTTCAATAAGGAATAGGAAACTAATCACGCACCTACCCGAGGTCCCTTTTAAAAAAACTGAATATTCGCGATTTCCAATAATTTTTTTTAATGAAGAGGAGTTCATTATATCGAGTTTCCACTATAATTTCTATCAAAACTCTCAATAATCATTATCCTTTCTTTTTTGCACTGTTCCTATAAAAGAGGCATATTAAATAAAATTTGAAAAATGTCTTTCATTTACAACATATGGCCTGAATGCATGGCGTACCATATCTGGTACACAATGCAAATTCTACTATTTTCGCTTTTCTGGGAAAACGGGCTATTTCCTGGGAAAATAAAGGCTGATTCCGTGTTCAGTGACCGATTTTACACAAGGGGAGGTCAGTTACGATAACGGGTTCAGACCCCATACATTTAAGGGTTAAGATCTTGGAAATTGGATGTCACTAACACATCTGCGGCTTTAGAGGAGATTCACACTAACGACAGGATTTACTAAAACCACTAAATTAATCGAGTCGAAACTAATTGTATGTCATTAAATTCAAATTGCATCGTAGAGTGTACTTGCATTATTCAAATTGCAGTACAATATGGTGCAACTGTTATGTAATTAAATCAAGGATTTAGTAAATCTTGTCGATAATCTGAATCGCCCCTAAAATCGTTATATCTGAACTGTACTAGATATCGGGTGTGTACTGTAGCTTACACATGCAGCTTACTAAAATCCACCCGCCTCCCACCTCACCCTTTCCCTTTGAGAGAAAAGCACAAAAGCAAACAAATCATCGCACGGTACAACGGAAGAAAAACGAAAATTCGCACCCACAAAAACCCAGTCCACCGGTCGGTGCTAGCGGGGAGAAATGTTTTGATTTCCGATGGCTACTTGGATCACACAGGGGCACGAGCATAGTAGGCTAACCGGCAAAAAAAGTTGTGCTTAGCGCTTGTAAATAAACAGAGGAAAAAAACCAATGAGGACGAGGGGAGGCGGAGAGCTCTGCTTATATACAAAACTGGTACTCGTCCCCCCAACATTTGAACGTTTCAGGGGCGCTCTTCTCGCGCTCTACCTCTTCGAGACCGACAAAAACAAAAAAGAAACGGAAAATTTGCGAGCTTTGCTAATACCAGCGCTAATAGCAGTTCTAGCAGAGGGGCTATTTCAAGGCCGAAACACCAGAACCGCGAACAGACCCGAGTGCTAATACACTTCCGATTTTTGGACGACGTTGATTGGTCGCTGAAAATCGTTGGGTGCCTGCACCACAAAATGAAAATTGAAATGAAATTTCCTTTGTCAGAGCCATGCAGGGCTCCACTTACCGCATATTTATTCAGGAAGAGGTCGTGAAAACCGGCCGAGGTATCTTCGCATTCGAACATTTTGGGGAGCTGTACACAAACACTACACACACACCTTTCGCAAAAGGTAAAAATAATTCAAAACGACCGTTTCAACGGGGTATCACACTTATGTTGGCGCCCTTTTCACACTGCACACTGGAAACTCCACACCGATCGTGCGGAAAATGCTCCACACGGAAATTAACTGAATTGGGTTCTTCCGTAATAATCCTGCTGGCACAAAAATCCTTTCAATTGAAAATAACTGAACGGTCCTCGACACGACAAAAAAATTATTTTCTTCCGCCGTCAGCGAACGAGGAACACACAACTTCTCTTACCGGCCGGGAAGAAACGAAACTCGCGCGGTTCTCTCTGCAGACGAGAAAGCAGCAAAACGACGATGGCAGATGGCACACGTGATTGTTCCCCTCCCGGTTTGTCATGTAAACAAAGTTTTATATAACAATACATTCAAAGAAATGTATATAGCACGCTCTCTTTGAAGGGTCTAGCGCAGATTAAAACCGGGTTGGGTTCCAGACTGGACGACACGAGCGCTGTGGTGAATTCATTTGATACGGCAAATCAGAAATGTTATTATTAGCCAGATTGGAATACAGCCGTAATGTCTTAAGCGATCACTCACAGAAGTTCAAATTTATCGTTTCAACTTCAAATTGGAAGTCAAACGATAAATTTAAATTAGATTTGGATTTCGCATACATACTTTTCAGCAGAAGAAAATGTACTGCTTAAGAGCGTCCTCTCACGTAATCCATGGATTAGAGCTGATTGCCCAGTAGCTTTGGTCACTATGGCACCATAAGCCCATAATCGCGATGGCTTTACGCGATGCGGTTACTGTACAAAGAACAAAGTGTTTGGTGTATACAACTGATGTTCAATGATTGAACAAAACAAAACTACATCTGACTGAGGCAGCCTCAGATTCAGATTACTTGCCTCAAGACTTCGTTCCAGCGGAACTTTACCTGTCGGATGTGGATGAACTGCACGGCACAACAGAAGCGGGCAACAATGATCATCCCTCTCCCAAGGAGATGTTCCCCAAAAGGCAAGGGCACTTGCAATTAACCCTAATCGCAGCCACTCTCACTATCCTTCGTTCGAAGGATGATGGCGTTTCCAATCTCGGGAAGCAAGTAATAGGTGAAAATTTAAAAGAAGGATGACATCTATCTTAAATGGGTTGCCCCCTTTATTTTGCACAAATCAAAATTATATAATTATTCTCTCTGCCGTTGGTCCCCGTTGGATCCGCCTTCGCTCTGTTCGGCACCTGTAAATATAAATAACAGGAGAAGTATGAGCACATAGCCCAGTGAGGTTTCACACACACTCACACCACACATAAAAGAGAACAAATCCCATGGAGGGAACAAATCCCTCAGCTAATCGCGAGAAAACGGATCCCTCAGTGGGGACAAATCCCGAGCAGGAGGGAACACATCCCATTGGGGACAAACCCCTTGCACTCACGTCACGGGGAACTAATCCCGTAGAGGGAACACATTCCACATTTTCGCACTGCACTAGTAATGGATTTAATCTACTCGCACACAAGTGACGCGCACGTGTATGGGAACCGAATCCAGTCGCCCACCCACACGCTACCCTGAAACCTTAAACCATATCGAAGGATCAGTGCAGGAAATTCAAGATGATCCTTTCCTATTGTACCTCCGGTGGCCTCGGCTGACTCAACCAGACCAGCTGCCCAGCCTCAGGCTTCAACCAGTAGGAGCAGGGAGTACTTTATGCTCACAGGTGGCTTCATTTTAGAGGGTCGCAATTCTGGCTTCGAGCTACCCACAAAATGTCTGCTGACTCCCACGGCCACGGGCGACAACATACCGCGTTCTGTGATAATTCACCTGCCACGAAACACAGATTCACCGCAGTGCTATCACACATCCTGTGGTCAATTAATCGACGGAGGAAAATGGACTCTTCTTAATCGTGGCGGTAAATCCTATGTCTATGGAGTTAATCACCAGACGTAACCTCCAGGTGTCAGCATTTCCGAAAGATCAAAGTCTATTCGAAAAACTGGGCGCCCAGAAAGAAAATGGTACGAAAACACCTAACGTTTCGGAAGGGCTAAAGGAGCATAGCGTTATGCCTAGAAGCCCAGTAAATATTGTTCCAGCGGCGCGCGGCTGCTAGCTCCTGCGATGAGGTACAGCTACAACACGCAAAAATATAAACTGGCTCGGCTATACCAGTCACTAAAGGAACACGTACAGCAAATCGACAGGAAAGTTACTGGGGGGCTTAGTCTTGAAAGCCTTGTCGACTATACTACCAGGGCAATTTGTGTCTTCTTACGAAGATAACTGATAAAGAAAAGAAATGTCTTCCATGCTGGAGATGTAAACTATAGCTCGCCTCAGAAAAAGAGTTTTAACCAGTTGTCTGTTAACAGGGCAAAGCGCAATAGAGACTGGGACCTGCACTGCTCTATTTTCACGGAATGTAACAGAAGGATCAGAGACGCTAAATCCTTGATCCCAACAAGAGCAAAATGACGGCACCCAAATAATGTATATGGTGCTCTGCTTTCATCATAGCTCCCTTGCTGATTTCCATACTATTTTCAGCCTATAGCTTTGAGTGGTGCAATTTGCATCTCGCATATGATAGTTGAAATAGATTGGATGCGTCAGCATCGGCATTAGCAAAAAAATTTCAATTTAGAACACACGCATTTGCCTTTTAATGACCCACATTGACAGCAGCAGCAGCGGCAGAAGCATTTTTTCTGCTTCTGCTGTCAATGTGGGTCATCAAAGGCAAATGCGTGTGTTCTAAATTGAAATTTTTCTGCTGATGCCGATGCCTCTGCCGATGCTGACGCGGGAAATGTATTTCAACCATAATGACCGCTTATATACCGGAGCAAAGATAAAAAGTTTTAGACAAATTTAAATTATTTTTGGACGGCATATACGGGCTGCACTAACTAATCGAAACTAAATTTAGTCTCGCTCGCAACATATGGCGAGGTGCTTGCCAATCCATAATGCCTAGACAAGCGACTGTCTCTGAAATTTATCCAGGAAGAGCGAAGTCGTCTTGTTACTGAAATGATACCGTTTTCGATTTTTTTTTCGCTACAAAGTTATATGAAATTCCTCGTTAGAAAAAACTCCAGATTAACAAATTCCAATCATAATATTGCCCAAATAATCGAAATGTCAGATAAACCATTTCTAAACATCTGCACATTCCACAACCAATTCGAATAAAAAGAAGAAGAAGAAAGTTAATACGCGAACTAGACTAGGACGGTATATACACCCTATATGAGCGCTTATATACCGGCTCTTAATTTAAACTATCTTAAATCATTTTTGGAGATAGTACCTTTTCCATAGGGTGAATATACCGTCCTAGTCTAGTTCGCGTATTAACTTTCTTCTTCTTCTTTTTATTTGAATTGGTTGTGGAATGTACAGATGTTTAGAAATGGTTTCTCTGACATTTCGATTATTTGGACAATATTATGATTGGAATTTGTTAATCTCGCGTTTTTTCTAACCAGGAATTCATATAAACTTTGTAGCGAAACGAAAATCATTCCAGTAACAAGACGACTTCGCTCTTCCTGGATAAATTTCAGAGACAGTCGCTTGTCTAGGCATTATGGATTGGTAAGCACCTCGCCATCTGTTGCGAGCGGGACTGAATTTAGTTTCGATTAGTTAGTGCAGCCCGTATATGCCGTCCAAAAATAATTTAAATTTGTCTAAAACTTTTTATCTTTGCTCCGGTCATTCACATTGCTTCGCATATCGCTATTTTTCTCAGTTCATCGCTCCGAGTAGAATGAGACTTTGAGACTGACTTGCCGTTTTTCGAAAAAAAAGAAAAAAATACAAAAATGTATGGAAAGTCTCGATGATTTTTACTGTTTCGTGAAATCTCAAGATTTTTTAAAATTTTCTGAGGTTTGTAGAAGGCTTTAGCTTTTAAGGTCCATCTAGACGTGTCGCCAAATGGCGACACGTGCAGCCAAATGGCTGTTGTCATTCCATCCAAACGTGTCGCCATTTGGCTATGCGTCCAGTTTTGATATTCAATATGGCAACTCAACCATCCGCTTTGACAACCGCTTGTCAAATTCAAAGTGACAATTTTGCAACTTTTCTTCGTTCTTTTGTGTGAAATTGAATAATTCTTGAATGGCCGTGTAATAATTCAAACGCGCAGAGTCCGATTTTGATAATTAAATTTAAAAAAATCACCAAAATGCAAAATGTGTGGATGCTAAGTAGCAGCCAAATGGCTGTACGCGATGCCAGTTTTTGGACGCGCAGCCATTTGGTGACACGTCTAGAGGGACCTTTATGTTGAATTTTCGCTGAAATTTCATTTTCCGAACGCGGCCCTTGCACAAATTTGAAAACTTCAAAACTGCGCGGCAGACAAACAGCTGGCATTTTATATTTCACCTTCGTGTTAGTTGGTTCTATATTGCGTGAAGTCGAATGTTTGTTGTTTTTTCTTTCAAAGTACATGCTGTTAATTAATTAATAATGTCCCGACGTGAGTATTACCTTATATTTAGTACATTGCAATACTGCATTGTGTTCTTGGGAGTTTCACAAGATGCGAAATCGGCTAGAACGTATCGCCCATACACAACATGTGCTCTGGCTTGGCTCGGCAAGCCGGAAGTTTATATGACGAAGTTGTACTCCTTTTATTGCCTAAAGTTGTTCCTATGGTCTCAGCGTTGTCCTTAATCGATCGTACCGTTTGCTTTTTTGAAAATCCAAACAACCGTTACGAAGAGAGTGCTATTTCTAGCTTTTAAACATTTCTATGCTCCATAACTATGCTCTCTCTGCCCCCACTCGTGCTCTTATCAATATAGTGGAGAATTTGGAGACTTGGCGCTCTGGCTCCGCGGCAGTCTGATCTGTCAGTTTAGGATTAGGAATCGTTTGGCTGAATTCAAATTGTAAGAAAACGACCGGACGGGTAAACTTGCACGAAAAGAACCATCGTATGATCATTTCACACTATCCGATCAAAACACGGACCGGCGAACAATAATCACACAGCAAGTATGTATAAATGTTGCCATGCACGCTCCAAAGTTAGTGTACAATGAAGTGACGAGTCGACAAGATTAAAATGCAAGTAAAACACGCGCTAATTGTCGTCGCAGAAGGCCTGAACTATCGGTAGATGCAATCGTCTTATCGATCGTACGATTGTTACGAAAGAAAAACAATCGTGTCACGATTTTGTTCTTTCGTAAGACGCATTCTTACAATGTGAAATGGACAATGCTTGTCTGCTGGCCACTACAAAAGCTCTCTTGTCTTGCAAGTTTACCCGTCCGGTTTCGTCTTACAATCTGAAATCAGCCTTTAGGTTGTTTTGAGTTTCACGTGTTCGAGGATTGTTTGGCGGTTTGAAAATAAAAATCCGTTTTTAGAGTGACTACTTTTACAGCAGCCCTAGACGATAAGTTGGAAAGTTTCGTGTCGAATGGAAACTCGAAGAAAGAAGTACGCCGCAATACAGGCTGCTGTTGGACGACGAGGTATCAACATTTTTATTAGACATGAACAAAGCGTGTGTGTGCATAATTTATATAGCGTGGAATAATATCGAGTAGGAGCTTCATATGCAAGTACACGTATTTAGCCTCATTTTTATAATTTCCATTGATTCCATTTATTACTTTTGCATTATTGTTATAGAGCAATATCACCTTACTAATATCTCAGGCAAAACTTCTCACACAGCAGCAGTTTGCTGATCCCGAGTTAGGCTGGTTCAGGTATTTCTTGCTAGTTACTGCAATGTGCGGATGGTTGGGTGCCTTACATTATCGTACTTTGGGGCAACATAATGCCTCGTGATACTGACCCAGCCGGATCAAAGAAGCAACGGGATTAAACTCCTTTAATTTATATATAATGGAAGGGCATCATCAAAATTTGGCGCCGCAGATACTGAAATCTCCCCTTGCCATTTACTTCCATTTAGAAGAGCAAGAGGAAAGTATAGCAACTCAACTTTCTGACAGGAAGTGTCCTGTATAAATTAATCGCTAGCGTAAGGACTAGTGGCTAAAGGTTACTTAGAGCAGTGAAATTCTACTGTTCACACCTACGAATGGAATGCAATAGCTTTCCACTGTGTTTGAACTGATTCATTTTGAATGTACGAAGTAATTTCCATAATTATGCCGAATGGATTTTATCAAATTTTTCACTCTTGGTAGTATTTGCTGATAGTAGAAATGTTTGACACCGGTAGATATTAGGCGGATTTGGGCAGGTTACTCTAATTTTTCGTAATCGGTAAATTCTGCATGGCACAATTAAATTTGTATGGGAGACAGGATATCGTGTCCTCTGTAGCCAAAGAAAGTAAGTGAGTATGTTGGGTACCTATTCAGATAAGAGCATGACGGATCGAGAAATGGGTTAATATTCGAGGAAAGGCTTCCCAATCGGTTGGTAATGAAGCCGCCAAAGTTGGAAGTTAAAAAATAAGCCACAGCCTCATTTCGTCCTTATGCCGAACATTTTTAGAAGTCTCTCAGTGTTTTCTGGAGGCTATCGTCCGGTGTAAGTGTATGATTGCAAACCAACCTCTTACGTGATAAAGATGAACATTGAAACCATTACGAATAAAGCACCTTGTGCATATCACTTTCACGAATTCGATTTTTTTTTGTGGTCCTACTGGCGACCATTTCCGATGGCAGCCTCGCTGCCATACGGGAGTTTCAAGCCTCTTCGGGGCGGACCACACCCGTTTTTCAACGAGAAACGGCCAAGAGTTGCCACAAAACCCCTCCATGGCAAGAGCTGTGAAGGTTCGATGCAGGAGGGTTGTGTATGTGTATGGAAGTGTTCTATGTGTTTTTTCGTCAAATTGGGAGCATTTCATCTCAGCGCGGTTGCTCTCAATTCTATTAATCCGCGCCGGCATCGAAACTAATCCAGGTCCTGAAATTTACATCTGTTGTGTATGCAACCGACGTATCTTCGGCAATGCCAGGTCTTTGAGATGTACCTGCTGTAGAGAATGGTGTCATTTGTATTGCTCCGGCTTAAAAAAAAATGAGTCAGTATAACAAGTTGTCTTTTATTGCTCCTGGGTGTCTGAAAACGGGTCGGCCCCAGCCTCCCCAGGCCCTAGCTCACAAGCTAATGGTTTACCACCATCTCCTGCCATTCCTGGCCCTAGCTCCAGAGCCAATTCTCCACCACCGCCACCCGTAGTCAACAATACAACAAGGCATACTCGCTCAAGTTTAACACCTGCACCCCCCGCAGCAGTGTACACCCCACTCACCATATTGCAGTTTAACTGCAATGGCATTTGCAAGAAGATCAGCGAGATCGTCCGTTTCATGAGTACACGCAGAATTCTGATAGCGGCATTTCAGGAGACAAAGCTCCAACCTTCAACTCCCGAATTCAATATCCGCGGCGATTACATAATTTTGAGGCGCGATAGAGTCGGCAGGCAGGGTCCTAATCCAGGAGGAGGGCTTGCTTCCTAATACACAGAACCGTGCAATACAGTGTATTAGATCTTCGTTTTAACGACGGCACGGCGGAAATGCAAGCTATTGCCGTTAAATCCGGCAATACCAATATCGAACTTATAAACATCTATGTTCCGCCAGCATCCAGCTGTGGCTCTGGTTATAAGTTCGATATTGGTCCACTCCTCACAGGACAGCATAGGATCCCACTTGGCGACTTTCACGCCCATCACGAACTCTGGCACTCTCTTCTCGCAAATGATGCCAGAGGTATAGATATCGCGACCAAATTAGACGCATCAGACTTCTGCGCACTCAATGGAATTTCGTCTACACGCGTCGCTGGTGCCTGCCATAGTTCTCCTGACATAACTATTGTAAGCGCCAGTTTGATAAGTGAAACCCACTGGGAGACAACTATTTCCCTCCAATCCGATCACCTCCCCATACTTATCAAAATTGATAAACCAGCTGAACTGACGACGTCAGAACGGCGTACGTTTATCAACCACAAAAAGGCAAATTGGGAGGGTTTCACTACGTTCACTACGACGAAGTTCGCCGCGCTACCTATTCCAACAAACACCAGGGAAACCGAAAAGAATATAAGGAACGTCAACACCTACAAGAAAGAAAAATGGAACGAGCATCTTGAAAAACTGCGATCTCTCGAAAGGTGTCAGCAAACTTTGGGCTACAGTCCGCGCCCTGTCACATCCAACCAAAGACAAAGGTAGTGTAGCCATCAGATTCGGCAAGAAAACCACCGCAGATCCTAAAATTTGTGCGAGCTTGTTCAATAAGCAATTTATTGAGCATCAAGACCAAGTCGCTCAACTGCAAAATAAAAAGAAGGATACGCAACCGAACACTTGACTTTTCCCCACCTATACTGCGGACCAAGTTTCAGCAGCGATCAAGAACGCCACAAACTCTAAGGCCATTGGACCGGATGGCATTTCAATGGACATGCTGAAACATCTAGATCTTCCAGCCATCGAATACCTAACGATGGCTTTCAACTTGTCGATATTCACGCTTGTCATCCCTGAATTTTGGAAAAAGGGTCGAATTACCCCCCTTCTAAAACCCGGTAAAAGCGCAAAACTCGCCGATTCCTACCACGATTTTATCACCCGTTGTAAAGGCGTTCGAAGCACTCATCCACCCCACCCTTGTATCACATGCTGAGCTAGCTTCTCACCAGCATGGCTTCAGGAAGATGCATAGTACTACAACAGCTCTGGATCTGATCACCCATCACATCCATAATGGCCTCAACCAGAAACCGCCCTGTGACAGAACTGTCCTAGTGGCACTTGACCCTTAATATGCATGTTCCTGCTCATGTGGTTAGATGGATTGCCAACTATCTAGCTGGGAGGCAATCCTATACTGAGTTTCGTGGCAGTTGTTCAAAGCATAGGAAAATTAAGCAGGGAGTTCCACAAGGTAGCGTACTCTCTCCTACATTATTCAACATCTACCTGTCGAGCCTTCCAACACCCTCGGAAGGTATCGAATTAATTTCCTATGCGGACGATTGCACCGTACTCACCACGGGGAATGATTTAAATGGCATGTGTGCTCGATTAAATGACTATATTGAGAAACTGGTGGAGTTTTTCAGTATCCGCAACCTCGTCATTTCACTGTCAAAATGCACTGCAACACTTCTTACCTGGACGCAGGAATTTTCGGAGGAGCTTAGGATACGTACTGGCAAGCATGCTGGCGACGTTGTTCCTACTGTTACTAACCCCAAAATCATTGGTGTCTATCTAGACACCATGATGAAGTCGAAAAACCATGTCGAAGACGTAGTTGACAAAATGCACAGTAGAAGCAACGTCCTAAAGACACTAGCCGGGAGTTCCTAGGGCAAGGACAAGGAAATTATCGGTTCCCGCTAATATTATTTTAAAAATGAAAACGCAGTCTTTATCAGTTGATAATAATTATCATCATTTCCCAGGGATTTAGAAAGGGAAAAACTGATGTTAGTTGGGAATGAAGGTTAATAAAAAAACCCTAAAATTATTGTAATGATTATTGTAAATCAATATATCGACGTTCTAATATGATCTTTATGTATTCGGTAATTGGGCTCTGTGGTTGCCTGCATTGCGTGTGTTGTATGTATGCACTTCTCTATTTAGATAGAGTTAATTAGACAGATGATTTGGCAAGTTATACAAAACGGTTGTACGTCCCGCACTCATATATGGACAGCGACTGAAATGAAAATGCTACGCATGTCAGTTGGTGTAACCAAAAGGGACCACATCAAGAGTACATCTGAGGCATCTTGTCCATAGACCAATCAATCACCGAAAAGCTCGAAGACCGACAAATGGATTGGTATTGCCATGTTCAAAGGCGTCCGCCTGAGAACCCCGCAAAGAAAGTGATATCAATGGAAGTTCCACTTGATGGACCCAAGATCAGAGGCAGACCGAAGAACACCTGGATGTGTCAAATGAAAAAGCAACAACGCATCGGTCTCGGCGATGACCCGATGCAAGATAGAGCTGCCTGTAGAAATATGCTGAGGCATTACCGCCAAAACGGGCGATGTGCCTACACCGCAGGTCGAGTGACGCGCAGCCATGAAACGGTATAAAGAACGAGGCAAGGAAGAAGAAGAAGACTTCACGTAGCCTAACAATACGAAATGGCTGACCAAAGACTTGTGACCATTCCTGCTGCTGTAGACTATGTAGTGTCTTTTGTGTTGCAAAGTGGCCAACGTTGTGTGCTTAACATATGGTTTCGCGCTCCATCGACTTAGGTACAACTAACAGGTCATTACTGACGATATTTTTGTACAAAGTTCCTCATTTCCTCCGTCGTGTGGTCGACTTTTTAATATCTCCGAAACAGCGATAACGAAACTGTCCTTTTGCTGAGCAGCATCATTTGAAGCGTCTGTATGAAGCTCAGTAGGTGCATTGCTTTCTGCAATATATACTCAAAACTGTTTCAGAACATAGCGCGTCCTTCAATCGAGAAATGGCATTTAGTTCAGCTGTCTGAATTTTAAAAGGAACGTTTCTTTTTTTAGCAAAGGGTATATCTTTCAATGAACCTGTGGAAAAAGCCTGTCAGGCTAAAATGATTGAACTGCTTTTAAGTTTTTGGGAACAGGGAACTGAGTGATTGGAACTTGGGGAAAAGTCTCTTATTTTCAATGCGATGGCCGAGGAACTCGATTTTCCACTGAAGGAAAAGACACTATTTCCATTTAATATTTAGTTTAGCGTTGGCAGCAACTTCTAAAACCATCATCAACTTAGATAGACATTCTCGATCCGTTTTTGCGTAAATGATAATATCATCCATATAAAATTGCATTACATCACTGGCAATAAGATTCTGGAACATTGAACAAACATCTTTGCAGCTTGTAGTTTCTCCAGCACGTCGTCGATGCCATTTAGTCTTCGAAAATCCACGCAAACTCCATAAGTGCCGTCTTTTTTCTTGACAACGACCACCCTACTTGCAAAAGTCGACTTGCGTGCGATGCCTTCTGCTAACCAGCTGTCGATTTGTTTTTTGATGACCTCACTTTCGAAAGGCGGATGTCGAGAGGGCTGCTGATGAAACGGGGTGATATTTCCATCCGGTATAACTTTAAGCATGACGGGACATTTGACAGTAGATGTAGCTGGACTCGTTAATTAGCGATCGGATCAGCGGCTCGTACTACGGAGGAGTGTTTATATCAGTTACGGTTTCGGTGATATTGTTAATACTTAGCTCATTCAGCGCAACTATTGAATCCTCCGCTGACTGGCTGGAGAACTTGAAGCCACTCTCATCGATGGTACAATAAAACTTCGATGCGAAATCGTATCCCAGTAGGACGGTCATACTCCATAGCGCTGTCTGGAACTACGATGAATCTTTGCTCCGTCTCGACGTCATCAGCTTGAACAACGGAGGTAAACTCGCAGACCGGGCCGGTTACGGCTTTTTCGAAGCCACGTAAAACAGACGAACTCTTTCTCAAATCAACACCATTAAGTTCTTTGAAAATGTATTGTGCGTATTGTATTAAATGCAATTGAATTGAATTATTGAATTTTCACCCACACTACCAAACGCGTTTTTTTTTTCATGTGCAAAACGTATTCGTGAAAAATTTCGTTGCTCTTTTACTTTCTCTCGTCTAGCTGTTGATGAATTTCTGCACTCGACAATACGCGTTTAAATTCCGTTATCACCATGGCCCCACACGAGGCTGTACGGTACTGAGAAGAAGAAGAAGAAAGAATTTTTGAGTTCCTCATATGTACTGACGAATTTGGATTTTAAGTACAATTGCGCGGTACTTTTAATTTTTGTATGAGGTTGCACGTATTTTTGTTTTTTATTTAAGCGGTGCACATCTGCATTTTGTTCGAAATTTATAAACCACTGTTCTACCGGAACACTTTTTCCATCAAAGGCTGGCAAAACTTTTGTAAAATTATCCGTCGTGATCTTCACTTGGTCGTTGTTCTTCATCTCATTTTTAATTTTTAATGATAGCAGGGCGATTACTTCCTGCAATTTTTTTCTGAACGCAACCAGCGGTTCTTCCATTTTATTGACAACTGGTTCTTCACTATCACTTTGCTCATTTCCAAATTATTTCTTTCTACTGTGGCTCTCGTTTAATACCGTTTTCCCTTTTTCACTTGCATTACATTGCAGTAAAATCACTACACTGTATTTTCACAAGTTCGGTTGAGCCCCCAAATGTACACCTTATCGAGGGCTCATGCACTGTACACCTTATCGAGGGCTCATGCTATGTAGTTATTCACAAACAATCATTTTTACGTTTTTTTTTACCAGTTTTAAAATCCCTATTTAGAATGTGCCAAGGTTCCTTGGCTTTGCCCTGGATGTGGGACGCAACATGGCGCTGCGTTTTTATATATACTAACAAGCATTGTGAAATACCAACATTATCCTTGGACTAATTAATGAATGACAGGGCACGATAAGGCCGCATGGCCAGATAGTCAATCCAGTGATTCGAATTTATAAAATGGACTTTGGTTCTGTCAAATGAGCTCATACACATAGCTCCAATAAAATCCATGCATATACCGTGTGTGTGCGGCCTTACTATGCCCTGTGCTTCATTAATTAGTCCAAGGATTATGTTGGTGTTTCATGCTCTTTAGTATTCATCAAATCTCAGCGGCCCCTTGGCGTTGGAAGCGTACCCGGAATTGGTTTGTTTACACTCAGTCAAAACATGAATCCCATTCTTTTCGAATTATTCGTATGTATAAATGTACATATTTTAAACCTCTATAAATTTGTATCACATTATTTTGGGCTTGTTGTCACCCATGCCTAGTGATTTTGGTTAGTGCAAAAATTTCGAGCATTCCACACGACCAGTTTCGAGTCAAACTTGCTTTTGGATGTGATGAGGGCTATGCTCGGAAATTTTGGATTAGTTGATCTAGGAGAAGGGGTGACTTGGAAACGCACATTTAGAGTGCATGTTCGGAATTGTGGTTTTATAAGTATATGCCCGGGAGCAGGCGAGAATCGAAACTTGATGTGATGAGTGAAAAGCCCGGAGGAGATTTTGATTGGTTTGTGTTCAAGAGATCTTAGTTTCAAAATCGGGCTTTTCATTTTTCCACGAGCAGGAATGCCTTGTAACTGAAGAAGCGATTGAAACGCTGCGAATTAATGATTGTGAGTGAAACTTTGGTCGTTTCTTTGAAGAAACGGGTATGGTCCGCCCCGAAGAGGTTTGGTAACTCCCGTGTGGCAGCGGGGCTGCCTTCGGGAATGGTCGATCTTGCCTTTGTCGGGATGATCGATGACGTTCTTAACTGAAATACTAGGGCGCAATTTTCCATTTAAGACTAACAAGTGCTGACTGTAGACTGGAGAAAAGGGGTAGTCAAGAAATGTATAATGCTCGACCCAAAGCTCGACGAGGTGATGTGCTCGTCACCGGAAATATTGAATCACTTTTCGTCCACTATTCAATTTAAAAACATCTCATAACTTCTAGCCGATTTCCATCGTAAAGTGAGAGTATTCCAAGAAATCCAGTGTCACAAACTTTTCATAAAACTATAACTCTTCACCCTTCTTTCAGTAACTCGTTCAACTGTAAAAGGTATTTCTGTCTCTCCAACGGAGGAGCGTACAGGTAAACAAAAGTGTTTTTTTTTTTTAAATATTTTATCCGAACGAACGACGCGATCATTTGACGTTTTACAGAAAGTCCAAAGCCACGAACTAGGCGCGGAGCTACGCCTGATATATCGACAACGCCACTACCAACAACACCGGCAAAAATTCGAACACGTCGTGCCTCGCTAGCTGATACTCCACAGGAGCCTGTATCGAGTCCATTGCGACGTTCGCGACGCCTAAGCACAAATTCTGAAGAAATTTCCACGCCATCGAAAATTCGAAATTTACGTTCGGCTCGTACCAATCTTCCGCTATTAGATCAGCCCGTAGTCGAGGAAGAAGATGAGCCGAAAAAGTCATCAACATCATCATTAAAAGTTACATCCAGACGCAGTTCAATTGCCAAAAAGGATGTTTCACCAACTAGCAGTGGTATGACAATTTAGTGTATATTTTTTCAGTGTCGGGAAAACTACAATATTTGCAAATTTTTTTCATTGAATAGATGCATCGAATGACATTCCTATTAAGAAAACTGCATTGAGACTGAAACGCGTAAGTTTGGATAAACTTTCGCCAACACCATCGAAAGATGAGACGAAAAAGACCATGGAAAATGGCACAAATGCATCTTCGTCAGCCACACCTACGTCGAAACGAACAAATTCTCCAAAGTCTGTGAAGAAGGATGACATTAAGAAAAGTCCATTGACACTGAAACGCGTGAGTTTGGATAAACTTTCGCCAACACCATCGAAAGATGAGACGAAAAACACCATGGAAAATGCATCTTCGCCAACCACACCAGATTCTCCAAAGTCTGTGAAGAAGGATGACATTAAGAAAACTCCATTGACACTGAAACGGGTGAGTTTGGACAAACTTTTGCCAACACCATCGCAAGATGAGACGAAAAACACCATTGAAAATGGCACGAATGCATCTTCGCCAGCCACACCTACATCGAAACGAACAGATTCTCCAAAGTCTGCGAAGAAGGATGACATGAATGGTGCTGAACAGCAACGGGAAGATGATGTTTTTGAAGAACCGAAAGCTGTTAGGGCGAGCCCTCGAAACAGGAGATCTTTAAGTTTCAAACCTGTGCATACAGACAACGAATCTCCGAAAGCTAAAGTCGATGCAGAGCAAGTGGAACAATCGTCTAAATCTGTGCCGTCAACTCCTAACAAACCGAATGAAGATGACACTCTAAGCAAATCGTCGGAAGATGTTATGATAGTGAACGAAAATAAAGAGGAATCGGCTCACGAAAACGACTTAAACAATTCCGTTAATGTCAACAAGAGCACAAGTGCTATTCAGGTGGATGTAAATGAAAAATTGAATACCAGCGATGCCGATTGCACTTCGCACTCAATTAACAAAGCGGGAGCGGACACAGAAGAACCAATGGAGGTCGATGTACCTGAAGAAGAAGTTGAAGACAATCTTGCAGAAGACGTAGACGTTTTCAACACATCGAAGAATCGACGAGGATCACTTCTCAACGTAAGTTCAAAGCAAAACACTTCCAACTCTTTGAATGTGTCCACCATCAGCAACAAGTCGGCGAGAATGAATGTGTCTGCCGTTCAGCTTCCTGCAAATTCAGACTCTGAGAACGGCGAAAATGCAAGTGAAGTCAACGATTTGAATAACAAGAAACAGACAACGGATGAAGCGACTATCGACGAAACTGTTATGGACACTCTGCCTAAGGCGACCGACGACACAACAAATAGCCAGAAAGATATCGAAGACCAATCAGAAACTTCTTTGTCAAAAACCGAGGCGGCTGCAAAGACTTCTTCAGATGCGGATGCAGTGTCCAGTGAATTGAACCGCACACAGTCACCGCAAGCCAATGTGGCTTACGCGAAATCTTGGTCGCAATCGATAAGAGGACTAGCGAACAAAACTCCCGATAAACCAGATTTCATTGATGCAATATCGGTAAAGCAACCTGAACTTCCTGAAGAGCCAATCAAAGTCAAGTCTCCAGCCGCGAAAAAATCAACAAAATCCATTTCTACTGAATCTGACGAGGAAGATGATGATGGCGAAGAAGAACAAGAGGAAGAATCTGAGGTCAATCAATTTCTAGATAACGAAGCCATGGAAGCATCGTGTGATGAATCAATGGATAGCGAAGAACGTGCCTACTTGGAAGAAAATGAAATTCCCGAACGTGGTGAAAGTATTGGTTCGGCTGACACATCGGAAGAGGAAAATTATGACGAGGACGGCGAAGGAGAAATGGATTCGTTCATAGTTTCGGATTCGGAAATGGACAAGTTGTCGGGAAAAGATTCAATTTGCGGTTCGGACGATGAGAACTCAAAGAAAGACAAAAAGAAGCAGAAGAAATATCGACGCATAGTCAAAGATGAAAATAGTGAGTCGGAAGACGAGAAAGATGAAAATTCCTGTGTAGCAATTAATGAATCGGCTTCGAACGACGAGGCGCCAGAGGAGACGGTGGAGTTAGTAAATTCATCCGATGTCGGTACGTCTGGTCGGCGAGAAAGTCTTGTTTCGAATACACGCAAGTCTGTTGGCAACGAGAGCCAATCGAAACGTAAATCAGTTGGTGGCTCGGCCAGGAAAGATTTTACCTCAGGTGAGAATTTAAATGCCTCAGGCAAAGTTGGGCTAAGAACGTTCAATTCATCCGGATTCGTTGACACGAATTCTGCCGACGAATTCGACAATGGCGAATCATTGTCCCGTATAGATAGCAGAATGGCCACCATAGTCGATTCGGACGATTCCACCAACGAAGTCGACGTTATTCTAACCAATAAAAGTCTTATAAATCGAAGCCAAACGGAACCGAAAGACAAAGATTCCAATAGCTCCCGAAAGAGACAATCATCACTGTCAAAGGATTCGTCGAAAATGAATAAATCCGTAAAACTGGATTTATCGCTGGCCGATAATGCGAATGGATCAGAACAATCCGACGAAGTGTTGCCAGATGTTGACCAAAGTGAAACGCGTAAAAATGAGGAATTATCGACGTTAAACACATCCGTGAGAGACGATTTTGATGAAATCGTAAATATGCCGCGCAAGTCACTGGACTCTTTGGAAAGTTTGAATGGTAGTTGCTCATCTGCCAAAAATGCCGCTAGAACGTCAATGAATGGTGGTAGTGTTCTCGGCAATGAGACCGAAACTGTCGACCAGCCTATCTCTACGAGTCGTCGAGGATCACTTCTTAATCAAAGTACAACTTCGCTGCGGAGCATGAATGCTTCAATTGTGAGCAACAAGTCGGTAAAAGATGTTTCTGTCGGGGAGCTTCGCATGAATTCCGACTCGGCGGAGTCCAGTGAAAATGAACAGATCGATCAAAGTGACGATGATGAAAATATCGTCGAAATGTCGCCTCTAAACACCTCAAAGAATCGACGTGGATCAATTTTAAACGAAAGCTCGAAAAAGCTTCTTTCCAAGTCCTTGAACGTGTCGACAAAGAGCAACAAATCGGTCAAAAACGATTCCGATGCGAACAGCAGCGGTGATGAAAGCGACGCGGAGAATAATGGCATCCTCGAAAAGTCCGTTTTGAACCAATCAAAAAATCGACGAGGATCACTTCAGAACATATCCTCAAAACAAAACGTGTCCAAATCGATGAACGCGTCGATTCTAAGCCGCAAATCTTGCAAAAATGAATCGGGCTCAGAGGCGAGTGAAAACGAGAATGACACTGATGAGATCGTTGATTTGAATAGCTCTAAAGTTCGACGTGGATCTCTCCTGAACGTAAGCTCAAAGCAAAATGCGTCGAAATCTTTGAATGCGTCCATTGCGAGTAACAAGTCTCAGAAAAAGGATATGTCTGCCGTTCAGCTTACCACGAACTCTGATTCGGAGAGCGACGAAAGTGAAAGTGGAGACGAGAATGACATTGATGAAAATGCTGTCGACGCGTCTGCTTTGAACTGCTCTAAAAATCGTCGTGGATCACTGCTTAACATTAGCTCAAAACAAAGTGTCCCCAAGCGCATGAGTACATCATCAATAAGCAACAAGTCGTCGGCTAAAAATGCGGCCGATTCAGAGGATTCACAGGACAGCGAAAATGAAACTGAAGACGAGAATGTTGTCGTCGAAATGTCCGCTTTGAACGCATCGAAGAATCGACGAGGATCACTTCTCAACATAAGTTCAAAGCAGAACACTTCCAAGTCTATGAATGTGTCCACCATCAGCAACAAATCGGCAAGAAAGAATGTGTCTGCCGTTCAACTTCCTGCAAATTCAGACTCTGGGAGCGCCGAAAATACAAGTGAAGATGAGAATGGCACCGATGAAGATATCACCGAGGCGTCAGCTTTGAATAGTTCCAAAGCACGACGCGGATCATTGCTTAACCTAAGTTCAAAGAAAATGAACGTATCGACAATGAGCAACAAATCGGCCACGAAAAATGCGTCTGTCAGTCCACTTCAAGCCAATTCCGATTCAGAGACCAGTGAAAATGAAAGTGAAGATACAAATGACGATACAGAAATGCCCTCTACCTTAAATAACAACCGACGAGGTTCACTCCTTAACACAAGCTCGAAACGCAACACATCACAGCGTCTGAATGCATCAACAATAAGCCAGAAGTCTGCCAAAAAGGATACGTCTGCCGTGAGGCTTTTCATGAACTCCAACGCTACCGAGTCCAGTGAAACTGACGAAAGTGCAAATGAAAATGCCGTTGCGGAAAATATCGCTCCATTCCCGCCTAAACGTCTTTCCAAAGATCGTCGCGGATCACTTCTCAATGAGAGCGCCCGAAAGATAATAACCGATTATGTCAAGGCCTCCGTAGCAGGCAACACATCTGCTCCGAATCTTCTGTATAATGGCGACAATTCCGACTCGTCTTCAAGCGAAAATGAATTGGAAAACATTTTGAATGTCCCGAACCGTTCGCAATCAATTCTCTCCAAGAGTTTGAACAAAAGTGCGAAATTGCCGGATGTCACAAACATCAGCCTACAGAAAAACCATTCGAAAAAAGGCTCTAAGGATGAGTTTAACATTTCAATATCGTCCGCCAAAAATACGGCTGCAACAGACCTTAATGTGAAACTATTCAGTTCACTGAAGAAAATGAATCAATCAACGCCGACCACTTCTTCGAAAATTAAAATTAAAGTCAACGATCGCACCTATATGTCAAGTGGCGATGAAGATGAGAACGCCATGAACATTTCAAAGAAAGGTAAAAACAATGTCGCGGCCAATGTTTCTCGTAAATCTATTGTCGACGATACAAGTTTCACCATTGAACCCGAAGAAGAAGATGTTCCTGTGCAAAGTACATCCGTTTCGGCACGTGACAAATCAGCTAAGGGTAAATTGGAGTTTGGCAACGCATCCTCCGTGGGCAAAAATAAGGCGACGAAAAAGCAAAAAGGTGACAAGAAGATGGAACAACCGAATAGTAGTTGCAGTTCGTTGGAAAATTATGGTCCGGGTGGTGCTAAAAAGAAAGATACGAAGCCGAGTGCTGGAAAGAAATCGAAGAAAAATAATGTCTTGGAAAGTGATGTACTGAAAGAGGTGCTTCTCAACAAAATTCACGATGCTGTCAAAACGGGAAAGATTGCCAAAACTAAACATGTAAGTACACATAGACGGGCAGTGATCCAATCACTTCATTTTGTCTTCGCATATTTGTTTTGTGTTTGACTTATGCATGTGCTGTAGGTTGAAGGTAGGGTCATTTAGCCGTTTGGACTAATGGTGGCGTGAGGTACCCTCTGCATCTCAACCCTCCGATGGAGACATCGGAGATATCCTTGCCATTCTTTAGTATGCTGCCTAGCCAGCAATCATCATTCGAATCATGTGATGCAACTGTGATAGCACTGAAAGAGATGCACCTATCCCCATCATCCCAAGAAATCGATTTATCTCGTCCGTGCGATTCGCTCCATTAGATTCACGAGTCAGGCGGTCCTCGGTGATCAATTACCAGGTCGATTTTTCGATCGAATTGCCAGTTTGAACGGAAACATGGGAAGTTTTACCTCGTAGATTTTCACTAGTTAATGTGAGAACGACCTGAAGAAGAGACGGGTCCAATTTCATGACTTAACAGAAGCAAGTGTGATGGTTTTTGAATACTTCTTCTTCTTTTAGCGGTGCAGGAAGGTGTTTTTGAATACTCGGCACCCGATGTATAACGTCTGCCATCGTCTTTATGTCACGATAGCCCACCGTCGTCGGGCCTTGACCGCCTGCATCGTGACTGCGACGGTCACGCGACCTTGCCCTCCAGTTCTAGAAGCTCAGCATCTGGTGGGCGTTCTACTAATTGCTCCCATTGAGCTCTCGATCGTCTACACAATTTGCCTCCGTCCACTCGTTGCGCGTTGATCATCTTCTTCGGCGCGCGATTGTCATTATCCTTTGTAGATTTCCCGACCATTGTAATCGCTGCAATTTGACGATTTTCATCAACGTCTTTTTTGTACTCCGGCATAGGTTAGTTTAGGCGTTATGTGTCCAGACTGTACAGTGTACACATTGCGGAACTCGGTTTTCAGGTAAACCCTCAATCATACTATTTCTCCCCCTCTTTCACGCCGATTTGGAGAAAGCATAATATCTCACGAGGTTACCACCATGATGATACATCGCATAAAACGACCACATAATCTTCCTCCTTTCAACAACAACGCATTGGTCTCGGCGATGACACGAACCTCACCATCTCTGCGTCCAAATCTGCTGCGACATTTCTTACCACCGGGTCAGGGGATTGTCGGTGGGAGGTTGATGTACGTATTGGCAACAATCCAGTTCCTACTGTAGCTAATCCTAAAATTATCGGCCTCCACTTGGAGAGCATGATGACGTCAGCTCATCACGCGGCATCCGTTTGCGAAAAGATGCGCAGTAGGAACAAAATCCTTAAAGCACTAGCTGGTAGCATCTGGGGCAAAGATAAAGAAACTACGCTAGTCACGTACAAAGCGGTGGGTCGAGCAGCCGCTGATTACGCAGCCCCATTTTGGTCACATAGTCGTATGTGATACAAACTGGTCCAAAATTCAGGGGCCCTATCATGTAATTCGATTCGAAAGGAATTCCTTTCGAAATGGCTAAAGTGGTATCATGTAACTCGAAAACGAATAGCTTCTATTCGAAAGTAATAGGACTTTCGTCTTTTGAGCATACGAATCGAAAATCCCCTATCGTGCAATTCGAAAGCGTTTGAGAATATGGACGATTGCATCGAAAATGCATTCGAAAGGTAGGGTACTCTCGAAAAGCAATCGTTTATGTGTTTTGTTTTAAGCGATGGTTGAGTCTTTAGCACACAAATTAGTGTAACAGACTTCTTAAGACAAAGACTATGAGTTTTCCTTAAAATAATGCATTTATATATTTTGTAAAGAGGAATAGAAAAATGTTGTATTCCCCCCAAGGAGGACAAGATGAATTGAACGTCTTCGTTTTAGAAAAAAAGTGATTTCTTTTCAGAATGCAGATGAAATTTAAAGATTTTTTGTCAAAAATAAAAGTTTTCGTATATGCATAGGTACACTTTATTTACATAGAGTTAACAAACACACATATAATTTTACATTTTTCATTTGAATTTTCATAATACAATCCACAATTTAAAAAATCGCATCTAAATGCTTTAACGAAATTAATCGATTTGTTGGCACATCCTAAATCTTCGTCGTGACGATGGGGGGCGCGTTGTCTGCCGTCTGACCCGATACACTAAATTCGAGCGTGTGTTCGAATCCCAATTGCGACTCGAGCAATTTCCCGTCTTTTTTCCGTCACTATTTCACTTTTTTTAATTAAATACGACAAAAATGCTATATTTTGTATTGAAATATAACTTCTTTAAATAGTAATCTAAAACACAAAAACCTTAAATTTGACTTTGTGTCATATGACATGGTCTACTACGTTAATCGAATCATTCTAGTACATGAAGGGAATTTGGCCTAATTCATGAGGCAATACTAATTACTCGAAACGAACGAGTTCCATGATACCAAATTACTTTCGAATCGAATACGAAAGTGTCGGCATTTTCGTTTTCGTTTCGAGTTACATGATAGGCCCCCAGGTCTGCCAAAATGCTGGTCTACGCACAACCACAGGTTGCCTCCTGATGTCTGCCCAGGATCACTTATATCAAGAGACAAAATTGATGCCAATACGTGACCACAATCTCCTACTCTCTAGACAGTATCTTGTTGGATGCTACCGTGAGGATCATCCCAACCAGTCTCATGGACCGAATTCCTCCACCACGACATGTCAGGCGTAGTTTACGAGACATAGAGAGAGAGGTCCATGGATACAAGCGGGACGGGCCTTACGATGAAGATGCATACCGAGCTGCCATCGCAGAGATTCACACTGCAGAAGTGAGTCAGTTTATCGCGAGTTTAGGTGCGAATAGAGTCCTCTCAGTGCGTCCACCATCTATTTCGCCTGCGAAGATTAGGCTCCAGAGATAGCCACCAGAGCGACATTAGCTCAACTTCGGTCGGGCTTTTGTTCGCGCCTTAATTCGTACCTTTCTCGCATAAACCCGGACATCTACCTACGATCTTCAATTTTTGGACAGTCGATACTCAGTGCTTTTTCAACTTTTGAATTTCAGTGTTCGAGACTGCAGTCTCAGCTGCATTGAGCGGATAATGCTCAGTCTTTCCATGTCTCTTGCTAACCTAGACCCTGAGACAAAAATCATTAGTTGTTTATTTGAAGTACGGGCATTGTTGTGCCGTGCTAGAAGTCCAACCCGAACGCATTTTCACGCTCTCTAATATCCTAGTGCAGAGATTTTTTTAGATGGTGGTTGTTGTTGTTGTAGCGGTGCAGAAGGGTGTGAGTCGCTGTGCATGTCTGTGGATGTGTTCTAAGTTTCGTCGTCGTTCTCGCCTATTGTCTCATTAGATGGTGGTAAAGCACCCCTCCTTTAGAAGCTGGTATTGGCTCGGGCAGAGTCGTTTAGTATGCATAGAGGTTGGAGTACAGTGATTTTTCTATCGTTTTGTGAAAAATTAAATCGCGTCGTTCCTTGAATGAACTTTCTGAACTTTGGCAGCTATGCTTGAAATTCTTACCTAATATGGACGGTACGGTGCTCTATAAAAAACTGTAAAATTTCGAAATTTTCTAGCAATGGAGAATTTTTGATTAGAAAACACAAAAGTGTGATCTGGGACGCTGTAACTCCCGAAAGCGTATTACCCCAGGAAATTTGAACACAAATTTGGACAAACTTCGGAAAAGTTAGGGGAAAACTGGATATTTGCATGAGCCTTTTCTTTCGATGTCCTACACAAGACCCTGAAAGTCACCGTCTGTATGAGTGCCGCTAGCGGTGCTACAGAGGGTCAAAGACCCAACATAACGGTAATATGAGCTGAAAACTGGTGTATGGCAAATTTGTAGCTCTCATGGTTTCAAAATAAAATGTCGAAAGTTGATTTCGATTCGAGCGTTCCTAACGGTGCCAGGAGGTCAAACGCTATCTTTAACAAGGTTTCACGAAAATCTCTATAACGGTAACTTTGGCTAAATTTTTTTGGGTTTTTCGTGAATAACTCTGCAACGGGGGTGTATGCTGTAAATTCGTCTATGACAAATTTGTAGCCTCTGTGGCTGCATACAAAATGCCAAAAGTCCCCATCGATGGGTGGGCTCCCAAAGAAGTTATGAAGTCAAACGTCAAAATTTACGGTTTTTGGGTAAATATGTATATATGACGGTAATGTGTTATATAATGAGTTTGTAGCCTGTACAACGCCAAAATTAATACCAAAAATTTCAGATTGACATGTACAATTCTAAAGGTTTCTTGTCCTCGGCATGATCCCAACGTCTCTAGCGACAGCGACTCGCTAATTCCATGTAAATGCTCGTTTTAATAATAGTGCTAAGTGCTTCTAAAACGAGTTTTTATATTATTTTTTTATTATTTTTTTTACAAAAAAAAAACAAATCAGGTCGTGACTCATAAACCCTACGCACCGCGAAAATAAGATCTGCAGATTCCAAATCAGTTTTCAACAAATTTTCGAGGATAGGTGCAATAGGCAGAGAGAGAATATAAAAGTTCTGAGAATGGCACAATGAAAATGCTGTGACAATGACAACATTTTCTCAAAAGCCATTTTGGGACATTCACGCAAAACCCGTAACCAACAAGTTCAGTCACTGTGCAGTGTTCCATCATCCACAATGGTTCGCATTGCCTTATGGCTTTGTCGTATAAAATTCCTCATTTATACCTCAAAACAACCACTCAACGAACTGAACCCTTGACTACCATTTCACACAAAAATACAAAATCACACAGGTTCCATGAACCGATGGGTATGAAAATCGGTATATCAGAAAATATCTTACAAAGCAGACAACATGATTTCGGGGTGCGTTTCGCGTTAGGTCACTTTCGGATCGGCCTTAGAGAGGGCTTCGTATTCTTTGTGCTCATGGCGGTCTTTTTCCTGTACATATTATGTATGGTATAGGAAATTTCGTCTGCAATTAATGTTTCGTTATTTATGTACTGCAAAGAGTTTGTTTTTGTTTGGCGCCGTCGCAAACATTAGTTATACAAATAGAATTAAAAATATGATTAATACGAGTACCTTTAAACCAACCTTCCTTTTTTCATTATTTTAGGTACTCCCAAAGGAACAGACCAACATTCCAAGTGCCGATCAGCTCGTAAGCGCTTTTGCTGCATACAATATGCACACTAAACTAAACGCAAAGCAACCGGCTAAAGACGCCGCTAAGCAATCCGCGAAAAAGTCCAAGCCCAAGGATCAACCTCCAAAACCAGACAGCAACACTAATATCACTAGCAAATCGTCTAAAAAATCCAAAAAAATAAATGTTTCACTTGAAAGCACCTCCAGTAGTAACAGCACTTCATCTAAAGCCAGCCTTACCGATTGGCAAGTAACCGACATCGTCGCACCAAAAAAGAAACATCTCAACGTTGTAGCAAACGTACCGTTTGGCTTCCAAGAACGTCCGGCCACACCGAAAAAAGTCAACGGATTCCAAGTATCGGCAACAACGCCCAAATCACTTGGCTGGAAAGTACGTTCGGTCTTGAGTGGCGGTCAGAAAGAGGCTCCATCCTGTACGTCGAAAAAAACATTGTCGAAGAAGAAGAAAACCGTCTACAAGGATGATGCAGCAGCTACACCACCCACGGTATGGACCGGTTCCGGTTATTTTCAAGTAAGTGATATTGATAGTGCTGGGCACTCGCGAAAACAATATCGTCCGGAATCGAATGGTGCCGCCACTGAATTTGTAGTGCATCCACTTGGTGGCAGTCGAAAGAGGAAGATGGCCGATTCGATTGATAGTTTTAGTGCGACTGCATTGGAGTTTAAGCGCAAGGCCATGTTCAATGATAGGACGCAACGTGAATCTTCGAAAGATTTGTTGCGTAAGAAGATTAAGAAGAAGTTCTGAGTACTGAAAGGAATTATGTTAATTTGAATGTTATTGAATTAAGTCTTATTGTGCGAAAAACACTTTTTTTTTTGTTTTTTTATTAAATATAAATTGTGTACATTAATCATAATTATTTTTATATTATTCTCAAAATTCCTTGCGTGATTCTGCCCACATGATACAAGTGAGCTACAAACACATCACTGAGAGTTAAGTTATCTCACACTGCGAAACCATTCACTGAGTTTATGAAGTGGACCAACTTGTTTTTTTTTATTACATCCCTTTTTGTTGCACGACAATAAAGGTTGCCTCTTGTGTAGCTATCGCGGTTAGTACCAAACTTTATGCTGGATTTTGATGGACTTTTGGAGACGGGAGAATTGTAGAAACTGATTTACGGAACTTCCATGATGGAATTGGTGGCTACAGTCTGAATCTGCCTCTCAGAAGCACCTCGTGATGTCGTTGTTCCCGTGTGATGTGAGCTATTTGTTGGGTTGGTGCTATTTATTCTCTTGTGACGTTGCTATATCAATGCAATTTTTGATGAGTGGTTTGTACTAAAGCTCTTCGGAACGTAACGTAACGGAAGCGTTCTGTTTCGCGAGTTAACTGCACAGATGGCACGGCACCCTACGGAAACAAAATTGTACTATAGCACTTAGGAACGTACGTAACGGTAAAAATGCTTCGTGCCGTTCCGTCCCGAACACCTGCTAAAGTTGGTTCAATTAATTTTATATGTATGGCACGGAACGTTACGTACGTTCCGAAGTGCTTTACGACAATTTTGCTTCCGTCCCGTTCCGTGCCATCTGTGCAGTTACATATGTATACTCGTAAACTTCATTGAATCAACTTTGAGAGATGTTCGGAACTGAACGGCACGAAAACAGAATGCTTTTTCATTCATTCGTGACGTAACGTAACGGGATTTAACGTAAGTTATTTGATTCGCCCTTAATTTTTAAATTTACTGTACACATTGTTTCATCACAATAGCCAATATTTTCTAGTGTTCATTTAAGCATATTCGAGTAACCGTCAGTTTGTTATAAAACTCATAAAATTTTCCGTTTTATAAATAACAATAAATAGTCAAACGAGGAACTTTATAATGGAAAGTGTAATCTGGTCGATTTTCTGGTTTTTGGTCTTCGTCTTTATTTCATTTTGGGTTGCTTTCTTTTCCGCACCATTTTACATAGTCATTCATGCGCTAGCTCCGTTGTTTCCGGTATTTTCGGTATGTACAATATGTACAGTTTTTGGTTGGTAATTTTAAATAATTTTTCTTATTTCAGAATTCGGCTGACTTAATTCTACAGTTTGTTCAGTTTCCCAATTATTGTGTCCAAGGAATTCTTGAGGGACGACCATTAAATTAATGAATTGAACGTACTTAGAGTTTAATATGAATATGTAATTTTGAGACTCTTAAATTACACGAATATGCTGTAAGTTTTCATATGTGTGTTGCGACTTTAAACTAAGGGTTGTATATCCCAATACGCATTAACCATCCGTCGAGAGCACCCGTCCCGAAAAACACTTTCTTCTCTGCTTTGCGCTAGTAAAGAGGCCCAAAGCTTTGCAACTCCGTCTAAGGTCGATCCACACTTTTCAGTCATCAGTCATAGCTACAGTAATTTTTCAAAAAGATTGTCAGTCAATGAGTTAACTGAGAATCTGTCAATTTGTAAGGAAAATGACTGAATATAGCTAATGATAAGGTAACCAGACGTACAGCATTTAGAAGACCTGTCGTACAGCATTGAGGAGCGGGCAGCACTAACGCAATGGAATCTCATGCCCTAGACACCGAGTCCTTTGGCACGACTGTACTGTACTGTTCTTCGCATGGTATCCGTGACCCGCCTTAATTTTTTTTCTATGAAAAACGATAGCAAAAATCCAACGTGTGCACTTTAGAAGTTCACTTTTCAGAAGGCGGCTGCTAGACACTTTTCCCCTTTTTCCTAGTTGGAAAATCCATGAAAATATGTCGGCAAAAGATACGGCATGGAACACTGTGCTTTTTCAAATTGAAGTCTCTGTTTTAGCCAATACGTTGTTGATACTGAAAATCAAAGGGGAAGACATAAGACTCGCAAGGTGCCACCCATGCTCAATTAAATTGAGACAGTCATGAGAAAGCTGTTTGAAGTTTCAAACCTAGCATAACGGTATTTAAATTGTACTCGGACCAACAATGAAGGGTGGGCAGTAGCAGTTTGGAATTTTTAGTCCTCTGCTTCGATTCAGAAATACTATATCCATACAGCACTGTAACTGACTAACAATTTCTGAAACAATATCCTTTCTGAAAATGCAGAAGAAATCCATCGTGACCAAACTCTTTAACGAGGAATCGTGCCAGTGAGTTACAAACTTTGAAGTCAGAAGAACTTTGAGGGTTGGGAAACACTACTACATACAAACAAAAATCGATTTTGAGAAAGAAGTCGGCCAGTAGTATATATATAACAGTGATCTCAATAAACCCTGCTGTTCTTAAGAACTATGACCATAGAATATCTTGTATGCCGGAGCAGTCTAAATTATTACTAAGTTTGCTTAAAAGCGATGCTCTGGAGACATCAAATCAATTGTCGTCGTGGTAATTTCACACGTGCATGCCAAATAAATTTACGTTTATTGAAAAACTTTCTCCCATTTCTTGGAAGTTCTATAACAGATTCTACTATTTTTTTTCGGGAATGTGCCATGGTTATCTCTTCCAATTCAGTTTGCACCATTTTCCGGCGAGTTATAGTTTCCTCTAAATCTTATGTTACCGCATGTCGATGTCAGTTACTCAGCACTTTGGTAAGGCCAAAAATTAAAAGAAACAAAGATTTGTTAGTAACCATTTGAAGGTTTTCTCATCCATTAGACGAGATGCGATTCCTTACTCAAATTTGATTCCATGGAGCCAAACACTATTATTTTCAAGAATCACGAGATACTCCTATTTTGCAATAGGTTTTTTACCAGCTAAACCCGTTAACTTCTGTAAAATATGTTCACAAATAGATGCACATTACGCACAATAGTCCCAATAGTTGCAATGATTTGTTGCAAAATTTAAAGAACATTCTTCTCTAAACATTTCAGCTGAGGATTGATTTTTAGAGACCAGCGAGTAGCTAAAACGTGTGTATTATCCTTTTACTTAAGTCTAAGTTCTTTCAATAATTTCCTGTTTCATTTGAGTTGCATTGGGCTTATCAACTGTTGTAAAGATTTGTTGAATTGGTCCTTATTTAATCAGCTTGAAAATGCATGAAAATACTGGAACAGCAGGATTGCTTTATATATTGTGTACCTCACACAATAACTCGCCTGTGATGTTAAAAACCAAGTTTTGTGGAAAACCCGCATCCGATGTGCTGAACACTCTTGATCCATTGCAGTGAAAATTGATACGAACTCTAGTCAAAATTCCATTATTTACTTCCAATAATTTCCAAAATTTCATTTCGTACATGAATACCTATACTTGTGAGCGTCTAGGATTTAGCTTTGAGCTTTCCACTACAAGATTCCTGAGACGACCTCAACCTTTCCTAAATAATGATGATTTTTTTTTTGTTTTTTTTTTTTGTTTTTTATGTCGATGTGAAGGCTTTAGGGGATAACCCTTTAATCCAAGCATAGCCTTGGCGGGAGGGAAAATAGGGTAAGGGATCGAGAGGGGGTTGTGTGGCGAGGAAGTGCCGATGCACATTTAGTTTGAACTTTTGCAGATCATAATTTCATAATTTATCACGCTCTGTGGCTCATTTGGTTGAGTGGCGCTCTACGATGCCAGTAATCTAGAGGTCCGAAGATCGATTCTCGGCGTGGTCCAAAATTTTCCATATTTGTGCGAATAGGAAATATATAGTGCTTGCAATATTATATACACTCCGAAATGTTATGCAATGCAACGTTGACTCGAAATCGCCTATAAACGGCTGAGTTAACGCACCATGGCCCCACATGGGGCTATACGGTACTGAGAAGAAGAAGATCATAATTTGCTGGAAAAACTGAAGATGGTAAATCGAGTCCTATATAAGAGGATCGAACACACTGCCTGGTTGAGTCCGGTCATGCCTCTCTCAATAGCGCATGGCGCACCGCATTAGAAGAGGCATCTGATGAGAAATGCGGACCGCCATGCACTGTTGATCGAAACCGGCTCGATATACACACTGTGTCCCGCATTTTTGCGAAGTTTGCATGCAAATGTGTAGTCCCACTATGGACAAGCGGGACGGTGGATTTCTCAAACAAATAGTTTGAGCTTGATGTGTCCACCCGAGTAAGGAAGGAGTCGAAAAATTTTACGGTGCGGCTGTTCCTGACTTCTAGTGTATGCTGGTGGGCACGACTTGATGCAAATAAATTGGGAATTGGCATGTAGACGACTACGACAACCGTCATTCATCAGGGCGAAATGAAGTAAATGATGCGTTTAATATGGAGTTGAAATTCAGGGGCCCTAGGTTAGGTTAGATTAGGTAAAGCGGCCGCCTGACTAGCGCCATGCGCACTTAGACCAAATATTGGTCCATTGTGATACCACCGTAGTTCCTACGTTCCGTTTAAAACCAGCCAGTGCTAACAATGTATTTGTTAAGCAAAGTAGAGCTCGCATCTCGAAGATCATCTGTATCGTAAAGATACCTCGAACCCAGTGCACGCCTCCTTCTCTCGGATAAGGCCGGACATTCACAAAGAAAGTGATGCACACTCTCTTCCTCCTCTTCATCATCATAACTTCTGCAGAAGTCGTTGTAAGGAATTCGGAGTCTCCTGGCGTGTTCCCCAATAGGGCAGTGCCCCGTAATAACACCCACTATGTTGCGTATATATTTCCTGTCTAGCGACAGTAATATGGCGGAACGGGATATAGGCCAGATCATCCTCGTCGTAGCACAAATATATCCGCAGGCCCATCTTGCGTTGGTCCTACGTTCAGAAGCGGCTTCAATTATCGATGCACAGACGGCAATAGGTGTTTTAATCTTCTCGTGTGTGGTCGCCTTCAACAATACTTGCTACCGCATTCCGAGCCAAATCGTCTGCGCAGCAATTGCCTGCAAAGCCATTATGCCCCGGTACCCAGCATAGTGTAATGTTGAAGAAATGACCCATTTCTCTGAGTGCATAGCGGCACCCTTCAATAGTTTTAGATGTTGTAAATGCTGATTGAAGTGATCGAATTGCAGCTTGACTATCAGTGTATATAGTGACATCCTTACCAGTGACAACGTGCCTACCTAGCCATAAAAGCGCTTCCGAGATTGCAGTGATTTCTGCCTTGAGGACGCTACAAAAATTAGGGGGGCAAAAAGACAAGCTGATGTCGAGTTCCTCCGAGTAAATTCCAATGCCGACTCCAGCGTCTGTCTTGGAACCATCAGTGTAGATGGAAAAGGACCTGATGGACTGGGTCGTTTCGTTGCTCCAGCTTTCCCTAGGCGGGATTAAGGTTGAATAGTTCCTACCAAAAAAGTATTTGGGAACAGTGTAATCAGTAGCCAGTGGCAGGCTGAAATTACGAAGTATCGTTGAGTGACCATAATCCAGCGCTCGCCACAGACCGGTTTCACGAAGGCGTAAGGCCGTGTAAGCTGCTGACCGTTGGGCGTATATGTCCAATGGCAGCAGTCCCAAAATCATGTCTAGTCCGAATAAAGGTGTTGTACGAAGAGCTCCTGTAATCAGACGAGAAGCCAACCTTTGCAAGTGAATTATGATAGGCAGTTGTGCTAAGTGCGGTCCACCACACACTAACGCCATAAAGCAGAATAGGCCGCACAATAGCTGTATACATCCAATATACAACTTTTGGTTGAAGGCCCCAGGTTTTCCCGATGGCTTTCCTGCACGAATACAGTGCCACAGTAGCTTTGTTCACCCTTTCCTCGATGTTAGGTTTCCATCTTAATTTCTTGTCCAAGATAAGGCCAAGAAATTTGGCCTTGTCAGAGAAACCAATATGAATGCCTCCTAGCTTAGGGAGGTTAAAAGTGGGGATCACACGCCTTCTTGTGAACAGGACTAACTCGGTTTTTGCTGGATTAATCCCAACCCCGCTGAGACTTGCCCAGTCTGTTAGGATAGCAAGGGCGTTCTCCAAAAGTCCGCTAAGTGTGTCAGGAAACTTGCCTCTAACGGCGATAGCAATATCATCAGCATAAGCGATGACTTTACATCCGATTCTTTCCAAATTCAAGAGCAATTGATTAATCGCTACGTTCCAAAGTAGAGGAGACAGAATACCTCCCTGTGGAGTGCCCCTGCAAACATATCTACTAGCAGAAGACGAACCCAACCTACCATGAATACGCCTAAAAGTGAGTAGCCTATTAACAAGGGTACAAATAGAACCTTCGACCTGTAGGCTCATGAGAGCATCTGTTATTGCTCTGGGTTTAATATTGTTGAAAGGCTCCCTCAATGTCAAGGAACGCCACCATAGTATATTCCTTATTATGAAGAGATGCTTCAATATAACTGACCAGCGAATGTAGAGCTTTATCAACTGTTCTCCCTTTCCAATATGCATGTTGTGACATGGATAGTAGATTAGCAGGGACGATCGTGCGTATGTGAACATCAATTAGTCGTTCTAATAATTTTAGCATAGTCGATGAAAGGCTAATGGGCCGGAGGTCCTTTGGACTCGCATGCGAGCTTCTACCCGTTTTAGGAATAAAAGTAACTCTCACCTCTCTCCAGCTGTGTGGAATATGTACCAACTTTAGGCACGCTGTAAGTATGCGCTCTATCCACGGATAAGTGATGTCTGCGCATTGTTGCAGGACCGCAGGAATAATGCCATCTGGCCCAGACGATTTAAAGGGCTCAAAACTGTTTATGGCCCGCATAACCTTCTCATGACTGAGTATGGATTCCGTGTCGCATGGCTCTATGCGAACTGTCTGTAGATCAGGTAAAGCAGCCGTTGAACTGCCAGGGAAATGTGTGTCAAACAGACATTCGATGGTTTCAATGCTTGATGACGTCCAAGAGCCGTCTTCTTTTTGAAGAAAGCTTGGACTAGATGGGTTAAACGCCAAGACTTTCCTGAATCTAGATGTTTCGGAAGACCCTTCAATGTTTTCGCAAAAACTTCTCCAGGCTTTACGCTTAGCTCCTCTTAACTCTTTTTTGAAAGAGCTGAGATGCCTTTTGTATGAGTTCCAATCCGATTCAAGCCTTGAGGCTTTAGCTCTTTAGCTCAGGGTCAGGGGCCCTATCATATAACTCGAAACAAATGGTAAGTTCAGAATAATATGATGAGAAGGTGTATATGTGAGTGCATGTCAACCCCAATTATATGAACTTGATGAGGAGCGACTAATTGACGCTTTATTTTCCACACACATTGTCAAAATCAACACTCAAGTGGCCCCAAGAACTGCACTCCGCGGCCTGCTATACTCTATCACTCTATAAACTTAATAATAAGTGTACAAGTATTCACAACGTATGCTTACAACCCCAAAGGCTTCTGATACACTTACAACTTTCTTGGACTACCTATAAAAAACGATTCTAATTCTCACACGTAATCTTATTGTACTTAATTGACACCCAAGACAAATAAAATGCAATTACATAATTTTTAAATTATTTTCTCTTTTTTCATTAAAATTCGTATAAATTTTTGTTCGTCTTAAAATTAGTTAAAATTGACCGATTCCAAATTGCATAACATGTTAGCATAATGATCGACACTCCACCATAGCTAATGCACAGTAATGTGTGAATTGAACGCCTTGTAAAAGTAAATCAGACAATCCCTGAAATAGAAAAAGAAATTTATTAGTACCAAAAAATATACATATATACGAGTATATTACATACTACAAAAATACAACAGCAACATATTAGGTAATTTCAAAGAATGTTATCGAAAAATTGATAATTGCCTATGATAAACTGCGGACTTAATTGGAAAAGAAATGACGAATCTTTTCGGAATCTCTTTTTGTACTTTGACTAAATGGTCACTTCTTAGTCATATCATAAATAAACAGACTTTGCAAAGGGAATCACCCCATTGGATTCGGTTTCAATACATATTCTAAACTGATAAAAGTTTTGTTGCCATTAAGGTATTGACATTTTTTTTTTCGAAATTGGATTCGAAATAAAACCAAATACTCTTTGGAACTGAATATCATAAATGGCAATGAAAATACAGGGTAAATCTCCTGAAATGAGCCAGCCAAATTGTCAGGCTTAACTTGAGTAAAATCAATCATTAGTTGTGTTTTTTTGGTTATAAAAAATGATAGGTGGATCAGCTGGCAGTTTTTTATATGGAGTTTCGTTACCCAAACCTACACGGGATAACCAAAAAAACACACCTATAGATACAAATATGTATTTCCAGGGTTTCCATAAAACATGGTGGACATGAGCGCTTATAAAGGGTTTTCCAATAAGGGCGGGCGGGCGACTTAAGGAAAACCCACAGGAAAAAGTCTAGCGGAGTAAAATCGCACGATCTTGGTGCCTATATATGCATTGATGAATCATTGTAAAAGTATCTTGACATGAACGTTTACAATTTCCGAAATTTACGTAATATACTCCTAGTTAATATTATAGGTATCTTGATAAGACCCATGTTTAAAATATTTTCAATTTTATCAGAATAGATCGTTTTTTGTTCGGGTTGCATGTGTGATATCGATATACTTATGTATATAGATAGGGCCCGAATGAGATTTGTTTGAACGTTGAGTACTGTGATGCAATTGAATGGTAAACAAACATACATTGCACGACAAATTACTTGTCTCAAAAATGCCACATCTTCTATAGGTTCCCTGACTTTAACGAGTAGCTTTGCCGCGAAGTTAATGCATGCATGTTAAATGATCTTTTCTATCCCGAAGTCTTGTGGTTAAATAATGCCGAGAGAAAAACAAGTAAAGTACGACAATTTTCGTATTGGATGAAGAAGGGTACCTATTCGATTCATGAAATCGTGCAAAATGTGCAGGTCCGAAAAGTTAGATTTCTCTCCAATAAACGCAACAACGGTTAAGGGAAACATCAAGTAATTCCCCACCCCCCCCTTATTTTGGGCCACCTGGCAGAAAAACCTTAACGGGAAATACTTTTAAAACATTTGCTGTTGAAAAAAAAAAACGGGTGACGCAGCATAGTTCCTCCCAAATGGGATTCCGCAAAATACTGGGTTTCGACGAACACCTGTCGGGGGTTCCGCGAAAATATCCAAAAATAGGATTAGTTCATAGGTAAATAAATCGAAGAATTAAATTTATTTATTTAGAGAAGTTATTGATCGGGAATGTACCCCATAGTACAATAATATTCAACGAACCAAAGTATCAGGATGTGAGTAACAAGTATAAAGTAAAAATTCGAATATTAAAGAAAATTAAAAATCTAAGTTTAGGTAAAAAATAAAATAATGTAGGAAATAAGAAAAAAAAAGTAGAAAAAGAAATGAAAAATTAATAAGATTAAGTACACAAAAGTGAAAGAAATTAATGATTAATGATTACAACTCAATTGTTTCAATTTGACGAAGATGTTTTCTTTTGAAAATTGTAAGCGAAGGAGGTAAAGGACCAAGCTATAGTTTGTCATAGTTGCTTAGCATGCGCGGCATTGGAGAATCCTGATAAATCGAGAGCTCGGCAGCAGGTGGATAAAAAATTGCACCACTACGTGTAAAGTGACTATGATGATTTCTAATAACAATGTTCTCGGTAAGGGAAGAGTGTATCTGATTGCAACACAATTTATACAAAAAGCACTCATCCAGATAGGCACGAAGTTTCTTTAATGACATAAGCTTAAGAAAGCTAAGTCGTTCGGGATAGGGTAAGTAATCTATCCTGAATTTAAAGAAGACACCACGAGTGAATTTTCTTTGGACAGTACTCTATAGCATCTGACGAGCATGAAGTGGACGGATTCCAAGCTATGGCAGCATACTCCAAGATGCTACGGACGAGCGAAATGAAGAGGTTCACCGATGTAGAAACAGAATTAAAGTCATGGCTTGATCGCAATACAAAACCAGAGAGTTTAGAAGCTTTTTTAACAGTGAAAGAAACGTGCTCAGAAAAGTTGAGTTTTGTGTCAAAGGTGACAGCAAGATCTTTGATAGTTTAAACGGAGTCAGTTGGATGTCCATTTAAAAGATAGGTGAAGGAAATTGGGAAGAATTTAAGGGAAAATTGCATCACAAAGCATTTGGATACATTAACTCATTGCCGGACCCAACGCCAAAATTTGACACGATTTGTATGTCAAATGCTCAAAATTGGACGTCTATAGACGTTCTGTCCGGGAAAAGGTTAAGAGGTAAGTCGTTGGACACACACCAACTATATAACAGGTCAATATCTGATTGGAGCAAGATGCAGTCATTGATGTTAGAAATGGTTCTGAATAATTTGCAATCCTCAGCATAAAGCAAAGAATATTGAATAGGATTGAGAGAGAGGTGGCAATAGTGATTGAGGTTCTTTTTTAAAAAATTATTGGAAATGCCATCTGGGCCAACACAGGAGCTTACTTTGGCAGAGCGTATAAGCAAGGTAAAATAAGTGGTAACGAAACATCATTGTTAGGAGGGAGGGAGGAATAATTTAGAGACGATGAAGGCTGTCTAAAGGTACTAGAAAAATATTCTGCGAAAAAAGCGCAGATATCCTCAGGTGTATGTGCGGATGAGTTGTTGTACCTTAAAGAGGATGGACATGAGGAAGAAGAACGTAAGTGACGAATGTAGGACCAAAAAGAGCTTACTTTCGTTGTTCCGTATACTACCGAAGCCGAGCGGTGGCCCAGGTCGCCACATTTTAGGGGCGGCTTTTTGACTATGCCACTCGAATAAAAAAAAACAGTATCAACTTCGATTTAGTGGAAAGGTCTTTCCTTTCTACAGATGAAATAAAAAGGAAACGAAATAAAAAATAAGAGTAGAAACGTGTTTATTAAGGTTAAAGTTGTGTTTTGAAGATGCATATTCCTTGTGAGGCTATGGTGAGCCCACAATTGATACGTGGTGCTGCATTTAGAACGCTAAAATGCTTAGTAAGTGCTGCGTAAATTTTAAGTCTGTGATGTTAGCACCCGTCCTACTTTCAAAAAGCAAAGTGCGACTATTCGCTCAGTTGTGTGCTAATTCAGCTATTTAAAAAAAAAAGATAATTGGTGATAATTACTCGTATATGTACTAATTTCGTCCTCCAATTGAAAATTTAGTTCCTCTTTCTTTTCCCCAGAATTAAGGACCTTGCATGATCTCCAAAAATTGGACATCATGCAAGGGAAGGGAAACGCTACCTGATCTTCAAATAGAGGACGAAATTATAGCATGTACATTTTTCTTTTAAATGCGATTTGATTTCCGAAAAGTCAGATCTAAAGTTTCCGTTTAAGACAGGAGTAACTCTCGAAGAAATTCATATGAAATAAGAAATCGGGAGTCGCATAAACGCTGACCACATAAAGGCGTTTAAAACACACTCTTCTGTGAGAAATGTGTGGAAACAAAGGCATTAATTTCATCATTAATTTTTTTGAGTCGTTATCCTTTATTTTTATAGACCTTTCGCAGCATAATTTTATATTTAACTTAAATTTGCCAAAACTTCGCGTGGATGGATTTCTTCAGTTGATTGCATTGATTCATGTAGCATTGGTTTCAGAAAGGTGAGGAATCGAACCACACAACACGCCAATGTGACAAGGCGTCATTGTTTTTTGGCTGTGCAGTTTCCAAGGAATGTATGGAAGGCGAATGCAGGAAATTGGTAATGAATGCGAGCACCATTTTTTGTAACAACATTTTTTAGAGCAGATATTTCTAAAAATATGTTGAGTGCAATTACTGTATTAATTCTGGTTCCTAAATTTCGTGGGTGCGAATTTTAACTAATTGTGGAAATCTTGACTTATCGTTCCATTATATACACCAACTGCGGTGCATGTCTGTAGTATTTATGGCATGCCAACTTACCAGCTCTATGGGAACTACGCGGAACTTTGACTGTTTTGAGGAGAAGAGCCCCAGCGGTGGAAATATGCACCGCAGTTGGTGTATGTTGAGTGTTTCAGTGGAAAACAAAATTTCGCATTGATTTTCGATTTCTTACATTAAGCTTTACAAGATTTAATTTTGAAATTCCAAACAAACTCTATAAGGCCTTGCTGAACTGTTGTGAATTGCGCTTCAGAGTTTAAATGATAGCTAGACTTTGGTTTGAATCCCACTGTGACCATGATTTTTTGTGTTGTCTCTATAAAAAAAATGTTCCTACGTCAGCTGGTTTCACTTTGTAAATCATTTCGGAGCAACAACCATGCCACAAGCACTCGATTCAAGAAGAAACAATCCTTGGAATCGAATCTACAACAACTATCCATACTATCTATACTATCAATTTGCCTGGTACGGTACCTAAGGGGCGGCAATTTGTCCTCTTGCCCGGGGCGGCGTAAAGGTTTGTGTTCGTAGAGACGACTCATATGGGATCATCGCTCAGCGGTCGTAGTTTTGCATCCAATTTCGAGCCGTATTTAAATATTTTTTGAATGGTTCTACTTTCCTAGTATCGACTATGGACTAATGAACATGTCTGTATAGAAAATATACCCATAGTGCTCAAAACCGGTAGTTTCACTTCGATCGCTAAGCGATGATCCCATGAGTCGTCTCTACGAACACAAACCTTAAGTGCTAGAGCGGGCGCTGCTACTGCTCTAAAAGTTGAGTGATGAAAACGGACACGGACACCATTTTGAAGGATGATTTTTTGTAAAGGGTATCATCTAAGTTTGAGTCAATGGTTCGGTGAATTATGAACTCCTAACCATCCTAACCACGAGCCATGCCATACAGCAATCAAAAATAAATTTATTGAATTATTTTCACGAATTTTTAGTGTATTAGTAGAAAAAAGTTGTAAAAGTGTCCAGATTTTTTCATAGACCAAAATTGAGAAAAAAGAAATTTAATCGAGACAAATAAATTGAGCAGCATCAAGTATTATCTCTTTAGTATTTTTCCATAGCTCTTCGCATAAATTTTATACGCATACAATACATATATGTATGTATTCACTTTCCGCCGTCACTCATAAACTTAAGCAAAAATACATAAAATGGTCCACGGCGACTAATTATAGCACACGATATGAGTCGTGCATCGTATTTATGTTTTCGTGTGACAGTCAAAATATTTCAATTTTTTTCAATCATTGAAAGATTCCAATTAATGATTAGGTATTCTTCTTTTTGTTCCCGTGAAAGAATAAACATAAATGCAGAGATTAAGTGGAAACAAATACTAACGAATGGTGCTTCAAATCTCAACCTCAACTATGGCCAATCTCAACAGACACTTACTTATCTTCTTATCACCCACCTAGCCATCGTGTGGTTTTATTTTTAATTGTTGGGAAAATATTTGGATTATGACCTAATCAAATTTAAACAACACTAAATATGAGTCATTCTAGCATACATTTTCCTATTGCTGGCTAATGTTATGGCGATTTTCACTAATTAATGTTAATTAATAGACCGAGCCTCTTTAGTTTTTCAGTTACTACATAAATACTTACACTTAAGCCGGGAATGCACACGGTTATTGGGTAGATGATTATATACCATCCAGCACAAAATCCTGCCACTGGAAATCCAATGATGATCAGCACGACAAGCCAAATAATGAACCACAGTGGATTTTTCATTCTAAAAATGGAAGAATGGAACAAGGTGAATGGTAAGGTAATGCTACTCTTATTTGGGATTGTTTCAATATCATGAGTTGTAGTAGCTATCGAATATGCACATCACGTACTTGTAATCTGATTTGATTGATACAACTTTTAACTTGTGATCAGAATTACGCACTCGGATTAGAAACACGCTTAACTATACTATGTAATAGTGAATGTGAATCAACTCGCGCTTTGGTTGCTTCCGAACGAATGGTATCGCTGCCGATGGGTATATAGAAATACATATTTCTTATCACACATTTCCAAATTGAGTAATACATAACATTCTTTTTTTATATTAAATTAATCGGGGGGAAAAACTATGATAATCGCTGCAGTAATACTTACTTTTCGTGCGGAATGTGCTACAGCTGGCTGATCTCAAAGAATTAAATAATAATAATGCGTCTGCACCTTCACTTTACTAAATTAGTTGGCCCCTTGCCCAAAAATTATTACTATGGTTTATATGCTTCTTCGTCGAATAAGACGTTTACTCTGCGACTGCAAACACGCCCAATGCCCAAATAGAATGGAATGGAGTAAAATAAAGATACGCGCAAGCACGACTATCAACTCACTGACTGAACCGCGGAGATCTTTCTGAAACGAATTCTCGTTTCGCGAGTATTTACACCTCGAAAAATGCTAGTATGACGGCGATCGCGATGATCACTAGGTGTTGTTTGTTCATTCAAGATTCAAGTATATAATTTCAGCCGGCCTAGCCAATTCTCCCACTTGTTTTGATTGTGTTGTTGCTCCAACCATAGTTGTTTTGTCTGATCGTTTAACTCAATGATCGACTGGAGATCATAATAGAGTGTGCAGTGTGGTATCCAAAACAACAATTAACTCTGAATCGTTACATTGGTCAGTAGAACGCACTTTTCGTTTTCACTTAAATTGGAAGCATCAGCATTTGAATAAATAACGAATCTGTATGTACAGGTTGTTTAAATTTGTAGTCTGAAAATAGGGTCTTGATACTATGAACCAGACCTAATAACCTCTATCTGCCATGAATCGTATCAAAGATGCCCGGATTTAGATCTGCAAAATAGTTGAATGAGTTTGATTCATGATAGTTGAAATAGATTATACGCGTCAGCAGCAGCATCGGCAGAATTTCATAGCTGACAAATATGCTGAATGCCAAGTCTTCTGCTCAACATTTTTTTCAGCAATGTAAAATGCATTGGGCTTGACGTTTCGCGATGCCGATGCTTCTGCTGACGCGTCTAATCTATTTCAAGCATGATTCGCCTATGCATAGTTAAGGGGTACCAAACCATAAGATTGTGAAGGCCAAAGGATGGACTTTTCATAAAGCAAATGTTGAGTTTGAAAAACGTTAAAACTTTTTGAGAATTTTTTCTAAATTATTTATATTGTAGCCTTCAACTTTGTTCAAAGGAAAACGTGCAAAAAAAGAGAGAGAAAGACTAAAATGAGTTTTCATTTTTGTATGGCACTTACAAGGTTATGGTTTGACACCCCTCATGGTTGAATTACATATCCCGCGTCAGCATCAGCATTGGCAGAGGCATCGGCATCAGCAGAAAAATTTCAATTTAGAACACACGCATTTGCCTTTGATGACCCACATTGACAGTCAATGCGTGTGTTCTAAATTGAAATTTTTCTGCTGATGCCGATGCTGATGCTGACGCGGGATATGTAATTCAACCATCAGTTTTGCATAGTGCTAGTACGAGAGTTGGGTTGACATGAAAATGCACATAAAAATATGCATCCAGGAAAGAAGAAATTTTCAAAACTATTTTACTAGGCGGTATGCAATCTTTAGTTCTGCGTTCCGCGAAGTATCTTCGAGCTCGTTGCAAGACGAAGAATTTCTTATCATACATTTTCAAAAACAAAACCGATTTGAAAATTGTATCGTACATAGAAGCTATCACCATACGACTGATAATATAAGGGGCCTTTTTGGCTGGAATATAACAGAACAGAACAAGAATTACACGTATTATATTAACAACCGCTCGTACTGGATAATCAGTTGTTTTATCATAATGGTCAGTATGTGTCCAATTTCAAATGGACAACTCTACACAGTGCATCGTCTTGTACCTGTTGTTTCGATTGTTTTGGATCTGTCTGCAAGGAAACATCGTCAAAGAATAGGGATACATCGTTTTCGACATCGTTTCCAAAGGAACGGTTTTTATATAAAAATTAAATGTTTTCTTGCATTGCTCCTCACTGCATCCTTCATAGAAAATCGTTATTTTTGGGAGGAACTGCGTGTTTACCTGTTATTGTGTTATTGATGCTATTGGTGTAATACGTGTTACTTAAGTTCATCGCCACTGCCAGATTCATTTTAATCAGCTGCTAGTCTGGCTTGTATATCTATGACGTTGGTTTAAACTGAAATTATAGAAATCTACATCCTGTAGTAGAAACCCAGTTCCTCGGGGGTTTTGGCAATATTATATGTATGCATGCAATACATATTGCCATTTTCGTCGAGATGGGTATAGGAGTGTTAATATCGTTAACATTTATGTGTGCACTATAGTTATGACCCTATCTATATCTTTACCAAATAGAGTAAAATCGTATTGTGGGCCGTGTTCCCGAAATACCTACATATATGTATACCTACTCTTACTCACAACTTAGTTGTAAACAATATCTCCATAACAACTTTAAGAAGAAACGAGTTCTAGACTCTTGGTCAGATTGTGCATCTGACTGAATTTATGTACACTGAGAGAGACGGAGGTATGTGAAGAGAATTCCGCGTCTGCTGAGATCATCTAGACCAGACGTGTCAAACTCGCGGCCCACGGGCCACATGCGGCCCGCCTTGCAGTTCTGTGCGGCCCGCGGCCATGTCGAAGCAACACAATGTGTATCAATACAAAAATGTTGAAATTGGTAAGATGAACAAATTAAGCCGTTGAACTCAAGTCTACAAAAATTATTAAAACTCGTCAGTGGCTTAAGCAAGATTATTTTAGGATTTTTTCTCCAAATACTACCAACAATGTGAGGTCGGTTATTTGATTTTATAAGACAGCTCATCTTTTTCGTACAGGACAATACTAAGTCTCTTCGTGAAACTGTTCTGTCCCGAAATGCAGTTATTAAAAAATTGGTTGGCTTTATCGAACATGAATTGAGATTTATTTGGAAAAATGGCAAAGCTCTAAAAACTACAGAAATCTTGGAATTGTTACCTAAATCACCTGGATGTGAAATTACAACATAATAATCACAGAACAAGTGCCTGATTTTTAGACCTATACTTATCAAGCTGTATTGGTGCATGAGTTTGTACCATATCACAAACAAATTATTGTCTCTTTTAGCCACCATTCTGCAAATTAATTTAATCTGACTATTTTGTTATTTTGGGTGACCTGGATGACTGGTGCTAAAAATTTTTTATCATCTGTCCCAAATTTGACGCAAATTATGTTATTCACAAAAAGTGGTAACTTAAAGCTTAATCACATTTTCACGTTTTCGCTTTCTTGTCTTAATTGTTTAATGTTCTTAAAGTACATTTTCCAAAGTAGGAAGTTCTCACGGATAATCCCGAAGCCGCTAACAGTGATTCCCAAACGGGGGCGCGACCCCTAGGGAGGCGTGACGGCTAGGGAAGGGCGGCGCGGGCACAACTCTAATATTGATACCATTAATAAATTAGGGCTTGCTTGCCATAATTTATTATGGCTTTCTTCCGAACTTCTTTCGAAATATGTACACCAGGTAATCGGTTGTTACAAAGCTTTGCAAAATGGCAAAAATTGTATTTTCGTCGATTAATTCGCTGTTATAAAATTCATTTCATGAACACCGCTGAGAATATTTTAGGTCGAGAAAAAAATAAAAAATCTCTGAATTTCGTCATGAGCAAAATTGATATTGATATTACTGGAGCGACCAAAATTCGTAAATTTTATTTAAAAAAAGACATTTATAGTCTTTAAATATTTTTATAAAAATAAAATTAACGGATTTTGGTCGCTCCAGTAATATCAATATAAATTTTGCTCATGACGAGATTCAGGATGCGCAAATCATGAAATTTAAATAAGACTTCCTAAAATTCAGTAGTTCCAAAATATGGGCTGCACTAACAAACAAATGTTCAAACAATTTAAATTGCGGCAATGGATTCCTGGATGAAACTTATGTCCAAAATTAAAGCATTCCTTGGCCATGGCATGGGGGGGAGGAGCAGGATCAGCAGATCTTGCAACTGGATCACCACGGCGCTACAGTGATCCAGACTTTCTGTCATATTTTAATAGTAATATTCTGTAATCAACTTTCGTAATACGATTATATAAAAGTTTTTGAAATTTTCCTCCTGCGGCCCACCTAAACCTGAGGAGAGTTTTATTTGGCCCGGGGCAGGTTTTGAGTTTGACACCCCTGATCTAGACAATGACCACGTTCCGATCCGATCTGATCGTTTGTTTTGGTCGATGACATCCATTCCATACTATGGTTATGCTGATGATAAAATGTAAAGAGCATGTTGTGGGACTGGCGATCGCATACAATTATGTGTGATCAAATTTCAACGGCTATTTGTAGGTAGAGGTCAAACAAACTACACTCGGCCGCAAAACTATCGACTCAACCTGAAAGCGCGTGTATTTGTACGTGTTTTTTGGAAAGTATGATAGTTATCCATAAAAGTCGTATGTCGTTTAAAAGTTTGAAACTTTAGCTAACTGTTAGTACCCTTTTTATCAATATTTGCTTCGCACTTTTTAAATTATTGCCACTTGTAACAAAAAACCCAGAAAAATTGAAATTTCAGGTAAAGGTCAGGTCAGGTAAACTACCCCTATAAACGCGCCCGTAATCGGTTTCTCATTATCAGTTGCATCAGAAAAGTTATGTAACTTACATCTGAAGTAATTTCAATCACTGTTTGGTCATCAATGGATACGACGCCAGATCAGGCGGCACAAGCTGTAGCCCTATTGTCGGAAAATCATAGTCAGCGAATCGTCGCTCGCCGTCTTGGGATGAGTCAGTCTGCTGTCTCGAGAGTTAGCAGGAGATTTCGAGAGACTGGTAGCTTTAGTTCGAGACGAAGAACGGGCCGCCCTCGATCCACTTCAGAGAGAGACGACCGTTTCATTGTTACAAGTACGTTACGAAATCGGTTCCTCATGGGTGTTGCTGCGCAGCAGAACCTGAGGCGTGTTCGCGAAGTAGCTGTTAGTGTCTGCACAGTAAGGAGACGATTAAGGGAAGCGAATATCAATCCAAGACGGCCTGCCAGGGACCCCAAATTGTCTGCACGACACCGACAAGCGCGCCTCTTATTTGGTCGAGATCATCTTACTTGGAGCGATACGGAATGGAGCTCAGTATTGTTCACTGACGAGTCGAGAATGTGTCTACATGGCAGTGACAGAAGATGTCGAGTCTACAGGCGTCCAACTGAGCGATTTGCGCAGTGCTGTTTCACTGAAATGGTTGCATACGGCGGCGGTTCCTGTATGATGTGGGCTGGCATTTTCTTGGAGGGAAAAACGGATCTCGCATTCGTGCCCACAGGAGGCCGAAGAGGAGGGCTGACAGCTGAGCGATACGTTACCGATATTCTCCGTGTCCACATTGTGCCATATACAGCATTTATTGGTGAGAACTTCACTTTGATGCACGACAATGCCCGGTGTCATGCATCGCGCCTCACTCGACAGTTCTTGAATGAAGCCAATATGTCGTCACTTAACTGGCCTGCACGCAGTCCCGACATCAATCCCATTGAACACTTATGGGACGAACTCAACAGAAGAGTCCGAGCCAGAAATCCAGTCCCTTCGTCCACTGAAGAATTGAAGGCAGCCCTATTAGAGGAGTGGACCGGTATTCCTCAAGATACCATCAGCAACTTGATCAGATCAATGCAGAATCGACTGGAAGCTGCCATTAGAGCAAGAGGAGGCAATACCAAATACTAAAATAATAAATGCTTAACTTATTTTCCAACAGTTTTTGTTTTATTTGCAAAAAACCTAACCAAAAACCATTTTCATATTTGCTCATTTTAAGCATCAATTTTAAAAGTGCTCACCAAATATTGGTTAAAATGGTACCAACGTAAAGGCCTTAAGCTTTTCAATGACATACGATTTTTATGGATAACTGCCATACTTTTCGAAAAACACGTACAAATGCACGCGCTTTTAGGTTGAGTCGATAGTTTTGCCGTCGAGTGTATATGACTAGGTTGTTTTTATTGTGTGTGTATACAAGTAAATTAATATTCAAAAATTGGATTAAAAAGGATACGTGGTTGTATATGTCTATAGGCTCAGAGCAGACCAGGATAGAACAATTGTTGGTTATAAATCCTTTTCTGGGTAACAGAACAAGTTCCCATACGAATTCTTCTACAAATTGATGTATTTCAGTATTTCGCTGTTTACAGTACAGCATTTTTAGACCAATCGTACAGCATTTAGAAGCGTACAGCAAAATGTAAAGCATTCTTGACTTAATGCGATTGAATTTAATGTGTTATACAATGTGGCATGAGATCAGCATTGTGAATCGATATACATACATACTCTAAACTGTCTTTCTAAAGCACTGTATTAATAATAAGCCTGCTATCTTTCCTATGTATTAGAAATTGTCTAAAAACTCTATGTCACTCACATAAGGACACACTTTTCAGAAGGCGACTACAGCACTTTCTATTAGCTAATCAATGCTAAGACCCCTTGGGTGCAGTTCAGTATTGACCCGATTCTAATGGCATTGAAATTCAACTTGGACTAACTAGGACGAATGGGCTCTGGATCTTTTGTTAGTATGTATTGCATATGTAACAATGGGTCTTTTCTCAGCACATACGCTGTATAGTGTTCTTCTTTTAGCGGTGCAGAAAAGTGTGAAACCTCTGTGCATCTATGTGGGCACGATTTATGGTTCGTCAATGTTTGTGTCCGTGAGGTCTAAGGACAAAAACATAGCTGCTGCGATAGGGTTTTCCCACAGCGATATACGGGTAAGATCAGTGGGCGCAGCGGGGCATTGAAACAAATGACCCACATGATGAGGAGTACCATTGCAGTTTGGACAGATTTTGTGGATGTCCGGGTTTATGCGTAGGCGTGAACAAAAGCCCGACCGAAGTTGAGCTAGTGTTACTCTAGTGGCTCTCGGGAGCCTAATCTCCTCAGGCGAAATTGGTGGTGGGCGCTCTGAGAGGACTCTATTCGCACCTAAGCTCGCAATAGACCGATTCATTTCTTCAGTGTGTATCGCTGCGATGGCAGCTCGGTATGTAACTTCATCGTAAGGGTCCCGTTTGTATCCCTGAACCTCTCTCTCAAGGTCTCGTAAACCACGCCTGACATGTCGTGGTGGAGGAATTCGGTCCATGAGATGATTATTGGGATGATCCTCACGAAAGCAACCAACAAGATACTGTTTTGAGAGTAGGAGATTGTGGTCACGTATTGGCATCAATTTTGTCTCCTGATGTAAGTGATCCTGGGCAGACATCAGAAGGCAACCTGTCGCGATGCGTAGAGCGGCATTTTGGCAGACCTGAACTTTGGACCAGTTTGTGTCACATAAACTATGTGTCCAAACTGGGGCTGCATAATCAGTGGCCGCTCGGCCCAGCATGGTTTCTTTATCTTTGTCCCAGGTGCTACTAGCTAGAGCTTTTAGGATTTTATTCCTACTGCGCATTTTTTCACAAACTGAAGCTGCATGATTCGCAGACGTCATCATGTTCTCTAGGTGAATTTTGTTTTTTTTTTTTACAAAACGAACAGAATTGTTGCCTATACGTATATCAATCTCCCATCTGATGTCCTCCCACCAAGTGGTTAGAAAAGTCGCAGAAGATTTGACGCAGAGATGGTGAGGTTTCGGCTTTGGAATCGTCCTAGATAGCCAGTAATTTGGAGGCGCATTTCATCCTTATCGTTCCCTGTGGCGAGTACGGTACAATCGTCAGCATAGGAAATCACCTCGATTCCTTCAGGTGGTGTGGAAAGGCCGGACATGTAGATGTTAAACAGAGTGGGGGAGAGTACCCCTCCCTGTGGAACACCTAATTTGATTTTCCTAAGCTTAAAACGTTTGCCTCGAAACTCGGTGAAGGAGTGCCGGCTAAATAATTGGCAATCCAACGAATCTGCGTATAGTGTTCGATCACTTTGTATTGTATTTGTTTATAATACTTGACCAAATGATAAGAGACGCATGTTGCATATACAGATCTAGCGGAACTGATCTTTCAGTCGGTAGTTTATCTTTGGACAGTGATCTAGTGCAGTAATCTAGTGTTCTCTAATTTTGTGTTTGTGCTCTTTTGATTTGGAGGTAAGTTTCATAAACTTACTGAGTACTTTGTGTGTTTGCATGGTGCACTCCCAAGCAACAATTCGTTTGCTTTAGAGAAAGCAATCATATAGTACCACGAAATCAATTTATCGTGTGACATCGCTTAAAGAAATATTTTGTTACGATAAAACATCCTAAAAGCATTTTCCGGAAAGCTTCTATCATCATTATGGAATAATTTTAAAGATGGTGGTATAAGACTTCAATAAAACTGTCTCTAAACGTTAACCTAATACTCCTTTTAATACTCCACTCTTGTGTTTATTGGATGATACAGCACACAAATGCAATAGTTAACTCACACACATGCATATATTCTTCTATAGCACAGTCGGTTTCGTTTTTATAGTGTGACATTCGTATGGTCATCCAATAAATTGTTCACCGTAGTTTTATATAAGGACGGATGGACTTTGTGATTTTTTAATGAATTGACACTTATGCTCTGAAATACATAATTTCTTCACTAGAACTCCTTGAAATCTTGCATGAAACCCACACATAACAATCAGTGAGTAACATTGATATCTTCGAAACCAATTTAGGTGATCTCTGCGCAGAAATTGACTCTATTTTATTGATAAATGTATAGATTTAGGGTGCATTGCGGAAAATTCGATAACGAATTGTCAAGCAGTTCTATAGAAGCAACTAACCATTTGTAGTGTTTACGAGCATCGAGCAATGATAACTGTATGTAAGGATGGCTGAGTGGTAGCGTGTAGGATGGGCAATCAACAGACACGGGTTCGATGCTAGCTGCGGAAATTTTGTTTTTATATTTTTTTTTTGGTGCAAATTCGTTCAATGACAGAAAATGAAAATTGTTAGAAGAGAATATTTTACGAAGTTTTATAGGGATGAAATTGTTACTTGGGCGAGAAGCTATTGGAAGCTTAAAGTACCTGACAATTGGAACGCGCCCAGATATCAGTTATGCAGTGGGCGTTATCAGCTCCGTGCCGTGCTATCTGTGCAGTTACATATAAACTCCATTGTTCCAACTTTGACAGGGGTTCGGAACGTCACGTAACGGAAGAATGTGCATTTATTCGAAAAGGGACGTAACGTGAGGGAACGTAAGCTATCTGGTTCGCCCTTTACATATAAACTCCATTGGACCAACTTTGACAGGTGTTCGCAAAGAAACATTCCGTGAATTTATTCGGAAAGAATGATTAGTTAAGATATTATTTGAATGGTTTGTATTTCAGTATCGCACTTACTGCCTCCCCGAATGGTTAATGAGAGCTCCTGAAGAGTATAGGCCACTCGGTCGACGGTGAATATTTTTGTTTGTCGTTTCAAAAAATGCACTGTAAGAGCTGTTGCACTCCCTGGCACCCGCAAAAGGGGTGCGACTTGTGAGATATACAGTCGTACTCGTAAGAGCCTTTTACTGATCTTGTTATCGATATTGAAGTTGATTAAATTTTAAACGTGCGCTGTGATCTGAATGATTGGTTAGTAAAGGTGACCAGATCCTGGAGGGACAAATGCTGTACACAGTGTTGACCAAAACAGCACACACCCCCCCAATCGTACTGACGAAAATATATCTGAGTTTTCCAGAGAATCGTCGCTTGGTTTTCGCTCCTCATGGTGTTGGAGCAATACAATCTCGAGTTCCTTGTACCTCTTTGTGGAAAATTATTATTGTCCAGTATTACGAAATAAATGATGTCCAAAAAAAGAACACAGAATAATCTATCGACTTTTTTATAAATTTCGCACTATCTTTATAGTTGCGCTTTCCAAACCGCAGCTGTCTGCAGACCAGTCTGAAATTTAATTACTATACAGGCCATAACCAAATTCAATGGTGGTTCACTAAAATAGTTTCACAAAAATGTGAGTTTTAACCGCCACTTGTACTGTGTCGACTTTTTTTTTATTTAAGTATATAGACTATTTTGTGGAACTTAACCCTACGTCGGACGCACCCGGCCTAACAGGCCGATAAAACACTTTTTCGTCTGCTCCACGCTTGTAATGTTTTGGACCTCTCTCCCAAGCTTGACAATCTGTTTAATCGTCTAACTTTGAGAATCTCATACAATGCCTACCTCCAGTCTTCCATGGGTATTTAGACAGTTGCGTGGTAAATTCTTCAACATTTAATTTTGGAGCCTCAAGGTACATTCCTAATAACGACTGCCTGCCTTTCATTCGTTTCAATTTTTCTTATAAAATTTGGATGTATTATTTTTTAAATCATATTTTTTCGCTTTTTCTAGAAAATCTACAATTTTGATTGCCTAGTATTACGTTTAATGAATGCGTTTCTTAGTACTCCATTTAGATTAATTACTTTCCTTAGATACTAATAAATAAATTTCCGAAAACTATTTGAAATTTATAGCAACATGTTAGGAAAAAGGACCAAAATAGATGGGTGGCATCTCAGGCCAGGTGCGCCTTGTTTTGATTGATGGTGCGCCCAACAGAGGAGTGCCCATTACTTATAATATTACTCTTCAAATTTTGCACCAGAATCGAATACTGTAGTCAGTCAGCAGGATCTCCAGATTGAAAGGATTCTGTTTAGGATTTTTAAGATTTTTTGTCTCGCTGCCTCTGGTCAATAAAGGCAACATTTACTTTTAAGGATTTGATTTTTTTACTCTGAATTTGGTCTGCAGTTTGGGATTGATTTGTTCTGAAATTCAGAAAATCACATTTTTCCACGATTTTGGATTTCTCGTGGAGAGTTATTATTTTTCTGTGAGTAGTGACCAGACATCGCGTGGAGAGTTATTATTTTTCTGTGAGCAGTGACCATACCTCACATATGAGCCCGCGGACAAATGGTTGGGAAACAAATGTTGATAATAAATATATCTGAACCGAAACAGAGATGGAGACTTGAATCTCCTAATAAAATAAATTTAAATACCGTTTTAATACGGGCAATACTAAGCATGGGTTGCACCTAAGGGTTCTTAACATTGATAGGTGAATTGTCGGGAGTGCTGTCTACTCCTGAAAAGGCTGTCCTTATGTGAGCAGCTTAGAGGTTTCACAGTCTCTAATAAGAAAGATGCCATTCATTCATAATCTGCGATCGAAAATTAGTTCAAGTACGTGTCCATAATGCTTGTCAGAGGTTGGGTTGTCAAAAATGCTGTACATTTTGCTGTACGCTTCACAATGCTGTACGATAGGTCTAAATGCTGTACGTATGGTCAGCTTAGGTTAGTTGGAAGTTCCGCCAATAGACTTCTCTGCTTTGCATGTTTTCTGTATCAAAACTTATAGTGCACTTTTTATATTTTACAGATAAATGTTCAAACAAGGGCAGTCTTGAGGGAATAACAAGTGAGTAGTGATTCCTATATCCTCTTCAGTTGTGGCATAACTGCGGACCCTTAGCTATACAGGAGGAGCTTCATAGGGTGAACGGCTCCAGCCAATTCCTATGTTTCTCTACGGGGCGTTACTTTCCCGCATTATCCTAGTAACCGCTGCGCCTGAGTGCTGTATTAACAACTTCAGCGTCTCAGGTTACTAAACGTAATAGGGTGACAAAAACCGAACAGTCAATCACCGAAGCAGCACCTTCCGTAGGGGGGAGGGTAAATGTTGAAAGGCTCCGGCCGATTCCTATATCCTTTTCAGTTGTGGCATAAATGCGGACCCTTAGCTATGCAGGAGGAGGTTCATAGGGTGAACGGATCCGGCCAATTCCTATGTTTCTCTACGGGGCGTATACTTCCCCGCATTATCCGAGTAACCGCTGCGCCTGAGTGCTGTATTAACAACTTCAGCGTCTCAGGTTACTAAACGGGTGACTAAAACCGAATAGTCAATCACCGAAGCAGCACCTCCGAGGCCCCTCCATGATGGACCTCTTTCGTTTACGAATACTATCATGGTTAAGCGATGGGCCGACAACTCATCCTTGTAAAAAAAAAATTTCGACGTCAAGAAACCTGGAACGAAAGCCTCGGATTGGACGGATACAACTCAACGACGACCTCGCAAACGAACAACGGATTACTCTTTCGGAACCTGGAATGTGCGCTCCCTGAATAGGGCAGGGGCATTAAGGGCCCTCTTGGATCAGGTTGAAAAATATAAGCTGAGCATAGTTGCACTCCAGGAAACAAAATGGCTTAGTAGCGAGATAGACGACCGAAATTCGTACACAATTTTCACAAGTGGAAAACCTGCGGGCCACAGGGAGTTTGGAGTGGCGTTCATTGTAAACAATCAACTTAAGCCGCATGTTATCGACTTCAAACCCATAAACGAGCGGCTGTGTGCGATTCGCATTAAAACTCGGTTCTTCAATCTCTGGCTCATAAACGCGCATGCCCCCACCGAAGTCAATGAAGACGCGGCCAAAGACGAGTTCTACCACCGCCTGGAAAATCTCTTCGACTCACTTCAATCAAACGATGTCAAATTGCTGCTGGGGGACTTCAACGCCAAAGTCGGAAACGAAAGTTGGCATAGGGGGATTACTGGAGGTTATAGCCTCCATGAAGAATGTAACGACAACGGCCAACGACTAATAGACTTCGCGACCAGCAGAAACATGGTCATTTGCTCAACGTGTTTTCCGCATCGTCGTATTCACAGACAGACCTGGAGATCTCCAGATCAACATACCGTCAACCATTTTGACCCAATTGACCACGTCCTTATCTGCAAGAGATGGGCATCGAGCATGATGGATGTTCGGTCCTATCGTGGAGCAAATATTGACTCTGACCACTATATGGTGAAGGCGACTTATAGGTGCAGAATTTCTTCGGTGCATCATTCGAGATTCAACCCGCAAACATTTTTGCGGTTGACAAATTGTTGGATGATGCCACGGTGGTCACTTATACGACTGCCCTTGAGGGGAAGCTGACGCCCTTGCTAAATAACATCAGCAACATAGGCGCCCTTGAGATTTGGGATACACTCAAAGACACCATCAAAGGGGTCGCAGAGGAGGTTGTGGGATACAAAGCCCGGCGAGCCCGAAATGATTGGTTTGACGAGGAATGTAAAAATGCGGTAGAAGCGAAAAACGAGGCATATCGCCAATGGACCGAACGCGCAACTAGAGCCAAAAAAACAAATTATGACGAGCTTCGACGATTTTCGAATAGGTTAATTAGACGTAAGAAACGTAAGCATCTTGACGAGCAGTTGATGCAAATAAACCAAAGACTAGCTAGTAGGAACAGTAGACAAGCGTACAAGCTAATTAATTCAATTAAAAGTGGATACCAACCCAGGACCAGCCTCTGTAAGGATAAGGATGGCAATATAATTAGCAACACCGATAGCGTTGATAAACGCTGGGCCTCACATTTTGAAGAGCTTCTTAATGTTCAACCGAACAACCCCACACAAGAAGCGCTGGAGCTGACGGCTGAAACAGGCCCTCCCATTCAACCCCCAACAATAGAAGAAGTTGATCTCGTCATGCAATCACTGAAACATAATAAAGCCCCGGGCGCTGACGAGATTCCAGCTGAACTGCTAAAGCATGGTGGGGAGAGTCTTGTTAAGGCTATTCACACACTTATCGTTAAAATATGGAACGACGAAATAATCCCGGAAGATTGGCGCAAAAGTATAATTTGCCCAATCCACAAAAAAGGGGATAAGTTAAAATGTGAGAACTACAGAGGCATCTCATTAGTTTGTACGACTTATAAGATTTTATCTAAAATTCTAGAAAATAGAATTAATCCGTACGCAGAAGAAATCATTGGCGAGTACCAAGGCGGCTTTAGACCTGGTCGTTCGACAACAGATCAGCTTTTTACAGCGAAGCTTTTACTCCAGAAGTGCTGGGAATATAACATCGACGTATACCAAATATTTGTCGACTTCAAGCAGGCATACGACAGTATCGATCGAAGTGTACTGTACAACATTCTGCTGCATTTTGGTATACCAGCTAAGCTAGTGCGACTCATAAGGATGACGATGACTAATACCGTCTCGCAGGTCAGAGTACAGAACAGACTCACTGACCTATTTGAAACTCGTACTGGACTCAAGCAAGGCGACGGGCTGGCGCCGACGCTCTTCAACCTAGCTCTGGAGTATGTAATTCGAGCCATGAATTTGGACAGCAGCGGAACGCTACTCATTAAGTCGACTCAACTAGTAGCTTACGCCGACGACATCAACATCATGTCTAGAAGATTGGGTGATGCAGAAATCCTCCTGCATAATCTCAATAACGCCGCCAAAGAAGTTGGACTACATATCAACGAATCTAAAACCAAGGTCATGATGCAATCAAAAACTAGAACGCCAGTAAATTCAAGCATCACAGTGGGGGACCTCAATATAGAATATGTAGACAACTTCACTTACCTGGGTTGCAATTTGTCAAAGGACGCCAACGAAACAGATGAGATAAAGCGACGGATACAACTAGCTAATAAGTGTTATTTTGCGGTCCTCCAAATTATGAATTCGAAGCTGGTGCACAGGAAGACGAAGCTTCACGTATATAAAACCATAATCCGACCTGTGCTATGCTATGGCTGCGAGGCATGGACCCTAACCCAAAACTCTGAACACCTGTTGGACACATTCGAGCGAAAGGTTCTCCGAAGAATCTTCGGGGCCGTTCGTGAACGAGGTGAATGGCGCATCCGGTACAACCTTGAGTTGTATCAGCTGTATGATGAGCTACAGGTGTCGAAGATCGTGAAATTGCAGCGACTGCAATGGGCGGGACATGTACAAAGGATGAACGACGATCGCATGCCCAAAAAGGTGATGAACGCGCAACGAGTGGACGGAGCCAGATTGCGTGGACGACCGAGAGCCCGATGGGAGCATTCTGTATGTGAGGACGCCCACCAGATGCTAGGCTTTCGGAACTGGAGGACAAGGTCGCGTGACCGCGACAATTGGAGGTCTTCAATCCAGGCGGCCAAGGCCCGACGTCGGGCTATCGTGCCATAAAGAAGAAGAAGAAGTGAAAAAAATTTGCCCAAAGATCTAGTCAGTCTCTTACAGGCGCACATTTTGTCGAAAATGTCAGAGTCCCAGCTGTCTCCGTTCGAAAGTTACAAACCACGACCAAAAAATCGCAAAGGGGACCAAATGCAATCGAGGTCAACTTTTTTTTGTAGAGTGGGGATGAAAGGGCCGATGTAGTGTTGATTGAAATTTAGATAACTAGTTAGATCCATTCGAAAGTTACAGCCGTTCATTCAAATCGGAATTGGGTAAATTTTTTATACGGTGACGATAAAGGACCGATGTAGAGCACGTTGGGGCGCACATATTGTTGAAAATTTCTTAGTCCTAGCTGTCTTCGTCAGGGAACTGGAGTGCCGCTCCCGTTTCATCAAATCTGTATTCTAGAGTGCTAAAGCATGCGTACAAAGAAAACTTCATAAAATAAAAAAAAAAATATTTAATTCTTAACCCTAGAGTGGGCGCGCTATGAGCATTCTGCCGCCCTCACCAAAAAAAACCTTAATAATTCGTAAAATAATTCTTCGTTAAGTTTGGGCTTTTCAGTAGCTGCCCCTATTTTCATCCAGAACTCGTGCCGAAAGGCTGTACGTCGTCAGTGGGCGGAGTGGGGCTGGAGAAGGAGGTTGTTACCATCTGGCGGCAATTTGCTCATCGCGCGCCTTCTCACGTAGGTAAAAATATCTCATATAAAAAAAAACATATTTTTGGCAAAATTGGAATTTTGGGTATATTTTATGGTGCACTTATTGTACTAACTATAATAACGCTGTTAATTTCCTTTTTTATGAGTATTACATACGATAATGTAGAATATATTAAAAGTCTATTAAAATGCGTTGCGCGTTCGAAAACCTTTTATAAACCGAAGTTCTCAAAATAGATTTCAATAAATATGTTAATTTGTCATTGCTTATTTGTGTTTTACTTAAATCTGAAGAAAATAAATTAATTCAGTTGCCTTATTCTTACTTAAAATGGTCACTGAAAAACAGCGGCAAAATGCTCCCCACGCGCCCACTGACGTTTCTCGGAAAGACGCGCCCACTCTAGGGTTAAAGACACATACATACTTAAATAGAAAAATTGGTTTAATTCATTAAAAAATAATTAGAATTCAATCCTCTGCATTTGAAAATAAACTTTCCCATTCATCGATGTACGGACTGGTCGATTTCATCAGATCGTACATTTGTTCGGTAATTTCACTCGCGCTACAGCCACGCGTATTTATATCAAATGGTGTCACCACATTATAGCTATTGTACGTAAAGCCACGAATAGAAGTCGATTGACTTGCATCAAACTCACATAGGCCGGTAGCTTCCTTTAACACTTCGGACAAAATTCTGAAATTAAATAAGATTAGATACTACGTACTAAGGTGTTGTCAATATACAGCGAGTAAAATTCTTACTGTTTCTTGTACAAATCCAGATCCGGTTCGGTGACACAAGAATCTTCGCTCTTCAGGAAATTTTCTTGGTAAGACAATTTTTTCGTCAACCGGGCATACTGTTGTTTCAGACGAATCTGGAATAGAACAGGGAATTTAACGTGGAAATTTATACACCGCAGGTGGAGCAATGGATTGGGTATAAAAGAAGGCAAGGAAGAAGATGCAAGGATCATGAAATGCGTGTACCTTTTCAATATCCTGTTTCTTGGCGATTTCGTTCAGACATTGAACATCCTCTTCTATTGCAGTTTTGATCTCCTCTAGTGTTTTGAGGTTGGCCTTCTTCTCCATTCGTGCACGTTCGACAACATCTGCAAATAATCGGGTGAATATAAGTTCATCTGAGGCATCGAATAAGATTTTAAAATCAAAATCATTCATACCCAACACTTGAGCCGCATCCTTGTAACGTTGCGCACAACGCAACTGATTCCTTCCATGTTTCACTCTTGTATGTACATGTTTTCGCAGTGCTTTAATATCAGCGCTCATTTCTCAACAATAATGAAATATGAGTCTTAAAATCAAATAAAAACAATCTGAAAACAATTCCCACTACTCCGCAGTAGACTTTTTAAAAAGTTTGACATTCCAACTGCCATTTTCAACAATAGATATGAAGTTTGTTGCAAGCTGTTGATTTAAATCTAGCATAGAAGAGAACCATTATGGTAAAACAAAAACCAAAAAAGTAGATAAAAAGCGAATCCATAATGTTTATTTATTTCTTTTTTATGTAACTAATGCGGGGAATTCAATTTAAAAACTTTGTTCATGTTCAATTAAGCAGATTTTCAAAAAATAAAAGTGTTTAGCATCAACACAAACCTGCATGTAATCACCAACACCTTTGGGTTTTCATCAAATTGGAAACTACTTTTCCGAAAATCCAAACTCAAGAGGAAGACATCAATGTTTTGACGTCCATCTGTCAAATATTCTCATAAAAACATTGCGCTGGCATTGTTTTGGCGGCTTCTAATAAATTAGAATTTTTGGCGAAATTGAACAAATTTCATCAATCCAATAACTGAAACAGAATCTCCGGCATGGACAACGATAGTGATGATGAACGTGGCGATGTCGACCTGACGGGTTTTCTGTTTGGAAACATCGACTCGGAGGGTCGTCTGGAAGATGATATTTTCGATTCGGAAGTCAAAGATCAGCTTGCATCGCTATCAAAGTAAATATCGGAAACGAAATCTATTTCTATTATTTGAGTTCTATACCGACTATCTCCCGGTCATCATTTGGAATTTCAGATTGGGTCTCAATTCGTTGCTGCACGAGGTTATTACTAGAGACGAGGATGCGGACGACGAGAATGAAGATGACGACAGTGATGGGAGTAATGAAAAATCGGAAAATGATTTTGATAAAAAAGATGATAATGCTGTCGACTATTCGGATATTAATGAATTGGCCGAAGAGTTGATTCCTGTGAAGGTGAAATTGGGATAAATATTTGAGCCGGATATGGGGGTTAATTGAAAGGATATATTTTCTTCCGTTCTAGAATGAATGCGATCTTGAGGATGAGATACCGGCTAGCACAGTAACAGTAGACTCGAAAGATGGTATCGTGAAAACCATAAAGAACGAAGTGGATGGTAATAATGATTGATTCAAAAATGTCGTAAGAGTTGGAAATAATTTTACTTTAAATTGCTTTTGCAGATAATAAGTTGGACGACAAAGAACTAATGCCGCCACCCAGTATGCCATTGCGAAGTTTAAGCCAAGATTCGATTAAAGTTGGAAGCGATGGCGAATCAGAAGTGAAACAAGAAAAAGGTAGCCAAATGGGTTGTATTCTTTAAGGCTAACAGGCTCTTGGTGTCAGGAAGAACAATGGCGATTTGTTCGTGGGGTTCTGTAACTCTTGCCAGCTTGTCATTGGCGGCACACAAAGCTGGCCGTTTATCAACCTGGGCCGAACAGAAAACCGGATTGTCTTCTGGACGTTAGCGCAAAGCGTGGTGCTACGGCAGCGATCACCAACTCGATATCGCAAAAATTCGCTTGTGAGCCGCTTCGATTCGATGCACACAAAATGAGCAAATATTGCCGCGATTCAATTAGGTTCTTCTTTCTCGCCTGGTTATTTAAACCGCTCCATGGCATCGCGTCGCTCAGTCTGGGGTTTAGGCATATCGCAAGTTCTGGCAGTAAAGTCTCAGCAACGATTCAATAGTGCAAAACCGCATATTGTTGATGATTCTTGAAAACCATAAAAAATACGTGCAGTCTCCAGCGCATTGCACGAGATAGCTTATGCACAGACACCTCGAGATCCTCCTTCAATTGATGATAGATGTAACATCGTGAAAGACGCTTTTATATGGTGTGGCGAATCATTTGTGGACAGGCTACGGCGAGTTAGGTTACCATTCACCAGCGATTCCCATCGTGGCCGGGAATTTATTCAGGAATCACCCATACATCTTATTCACGGCCAAGAGCCGCAAAATCCCCTCGACACAAATGGGGAAACACAAAATATGCACACACCATTCACCAGCTAGGCTACGTGGTCTCTAATATCTGCACGGAAGAGAATTAAGGAGCAATGAAAGTCTGTTACTGACAGTACAGTCTAGCAACAACTGAGGACGGAGTACAGTTCTCTTCTAGAAAGCGTGCAGAGAAGCGTAAGACGTGTGAGTGTTTTTTTCCTTTTTGGTCTCCGATTATTATTTTTTTTCCTCTTCCGAATACGTATTTCGACAGTCAATTACTGTCTTCTTCAGCGGTATGTGTGTTTTTTTAGCCTAATCTCCCTATTATATAGTCTTAAAATCTAATTGCGCTATTTAAAAGTTTACAAAAAATATCCTGACGCTGATTACTAATTAGGTCTACCTGGGATTAGATCGAAGAGATACGATTGTGCATTGCCTAAGTCTGTCTTCAACCTATTAGTGGGGTTTTCCTTCTGTATGTAAAAACTTTCATAACTATCCAGTTTTGATTGCTTAACCTCTTTTAATATTTTTACCTGCTCCATTTTGTGCCCTTCATCGATAATATGACGAGCCACTGATGATTTGATATTCTTCCTTTTGTCTCTTTTCGCTAACTCTGCCTCTTTTAGGTGTTCCTTAATCCTGGTGTCAACTAATCTTTTCGTTTGTCCGATGTATGTACTGTTGCAGTCCTCGCATGTTATTCGATAAATTCCGCTCTTCTCCGTTGATTTTTTCGGGTCTTTTTCATTGCTAAGTAGATCTCTGCTAGATCCTACTACTTCGATTTCATGTTTCGCCATTAGTTTACTGATGCTATTAAAGAATTCTGGGGAATGGAGCACCCCCATTCTATTGATTACCTCGTTGTTTCTGTCTTGGTCGAATAATGTTGTTTGATAATTGCGCTCTTGCCGTTTCCGTTTTTTCCTAATCATATTTATTATCATTGCTCGTGGGTATCCGTTTTTCCGTGCAGTATCTATAATGTAGGCTTCCTCCTTCTTAAACCTTTCTTCGGTTAAGGGCACTGTCAAGAGTCGGTGGATCATGCTGTTGTATGCCGCTGCCTTGTGTTGATACGAATGATCAGATGTGCTAGGGTTGGTTCGCTGGGTGTTAGATGGCTTCCTATATATATCGAATTGCAGTTTCATATTATTTCTAATTACTAATTGGTCCAAGAATGGTATTTGTCCATTAGTCTCGACTTCCATAGTGAAGTTTATGTTGTTGTGGAGTTGATTAATTTTCTCCAGAGTAGAGATACTGTCAGTTTTCTTCACGATTGTAAGAATATCATCGACGTATCTAATCCAAATCTTTGGCTTCATGCCTTCTTCTTCCATTATTGCCTCCAACGATGCCATGAAAATTTCACTCAGGAGAGGGAACATGGGGTTTCCCATTGCGGCGCCCTTTTTTGTTTTATAAAATTTCCCTCTAAATATGAAATAGTTTTCCGCCATGCACGTCGACGCTAATTTTGTATAAAGTTTGGCCTTTCTTCGTCCTTCATGGGTATCGTCCTGTCGTATCAACCATTCCTCCAATTTCCACAGGGTCTCCTTCACCGGGATACTTGGAAATAGGGCCTTGACGTCGTATGATACTAGAATTTCATCTTCGTTGATTTCACAGTTGTTTAATCGTTCTATGACCCCCACCGAGTTCCTCACGCTTGTGCTGCTGTATACATCTCCGAGTTTGTTAATTTCCTCTATTAACCATTTAGCCAAGTAGAATGTGGGTGAGTTGGTATCCGCTATAATTTCCCTCATTTCATTTCCAGGTTTGTGTGTTTTGGGTTGACATCTTATACGTGGTAATGATGGGTTAGACATCCTGAGTTTTGCTATGTTCGGTATTATGGACTTACATTCATTTTTGTGCGATTTCGATGCGCTTAACAGCACTCCTAGCTTCTGGTTGTGTATGCACCTTTTTCTCGCTCGTTCACACTCCTGGGCTCTATTTATTTTCTCCAATTTTGTCTCGATTGCTTCCGAATTGTCCTCTGTTTTCGCCAACTCTAGATGGGCAGAATACGCGGTTAAGGACAAACGAAAAGATTAGTTGACACCAGGATTAAGGAACACCTAAAAGAGGTGGTCCTACGGAAACTGCCTCTACGGGGCGGATTACACCCGTTTTCTACATGGAAACGGCCAAAAGTTTCCAATATACCTCCCTGGCAAGAGCCCTGAAGGTTCGATGCAGGAAGGTTGTGTTTGTCTGTGTATATGTGTGGATTCGAGTTATGTGTTTTTTCGTCATATTGGGAGCATTACATCTCGGCGCCAACGAATTGGTACGAATGCCAGGTCAGTACAGTGTAATTGTTGCTTGGAATGGGTACATCTCAGGTGTTCTGGCCTGAGAAGGGTTGGTCAGCACTCCACAGCATATGTTGCACCGGGATGCATAAATACAGGGCGACCAAGGGCTGCTCCTAGCCCTCCACCTCCTCCTCAGCCCCCAGCACCCCCAAACAATATGATCAGGAATGCTAGGCCTAGTTTAACCCCTGCTCCTCCTCCAGCGGTTTTCACTCCACTGTCCTTATTGCAGTTTAACTGCAACGGCATTCACCAAAAAATCACCGAGATCACTCACTTCATGAGTGTAAACAGAATTCTGATTTCTGCTATCCAGGAGACTTTGCTCCATTCGAACTCGTCTCTTAGCGTCCATGGCAATTACGTTATACTGCGCAAAGATAGACCAGCCGCCAGGAATGATTCTCACCCTGGAGGTGGACTTGCCTTCCTAATATACAAGTCCGTACATTACTGTGTATTAGATGTAGATGTCGACGGTACGGCGGAAATGCAAGCCATCTCAGTTTCATCAGGGAGTACTAATATCGAAATTTTTAATGTATATGTTCCACCACACTCTAGTTGCCCTTCTGGCTATCGTTTCGATATTGGTCCTCTCCTATCTGGAGAGCACAGGATCATTCTTGGTGACTTTAACGCGCACCATGAGCTCTGGCATTCTGACCTCAACAACGATGCCAGGGGTATAGCTATTGCCGAATCTCTAGACGCCTCAGATTTCTGTCCACTCAATGAAGACTCGCCGACTCGAGTCACAGGCACTTGCAGTAGCTCTCCTGACTTAACTATTGTAAGTGCCAGCCTAATCAGTGCTACTCGATGGGAGACGCACACTGCTCTCTCGTCCGATCACCTCCCAATCATAATAAGAGTTGACAAACCAGCAAACCTGACTAAGTCTGAGAAGCGAACGTTTGTCAATCACAAGAAAGCCGATTGGGAGGGTTTCAAAGCATACTCGTCGGCGAAGTTCACCGAGCTACCCACACCAACTAACGTTCATAAGGCCGAAAGAAATATTAGGAACGTCATTGCCAAAGCAGCGGCACGTTTTATTCCTGCTGGACGTATCCCGAAAGTTCGACCTAATTTCCCTACCAGTGCCGCCAGATTAGCCGATGAACGAGATGACATCAGACGCGCTCACCCAGGTGATCCCAGAATTCAGGAGCTTAACTCCGAAATCAACCGACAAGTAAAAGACTATCGGAAGGCGAAATGGAACGAGCACCTAAATGACTGCAACCTCAATGAAGGTGTCAGTAAACTATGGTCTACTGTCCGCGCCCTATCCAATCCTAGGAAAGGAAAGGGCAATAATGCCATCAAATTTGGCCATAAGAGCACCAGCGAACCCCTTCAGTGCGCAAGCCTGTTCAATAAGCAATTTATTGAACATCCCAAGTCCGATGGCTTAAAGCGTAAAATTAGAAGACGGATTCGCAGTAGAAATGTTGACACTATACCATCGTATACTGCGGACCAGGTTAAAAAAGTCATTGAGAATGCTAAAAATTCAAAGGCCCTCTGACCCGATGGCATTTCGATGGCCATGTTGAAACATCTCGACCTTCCAGCCATTTAGTATCTCACGGCAGCCTTTAACTTGTCGATGTCCACGCTTGCCATCCCTGAAATCTGGAAAACAGGACGGATTGTCCCCTGTCTCAAACCGGGTAAAAGCGCTGGTCTCGGTGAATCCTACCGACCCATAACAATACTTTCACCTGTCGCAAAGACGCTAGAGGCCCTTATTCACCCCACTCTTGTTAAGCATGCTAAGCTAGAACCTCACCAGCACGGCTTCAGGAAAATGCATAGTACCACCACAGCCCTCGATGCGATCACTACACGCATCCGTAATGGGCTAAACCACAGTCGTCCTTGGCACAGAACGATTCTTGTGGCAATTGACCTAACGAGTGCTTTTGACAATGTCAATCACTCGATGCTTCTCGCTAACTTACTGAATATGCATATCCCTGCTCAAGAGATCCGTTGGATTGCAAACTATCTAGCTGGTCGGCATTCCTTCACTGAGTTTCGTGGCAAACGTTCTAAGCTTAGGAAAATCAAATTAGGTGTTCCACAGGGTGGGGTACTCTCCCCCACTCTGTTCAACATCTACATGTCCGGCCTTCCTACACCACCGGAAGGAATCGAGGTGATTTCCTACGCGGACGATTGCACCGTACTCGCCACCGGGGAGGATAAGGATGAAATGCGCCTCCAAATTAATCGCTATCTCGGACGATTACAGGCTTTCTTCCAAAGCCGAAACCTCACCATCTCCGCGTCTAAATCTTCTGCGACATTTCTTACCACCTGGTCGGTGGATTGTCGGTGGGAGGTTGATGTACGTATTGGCAACAATCCAATTCCTACTGTTGCAAATCCTAAAATTCTCGGGCTCCATTTAGAGAACATGATGACGTCAGCTCATCACGCAGCATCCGTTTGTGAAAAGATGCGCAGTAGGAATAAAATCCTAAAAGCACTAGCTGGTAGCACCTGGGGCAAGGATAAAGAAACCATGCTAGTCACATACAAAGCGGTGGGTCGAGCAGTTGCTGATTATGCAGCCCCAGTTTGGTCACATAGTTTATGTGATACAAACTGGACCAAAATTCAGGTCTGCCAAAATGCTGCTCTACGCACAGCCACAGGTTGCCTCTTGATGTCTGCCCAGGATCACTTACATCAAGAGACAAAATTGATGCCAATACGTGACCACAATCTCCTACTGTCCAAACAATATCTTGTTGGTTGCTACCGTGAGAATCATCCCAACAACAGTCTCATGGACCGAATTCCTCCACCACGACATGTCAGGCGTGATTTGCGAGACCTAGAGAGAGAGGTCCAGGGATACAAGAGGGACCCTTACGACGATGATGCATACCGAGCTGCCATCGCTGAGATTCACACTGCAGAAGTGAGTCGGTCTATTGCGAGATTAGGTGCGAACAGAGTCCTCTCAGTGCGCCCTCCACCCATTTCGCCTGAGGAGATTAGGCTCCCGAGAGCCACCAGAGTGACATTAGCTCAACTTCGGTCGGGCTTTTGTTCACGCCTCAATTCGTACCTTTCTCGCATTAACCCGGACATTCAAAACATCTGTCCAAACTGCGCTGGCGCTCCACACGATGTGGGTCACTTGTTTCAATGCCCAGCTGCGCCCACTGACTTAACCCCTATCTCACTGTGGGAAAACCCTATCGCAGCAGCTATGTTTTTGTCCCTTGACATAACGGACGAAAGCATCGACGAACCATAACTCGAATCCACATAGATGCACAGCGGTTGCACACCTTTCTGCACCGCTAAAAGAAGAAGAAGAACACCTAAAAGAGGCAGAGTTAGCGAAAAGAGACAAATGGAAGCATATCAAATCATCAGTGGCTCGTCATATTATCGATGAAGGGCCCAAAATGGAGCAGGTAAAAATATTAAAAGAGGTTAAGCAATCAAAACTGGATAGTTATGAAAGTTTTTACATACAGAAGGAAAACCCCACTAATAGGTTGAGCACAGACTTAGGCAATGCACAATCGTATCTCTTCGATCTAATCCCAGGTAGACCCAATTAGTAATCAGCGCCAGGATCTTTTTTGTAAACTATTAAATAGCGCAATTAGATTTTAAGACTATATAATAGGAAGATGAGGCTAAAAAACACACATACCGCTGAAGAAGATAGTAATTGACTGTCGAAATACGTATTCGGGAGAGGAAAAAAATAATAATCGGAGACCAAAAAGGAAAAAAGAGGTAAAAAACACCCACATTTTAAAATGATCAACGCAAACAAGCCGACGATACACCATAATAGCGTAAGACGTGATAAACGCAATAATATCAGCCACAGACGAACAACAACTGCGCCGATGAAGAGAGAATTTTAGGTCCTCAACAACCACTTTGGCCCATCGAGCCGACCTGGGGTTTTCCTTCCGGAAACAGTAAGACTTCCACAAATGGTCAGAGGCAAACTCCGGGACAGAAGGAATCCCTATGAGAAAGCGGATATCAACGCTACAGCGGATATTCTCCTGCCCGTAATATAAGAAGGTTGTTCAACCGAATCAAAGCTGGGCAGCCTTACGTAGCAGAGGCATACTAGAGAAACTTATTTCCATCATAAAGGAGTCTTGAACCAGAGTGAGCTGTCTACAACATCAACGATATAATTTGGGACGCGGCTCCTTCGCATGATGAATGTCAAGGTCCTGCATTCAAAATTATTGCTGCTAAGAATGCATAGCACATTTTCTATCTCTGGACAACCGATAGAAAAAGTTGACACGGAAGCGTATTAACACCAGATTGGTGGGTCGATGACGATGTCCATGTAGAGTTGCTTATCAATAAAGCCTGAGCAGTATTTTTCAGTTTGCAAAACTACAAAATCTCTAGAAACATCAATGCCAGGATCTGCAAAAGCAATGCCAAATCTGTGCTTTTGTATAGGTTTTCCGCGTGAAAAGTGACCGCTAACATAACAAACAAACTACAAACATTCGTGAATCAGTGCCTAAGGTGCATTCTACGAATTTTTTTGCCTGATGTCATCTAACGATGACCTCCTCGCACCAATGTGGCAATATAGCCCGGCGTCAGGCTTTGGTTCTCCTCCAGTTTTGGAAGCTCAGAAGCTGTTGGGCGTCCTCACCTACTGAGTACTCACAGCGAGCTCTCGAGGTCGTCCACGGCATCTCGCTCCTTCAACTCGTTGTGCGTTCATCATTTCCTTCTTCGATTATCATCCACTTGCTGTACATGCCCCGCCCATTGCAATCGTTGAATCTTTACGAGTTTCGATACTTCCAGCAAATCGTATAATTGATACAACTCTTTGTACCGGATGCGCCATTGATCTCGCACGCAAACGGCCCACGAAATTCGCCTCGCAATTACTGGCCAAAATGAGATCTGCATCGATATCAAACGGCAGAAGTAGTGGCGGATAGGTCATTCACTTGAAATAGTGCCGAAAAACATTGAACAACATGCTCCCGATTGGAATCTGCGGAAAATCACAAGAAGAAGATTGAGTTGAGGCAGAGTGATAATCTATAGGCAAATTGTGGAACCAGCTAAAGGCGATAGCAGGAGGAAAAAAACATAGTAAATTCCTTGTGCCCCACTAGAGATTAAAAGAAATGAGAGAGAGCTATTAGTGATCAGAAGTTATAGCCGTTCAAAATTGCGGAGAAAAATGTCAAGTTTGACACTTACACGAGCGATATTTAGCGAGATAATCGCACTTTTATGTTTCGCAATCGAACATAGTTCGTAGTCTGGCTGGTCGAGCGGTTAGTGCGCTCACCTTCGGTGCACAGGCTCATGAGTTCGAATCTCACCGTGTTCCATTGTGTTTTTCGAACTCACGAGCTTGTGACAGACTATGATCTCACTCAGATGTTAAACGAGTACCCATTTAAGGGGATAAATAACACTGCTGAGCGTGATGCTGATCTCATTACATCAACAAAAAAAGCAGATAAGATATTGGATATAGGATGTCACTAACACATCCTGCGGCCTTAGTCCAATGTTGGATTGTCGCGCCTGTTATTTTTAATCGAACATAACTCAGAAACCCTTTGTCAATATTCGCAAACAAAGGAAGATGGGCGCCAATTTCGCAACAAACCCGTGCAGAGTTGGAGGCAATGATATCTCGTACTGCGCGGTCTGGGTAACCGGAACGATAACGGTGAGAAGTTTGTAGAGCTCTAGAGCTCTGCAACTTCCAGCGCTTCGTCATCGGAGGAACTATTTTTGAGCATAAGAATTGCCATAAGATCACCCAGACGTCTGTTCATCGGTGTCGAACCAAGCACCAAATCGACCATTTTGCTATTTCTAGCAGATTTCGAAGTTGAATGTTCGTAATAAAAGACGACCCATACCTGACGCAGGTATGGGATGAGATCACCATCTGATGGTTGCAAATGTTCGTTTGCGGATTGCTCTCGGCAAGTTGCTCCGTTCCGCCACCGTAAGTTCGACGCCGCCAAGCAATAATTGGAGGGGTATTTGTGTGCTTCTCGCTGTTGCCAAAATAATAGCTAGGATAATCTTGGAAAGAATCAAGCTCCAATTAGAAAGCAAAATCGATAAAGAGCAGGCTGGTTTTTCTTGCATCGACCACATCAACACCTTACAAATTGAAATTGAGCAATGCGTCGAATATAGATCTCCGTTGCACATGTTCTTTGTTGATTTTGAGAAGGCTTTTGACAGTGTGAACCTAGGATGTATCTGGGCGGTCCGAGAGAAAAGAGTGGCTATTATTAGGGCAACATACGTGGGTGCGAAATGTCGCGTACTACATAAAGGTAAGGTGTCGGAGGGTTTCGAAGTTCATAGCGGGGTCAGGCAGGGTTGCATCCTATCACCCATTCTGTTTCTTCTAGTGATTGGTGATGCGCTCAATGTAGCTTCGCCTAAAGAACGTAACCGTGGCATTCAATGGACTTTGAAATTCTACTTGCAACATTTGGACTATGCTGACGACATTTGCTTACTCTCGCATAAGATCATGGATCTGAGCGAAATGGCTCTGGATCTCGAGAGAGAAGCAAAATTTGTCGGGCTAAAGATTATTACCAGCAAGACCAAAATCCTTAGCCTGACTGGGAACCCCACTCTCCCCATAAGTACCAATGGACAACTTGTTGACCAGGTAGACAGGTACCTGGCAAGAGCCTCGAAGGTCTCAATGCAACCGCTAAAAGAAGAAGAACAGGTAGGCGAATTTGTCTATTTAGGTAGCATTGTTGCTGTTGATGGTGGCACTGATCAAGACGTCGTTCGCCGCATTAACCATGTCAAGTGTTTTTTCGGCATGTTGTCCAAACTCAGCCGTTATATCAGTGTTAAAACCAAACTGGGTCTGTTTCGCTCCCTGATACATTCAGTGCTCCTATATGGAAGCAGCACTTGGCAAGTTTTTGCTGTGGTTACCAAGAAGCTGCAAACTTTCGTCAACACTTGTCTTCGTCTTCGAAATTTTAAGAATTTTTTGGCCCGAAAGAGTTTTGAATGAAGATCCTCCTTCGGCGCGCGGGTCAAATACCTATCGACGAATTGACTTGCAGGCGAAAATTCTTATTGTAAATCAAAGATGGATCGTTTGAGACATATATTTACTGTAAATGAGTCATATGTGACGGTAATCATGACAGTTTACGTCTATGAGGCACATGTGACTCTTGGTGAACAAGTTTTTTTTGGAAGGCAGACATGGTAGAAATGTTGATAAATAAGTGTCAAGCAATGAATGGTTAAATGGTTATTCTATTTGCCTTTTTGATTGATTCTGTGAGTGTTGTGCTCCTCATCAGGTGCTTACTTGACTGCCATCAGCGGTGTTTTCGATGTTTTTCATATGAACAATTTGCTATCCAATCATGATCAATGTGTTACATGTTTCGAATATTTGTACAGGAAGATTCATATTCCTATATTTTAATTGGGTTCAACGGGTACGATTCCTGCGCATTTGAAATAATTCTTAAATTTGGTGCTATAACGGGTGGGCCAATTACAAGTTTGTTTTTAAATCATAGGTTAGTTTGACACTGACAGCTGTTTTTCGCTCGAAATCTGGATAGAAAGTCAGTATCATACCTCCGCGGAACGTTTGAACAACGTTGGGAAATATTGAAAACTTATTTTAAAAGTGAGTGCTGTCTAGCCCAAACAGTGCGTTTATTTATTGCACTTGCGTCACGGACGCAAGTTTGTGCAAAAAGTTCGTGAGACTGGCATGCTAGTGGACAACACTCACGGTCCCCGTCGTCGTACGGTGCGCACAAATGAAAATGTGGCTGCTGTAGCCCAGAGTGTGAGATCTATCCACGAACATCAACACGCCATCGATCTCAACAGTTGACCATTTCACGCACTAGCCTGAGAAGAATTCTGCACAAAGATCTCGGATTATTCCCTTACAAGGACCAATTGACTCAGCAATTAAAGTGGCACGACCATCCACTTCGTTATCGCTTTGCAGTTTTGGTCTTAGAGCAGCTTGAATTGGACGACGATTTTGGGCGAAAAATTATCTTTTCTGATGAGGCGCATTTTCATCTCGACGACTACGTTAATAAAATTGTCGCATCTTCGGCTCGGAACGTTGTTGTCGAGAAGCCAATGCATCCACAGAGAGTGACAGTTTGGTGCGGATTGTGGAGTGGTGGCATCATTGGACCATTTTTTTCCCAAAATCAGGCTGGTAACAACGTTTCGGTCAACGGTGCGCGTTATCGAGCCATGTTATCCGACTTTTTTTTTTACTGAAATTGAAGACATGGATTTGGACGACCTCTGGCTCATGCAGGATGGCGCGCCATGCCACACAGCCCATGCCACAATCGATCTTTTACGCACCAAATTCCCAAAACGTGTTATCTGCCATCTTGGCGATGTCAATTGGCCGCCTCTCTGCGATTTGACCCCTTTGGACTTTTTTTTGTGGGGAATCGTGAAGGACCGATGTTATGCCAACAATCCAGAAACTATTCAAGCACTTAGGGCCAATATCATCCAAGCAATCCGTGAGCTACAACCTGAAACCATCAACAGGGTCTTGGAAAATTGGTGTGACAGAATGCGCTACTGCGACGCCAGCCGGGGCACCCACTTGAATGAAGTTGTGTTCCATCATTAATGGGAGCTTACTAACTTTCTAATAAAGCGATAAGACATGGACAAAAAATTAATTTTGTTCATTTTATTGCATTTTTTAAAACGAACTTGTAATTGGCCCACCCTGTATATACGAACTTCTATTACAGGTGAATCAAAAGATGGCGAGAAAAAGCTGGATACTCCATTGGCCGCAATGCTCCCTTCTAAATATGCAAACATTGATGTTCGTGAACTTTTCCCGGACTTTCGCCCCGACAAAGTGCTGCGATTCTCACGACTCTTCGGTCCGGGCAAACCGTCAAGTCTTCCGCAAATTTGGCGAAGTGTTCGAAAGCGTCGACGAAAAAGAAAACAGTCAAGAGACAATAAGGTACGGACATTTTGCATGCAGTGTTTACGTAATTATTGTTTATGGTTTGGATCAATTGTTAGGCAACAACAGGATCCGATTCGCCCACCAGCGATGGTGACGAGCCCCGAAAATCTCGAGGATATCTTTTGAATTTTGCCCCCGATCCACCGAAAGAGCTGTGCCGTTCCGACGACGAAGATAAGCTGCTGAGCAATATCACAGACGAAGAGCAGCATAAAGAACCGGAAAATGGTGATAATAATGATAACAAACCAAAAGTAGCAGATTGGCGTTTTGGTCCGGCACAAATTTGGTATGATATGTTGGACGTGCCGGAGTCGGGTGAAGGTTTTAATTATGGATTCAAATTTCGCGAGAAGAATGTAAGGACGATTTTTATTTATTTCAAATCATACAGTATTAAAATTAATTATTTAAACTAGACTCCACCCGAAGAAATTGATATAAAAGGCGATCCCGTGCCAGATGATGCCTATCTGATGGTGTCTCAGTTACACTGGGAGGATGATGTCGTGTGGGATGGCAACGATATAAAAGCAAAGGTAAAATCATTTCGTCAACAAACAATATTTTGTTTACGCCGCAAATTTATCTTCTGTAGGTTATGCAAAAGTTGAACTCCAAAACAAATGCAGCCGGTTGGTTACCGTCGAGTGGATCTCGAACAGCAGGCGCTTTTAGTCAGCCGGGAAAAGGAATGCCGCTACCAAACACGCCGGGCTCGAAAAATTCACTACCCAATCCACCGTTGCCGGGAAAAATGTCGAAAAGTCAGATGTAAGTAATTCAGTGTTGGCACATTGTTGGAAATTTAAGAAATTGCACATTTTTCGATGCGGTGTTGACTTTGTGAGACGCTGGACATCTGTAATTTGTGATCTCCCAATATTGATTTCGCATTGCATTGTTGATCTCTTGCAATAAGTTAAACGTTGGGAGTCCAGTCTCTGATTCAGACCCTCATTGACAGCAAGCCTGTGATAGTGGTTGGTTTAATGGCAAATTATAGTACGAAAATTTATTTTATCACAGGAACATGCCAAAACAAGAAGAACATGACGACACCTGGTACAGTATTTTCCCTGTAGAAAACGAAGAATTGATTTACAGCAAATGGGAAGAAGAAATCATCTGGGATGCCGAATTAATGAATAAAGTTCCACGACCCAAAGTGCTCACGTTGGATCCTAATGATGAGAATATAATTCTCGGAATTCCCGACGATATAGATCCGTCCAAGGTACATCATCACATTTTCATCAACTAACGGCTTTGAATTTGTCTTACTTTTCTTCATTTTTAGGTAAATAAAAACACAGGACCTCCACCCAAAGTTAAAATCCCTCATCCGCACGTGAAAAAATCGAAAATTCTATTGGGTAAAGCTGGCGTGATTAATGTCCTGGCCGAAGATACGCCACCACCGCCCCCAAAAAGTCCCGATCGAGATCCTTTCAATATATCGAACGATGTGTATGTTACACTAGGATGGTCAGAGTATGGCTTTGTAAATACGTTACCTTTTCTTTCAGATATTACCAGGCGAAATCATCCGAATCTACGCTACGGCTGAAAGTTGGTGGTGGTAATTTGATTCAGCATTCTACCCCTGTTGTTGAATTGCGTTCGCCATTCGTTCCGGTTAGTGGACATATTTTTCATGTTTAAGTATCTGCGTGAGCGTCATTTTAATTCGCTTTCTTATTTCGCAGACACACATGGGACAAATGAAACTTCGTTTGTTCCACAGACCACCTATGAAGAAATATTCTCACGGCGCCGTCGCCCAATCGGTGCCACATCCAGTTTTGCCCCTGTCGAAACATATCGCCAAGAAAGCCAAACAACGTGAATTGGAGCGAGTTGCATCGGGCGGTGGTGATGTGTTTTTCATGCGAAATCCCGAAGATCTATCGGGCAAAGATGGCGATATAATTTTGTGTGAGTTCTGCGAGGAGCATCCACCTCTTATGAATCAAGTAAGTTTATGTTGTAGTATATGTGGAAGGTTTTTCTTAAGCCGGTACGATTCCGGTACGATTTATTGTATCATAGAAGCAGCTTTCATCCATTTCACTGATATAAGTGGGACTCTTGGAACATACTCTCCAGCAATGCAGAAACAACTGCTCTACCCACTGAGCTACCAAACGCCCGCATCCTTGTTTATAATATCATCTGACTTTCCAATCCTTTCTTTTCTCTCACAGGTGGGAATGTGCTCGAAAATCAAAAACTACTACAAACGTAAAGCGGCAAAAGATTCCGGTCCGCCCGAATTCAAATACGGCGAGACGGCATATGCTCATACTAGTCCATTTCTGGGAATTCTACATCCGGGTCAGTGCATTCAAGCTTTGGAGAATAACATGTATCGCGCGCCAATATATCCACACACTACGCAACCCAGCGATTTTCTGCTGATAAGAACTCGCGACAACTACTACGTGCGTGAGTTCAATGCACTTTTTACAGTGGGACAGGAGTGTCCACTGTACGAAGTTCCCGGCCCCAACTCGAAGCGAGCTAATAATTTTGCGCGAGATTTCCTACAAGTATTTAGAGCTCTTTTTCCTCGTAGCAAAGCCCCAAAATTGACTCTCGTTTTTTTCACAGGTTTTCATCTACCGACTATTTTGGAAAAGTCGCGACAATCCGCGCCGTATTAAAATGGATGATATCAAGAAAGCGTTTCCCGCACACTCGGAAAGTAGTATACGTAAACGGCTGAAGCAATGTGCGGATTTTAAACGTACCGGTATGGACTCGAATTGGTGGGTGATAAAGCCAGAGTTTCGATTGCCGTCTGAGGAGGAAATTCGTGCAATGGTCTCGCCCGAGCAATGTTGTGCTTACTTTAGTATGATTGCGGCCGAACAGCGATTGAAGGACGCTGGATACGGTGAGAAATTCATATTTGCTCAACAGGAGGATGATGACGAAGAGATGCAATTGAAAATGGACGATGAAGTAAAGGTGGCACCGTGGAATACGACAAGGTAAGAATTGGAATTGTTTTTGCTAGACCTCGCCGAGTTAATATGTCACCGTGTCAATAGCGTTCCCATTGTTATGCTGCAGTGCCATTAGTAGTGAACAGTCCGCGAGAACTAGAAAATATTGACTTTATATTTTTCTTTAAATATGAAATTCGTGGAGGCACGACAATTTCAATTGTAGCTCTACGCAGATCGTGCCTTTTCAACGAGAACTTCTGTAGCAGTTTAAAGCTGACAAATGCATAATAGACACCACAATTAAAGTTCATTCCATTCTTTGCTTTTTTGTGGAGGTGTTTTACTCAACAGCTCGCTCCGCTGAAATATGTGCTACATAAGGCCACACGAACGATTTTAATCGCGTTTGGATAGCACTACAACTAACAACCGAAAACCGTTACTCTGATAAGTAATTGGTTCCCTGAAGATACCTAGATATCTAGACGGTCAATCATGGGTGGCAGAGAATCATTGAAATACCCGCTACACAAAAGGCAGTTTGCTTACCAACAAGGTAAATCCACAGAACCCGCGCTCCACAGATTTGGCCCAAAAATGCTGGGTCACTTTTAGGCGGCTGTATCTCGGAAACGGTGATAGGTAGGACCCTGGTTGTTTCACCAAAATGTAGCTCTAAATACGCTCTACATCGACTTTTTTCAAAACCCTTTTCGAAAATTTTCACTTGACAACACAAAATTGCTCATATCTCCGTAAATATTGACTCTGGAGAGTCAAATTTGGCCTAAAATCGTTGGTAACCTTTAGGCGGCTGTATCTCGGAAACGGTGATAGCTAGGACCCTGGTTGTTTCACCAAAATGTAGCTCTAAATACGCTCTACATCGACTTTTTCAAAACCCCTTTTCGAAAATTTTCACTTGAAAACACAAAATTGCTCGTATCTCCGTAAATATTGACTCTGGAGAGTCAAATTTGGCCTAAAATCGTTGGTCACCTTTAGGCGGCTGTATCTCGGAAACGGTGATAGCTAGGACCCTGGTTGTTTCACCAAAATGTAGCTCTAAATACGCTCTACATCGACTTTTTCAAAACCCCTTTTCGAAAATTTTCACTTGAAAACACAAAATTGCTCGTATCTCCGTAAATATTGACTCTGGAGAGTCAAATTTGGCCTAAAATCGTTGGTCACCTTTAGGCGGCTGTATCTCGGAAACGGTGATAGCTAGGACCCTGGTTGTTTCACCAAAATGTAGCTCTAAATACGCTCTACATCGACTTTTTCAAAACCCCTTTTCGAAAATTTTCACTTGAAAACACAAAATTGCTCGTATCTCCGTAAATATTGACTCTGGAGAGTCAAATTTGGCCTAAAATCGTTGGTCACCTTTAGGCGGCTGTATCTCGGAAACGGTGATAGCTAGGACCCTGGTTGTTTCACCAAAATGTAGCTCTAAATACGCTCTACATCGACTTTTTCAAACCCCCTTTTCGAAAATTTTCACTTGAAAACACAAAATTGCTCGTATCTCCGTAAATATTGACTATGGAGAGTCAAATTTGGCCTAAAATCGTTGGTCACCTTTAGGCGGCTGTATCTCGGAAACGGTGATAGCTAGGACCCTGGTTGTTTCACCAAAATGTAGCTCTAAATACGCTCTACACCGACTTTTTCAAAACCCCTTTTCGAAAATTTTCACTTGAAAACACAAAATTGCTCGTATCTCCGTAAATATTGACTCTGGAGAGTCAAATTTGGCCTAAAATCGTTGGTCACCTTTAGGCGGCTGTATCTCGGAAACGGTGATAGCTAGGACCCTGGTTGTTTCACCAAAATGTAGCTCTAAATACGCTCTACATCGACTTTTTCAAAACCCCTTTTCGAAAATTTTCACTTGAAAACACAAAATTGCTCGTATCTCCGTAAATATTGACTCTGGAGAGTCAAATTTGGCCTAAAATCGTTGGTCACCTTTAGGCGGCTGTATCTCGCAAACGGTGATAGCTAGGACCCTGGTTGTTTCACCAAAATGTAGCTCTAAATACGCTCTACATCGACTTTTTCAAAACCCCTTTTCGAAAATTTTCACTTGAAAACACAAAATTGCTCGTATCTCCGTAAATATTGACTCTGGAGAGTCAAATTTGGCCTAAAATCGTTGGTCACCTTTAGGCGGCTGTATCTCGGAAACGGTGATAGCTAGGACCCTGGTTGTTTCACCAAAATGTAGCTCTAAATACGCTCTACATCGACTTTTTCAAACCCCCTTTTCGAAAATTTTCACTTGAAAACACAAAATTGCTCGTATCTCCGTAAATATTGACTCTGGAGAGTCAAATTTGGCCTAAAATCGTTGGTCACCTTTAGGCGGCTGTATCTCGGAAACGGTGATAGCTAGGACCCTGGTTGTTTCACCAAAATGTAGCTCTAAATACGCTCTACACCGACTTTTTCAAAACCCCTTTTCGAAAATTTTCACTTGAAAACACAAAATTGCTCGTATCTCCGTAAATATTGACTCTGGAGAGTCAAATTTGGCCTAAAATCGTTGGTCACCTTTAGGCGGCTGTATCTCGGAAACGGTGATAGCTAGGACCCTGGTTGTTTCACCAAAATGTAGCTCTAAATACGCTCTACATCGACTTTTTCAAACCCCCTTTTCGAAAATTTTCACTTGAAAACACAAAATTGCTCGTATCTCCGTAAATATTGACTATGGAGAGTCAAATTTGGCCTAAAATCGTTGGTCACCTTTAGGCGGCTGTATCTCGGAAACGGTGATAGCTAGGACCCTGGTTGTTTCACCAAAATGTAGCTCTAAATACGCTCTACACCGACTTTTTCAAAACCCCTTTTCGAAAATTTTCACTTGAAAACACAAAATTGCTCGTATCTCCGTAAATATTGACTCTGGAGAGTCAAATTTGGCCTAAAATCGTTGGTCACCTTTAGGCGGCTGTATCTCGGAAACGGTGATAGCTAGGACCCTGGTTGTTTCACCAAAATGTAGCTCTAAATACGCTCTACATCGACTTTTTCAAAACCCCTTTTCGAAAATTTTCACTTGAAAACACAAAATTGCTCGTATCTCCGTAAATATTGACTCTGGAGAGTCAAATTTGGCCTAAAATCGTTGGTCACCTTTAGGCGGCTGTATCTCGCAAACGGTGATAGCTAGGACCCTGGTTGTTTCACCAAAATGTAGCTCTAAATACGCTCTACATCGACTTTTTCAAAACCCCTTTTCGAAAATTTTTACTTGAAAACACAAAATTGCTCGTATCTCCGTAAATATTGACTCTGGAGAGTCAAATTTGGCCTAAAATCGTTGGTCACCTTTAGGCGGCTGTATCTCGCAAACGGTGATAGCTAGGACCCTGGTTGTTTCACCAAAATGTAGCTCTAAATACGCTCTACATCGACTTTTTCAAAACCCCTTTTCGAAAATTTTCACTTGAAAACACAAAATTGCTCGTATCTCCGTAAATATTGACTCTGGAGAGTCAAATTTGGCCTAAAATCGTTGGTCACCTTTAGGCGGCTGTATCTCGGAAACGGTGATAGCTAGGACCCTGGTTGTTTCACCAAAATGTAGCTCTAAATACGCTCTACATCGACTTTTTCAAAACCCCTTTTCGAAAATTTTCACTTGAAAACACAAAATTGCTCGTATCTCCGTAAATATTGACTCTGGAGAGTCAAATTTGGCCTAAAATCGTTGGTCACCTTTAGGCGGCTGTATCTCGCAAACGGTGATAGCTAGGACCCTGGTTGTTTCACCAAAATGTAGCTCTAAATACGCTCTACATCGACTTTTTCAAAACCCCTTTTCGAAAATTTTTACTTGAAAACACAAAATTGCTCGTATCTCCGTAAATATTGACTCTGGAGAGTCAAATTTGGCCTAAAATCGTTGGTCACCTTTAGGCGGCTGTATCTCGCAAACGGTGATAGCTAGGACCCTGGTTGTTTCACCAAAATGTAGCTCTAAATACGCTCTACATCGACTTTTTCAAAACCCCTTTTCGAAAATTTTCACTTGAAAACACAAAATTGCTCATATCTCCGTAAATATTGACTCTGGAGAGTCAAATTTGGCCTAAAATCGTTGGTCACCTTTAGGCGGCTGTATCTCGCAAACGGTGATAGCTAGGACCCTGGTTGTTTCACCAAGCTCTAAATACGCTCTACATCGACTTTTTCAAAACCCGTTTTCGAAAATTTTCACTTGAAAACACAAAATTGCTCGTATCTCCGTAAATATTGACTCTGGAGAGTCAAATTTGGCCTAAAATCGTTGGTCACCTTTAGGCGGCTGTATCTCGGAAACGGTGATAGCTAGGACCCTGGTTGTTTCACCAAAATGTAGCTCTAAATACGCTCTACATCGACTTTTTCAAAACCCCTTTTCGAAAATTTTTACTTGAAAACACAAAATTGCTCGTATCTCCGTAAATATTGACTCTGGAGAGTCAAATTTGGCCTAAAATCGTTGGTCACCTTTAGGCGGCTGTATCTCGGAAACGGTGATAGCTAGGACCCTGGTTGTTTCACCAAAATGTAGCTCTAAATACGCTCTACATCGACTTTTTCAAAACCCCTTTTCGAAAATTTTCACTTGAAAACACAAAATTGCTCGTATCTCCGTAAATATTGACTCTGGAGAGTCAAATTTGGCCTAAAATCGTTGGTCACCTTTAGGCGGCTGTATCTCGGAAACGGTGATAGCTAGGACCCTGGTTGTTTCACCAAAATGTAGCTCTAAATACGCTCTACATCGACTTTTTCAAAACCCCTTTTCGAAAATTTTCACTTGAAAACACAAAATTGCTCATATCTCCGTAAATATTGACTCTGGAGAGTCAAATTTGGCCTAAAATCGTTGGTCACCTTTAGGCGGCTGTATCTCGGAAACGGTGATAGCTAGGACCCTGGTTGTTTCACCAAAATGTAGCTCTAAATACGCTCTACATCGACTTTTTCAAAACCCCTTTTCGAAAATTTTCACTTGAAAACACAAAATTGCTCGTATCTCCGTAAATATTGACTCTGGAGAGTCAAATTTGGCCTAAAACCGTTGGTCACCTTTAGGCGGCTGTATCTCGGAAACGGTGATAGCTAGGACCCTGGTTGTTTCACCAAAATGTAGCTCTAAATACGCTCTACATCGACTTTTTCAAAACCCCTTTTCGAAAATTTTCACTTGAAAACACAAAATTGCTCATATCTCCGTAAATATTGACTCTGGAGAGTCAAATCTGGCCTAAAATCGTTGGTCACCTTTAGGCGGCTGTATCTCGGAAACGGTGATAGCTAGGACCCTGGTTGTTGTAAATGTAAATGTTGTAAATATTGACTCTGGAGAGTCAAATTTGGCCTAAAATCGTTGGTCACCTTTAGGCGGCTGTATCTCGGAAACGGTGATAGCTAGGACCCTGGTTGTTTCACCAAAATGTAGCTCTAAATACGCTCTACATCGACTTTTTCAAAACCCCTTTTCGAAAATTTTCACTTGAAAACACAAAATTGCTCATATCTGCGTAAATATTGACTCTGGAGAGTCAAATTTGGCCTAAAATCGTTATTCACCTTTAGGCGGCTGTATCTCGGAAACGGTGATAGCTAGGACCCTGGTTGTTTCACCAAAATGTAGCTCTAAATACGCTCTACATCGACTTTTTCAAAACCCCTTTTCGAAAATTTTTACTTGAAAACACAAAATTGCTCGTATCTCCGTAAATATTGACTCTGGAGAGTCAAATTTGGCCTAAAATCGTTGGTCACCTTTAGGCGGCTGTATCTCGCAAACGGTGATAGCTAGGACCCTGGTTGTTTCACCAAAATGTAGCTCTAAATACGCTCTACATCGACTTTTTCAAAACCCCTTTTCGAAAATTTTCACTTGAAAACACAAAATTGCTCATATCTCCGTAAATATTGACTCTGGAGAGTCAAATTTGGCCTAAAATCGTTGGTCACCTTTAGGCGGCTGTATCTCGCAAACGGTGATAGCTAGGACCCTGGTTGTTTCACCAAGCTCTAAATACGCTCTACATCGACTTTTTCAAAACCCGTTTTCGAAAATTTTCACTTGAAAACACAAAATTGCTCGTATCTCCGTAAATATTGACTCTGGAGAGTCAAATTTGGCCTAAAATCGTTGGTCACCTTTAGGCGGCTGTATCTCGGAAACGGTGATAGCTAGGACCCTGGTTGTTTCACCAAAATGTAGCTCTAAATACGCTCTACATCGACTTTTTCAAAACCCCTTTTCGAAAATTTTCACTTGAAAACACAAAATTGCTCGTATCTCCGTAAATATTGACTCTGGAGAGTCAAATTTGGCCTAAAATCGTTGGTCACCTTTAGGCGGCTGTATCTCGGAAACGGTGATAGCTAGGACCCTGGTTGTTTCACCAAAATGTAGCTCTAAATACGCTCTACATCGACTTTTTCAAAACCCCTTTTCGAAAATTTTCACTTGAAAACACAAAATTGCTCATATCTCCGTAAATATTGACTCTGGAGAGTCAAATTTGGCCTAAAATCGTTGGTCACCTTTAGGCGGCTGTATCTCGGAAACGGTGATAGCTAGGACCCTGGTTGTTTCACCAAAATGTAGCTCTAAATACGCTCTACATCGACTTTTTCAAAACCCCTTTTCGAAAATTTTCACTTGAAAACACAAAATTGCTCGTATCTCCGTAAATATTGACTCTGGAGAGTCAAATTTGGCCTAAAACCGTTGGTCACCTTTAGGCGGCTGTATCTCGGAAACGGTGATAGCTAGGACCCTGGTTGTTTCACCAAAATGTAGCTCTAAATACGCTCTACATCGACTTTTTCAAAACCCCTTTTCGAAAATTTTCACTTGAAAACACAAAATTGCTCATATCTCCGTAAATATTGACTCTGGAGAGTCAAATCTGGCCTAAAATCGTTGGTCACCTTTAGGCGGCTGTATCTCGGAAACGGTGATAGCTAGGACCCTGGTTGTTGTAAATGTAAATGTTGTAAATATTGACTCTGGAGAGTCAAATTTGGCCTAAAATCGTTGGTCACCTTTAGGCGGCTGTATCTCGGAAACGGTGATAGCTAGGACCCTGGTTGTTTCACCAAAATGTAGCTCTAAATACGCTCTACATCGACTTTTTCAAAACCCCTTTTCGAAAATTTTCACTTGAAAACACAAAATTGCTCATATCTGCGTAAATATTGACTCTGGAGAGTCAAATTTGGCCTAAAATCGTTATTCACCTTTAGGCGGCTGTATCTCGGAAACGGTGATAGCTAGGACCCTGGTTGTTTCACCAAAATGTAGCTCTAAATACGCTCTACATCGACTTTTTCAAAACCCATTTTCGAAAATTTTCACTTGAAAACACAAAATTGCTCGTATCTCCGTAAATATTGACTCTGGAGAGTCAAATTTGGCCTAAAATCGTTGGTCACCTTTAGGCGGCTGTATCTCGGAAACGGTGATAGCTAGGACCCTGGTTGTTTCACCAAAATGTAGCTCTAAATACGCTCTACATCGACTTTTTCAAAACCCCTTTTCGAAAATTTTCACTTGAAAACACAAAATTGCTCGTATCTCCGTAAATATTGACTCTGGAGAGTCAAATTTGGCCTAAAACCGTTGGTCACCTTTAGGCGGCTGTATCTCGGAAACGGTGATAGCTAGGACCCTGGTTGTTTCACCAAAATGTAGCTCTAAATACGCTCTACATCGACTTTTTCAAAACCCCTTTTCGAAAATTTTCACTTGAAAACACAAAATTGCTCGTATCTCCGTAAATATTGACTCTGGAGAGTCAAATTTGGCCTAAAACCGTTGGTCACCTTTAGGCGGCTGTATCTCGGAAACGGTGATAGCTAGGACCCTGGTTGTTTCACCAAAATGTAGCTCTAAATACGCTCTACATCGACTTTTTCAAAACCCCTTTTCGAAAATTTTCACTTGAAAACACAAAATTGCTCATATCTCCGTAAATATTGACTCTGGAGAGTCAAATCTGGCCTAAAATCGTTGGTCACCTTTAGGCGGCTGTATCTCGGAAACGGTGATAGCTAGGACCCTGGTTGTTGTAAATGTAAATGTTGTAAATATTGACTCTGGAGAGTCAAATTTGGCCTAAAATCGTTGGTCACCTTTAGGCGGCTGTATCTCGGAAACGGTGATAGCTAGGACCCTGGTTGTTTCACCAAAATGTAGCTCTAAATACGCTCTACATCGACTTTTTCAAAACCCCTTTTCGAAAATTTTCACTTGAAAACACAAAATTGCTCATATCTGCGTAAATATTGACTCTGGAGAGTCAAATTTGGCCTAAAATCGTTATTCACCTTTAGGCGGCTGTATCTCGGAAACGGTGATAGCTAGGACCCTGGTTGTTTCACCAAAATGTAGCTCTAAATACGCTCTACATCGACTTTTTCAAAACCCCTTTTCGAAAATTTTCACTTGAAAACACAAAATTGCTCGTATCTCCGTAAATATTGACTCTGGAGAGTCAAATTTGGCCTAAAATCGTTGGTCACCTTTAGGCGGCTGTATCTCGGAAACGGTGATAGCTAGGACCCTGGTTGTTTCACCAAAATGTAGCTCTAAATACGCTCTACATCGACTTTTTCAAAACCCCTTTTCGAAAATTTTCACTTGAAAACACAAAATTGCTCATATCTCCGTAAATATTGACTCTGGAGAGTCAAATCTGGCCTAAAATCGTTGGTCACCTTTAGGCGGCTGTATCTCGGAAACGGTGATAGCTAGGAAGGACCCTGGTTGTTTCACCAAAATGTAGCTCTAAATACGCTCTACATCGACTTTTTCAAAACCCCTTTTCGAAAATTTTCACTTGAAAACACAAAATTGCTCGTATCTCCGTAAATATTGACTCTGGAGAGTCAAATTTGGCCTAAAACCGTTGGTCACCTTTAGGCGGCTGTATCTCGGAAACGGTGATAGCTAGGACCCTGGTTGTTTCACCAAAATGTAGCTCTAAATACGCTCTACATCGACTTTTTCAAAACCCCTTTTCGAAAATTTTCACTTGAAAACACAAAATTGCTCGTATCTCCGTAAATATTGACTCTGGGGAGTCAAATTTGGCCTAAAATCGTTGGTCACCTTTAGGCGGCTGTATCTCAGAAACGGTGATAGCTAGGACCCTGGTTGTTTCACCAAAATGTAGCTCTAAATACGCTCTACATCGACTTTTTCAAAACCCCTTTTCGAAAATTTTCACTTGAAAACACAAAATTGCTCATATCTCCGTAAATATTGACTCTGGAGAGTCAAATCTGGCCTAAAATCGTTGGTCACCTTTAGGCGGCTGTATCTCGGAAACGGTGATAGCTAGGACCCTGGTTGTTTCACCAAAATGTAGCTCTAAATACGCTCTACATCGACTTTTTCAAAACCCCTTTTCGAAAATTTTCACTTGAAAACACAAAATTGCTCGTATCTCCGTAAATATTGACTCTGGAGAGTCAAATTTGGCCTAAAATCGTTGGTCACCTTTAGGCGGCTGTATCTCGGAAACGGTGATAGCTAGGACCCTGGTTGTTTCACCAAAACGTAGCTTCCAAAATCCGTGTGTAACTAATTGTGGAAATCTTGAATCTAGTTAAAAGTCGCACCCACGATTCGGGAACAGATTGAATTGAAAAATTATTGCACATGTGTTACGCCTACAATGCAGTAAAATTTCATTGCATATTCCAGAGCGTATATTCAGGCAATGCGTGGAAAATGTCTACTTCAACTGAACGGACCGGCTGATCCAACCGGATGCGGGGAAGGTTTTTCCTATGTCCGTGTTCCCAACAAACCGACGGTAAGATTTTATTGCAAATTTTGAATCATACATGATACTAATCCTCTGCCACTTTGCTGAATAGCAAACAAAAGAGGAGCAAGAAAAAGAGCCAAAACGTACTGTAACCGGTACCGATGCCGATTTGCGACGTCTACCACTAAACAAAGCGAAAGAACTGCTTCGCAAGTTCAAGGTTCCCGAAGAGGAAATTAAAAAGCTATCGCGTTGGGAAGTTATCGATGTTGTGCGAACACTTTCCACCGAAAAAGCCAAAGCTGGCGAACAGGGCATGGATAAATTCTCGCGTGGCAATCGTTTTTCCATAGCCGAGCACCAGGAACGCTACAAAGAAGAGTGTCAGCGTATTTTCGATCTACAAAATCGTGTTCTGGCCAGCTCGGAAGTACTGTCAACCGATGAAGATGAATCCTCCGCCTCCGAGGAGTCCGATCTGGAAGAGCTGGGCAAGAATCTTGAAAACATGCTTGCAAACAAAAAGACATCAACTCAATTGGAATTGGAACGTGAAGAACAAGAGCGACAGGAACTGCTCAAGAAAATGATGGAAGAACGTGAGGGTGGTATCGGAGGCTCGAAAAATCTCAAACAAAAGAAAGAGGAAGAAGCCCTGGCTGCTAGCAATGCACAAAACATAAATCAGGGAAGAATCTTGAAAATCACTCGAACTTTCAAAAATGCCGAAGGTCGTGAGTATACTCGGGTAGAAATTGTGCGACGTCAACCTGTTATCGATGCCTATACAAAGATTCGTACAACTAAAGACGAAGCGTTTATTCGACAATTTGCCACGTTGGACGAGCAGCAGAAGGAAGAGATGAAACGCGAGAAACGACGAATTCAGGAACAATTGCGTCGCATTAAGCGCAATCAGGAACGCGAAAAAATGGCTCAAATGCATAGCAATCATCAACTTGCACCGGGCGGTCAACCAACTAGTCTGGGCGATCCGAAAACTAGTTCATCGCATACGCCTGGTACGCCGGGAACTCCGTCGGGAAGTAAGGATGTGAGTCCGTCCAGGCGAAAGGTTAAATTGAAACCTGATCTCAAACTAAAATGTGGTGCATGCGGACAAGTTGGTCATATGCGAACGAACAAAGCATGTCCTCTTTACACGGGTACACCCGGTCCAACGCCATCGGTTAATGTCGCCCTAACCGAAGAACAAGAGGAAGAAATCGAGAAAGAACTGAATTGTGACGACGAAGATCTGGTCAATGTAGACGGTACCAAAGTCAAACTTAGTGGAAAATTGCTGAAACGACACGAAGATGTGAAACGACGAACGCTGCTTCTGAAAGTGCCCAAGGATGCTGTGGGCCGTAAGAAACGTCGAATCGGAATGGATGTGCATTGTGATTATCTGAAGAGACATAACAAAACGGCCAATCGACGACGTACGGATCCGGTTGTTGTGCTTTCTTCTATACTGGAACAAATTCTTAATGAATTACGAGATCTGCCGGATGTACAGCCGTTTATGTTTCCTGTGAATGCAAAAGTAAAATTTTCTTTTTATCTAATAATGAGTATTCGATAGCTAATACATTTTCTCCTCACAGAAAGTGCCTGACTACTATCGAATCGTAACTCGACCGATGGACTTGCAAACGATACGTGAAAATCTACGTCAGAAGAAATATCAAAGTCGTGAAGAATTCCTGGCAGATGTCAATCAAATTGTTGAGAATTCAACTCTGTACAATGGTGCTAAGAGTGATTTGACCATGGCCGCGCAGAGGATGTTGCAAAAGTGCGTTGAACGTTTGGGCGAGCGAGAGGATCGTCTGATGCGTCTCGAGAAGGCAATAAATCCATTGTTGGACGATGATGATCAGGTTTGTGTTCGTTTTTGATTCATATTCGGTATAATTGTACTACGATCATATTTCAGGTTGCATTATCGTTTATATTGAAAAAATTACTAAACAACTTGAAAGCAATGAATGAAAGTTGGCCGTTCCACAAGCCCGTGAATAAGAAGCAGGTGAAAGATTATTATACAATAATAAAGAGGCCGATTGATTTAGAAACTATTTCAAAGAAAGTGACAGGTATTGCTTCTGTTTCTGAATGCAAGAACAATTTTATAAGATACATGAATTATTTTTCAGCACACAAATATCATTCGCGTGATGAATTCTTGGCTGATATCGAACTGATTGCAACCAACTGCGAACAATACAATGGAGTCGAGTCCAACTACACAAAATATGCACGAGTGCTTCTACAAGAAGCTAAAATGGCACTTAGTGAGGTTGGTATCTCTTATTAGGAACATTTTCCCGAATTTTATGACTTTCTTTTCAATTCAGTTTGCCGAACATTGCGCCCAACTGGAACAGAACATCAGTCGAGTTCAGGAACGTGCCCGCGCCGATGTCGATTTGGATATCACTTGGGATCATGACGATCAAGATTTTGATATGTCGCGAACAAGTCGAGCATCTACGCCCGAGAATGAATTTGTCGATGTTGAGAATGAACGTCCTGCATCGGCGGCATCGCAAACGTCACAAAAGGCGACTGCACTCGGACCACCGCTTATACCACCCATTCCTGAGGTTAAGCGAGGTCGCGGCAGACCTCGAAAACGTCGTCATCCTGTTGAAGAAGGTAAGTGCTGCGTACTCAATTGATTGTTGATTGAGTCAAATGCGTTTTTGACGCAAATTTTACAGATTGAACTATGGAATAACTTTTCGAAACGAAGACCCCCGCGAAATGTTTGTATTGAACTAAGGATGTGTCTTGTTTGCTAACGAAATCATTTGATCTCGATGCAGCGATTAGGATAGTGATATCTTTGCTTACAAACCCTTTTTCGATTGGAGGCCTCCAATTCAAAGAATAATCCTACTCTGCGTACCCGGACACAGGAACATAGAGGGTAACAAGATGGCTGACGAACTAGCCAAAATGGGTGCCACTCTGGGCAGCTCTCATACGGAACGTGTTTGCGTCCTGATGGCAGTTGTTTTGAGTAAGAGCTCACCCACTATATAAGGGCAAGATATGAGAACTTGCGTTATATCAAGGAAGATGTGGTTCTCCTACGACTGGAAAAGAACGTCTGCCAAGCTTACTGTTGTTATCACGGGGCACTGTCCAATGGGGCTCAACGCTGCCAGGCTGGGCCTCACCTACAACGCGCATTGCCGCAGCTGAGGAAACGTAGATGAGAGAGAAACCCGTATTCACTTTCTGTGTTAATGCCCGGGTCTTCCCAGAACCCAGAAAGCTTGGTAGGGCTTTTCTGGGAAGCTGGGAGGATGCAGCAAATGTGAAATTAGGGGATCTGCTGTACTTCCTAAACCACACTGGCTGGTTCAAGGCACCTCTCCACTCTTAAACTCATCACCTAACCTTCATCATATACACTAGCTTAACCTCACGGAGTTTGTGTTGCCAAAACGCTTAATGCGCTAACTGGGTTTTTGGCTAGCCTCTGTCTAAGCCACCACTTTTACCAACCAACTCGAATTCAATACGAGTTTGTTGTGTGCACGGCACGGTGTAGTTGCATATCCGTCTTCCATTGGTTGCAATACTACATTGAACTCTACACGGCTTTGTTGCTGAGTTACGCGTATGTTGTGAAGTTACACCGTCTTTCAAAGCGTGTGCTCGTGACAAGGAGTTCAAGGTAATATTACCTGATTGAAGCAAACTTTTGTCTGGCAGTACTGACTTAAATTAAATACGAAAACGGAACTTCACAGCACTTAACAAAGCCATGTGGGGTTCAAGGCAGTATGGCCTCCAATGGAAGACCGATATGCAACTACACGTACGCACAACAAGCTCCTATTGGATTTCAGTGCGTGTGCCTAGAATGCGTTTTCGTAAGCAAAGTTGGAGGCAATGTCGCATTTAATTGTAGACGGTAATGTAAATATGCGTTCTGGTATAGAGTCCATCTAATCAAAAGTAATTCAAAGAGCATAGAGAGCCATTCGTTCTAAATCGAGCCATTTGAAGTACAAACTTTTTTTCGTAATAAATTCGAGTGGCCTTTTGCTTTCCCAAAACAACATGTTTTCAAACGTACCTAATTTTTTTGGGAGTGTAATCCTCTTTCGAGGGCGCAGAAATATCAACGACCGATTTCGATTGGCAATACACCAAATTTTTTTTTTTATTTTTTTTTTCTTGCAAAATGTTTGGAAGTTTCAATATGGTCTTCCCGGACCACGGGTGACGTTTCAACAATACCTACAGATGCTTCTCGGTGTCTATGTTGCCGGGTAATGAAAGACAGGATGTTGAGAAAGGAGGAAAAATCATTATGCCGCCATCAGCTCTGGACCAACTCAGTCGATTGAATGTTGAATATCCTATGCTATTCCGGCTGTCCAAAGAACGTGAGAAACGCAAAACCCATGCTGGCGTCTTGGAATTTGTCGCAGACGAAGGGAAAATATATTTGCCACATTGGATGATGCGCAATCTACTTCTTGAAGAAGGCGATTTTCTTCTAATTGCAAGTATTTCGCTGCCAGTGGCAACTTTTTCGAAATTCCAGCCTGAGAATTCCGACTTTTTGGACATTACAAATCCAAAAGCTGTTCTGGAGAATGCTTTGAAGAATTTCGCGTGTCTGACAACAGGAGATTTGATTGCGATTAAATACAATCAACGAATTTACGAGCTTTGTGTACTGGAAACGAAGCCTGGTGATGCTGTCACTATTATTGAATGTGATATGAATGTGGAATTCGAAGCACCCGTAGGTTACAAAGAACCAAATGTAGAAAAGAAAAATGAACCGACACCAATGGAGGAGACACCGATGGAGGCAACCGAAATTGTGACACTCTTTGCTGGCGAAGGCGTCCGCTTGGATGGCAAAAAGAAGAAAGATACACAACTGGATGAGCCTGTGATAAGAAAGATCGCCGTCCGCGGTAAACTAGACTATGATCATCCCGTTGGCTTGATAAAATTTGATCGATCGGTGATACCAATTACTGATAGAAAACCTGCGCCGAAAACGGATAACGATGGCGACGAAGAGACGTTCCAAGGCTAGGGGTTTTTCAATGAAGAAGGCGGGCACAAAGTCATTTTATATGAAATCATAATTTATAATGGATACTTTCTTTTTTTCATACAAGTAAAATCTCGAAAAGGCTGAAAAAAAACTTCTCATCAGATGCTTTCTCTGCCACTCCATGTACTGACGCAGAAGGCATTACTGAGACGCTTTTCCTTTGATGAGACGCTCCGACTTCTGAAGATCGAAACCGGTCGAAGGCATTTCTACGTCCTCGAAAGGGGACTACACAATCCCACAAATTTTTCAGGGACGTTTGAAAACATATTGTCCCCATTATGGACAGCGAGTGGCCCCTAGTAACTGCCGGGGGAGCGGAGGCTTCTTCGAGCGCTATGCTAGAAATGCATTAGTGGAATGTATACTGGGACGCAGCCTCCGCATCGCACGAAACAGCCGTGGAGCCCTGCGCTGCCGACCCGTTTCCCATTAGTGCGGGTACACAAGTAAATTACATTACTATATTGTTAGGAATGTTGCTCTCCGAGCGATTTCCCGATTTACGGGCATATCCACTCGGAGAGTGCAAAAATATGTATGACATTCATCGGTTTCGATTGAATGCATATGACATGGCACTCTCATCAGGTGCTGCCGCTAGTGCCATGTCATATGCATTCAAGGACGGCACGACCGAGAATGCACCGGCTGGTTGTTACTCGCCGTATATAAACCCGAAAAAATCATACGAAGCTGCGGATCATATTATAAACGAATAGCAACATACTATTTCGAAATGCATGTTGTTGAGTGGCGGGTCATGAGATCGATACTGGTAATTACGGCTAAAACTGATTCGCAGGCTTCATTGTCCGTCGACACTATACTCGCAAAAGCGCGAGTTCCACCTGTCTGGAAACTATCTCGGTCATTCCTTCCACGGCAGTATATGTATATGGAGTATATGGAGTGGCAGAGAAGCCTCTGATGAAACCAATGTCTGTGGATGAAACCCTCCGTGTACTACCGGTCAAAGCTGGTTGACGGCAGTTTTGCGTCCTCGAAAGGAGACTACACATGCCCAACAATTTTTCAGGTATACTTGGGAATCTTGGGAATAGATATTTATGAACGATTTTAACATGTGATTTTATGACAGTTTCAACATTAAGCTGCATCCACACACGCTGCTAATTGGCTGTTTGTGATTCCAAAAACCCATGGACGAACTAGACATTTATTTGATCGTAGCAAAAGCCAAATGGCAGCTGCCATCCCATAGACACTTTGCTGGTTGCCAAATTTTTATATCCAATTTATTTATACAGTGGTGTAATTGCACACCGCTGTACCCGATTATCGAATATACAGTGCGTTCGGAAACTACCCCATAAACGCACCGGAATATGATTCCTCATGTGCTTTCCAGCAAAAAGTTGTACAGAACATACCCCCAATTCCTGACCCTTTAGCTGCCACAGGTATTGGAAGATTTTTGAAAAAAAAAACATTTTCGTGTACAACTTATTTATACCTCAATATCTGCATAACTAGAATAGCGAAATAAGATGATTGGAAAAATAATTTGTTTTTGGGTCAAATTACAAAAAATTTGACTTTGTAACCTCTGTAAAAACCAAAACTCTCATTCGATTTTAGTGTGGTTAGTTTTATTTTTTAGATAAATTTGTTGGCTATAATCTCTCTCTTTATTACCGTAACTCCTAGTGGAGTATGGTGCGTTGATGACTACCGTGTGTAGTCACCAACGTTACAAAGACAACTGAATTCGGAGTGTGATACGGTTGTCAGCCATACCACTTCCTAGTCGCATTGTTAGTTTATTATTCTACGATAAGAATATTTCTTATCATCTTCTTCTGAATAATAAGCTTGCGACGAGTCGTGCCGAGTTTGGAAACTCGTTTCTCTATGAGTGTCTATTTCACAAGTGGCGACCGAACGATCACGGCCACAGAGCACGACGTTGGCTATAATAAATCATATTATTTCGTTATTCTAGATTGTCTAGTTTTGGAGATATTGATGTTTAAGTTGAGCAAAAAAATGATTTTTACGAGAATTTTCAACTGCATATGGCAGTTAAGGTTTAAGAAATCTTTTTTGCTGGATATTACATGAGAAATCATATTCCGGTGCGTATGTAACTACCGTACGGTAGTTTCCGGACAACCTCTATAGTGGCAATTATCAATTTTTGTTAGTTTTTTTTTGTGTGTAACTGTATTATTGATAAAAGACCTAATATTAATTTAAGCGAACAGAGTCTGATTTGATAATTAGATTTAATAATACTTTCAAAAAGGAATATAGGATGACATCATTTTTCGGACGCGTATGGATGCGAAGTATTGGCATATTGGCAGCTCGCGATACCAGTTCTTAAGTTTTGTGTTCGTAGAGACGACTCATGCTCAGCGATCGCAGTTAAACCACCGATTCTGAGCACTATAACCGTATATCGATACAAGGACCATTAAATCATTACCATTAAAAAAATATGCAAATATGGCTCCGAATCGATGCATAACTACGATTGCTGAGCGATCATCACACGAGTCGTCTCTACGTACACGTATACCTTTAGCGAGCTGCTAATTGACAGAACGTGTAGATGCAGCTTTGGGCTTGTACACATTTCAGAATCACCTGGTCATACTATATTTAAAAAAAACGTTCACCACACATTTTACATAAGTAAAACTATTGGGTACCAAATTAGAGTGGGAGTCTTTTTGTGTATTTTCTAACTGTAATTCTAGCAACATATCGAACGTGACAATGATGCTGTACGCAGCTATTCCAAGCTCATTATATTGCTAGAAATTAAGGCTCTACAGCAGATGACTTCGACCCAATAAAACGAACCTAATGTTTTATCCGGTCGAATAGGAGTGATTTTATTGACTTCATTTGATGATGTATTGCCAATGATTACTTCTTCGAAACGAGATTTTTTGGAGCGAGTGTCAAATTATGCGGAATCATTTTGCCGTTTTTGAACATTACGCTGTATCCACACTGGCTGCAAATGGCAGTTGTCATCGCATCTACACTGATCTCCATTTGGTTGGTCGTCCACTTTTGATATTCAATACGGCAACTGAATCATCTGTTAGCTGACATTTTGACAATCTCTTGTCGAACTCAAAGTGACAATTTTGCAACTTTTGATAGTTTTTTGTGTGAAATTGTATAATTCTAGGAAGACCTAGTAATAACTTAAGCCAGCAGAGTCGGATTTTGGAAATTTTATTTAAAAAAAAACCTTCAAAATGAAACTTTGATTATGTCATTTTCAGGCTCCATTTGGTAGATAGTGTAGATGGTAAGTAGCTGCCACATGACAGCTCGCGATGTCAGTTTTTTGGCGAGCCTCCATTTAGCACCAATTTGGATACAGCTTTAGTTCCACTGTCATCTAGAAATTACAGAGTCAGAGAGGCCACTGTACGATCACGTACCAGTCCACTAATCAATTTTACGTTTGATATTGACTGTAGTTGCAGCTAATGCTTCCAGAGTGTGTTGAAACAAACTGTAAATTTTGCACAAACACAGCAACTTTCTGGCAGCAGGAGTTATTTTTGCATCTCCACAACCGCATGAAGTCGTTATTATGTTATGTTTTTTTTTTTGCATTTGTAATGCCGGACACCTACGGTCGATCCGAATCCTTTTCTTTTTGGATTTTCGTTCTGTCAAAATCGAAGTAAATGTATGAATTTGGCAGAACGAAGAATAAAAAAAGGATTCGGATGCTTCGTGTGTGGGCGGCCTAAAAACCATTCAAGTAAAAGTCAATACACTTTTGTTTTCGTGGTCTACGTAACGCTTTCGAAAGGTTATTCCATTTGTAAAATGTCAAATATTTAATTTTTTCATAGTTCTATACATATAACTATAAAATTATCATTAGATTCGTCGAATTCCTTATGCAGTTTACTACATGGAGAAGGGATAATATTTTTATTTTGCTGTACAGTATAATACTCAGATCTTACATTTTCGACATAAATTGCAATGAAACTATCATACTCGTACCCACGACTATAATGCATTCAAGATTCGTTCATTTCATCTAAATCCATTCATAATATTCTTTTGCATTTTTTTTATGTTAATGAAAACATTTAACCATTTTTTTCGTCATAACCATGTGAACGTTTATGAATGCGAATTACGCACATTATTCTTCTTCCATTGGCACGCAATGTTTATATACACAATTAAAATTTCACGGTGTGGTATGTAAAATTTCCGTAAAAATGAATCCTATAAACAGGAAATAATTTTTAAGATTGGTATATGGTAAATCCGTTCGTTTGTAATCATTACATTAAGAGAATATGTCGGCGATTATTTCATTGTTATTTATGTCGCAGAGATGGGTAGTTAATGATAGATGATGAGCGGTGGTTCGAAAAAAGGATTTCACTGTCGTAATTAGAACTGTTGAATCAAAACGTGGCAGTAAAATGCCTGATCCTAAACTGTGTAGTATGTTGTGTCTCTTTTTGATATCTTAAATATTCCAGCTTAGAATTTGTGGAGTTTATATGTATTTACGTATTGTCGTTATAATTCAATAGTAATACAAATTAGATGAACTTTGGCTATTTAGAGTATCTCCGTATAAACGAACAAGAAAATTCATACGTAATTCACTATGCGCGTTTTATTGGTCCAGAGCAGGGCAGTATAATTTTTTATACAAATCTTGTTCCAGACAAATTTAGCCTTTCAAATCTATATAAAAACAAATAGAGCAGAGTTTAGATTCGTTACTTTCACTGAATTATGCATTATCATTCAGTTATCATAGACAGGTCTACCCAATTGCATTATTTGGACCACAGCCCCATTGCACCAATGGCTTTTCACTCTTACATTTTAGCAAATTATCGAGAAGAAAATTCTTGCTTATCAAATTTTGTTCAAGTTTTTAAATTGGCGCGACAACAAATTAGCAGGTACATATTTCAATAATTTTCTAAAGTGTAAGTTAATGGAGCGCCAGGAAAAAAACTATCAAAAAGACAGAAAAAAAATTCCAAATAAAATAAAGTTTTGCAACCTAAATTCCCATATTGCCCATCTCTGTAGCCATTCTATGTACGGGTGTATATTTTTATTCTAGTCAAGGTATGGAGCATGAAACGTGGTCGTGGTCGTCCCCGAAAGGACAGCCTAGGCTCAAATCTAAGTAACACGCAAAATTCTTTCCTGGAGGAAGGTAAGAGGAACGAACAGCATTATTTCATTGCACAAGAAACAAGAATGCTCGGTATATATTTAATTTATGTTGTTTTCTGGTTATTTTATTACGTTTTTATTATTTTTATTATTAGGGTTCAAACAAACATTGTTTTAATAACAGTTTTTTTATTGGCGTGTATTAACATAATTTTGAATATTTCTTTAAATGTAAGATGAAGTATGATATTGCAAAGCTAGGCGCACAAACACAATCTTTGATTGGAATGAATAAATATAGTCATATTCTTATCAGACATTTAATGTAGTTGATAATTGTTTCGAAACTTTAAAAACTTTAGTCGCCAAAAATGACATGCTTCAGAATTTTCTCAATTTAGTACAGAGCTTTCATGTCATAATATTGGCAGAAGTTTGTCAAAGGAAGCGGATAATTTGAAGCATATTTTCCACGACCTATTATTATTTATAGGCTACAAAATATATACCACTACGCTTGAGGGTACTTAGCGTTCGAGTAACTGCCTCTTTTGGGTACCGTTAGTTGAATAATCCGACGCCATTTGGATAACAATTCTGTTGTTAGAACCGTTGATCTCTGAATTAAGGGTTACGTGTAGCAGAAGCTTTGACAAAGATAACTCCTCGAGATTTGAATCCGATTGGTGTTTCTATAAGGAACATTTAAAGTTAATCTTCAGATACATCTAGATTTAGTAAAGTCTTGGCGTCCAACCCATCCGTGCCAAGCTTTCTTCAAAAAGAGGACGGATCATGGACGTCATCAAGTATCGAAACCATTGAATGTCTATTTGATACGCATTTTCCTGGAAGGTCAGCTCATCTGACCTCCGGATAGGTCGAACAGAGTCTTGTGATACGACATGTATACTCGACCGTGAGAAGACTATCTGGGCAATATCTAGATTTGAGCCGTTTAAATCGGCTGAATCTGATGGAATCATCCCTGCGAAGCTGTAACACTGTGTAGACATCACCTAACAGCTTGCCTAAATTTGGTTTATATTCCTCCCATCTGGAGAGGTGTGAGAGTTACATTTATTCCGAAAACTGCAGGAGTTCACATGCTAGTCCTAAAGACTTGCAGCATCAGCCTCTCGTCAACTATGCTGAAATTGTTGGTGCGACTAATCGACACTCATCTACGAACGTTTATCTCACCTAACCTATTATCTATTTCACAACATGCATATTGGAAAGAGAGGTCAGTTGATACAGCTTTACATTCGCTGGTAAGTTATATTGAAAAATCATTACATCATAGGAGTACACGATGATATATGCTGGGTCTGCTCCCATTGGACCTCTTTGGACACCGACTTGCTGTAAACACGGCCCTACGCTTACGGGAAACTGGCCTATGGAGAGCACTAGATCAGGGATGTCAAACTCAAAACATGGCCCGGGCCAAATATAACTGTCTTCAGGTTTAAGCGGGCCGCAGGATGAAAATTTCAAAAACGACGAATTTTAATCATCGAAGTCTTCTATTAATATATGACAATAAACCAGAGTCACTAACGACCTCGGTACTATATCCTTTAGAAATAACATCTTTTGAAAATGTTGTTCTAGCAGATTTAGAAACTTTAGACGCGCTATGGCCCACAAGGGGTTTAGCTTTATAAGTGGCAAGCATGTCTCCGCTCCAGGTGCTACCAGCTAGTGTTTTAAGGATTTTGTTCTACTGCGCATCTCTTCGCAAACGGATGCAGCGTGATGAGCTGACGTCAACGGTGAAGCCCGAGAATTTTAGGTTTAGCTTGGGTTTAGCTACAGTCGGAAATATGCATATTCAACAGATTTGCTAGGAGCATGAAGTGATTGACCTTATCAAAAGCATTTAATATGTCAATTGCCTCAAGAATGGATCTGTGGAATGGACGTCGTCGATTTAGCCCGTCTCGTATGCGTGTTGAGATCGCATAAAGCAGTGGTTGTACTATGTATGCATTTTCCGGCGGGGCTCTAGCTTAGTATGTATGTGCAACAAGAGTGGGGTGAATAAGGGCCTCCATCATTTTTGCGACAGGTGACAGTATCGTTATGGATCGGTAGGATTCGCCGAGACTGGCGCTTCCCTGGCTTGAGACAGGAGACAATCCGTCCTGTTTTCCAAATTTCAGGGATGGCAAGCGTGGCGATCGAAAAGTTAAAAGTTGCCATGAGATGCTCAATGGCTGGAAGGTCGAGATGCTTCAACATGGCCATCGAAATGCCATCTGGTCCGAGGGCCTTGGAGTTTTTAGCATTCTTAATGACTTTCTTAACCTGGTCCAATGGTATAGTGTGAACAGTTCTGCTGCGAATCCGTCTTCTAATTTTACCTGCAGGAATATACAGTGTCGCTGCTTTGGCTTCCTAATATTTCGTTCGGCCTTATGAGCATTAGTTGGAGTAGGTAGCTCAATGAACTTCGCCGACGAGTATGATTTGAAACCGTCCTAATCGGCTTTCTTGTGATTGACAAACCTTCGCTTCTAAGACTTAGTCAGGGTAGCTTATTTGTCAATTCTTATAACGACTCGGAGGTGATCGGACTGGAAAGCAGTACGCGCCTCCCATCGAGTAGCACTAATTAGCTGGCTTATAATAGTTAAGTCAGGAGAACTACTACAAGTGCGAGTCTTCATTGAGTGAACAGAAATCTGAAGCGTCAAGTGATTCAGCGATAGTTATACCATAAAGTAAGTAATTGGAATAGAGATGGAACTCCATATAAAATTAAAATCTACTGAAAAACATTTTACCTTTAAATGTGTGTGCTGTGAGTAACGTGTACATACATGAAGATATCTTCTATTCCAATTACTTACTTTATGGTTATACCTCCGGCATTGTTGTGTAGGTCAGAATGCCAGAGCTCATGGTGCGCATTCAAGTCACCAAGAATGATCCTGTGCTCTCCAGATAGGAATAATTCTCACCCTGGAGGTGGACTTGCCTTCCTAATACACAAGTCCGTACATTACATTACATTAGTTGTAGTCAGTGGCGCAACCAGGATCTTGTCCTGGAGGGGGCTAAGGCCATCTATATTACTGGTTGAGTCAAGGTGCTATTTTCCAGTTATGGAAAAGCTATACGGCGGTGTTCTAAGCTCCCATTGCAACCACGCTTTTCTATTAAACCGAACCGTTAGGACAAGGTTTCACAAGTAAGGTCAATAGATGCAACTGGATATTGTGAAACAAATGTCGCGCCGTAATTAGAGAATAATTTGTCAATGCCCGCACTACACCAAAAAATAGTGGCTACAGAGAATTGAATTTAGTGCGCTGACTCTGAACTTGTCTTGCAAATAAGTAATTGATATTGGAGGCGAAATGCTGGGATGGCGGCTGAGTATGTTACAATAAAACATCGAAGGATATAACGATAGCCATCATATAATTTTTTCTAGAAAATATTTGCACAACAGTACTCGTAAAAGAAAAATTCACATTTTCATAAAATCTGCAACGAAATGCATTGCTTCATGTTTCATTCTGCAATTTTTCCTTTCTTAATTTCTGGGTCTGGGAGGGGCTTTAGCCCCCTTAGCCCCTCCCGTGGTTGCGCCACTGGTTGTAGTTGTTGACGGTACGGCGAAAATGCAAGCCATCTCAGTTTCGTCAGGGAGTAGTAATACCGAAATTTTTAATGTGAAAATACACATTTTAATACAATGTAATGTACGGACTTGTGTACTAGGAAGGCAAGTCCACAGGGTGAGAATCATTCCTGGCGGCTGGTTTATCTTTCCGCAGTATAACATAATCACCATGGACGCTGAATGAAGAGTTCGGATGAAGCAACGTCTCCTGGATGGCAGAAATCATATTTCTTTGGGAACTCATGAAATGAGTAATTTCGGCATTTCTGGCGAATGCCATTGCAATTAAACTGCAATATGGACAGTGGAGTGCAAACTGCTGGAGGAGGGGCAGGAGTTAAACTCGGTCTAGCATTCCTGGTCATATTATTGGGGGGGGGGGGGGGGTGCAAGGAGCTGTGGTGAAGATGGTGGACCAGGTGTAGCCCGTGGACGCCCTGAATTTCTACATCCTGCTGCAACATATGATATGGTGTGCTGACCCGTCCTTCTCAAGCCTGAACACCTGAGATGGACCCACTCCATACAGCAATTACACTGCACTGCCCGGCCATTCGAACCAATTCTCTGGTTGCAAACACTACAAAACCATACCCTAGGGCCAGGATTTACTGCAACACCGGCGCGAATTACTAAAAGTGAGAGCAGCCACGCCGAGATGTAATGCTCCCAGTAAGACGAAAAAACACATATACACAGACAAACACAACCTTCCTGCATCAAACCTTCAAGACTCTTGCCAGGGAGGTGTTGTGGCAACTCTTGCCAGGGAGGTGTTGTGGCAACTCTTGGCCGTTTTCTGTTGAAAACGCGTCTGGTCCGCCCCGAAGAGGCTGAGATTGCTGCAACAGTAAAGTTGCCGTTGGATCACAAATGTAATTAGTTCGTCGCCTATAGCTATGCAATTTGATGAGCTTCCCATAGTTCCTAGGCAATCAAAAAATATTGTTCGCAAATTTTTGTGCTAAAACGATTTTTCACTGAAAACATGAATTACGATAAAAAAATAAATGAGTGTGTCGCTAGTTGCGATTGCAACGAAATTGTAAGTTCACAAATCAGCATACGCCGATAGTGTGTGTCAAAGGCTTAAAATTATTTGTATTTGTAGTAATGTTTGGAGCGGAAATTATAAATTCACTACGGTATTTTGCCATTTCATTTTGCCGTTTCATTTTCGCTCCAGATATGAGGGGCATATTTTCAAAAGCCGCCATCTCCACGACAAAGCAGTTTGAGTAAATCAAGAAAAACGGTTTACGGCTATACTACCTAATGTACAATTCAAATGTTTAACTCTACATTTGTATTATTTCCCGTTTGTTAAATTCACTGAGTTTCAAATATCTCCCGCGTTAAATAAGGGAGTTATTTTAATTTAAAAATTGGAGTTGGCGGTTTTTGAAAGTGAAGTGTAATAATGGCGGATTTTGAAAGTCAGCATTCTGAATATGGCGGATTTTGAAAGTGAAAAATCTAAATTTTCAGCGTGATAAAAGTTAAAATCTGTTGGTTTTCCCAATGAGAAAAGAAACAGAAACGATTAAATTATCTCTCCCTTATATTTTTCGTAATAAATAGTCAATGAGAGTTTTAGAAAACGGTGAAAAAAATGATATTACTCCACCACTACTACAAAGCTAGAGACCTTTTCATGTGATGGTTCTAAGAAAATTAAGCTCCCTAAAGTAAAACTCGAAATAGTAAATACATGACTGAATCATGACTCGAAAGTGAGTTGCGGGATACAGTTGAGAAAATATAATTTAATACATATATCCAGAAAAAAGCACGAGTTGTAGCAAGCCATAAAAATGCTAAAAACGTCAAATATAAATTGAAATATTTCTTTTTTGGTGTACCTATGATACCGTGAAAAATGTGTTTTGCTTAATTTAGGCCAGAAGAACTCGATGCATTGACAATTCATAACTATAAGTATCCACAATAAGTTCAAGATCATTTCGAGCAAAACATTGAGTCGCTCTAAACAAGGACCCCCATTATCCCTCCATTTGAATTTGGCAAAAAGGCATGTCCATAACTCCCCCAAAATTGAAACAGAAAGCAAAATTTTGGTTTATTGTCAATGGGGGGAGGCACCAATATACCACCCACCAAAAATCAGCTGAATCGGATAAAAACTAAGGGTATCTCCCATACAAAGTGACCCAAGACAATTGCAACTTGTTCTACAGTTTATAAAATGAGTAGTGCGAGAACAAACTCCTGGTGGTCACTTTGTATGGGAGGAACCCTTAGTTTTTATCCGATTGATAACGAAAATCGCGAAGCTTCAACGTTTGCAATGGCCGGGACATGTACACGGATGGACGATAATCACATGCCAAAGAAAGTAATGAACGCACAACGAATTGACGGAGCGAGGTTGCCTGGACGACCGAGAGCTCGCTGGGAGAACTCCGTAGGTGAAGACGCCCACCAGCTACTGGGCTTCCGAAACTGGAGGACAAGGTCACGTAACCGCGACAATTGAAGGTCAACGATTCAGGCATTGTGCCCCATTGATGATGATGGTGGACATGCCGTTTTGCCAAATTCAAAAGGGGGGATAATGGGGGTCTTTGATCGGAGCAACTAAACTTTAAGCAAAAATTATCACGAACTTAATGCGAATACTCACACAAAATTACATGGCTGAACTTGCGTTTTTTCAAGAGTTGTGAAGCTTTGTAAAAAGGTTTAAAATAAAAATATTTTAATTTATTTGTTAGTATATCACCGAATTTTTAATAAAATTCAGAAAAGGTTTCTGCTATTAAAACAAGCATTGGCACCCGTTTAGTCACATTTGATCTGGACATCTTCGGGCGTATGGATTTGGCATTTTGGCCTTAATATTTATCATACAATTTTAGGACGCCATAATTTTTTTTACCTTTCTATTGCATTATTTGATGCCTCGTCCTTGGTAATTGCTGCTGCTATAGCTGCTAACATTAACTAGGCACAAACAAAGCAGCTCTGTCCCCCAAGAGGCTATTATTTTAGGGCCTTTTATAGAACCAATCACATAAGTACTTCTACTTCGTATGCACAGATTTCTTTTTTCTCTCCCTAGTAGTAAAACATTCTAAAATAATTGGGAATTGATTGCGAGCCTTACAGTGAATTCACTGCTAAAATTAATATAAATAAATCATGTTGAAACGCATCAAATATTGAATCGTATGCCAATAAATTCAAAATTTACACTTTTTTAGTTCCACAACAGAAATGTTAACTTCGATACATAAATTTGACGGGTAAAATTATTACAGGTAGAAAAAGTTCATGAAACGTTAAGCCTATCCAGTTCTGTTCCGGAGCCAACAAATTGCAAGCTAATTAATCCTAGGTTTCAATTCCATTGAGCTAGTTTACTCGTTACAACCCAAAAATGTCGTAGGTGTTTGGAGTAATTTGCTTATAAAATTATGGGAATTGAGCTTTAGAATGGATTTCTTAATTTTTATCCGGAATCCCGGGGACAATGTGACTTGGCTATTATGTTAATCACGTATTTCTATATTTCACTTCACAAAAATATTGATCTTTAATTGTACTTTAATTATAATCGAATTCATCAGAAGTTTAATCGAACATTTGATTTATGGATATATACGTTTTTGATAGTGAACAATTTTCAACTACCATACTGTACAGGAGTTGGCGTTTTTTGTTACGATATATTTTGGAACCCAAACTGGATTGGAGATGGCGGATTTTGTAAATAACCACATTTTTCTTTACTAAATTTAGAGGGGTTTTAATTGAAAATCAAGGATTCTGATCCCAGAAGCTTATAGATAATTTAGTTACCTATCGGCTGGCATCATTAACTCAAAATTTTTAAAAATTGAAAATAGGCTCCTCATAAGAACCTCTTTAATGCCGCACACATACGATCAATTCGAATCCATTTTTTTTGGATTTCCGTTCTGTCAAAATTGAAGAAAATTTATGAATTTGACAGAACGAAGAATAAAAAAATGGATTCCGACGCTTCGTGTGGGGGGGGGGGGGGCGGCCTGAGAACAAGAGTAAAAATTCAAAACTACGAACCATAGTGATTTTTCGCTTAAACCGCTTAATTTATTTAATTTTCAAATATGTGTAGTTAATTTATTTTTGTTATTTGGTATTGTAGAATATCGATAAAGTAGAACTTTTTTGACTGATATTATGGCATGCATGCATGATTTTACTAACACACATTTTTTGCTAATGCATCTTTACTAATCAACCTTTACACAACAATTTTCTTTAAATTTATTAGAGCTAACTAAACAAACGTTATTTCAATTAACCTTTTTTTTCGGAACCAAAACATAACTTTTGTAGTTTAAAATTAACCACTAAGTAGATTCAATATTAAATTGTTTTGCAAACTGTTTAGATTTACAATTCTCAACTGACGACGAAGAGTTTGAGGAAGTCACGAGCGAAAATGAGGATAACGAGAATGTGGCAGCTGCGTTGGATCAAGGTGAAGGTTTATCACGTGGCGCTCCGTCAGAAGTTGAGCGACCCCAACAAGCAGGTAATATTGCATATCACAATATAATGTTAATAATAGCTTTTACTTGTACAAAAAAAATAATTTAACTAAATATCGCGAGGATAAATTTCATTATACATTTGAATCTATTATTTTTTGTAAATGCACAAAAGGACCACATGGCGAGGATGACAGCCAACAGGCGGCTGAAGCCATGGTTCAATTGAGTGGCGTAGGATTTTACACTCAACCACAAGGTTGTTTTAGAACATATGTTTGCTAGGTTGAGACAAGAAAGTATATTGAAAAAAGACAGGGAATATGGGTAATAAAGTTCAAAATTGTTTTATTGGCAAAAGCCTTGGAATTAAATTTATTACAACATAACAAATTTGTTGTATGTGTCGTGGGAGCGATTGCAAAAAAATGTAGCTCCCCAGCAACTATACAGTATGAAAATTTAAAGTACGCAAAAAAAACACATTTTCTTTTAAACTGTACTTACTTGTCTTCAACCACACCTGAAATATATTTCTTTAATTTTTCGATCGATTTAATGTCTTCATTTAACACAAAACATTTTTCTTTCACTCACAACATTAGACGAATCAATGGATGTCGATCCCAACTATGATCCATCCGATTTTCTTGGTATGTCAAAACCAAAAGAAGAATTTCAACCAGCCCCGCCTACAATATCGAGCGATATGTTGGATCCTGATATGAAATCGACAAGCATTGATTATTCACAGCCTGCGGCCAGTAGTATATTGGACGATCAACCGATGGGCGACGATCAAATGGGTCGACATGCAATTCATGATGATTTGGCCATTTCCGACAGTGATGAGGAGGAAAATAAGTTTGTCATGGAAACTGAGAAAAATGATAATGATGGCGACAATGATGACGGTGGTCTATGGTTTTGAAGAATGAAATTTTAGGTGTTTGTTTGTTTTAAAAATGCTGCAAGCGGTATACATTTAAGAAGAAGATTTATATACATATAAGTACAATAAAAATATAGTTATATCCAATTCGTTTTATTTTTAAATAAATAATCAGATACGATTAAGTCCTTGATGAGCAAAAAATTGGTTATCCGCAGAAGAGTGGGCGTGTAATAAGTGCCGCTTTCATCAACGCGATAAGGAGAAACGGCGGACTTCAATACACTATGTACTTCGAAATTGTTCAGATACCAAGTAGATTTTCTGGGGAAAAGATCTAATTGGTCACGTAGGTGAACTAAACTATGATAGGATTAGATTTAAATTTGTAAGGGGCTGTGGTAATTAATAAATAATTAATTGCCCTAGACACTGCGACAGGTGGTCTATTGTGTCATCGCCCAAGCTTTAGGTTAGATGAACTCATCTAACCGACTACTTTCGATAAATCGATTGATCTGGCCCATATTCAAAGAGGCGATATCCTCATCTAAAGAGAACGCAATGCCGAAGCATTCCATTCGGCGCTTGGCAAGCTTCTCGCATTCGCAAAGAATATGCGAAGCCGCTTCGTCGTCAGTCTCGCAAAAGCGACAGCTCGCGTCGGTAACAATGCGTATGGTCTTTAAATTGCCATTTAGACGGCAGTGTGCCGTGAGGAGCCCGCAAATTATTCTAACCCTGTTTCTGCGTATGTTCATTAGACTAAGGGTACGTTTGGGTGAGTAGTAGGCAATTATCTGGGAGAGTTTCCCTGTGTAGGGTGGACTTATTTCATTTCTGTATGTACAGAGTGGTATCCCACAGTAGGATGCGCATTTTGTTGCGTGTCCTTCTGCCTGAAACACTGTTGGTTGTTTCCCCATTGGAATAAACAAACTAATACCTGGGCCACTAGCTCCTGCGCCAGAACCTGTTTCGGTTTTTGGCCGTCCGTGTAAAATATGATGTGTACTGGGATGGAGTGCTCTGAACCTGTCAGTCCAATCCTGCCTGGCCTAGATCACTGCGCCCAATGAGGTGTCAAAACGTAAAGTTTTAACCAGGTGGTCTGATAACATACTAAGTAGTTTGCTGCTACTTATCCAACCTAACTGTACTGAGTTCATTGTGCATGCCGCATCACAGTCTTTAATCCTGATGACGGCTAATCTACCTCAATATGTATGTGGAATGTTGACAGGTACAGCAGAACCTCAATGGCGGCGTTGGGGCTGGAAATGAAGACTCCAAGGACAGCTAGATAGACCAGCCTCTGAACTTTGTCTAGGTTCAGCCTACCGTCTGTAGTTGATGCCCTTCTCTACCACACAACCGCCCCGTACTCCGCAATTGGTCTAACGATCGTCTAATAGATGCACAGAATTTTGTAAGGCTTAATACCCCATGCCTTCCCCGCATAGCTTCTTCAGATCTATAAGGCCTTAATTGCTTTCTCTGTTACCCTACTGAGGTGTTCTCTCCAGAGAAGTTTCTTGTCAATAGTGACCCCTAGATAATTGGCAGTTTCTGGCATGGTTAATTGTAAATTATACATTGAGAGTTGAGAGGTACTTCAATGCTCGAGGCGTCTCCTTCCTACTGAATGGCATCACTGCGGCTTTTGTTAGCCATTAGCCGTGGACCATTCCTATACTATTTTTTAGAGCGTTTTGCAAAACTTCCGGTAAGACATACTCAAATTTGCCTATAACCGTGATTACCAAGTCGTCCGCATACCCCTGAGTGGATAACCAAGCTGAGTTAAGTCTCCTCATCAATCCATCAACTACCGAACACCACAGGAGGGGGTATAGTACCCCTTCATGGGGCAGCCTCGAATGGCTTGAGAAGAGAGACTAGTCTTGCCTATACTAACGAAGATTACTCTAAACGAAAGCATGCGCGGCACCCAGATTGTAGAAGTATAATCGGCCGCATTGGCTCTTAATGCCATTCTAATGGTATCGAAAGACGTATTATCTAGCAATGCACACAGTACCATTTCTATATTAGACATGGCCTCCTCGATCTCCTCCACCAAACTTTTTAATGCCGATTTCATCGATATTGCTTTGGGTGCAGCGACCGCGTCTTTAGAAGTGTACTCCTAATATGAGCTTTTCCATAGTTTTCATAAAGACAGATGTAAGGCTGATGATTCTAAATGGCTTCCTTGCGGAACCCCTGATGAACACTTTATAACAGAGCGAGATGTACAGCCATTTAACTTCACCAACTGAGTCCTATCCGTTAAATAGGATCTCACCCAGCTTAGAAAAATTAACTGTATTCCTAAATGTTCTAGTTTTTTAAGTAAAATATTATGATCTACTCTATCAAAAGCCTTCGAAAAATCGGTATATACCACATCAACCTGCATTCCCTGCTCAATACCATCAGCAACAAATTTAGTAAATGATACCAAATTTGTTGAAGTTGATTTTCCTTTCAGGAATCCATGTTGACATAGCGATATCAAACGGCTAATTTAAACATCTATTTTATTTTTAATAAGCCTTTCAAACAACTTCGGTATTGCAGATATTTTAGCTATGGGTCTATAGTTATCAATAAGATGCTTCGGACCCTTTTTGTGAACAGGTAAAAGTCTTTTGTTCTTGAACGAAGACCGCCAACATTTTGATAATAGACCGAGAAAAATGAATTGGAAATTATGTGTTCTGCTGGACACTGTTTTGGCGTTTGTCGTTTTTTGAAAATTTGAAGGGTGATATGTTGACGCCCTTGGGCCAGAAGTTGGCACAAAACACTTGCTTCGAATATTCATGAGGAAGTTTCAAACCGAAACTGATTGAAACTAATTTGGATATATCACAATCTTTTTTCGGTCCTCCCTATAATTAATTCGAAACTTGCGCACAGGAACACGAAGCTCCGCGTGTACAAAACGATCATCCGACCCGTGCTATGTTATGGCTGCGAAACATGGACCCTCACCCAAGCCTCCGAAATTTTGCTAGACCGATTCGAACGAAAGGTCCTTCGGCGAATTTTCGGGGCCGTTCGCGAGCGAGACCAATGGTGTATCCGGTACAACCATGAGTTGTATCAATTGTACGATGAGCTGGAAGTATCGAAAATCGTGAAGCTTCAACGTTTGCAATGGGCGGGGCATGTACAACGGATGGACGATAATCGCATGCCAAAGAAAGTTATGAACGCACAACGAATTGACGGAGCGAGGTTGCGTGGACGACCGAGAGCTCGCTGGGAGAACTCCGTAGGTGAAGACGCCCACCAGCTGCTGGGCTTCCGAAACTGGAGGACAAGGTCACGTAACCGCGACAATTGGAGGTCAACGATTCAGGCGGCCAAGGCCCGACGTCGGGCTATCGTGCCACATTGATGATTGATGATGCTAACCATGAAGGGAATCAGTTCTTTTTTACCTCTTTGCAGGAGTTCCGGAAATATTCCATCCACGCTGGGCGATTTGAAGGGATCAAAGATCTTAATTGCCCACCATATCCTTTCATACGTGAATATACCTCATTCACGTTATAGTCTAGTCTGTAGCGGGGGAAATGAGTTGCTAAGAGCAGCATGCTCGTACTTTCGGAATCCCTCGTGATGTCCCCGTTTTCTCTTCTCAGAGTGTTAATCGAACTGCAACCGTTTTTTTGCCAGTACTTCGTGCAGTCTAACCGCTTTGGTAGTACTGCTGACGCTGTCGCAAAAGTTGGCGCAGCTTCGTCTTTTCACGTCTCTGATCTTTTTGCTGTATTCTGTGAGTGGAGCGATACAGGAACTAGTCTCCGTCGCACTTTGCCCTGCTAAGCAGATGCCTCTCATTTTTCCTGAGGCGAGGTAGCCCCTTGTTTAACCACGGAACACACTTATTTTCCTTTATAACCCTTAGAGGGCAATTTTCTTCATAAGAGGACACGATTGCCTTGGTGGTCTCGTCGACGAGTGACTTTCTTGTCGATTTGCTGTAATGTTGTAAGTATTTTGTGGAACTCTACGCTCAATTGTTGCAGTATCTGCAAAGATTAGGTCGAATCGTATACGCACATGATCGGAGAAATAAGGCTCGTCCGATACATGCCAATTACGAATCGGTTCCACTACTAAGCTACTACGCAGAGTTATATCAAGCACTTCCTGCGTTACTCTGTTTACGAACGTAGGCTGATATCCTCTGTTAAGGATGCAGAGATCAAGAGAAGTAATTACATAGTTCTAAAAGGTACTCACCTCTTCTGTGGGCATTGGCATCACAGCCCTGGAGTAACCCTTTCCCGTTTGCTTTTCCGTGGAAGGCCAATTTCTAAAGCTCCCGCGCTGGAATATCTGTGTCGGCAGGTAAGTAGGCAGATGCCACGACCAGGTTATGGTAGCCCTTGCTAGTGGTGTAGATTTCGATGGCCACTAAGTCGCTGGTAAGGTAATCAATGCGTTTGCTAACTACGACACAGACTCAAGGGCGAGTAGAGCCCTTGTCATACATCACATTCGCATTAATTACGGTCAGACCTTTGACGATCCCGTCATGCTGCCACGGTTCCTGGATCCTATGCTGAGACCTTCTCTGATGAACCGCGCCAAAACTACATCCGAGGCTCGTAGGGCGTGGTGCAGCTTGCACTGCGGCACAACAATGTTCGGGTTATACGTTTGCATAACAGCTGTCCTTTGTCGTCCAACACCTAGGATTGTGAGTGAGTGTAAGGTCTGGCTCCTCCATAGGCTCCGGTGAGTCGGAGAGGGCGTAGTGCTGTAGTGCTTGCTCCATCGACTCCGGTGAGCCAGAGAGGTCTTGTTGTTGTGGTGCCTCCTCACAGGAGTTCGAAGATTCAGCGACATTGCTAGACAGATTGCTCAGTAGAGCCACTATTGCGCCCCATCGCACTGTCCTGGATGTTGGTTGGCTTCGTTGTGTCTTCGAGTTTTCCGAGTGGACCTTGGTCTTTCCGAAGCAATAAGACACCTGGAAGTTGCGCCTAGCGATACTCTCCATGGACATCGGGTCACCAGCTACAATCAATGTGAGGCCATTTTCCTACGTCGTTGTATTGATTAGCCTATACTCGCTGGTGCGCAAATCCTCATTTTGTCTGCCAAGAAGTGTTATCGCATACGGATAAATAAATATAAATATATAGATTTAAACGGCTCACATTGAATGTTAAAATACATATGAAACAGCTCGAAGGTTGACGAATGGATTTGTATTGCCATGGTCAAAAAGCAGATAAATTACCTCAAAAACCGAGACATAAAGTATGGCTAACGTAAACGTGGCCCCTTTCCGTGATTTGATGATGAGACACATTTTATTTTTAAATGGAATTTGATTTTATTTCAACAAAATATGCGACAATGTACATTTTGCTTTTTATTATATTCTGACTCGATTACAATGCACGTGTACAATATGGAATAAAATGGTTTGATCGAATATACATCCACAAACTCGCAACAAAAATAATAAAACAACAAAAAAATTACATAACATACGAACTTAATACTTTTTCCATGAATATTGGTCACTAAAGAATATTTACACTAAATTTCTTCTTCGTCTTTTCAGAATAAGTTTTTTGTTTTTATGTTAATTTGTGCAATGCACAAAACCGTGAAACTATCCTTACAACACTAACACATTCTCTTTATATTATTTTCTCTTCGTTTACAATTAAATCTTGAAAGAGGAGAAGGGAAAAAACATAACATTTAGTTATCTTTCTTCATTCTGGTCGAGGTCATACGATAAATAATGGAATCACGACCAGGATCCATGGTGGCGATAGCATAAGAGATGGCCAACAGGGTGAAAGCCAACACTACCATGAACCAAAGAATAATGTTGAAAATCACTGGATAGTTTTCGTCGTAGTAGGTGGCAACGTTGATGTCCTGAGCGGTGGCCTTGGGTGCTGGGGTGGCTTGACGCCTGTTGCGAATATGTTCATTTGTGGATGCCACAACGGTGATCAATGGACCGGATCGGTTGGCACGCAAGTTGGCAGCGAGGTTTTCCAAAGTGGTGGTCAACAGTTGTTGGGCCTCTTGTGCAGCTGCCGACTTTTCACCGTGAGCGGCACGAATTGGAGCCAACGAGACACGAATGACCGTCAGCGATGGAAGATTTTCATTGCCCGACAGACTGCCAGCCAACTTATTGAGAACGGCAATTTGTTGCAAGAACAACTTATCCTCGGAATGAAGTTGTGGTTTCAAGTTGGATGTTTCTTTGGCGATGCTGGGTATTTCGATGGTACCAAAGATGTCAGAATATTGGTCAATCTAGTCGTAAATAAGAGTTTATTAAATTTCCTAAGCAATAGTGCATGATATGAAAACTCACCTTATCAACGCCTTCATTCAAGTCAATGTCAATTACGCTCAAGGACGAAGCAAGAGCATCCAAAGAATCAGCTGGATTCGAACCATTCAACGTGTACGATTTAGATTTTGCATTGAACTTAAGATCGTTGACTCCATCAACGACGAAAGCCACAGCACTCTCGGGCAAGGTAAAGGGATCAACAATATGGAGCCCCGACCACTCGGAATGTCCATTGGTCGCCTTACCCACGGCCGAAGCGTACAAATCCTCCAACGCTAAACTGTCCAATTTTTCATTACCCTTGAATTCCAGGGATTTTGGTGACACCAGAACGGAAAATTCCCCGGAGGCGTATGCTGAAATTATTACAAAGAGAGCACCACATTGAAAATTTATCGATTTCATGATCTGGCTGGACTGGACATCTCAAGTGGGTTTTTCTTTGGGCGTAAAAACACGGCCAGCGTATTGCACTTGTGAACGATGCAAGACAAAACGAGTGAAAATGCAATTATACTTACCCACTGCAATAATGGCTGGTAAAATTACGGCTGCACCCAACATCTTTCCGTTCTTTCAATTTTAATCATATGATCACTCTGCAGAATATCAGCGATGACAAGTTACGCTGAGTGTTCCGTTCCTGTGACTTTTCACGTGAGCAAATGCCAACTGTGGAAAATAAAAGACCAAATGTCAGTTTACAATTTGGACAACAGTGACGATTAAAATACGAAATGTCATTTTTTGGCGCATTTTAAATTTGAATTTGGACATATTTTCACATTGCTTGCGACTTATAATAAGGGCCAATTTTTCGTACATCTTATCGGCGGGTTAGTCTTATCGCATAGAGAAGACACACACAATATTCAGAAAGCTTTTCCATTGTTTGAATGGATTTTTTGTTTATTTTGCATAGTTCTGCCATATTTTACTTACTTATGGCCTGAATAAACCTCGGGCGGAATGAAAATGAAATTTTTGTCCGCTGCGATTTTCTCAATGAAAATGCATGCTTACTGTCGTGGAACATGTCGGTAATGATGGGGAATTCCATATAAGCTACAATCCGAATATGGTTCCAAAATTTTTCTCGACCATTTTATGTATTATTTTTCGATTCCCCCGTCATTAGATATTTTTCACGGAGACCGGGGAATCGAAAAATAATACATAAAATGGCCGAGAAAAATTTTGGAACATATTCGGATTGTAGCTTATGGAATTCCCCATCATTTCCGACATCCCAAGCAACAATTCGTTTGCTTTAAAGAAGCACTTCACACTGTAGCAACCATATAGTACCACGGAATTCATTTATCGTGTGACATCGCTTAAAGTAATATTTTGGTCCGATAAACCATCCTTATAGTATTTTCCGGAAAGCTTCTGTCATCATTATGGAATAAATTCAAAGATTGTGGTATAAAACTTCGATAAAACTGTCTTTAAACGTCAACCTAAAAATGACACTCCGTTAAATACTCCACTCTTGTGTTTTATTGGATGATACAGCACACACATGCAATAGTCTCTCTAGTTAACTCACACACATGCATATATTCTTCTATAGCACAGTCGGTGTCATTTTTATCGTGTGACATTCGTATGGTCATCCAATAAATTGTTCAGCCTAGTTTTATTGAAGGATGGACTTTGTGATTTATTGAATTGACACTTATGAAGTGCTCCGGAATACCACGTTTCTTGAATTGAATTCATTGAAATATTGCATGAAACTAACATTTCCTCACTCCTTGTTAACTTATGAATCAATTAAGATAATCTCAACGCAGAAAATGTCTGCATTTTGTTGATGAATGTGTGGATTTATTCAACTTCAATTGACTGACATATAAAGAAGAAGATGCAATGGAGAAGAGTCGATAAAGAAGTGTTGAGCACTTGTAGTGTTTACGAGCAATGTTAACTATATGTGAGGTTGGCCGAGTGGTTAGGGCGTCGGACTGGCGTCCGACAGTCGCTGGTTCGACGCTGGCTGGGGGAATTTTTTTTCTTTTTTTCACGAGAAAATGACAGAAAATGATGACATAACACATTGATGTATGTCTTTTTCAAAGATTAGTTCAGTGCTACAATAAGGTGCAATTGGATCGAAAAACGGCGCCAAACGCCATTATTGGACTATTATTCAGATTTATACCCTGTAAAGTGCCCCTATTGTCGTTAGAAGATAATATTTTACGAAGTATTATAGGGATGAAATTGTTACTTGGGATGTTCCACGACAGTAAGCACCCAAGTAACAATTTCATCCCTATAATGCTTCGTAAAATATTATCTTCTAACGACAATAGGGGCACTTTACAGGGTATAAACTCTGAATAATAGTCCAATAATGGCGTTTGGCGCCGTTTTTTGATCCAATTGCACCTTATTGTAGCACTGAACTAAGCTTTGAAAAAGACATACATCAATGTGTTATGTCATCATTTTCTGTCATTTTCTCGTGAAAAAAAGAAAAAAAAATTCCCCCAGCCAGCGTCGAACCAGCGACTGTCGGACGCCAGTCCGACGTCCTAACCACTCGGCCAACCTCACATATACTTAACATTGCTCGCAAACACTACAAGTGCTCAACACTTCTTTATCGACTCTTCTCCATTGCACCTTCTTCTTTATATGTCAGTCAATTGAAGTTGAATAAATCCACACATTCATCAACAAAATGCAGACATTTTCTGCGCTGAGATTATCTTAATTGATTCATAAGTTAACAAGGAGTGAGAAAATGTTAGTTTCATGCAATATTTCAATGAATTCAATTCAAGAAACGTGGTATTCCGGAGCACTTCATAAGTGTCAATTCAATAAATCACAAAGTCCATCCTTCAATAAAACTAGGCTGAACAATTTATTGGATGACCATACGAATGTCACACGATAAAAATGACACCGACTGTGCTATAGAAGAATATATGCATGTGTGTGAGTTAACTAGAGAGACTATTGCATGTGTGTGCTGTATCATCCAATAAAACACAAGAGTGGAGTATTTAACGGAGTGTCATTTTTAGGTTGACGTTTAGAGACAGTTTTATCGAAGTTTTATACCACAATCTTTGAATTTATTCCATAATGATGACAGAAGCTTTCCGGAAAATACTTTAAGGATGGTTTATCGGATCAAAATATTACTTTAAGCGATGTCACACGATAAATGAATTCCGTGGTACTATATGGTTGCTACAGTGTGAAGTGCTTCTTTAAAGCAAACGAATTGTTGCTTGGGCATGCATTTTCATTGAAAAAATCGCAGCGGGCAAAAATTTCATTTTCATTCCGCCCGAGGTCTATACTGCGCTTTAGATTAAAAAAAAACATTGCGCAGTTTCATACAACAGCGTAAATAAGCAAAAGATAACATAACTACGCAAAATAAACAAAAATACCATTCAATACAATGGAAAAGCTTTCTGAATACTGTGTGTGTCTTCTCTATATGCGATAAGACTAACTAGCCGACAGGTACTGAATAAGAGCTATCAGAAACCCGGCCATAGTGTTATTGTATTTGGAAAAAGGCTACACCTTTTAAACTATTTTATGACTCCTTAATTTTACTCAAGCCTGAATTTTGACTTTACTGTTGGTGGGGTGGTACAGTATACTTTTTAAGCAAGGTGTTAAAAAAATATTGATAAGGACATTTTGCATTATCTATTCAACAATTTAAATTTGTAAAATCGGAGCTCATGTCTAAATAATTAAATTAAAAATAATTAAAATTAACTATTTATCGTTCATTACTTGTCCCATAATAGAGGAGCAACACATTTTACGTTGTTCTTGACTTTATTCAGACGCTTTTTTGTCTCACGAAACTGATTCACTGATTGTAGTCTGGCTGGTCTAGCGGTTAGTGCGCGCACCTTCGGTGCACAGGGTCATGAGTTCGAATCTCACCGTGTTCCATGGTGTTTTTCGAACTCACGAGCTTGTGACGGACTATGATCTCACTCAGATGTTAAACGAGTACCCATTTATGGGGATAAATAACACTGCTGAGCGTGATGCTGATCTCCCCAAGCAACAATTCGTTTGCTTTAAAGAAGCACTTCACACTGTAGCAACCATTTAGTACCACGGAATTCATTTATCGTGTGACATCGCTTAAAGTAATATTTTTATCCGATAAACCATCCTTAAAGTATTTTCCGGAAAGCTTCTGTCATCATTATGGAATAAATTTAAAGATTGTGGTATAAAACTTCGATAAAACTGTCTCTAAACGTCAACCTAAAAAAGAGACTCCGTTAAATACTCCACTCTTGTGTTTTATTGGATGATACAGCACACACATGCAATAGTCTCTCTAGTTAACTCACACACATGCATATATTCTTCTATAGCACAGTCGGTGTCATTTTTATTCGTATGGTCATCCAATAAATTATTCAGCCTAGTTTTATTGAAGGATGGACTTTGTGATTTATTGAATTGACACTTATGAAGTGCTCCGGAATACCACGTTTCTTGAATTGAATTCATTGAAATATTGCATGAAACTAACATTTCCTCACTCCTTGTTAACTTATGAATCAATTAAGATAATCTCAGCGCAGAAAATGTCTGCATTTTGTTGATGAATGTGTGGATTTATTCAACTTCAATTGACTGACATATAAAGAAGAAGGTGCAATGGAGAAGAGTCGATAAAGAAGTGTTGAGCACTTGTAGTGTTTACGAGCAATGTTAACTATATGTGAGGTTGGCCGAGTGGTTAGGGCGTCGGACTGGCGTCCGACAGTCGCTGGTTCGACGCTGGCTGGGGGAATTTTTTTTTTCTTTTTTTCACGAGAAAATGACAGAAAATGATGACATAACACATTGATGTATGTCTTTTTCAAAGCTTAGTTCAGTGCTACAATAAGGTGCAATTGGATCAAAAAACGGCGCCAAACGCCATTATTGGACTATTATTCAGAGTTTATACCCTGTAAAGTGCCCCTATTGTCGTTAGAAGATAATATTTTACGAAGTATTATAGGGATGAAATTGTTACTTGGGTCATTACCTCAACAAAAAGCAGATAAGATCTTGGAAATAGGATGTCACTAACACATCCTGCGGCCTTAGTCCAATGCTGGATTGTCGCGCCTGTTATTTATTTAAAACTGATTCACATCCCAAGTAACAATTTCATCCCTATAATACTTCGTAAAATATTATCTTCTAACGACAATAGGGGCACTTTACAGGGTACAAATCTGAATAATAGTCCAATAATGGCGTTTGGCGCCGTTTTTCGATCCAATTGCACCTTATTGTAGCACTGAACTAATCTTTGAAAAAGACATACATCAATGTGTTATGTCATCATTTTCTGTCATTTTCTCGTGAAAAAAAGAAAAAAAATTCCCCCAGCCAGCGTCGAACCAGCGACTGTCGGACGCCAGTCCGACGCCCTAACCACTCGGCCAACCTCACATATAGTTAACATTGCTCGTAAACACTACAAGTGCTCAACACTTCTTTATCGACTCTTCTCCATTGCATCTTCTTCTTTATATGTCAGTCAATTGAAGTTGAATAAATCCACACATTCATCAACAAAATGCAGACATTTTCTGCGTTGAGATTATCTTAATTGATTCATAAGTTAACAAGGAGTGAGGAAATGTTAGTTTCATGCAATATTTCAATGAATTCAATTCAAGAAACGTGGTATTCCGGAGCACTTCATAAGTGTCAATTCAATAAATCACAAAGTCCATCCTTCAATAAAACTAGGCTGAACAATTTATTGGATGACCATACGAATGTCACACGATAAAAATGACACCGACTGTGCTATAGAAGAATATATGCATGTGTGTGAGTTAACTAGAGAGACTATTGCATGTGTGTGCTGTATCATCCAATAAAACACAAGAGTGGAGTATTTAACGGAGTGTCATTTTTAGGTTGACGTTTAAAGACAGTTTTATCGAAGTTTTATACCACAATCTTTGAATTTATTCCATAATGATGACAGAAGCTTTCCGGAAAATACTATAAGGATGGTTTATCGGACCAAAATATTACTTTAAGCGATGTCACACGATAAATGAATTCCGTGGTACTATATGGTTGCTACAGTGTGAAGTGCTTCTTTAAAGCAAACGAATTGTTGCTTGGGATAAGTCCGCTTAGTAAAAGGCTCAATGGTACGGATCCCAGAGAGCTTCCTTTATGTCATCTTCTAACAAATTTTTGGTGATTATGTTTGATGAAGACGATAAATCAATATCGAGTTAGTGAGTTGCTTCCAGAGCCTTTGCCTTAAATGCAAGTTTCTCACTAGGCCAACATTTAGTACTTACCTTAAACACGCACGAATGGACAGTTTGAGAGCATCTGTTCTGGCGAGCCAAGACAATTGTCAAAACGAGGTTAAGTGCCGTCTGTCTGAAGGCGAGAAAACGAAAAAGATTTTTTTGAAAAATATAACATGTCTGATAAATTATTGGATTCCTCGCAATTGGTGAACGGAGTAGCTATTTTACTGTCTTTCTACGCCGGCTACAAATATGCATCGTCCGTGTTACAGAAGAAGGCCGAGGCAGAAGCAAGTACATCGTCAGAAACGGATTCTCCAAAATTTGTAAGTTTAATTGTTTAAGTTGCTCCTTGATTGCTTGCTAAGACGACCGCTTAGTACAATTTCCGAAAAACATTTGATTCCTCCCGTCAGAACTCGGAGGATCATCCACACCCAACGAGTTGTTGACTCGACCCAATGCCTAATTCAAGGAGGCATAACTGCTAATTTGACTGAACCTACCCCTTCATTCAACAACCCGAAGAACGAATTACATTTCAAAGAAGCATATATATGTGCTTGAAAAGAGTCCAGCAAAGAACTTTGAGACCCCGACAATTGGTGGTGAGATCGTTCAGGAAAGGGCTGCCCTGGCTGCAGAAACAAAATGAGAAATTACCGCCAAAATGAGCGTCGTGTCCATTGAGTGCTTTTGTATTCCAACGAAAGGGTCTTTCACGAGTTTTTTTTTCCTTTTGAATAGAGGAAGGTTTGGCTGTTCTTGGTTGTTGTAAAAATTTGGAGAACACGATCCATCAATCCATAGGGGGTACCCTTGACAACGGGGGTGTATTGTTCGAAAATTGTATTTTCAAGAGAATTGAATGAATCCTGTCTGGGCGGACATTTTACTCCAAATTTCAGTCTCCGGAGATCGAATCTCGGCGTGGTCCAGGAAATATTTAGTGCTTGGAACATTATATACACTCCTCTATATGCAATGTAACGTTGACTAGAAATAGCCTATAAACGGCTGAGTGAACGCACCATGCCCCACAAAGGGTTACGGTACAGAGAAGAAGAAGTTGTCTCCGTTGGAAAGTTACAGCCGTTCTAAGATCCGACTCCAGACATCCATCAATCCATAGGGAGTACTCTCGACAATTTCTATTGTAGAAACGGCTGCCATAAAAGCATATTACAGTGGATATCGTTTATAACGAAATCGGTTATAATGACGCATCGGCTATAACATCGGAAATTCCAAGTCCCGAGACCTAAGAGACTCCTGCGGTACAATTTTTGATGGATATAGCGACCATCGTTATAACGACCGATCGGTTATAACGACTGAATTTTTCCGACTCGAGAGACAAAATGAACGGATATAACGACGAACGCTCCACACAAGTCATTTTTGTATGTGAAATGATTGCTTTTCCGGCATGCAAAGATCAAGCTCGAGTTGGAAATTAGATTCAGTGCAGAAATTCACTCATACGTAAAAAAAAAAGTTAAAAAATGGTACGACATCGCATCGCAATCGCACTCAACCTGAATGTTTTTAAAACGCCGTAAGAAATATTAAATTCATGTTACGAAATTTTGTTTGCAATAAAACAATCAACACAGTAGAGGATTTGAGACAATTTTTTAACAGGGGAGTGAAAAATTGCACGCCAGAAAATCGTGCCCGTTTTCATCACTAAACATCTTTTTCGGAATCTGGCCTAACCTTTATGTAGCGGATCCACATCAATTCGGTACCAATGAACGTCCAAGATAAGGGAGCAGCTATTATTCCATATTATTAGCGCCTAGAAATTAGTTTTCTGCAATTTGCTTTGTGACAGGGACATATCGTGATACAAGATTCAACGACGTCCTAGTCGGTTTCCTGATTTACTAGCTCTGACTTTATTCTTTTAAGCCCTTGAAATCAATCATTTATAAAAATTAATTACGAACGTTGAGAAAAATTAAGGAGTGAACCGAAGAATTTATGTTTATCTGCTGTGAGAAGTGGTCTGAAGTTGCCGAAAATGACTCCAAAAGTTTAATGATGAAAAAGTGCAAAATTCTTTGGCACGCTTAAAAACATTAACTTGAATTTGTTTAATTTTTACAAAATTTTAAGAACCGTCTGGTTCCTGCAACCCTGTAAAGACTACAACAAAACAGGTCCAGCTTCAGGTTCTATCGACAAGAAAATCAAATCCTATTTGAGAATTTGTTGATTTGTTTAAAAGATTAACGATTGGTCTAAGAAAAGTCCTTGCAATTGGGTTGGAAAAAAAGACTACAAAACCACAATTTGGCAATTTGCTAACTTTTCCATTTATGCCCTTATTGGTATTAAAATGTTCTCCTGTATTTCTTATTTCCGAAAAATAATTTAACAAAATTCAGCAGCAGCTATTCCGTTAATTTGTGTGTCACACAAGGACGTATACCTTTGTCGGCAAACGTATTCATTTAAAAAGTGGACCCCCGTAAGTTCGTGGTCTAAAACGGGGTTTGACTTTACATTGCTATTACAACGAATGGACGCTATAAACAATATGATCGTATATAACGACGGTGGTCGTTATAAACGATATGAGCGGATATAACGACGATCGGCTATAACGACATTAAATAGTCGGTCCCTTCGATGTCGTTATAAACGATATCTACTGATAATGACAACAGAAAACATCCATGGTCACAGTGAAATTCCAACCCACGTTCCGACAATTCAGAGATAGGGTGTCGTTTCTGTCCACTAAGCTGAATGCCCTCACACATTTCTCCCTTTGGGTGGGGCAATTTTGTTTCAGCCAAATACATTTTCATCCAAAAAAATTCTCTATCAGTCATTCTCAGATTTTGGCGACTACAAAATGCTCCTGGTGGTACGCAATGACCTAAAAATGGGAAAAGGTAAAATAGCCGCACAATGCGGACACGCTGCTGTCGGTGCTTATCAATCTGCGAAGCGTCACATGCCAAATATGGTTCGCAATTGGGAACAAAGTGGATGTACTAAAATTGCAGTAAAGGTAAGTGGTAACACAAAAAATCCAAAAAAGAGGTAGTTCCAATTTATTTTTTTTTTCAATTTATTTTTTAACTATTTAGGTGGAAAGTGAAAAGGAGCTTTTGGAAATCCGAAGAGCAGCTCAAGCTAAGAATTTCAATACATGCCTTATACGTGATGCTGGACGCACACAAATCGAACCAAATAGTAAAACTGTATTAGCAATTGGACCATCACCGGCTGCAGAACTGGATAAAATTACAAGACATTTGAAATTGTTGTGATTATGTTTTGGTATTTATTGTCGCTTATAAAAATAAAGCCAAGAAAAAAAAATCTGTTAAAAATGTTTTGCTCCCGAGAGCCACAAGAGCGACACTAGCCCAGTTTATGTGAGGCTGGTGTTCGCGCCTCAATTCCTACCTATCTCGAATAGACCCGGACATCCAGAACATTTGTCCGAGCTGTGGTGGTGCGCCTCATGATGTAGACTACCTGTTCCGTTGCCCCGCTGCAGCCACTAATCTTACTCCGAGGGCGTTATGGGACGACCCTATTACAGCTGCTACGTCCTTGTCGCTTGAGACAATAGGTGAGAACGACTACGAAACTTAGAGCACATCCACAGAAATGCACAGCGGTTCACGCCTTTCTGTACCGCAACAACAACAACTACAAATGGATTGGTATTGCCATGTTCAACGTTGTTCGCCTGAGAATCCCGCAAAGAAGGCGATATCAATGGAAGTTCCACTTGATGGACCCAAGGTCAGAGGCAGACCAAAGGTACGTGGATGTGTCAAATGAAAAAGCATCAACAACGAATTGGTTTCGCCTATGACACGATTCAAAATAGAATCGCCTGTAGAAATAGGCTGAGACATTACCGCCAGATAAGCGGGCGATGTACAACTTGATCAAATTTCGCAGAGGCTAATGTGAGATAAAGAGTCAAAACAATTTATGTCTCAGACTAAACAATTGAGCTGAAATTTCGCACACGTGCTTGTTTTCCTGTTGATGCTTGTATAAACATACAACCAACGAAATCAACATACTACAATAGAAGACCCAGTCCTAAACGCCGTTTCTTCGAAGAGAAACTTTATGGTGCATGCTTCACCGAACTTCCAACTATGGGTCATTAGGCTGCCATAGAAGCCTAGCCCCAAAAGCACTTCTCACTTTTGTTAATTTCTTTGCATGCAGCTCAGCACAGTGTCCCATTATCTCGATATTTCGTACATGCCTGCCATCCAAGTCCGGAAAGGCTTAAGCGCGCTTAATAGTTGCCATATCAAGCCAATGCTACCTTATTGATGTCTGGAAGCCCTTAATTCTTGCCACAAGCGTCTTAACGTGAGACTTGAGTCTACAATTGTGGTACAGTACAAACGGTCGGTGCCCAAATAATTTGAGCTTGCCAGCGTTAAACTGATACCAGGCTAACCCTTTTCGTATCATCTGACATTTTTTCAAAACCAACGGGGGCTGATGGCTATACCTCCTAGCTACTTTTGGGACCTTCAATCTGCACAGGTCGATAAACCCAAACCATATTATTGTACCTTCCATACTCGTGGCCTCAACCGGGCGTATAAGGGTTACCATTTGATTATATATAGTACAGAGCAAATGCTTTAGTTTTTGCAGCTTAGTCTTTCAGTGGCGATTTTACTAGTAGGCTGGATTTTAGGGGGTGGGTCAATAATTTTTTAAGTAATTCACACTTCTAATCACGCAGAAGAGTGAATTCAGAATATGATCCTTTTCATTTGATCCTCGTTAAGAACAGGCGAAGCGTGGTTTTACCCTCTGTGAGACATAGAAATGAAGAAGTGTTTGTCGCCATTACCTGAGAACATAGAACACTGGGAATAGAAGTACATATATATTGGAAACCAGAACTTATCTGCTATAGTGAATTATTTACAGGCTTTAGGACAATACTTGTAGAACGGGGTTGGCAAAATTTGTACAGCCTACTGGCGGCAAGTGTGTAAACCCGTTACTATAGCCTGCAGTCATACTATCACTAATGAATCCTTATCTTATAAAATACAGTACAAAGTATTGATCCAAAACAGTTCATTCGGGGTTGAAACATATTTTTTTTTTCGGTTGGACCGGAGTCTTGAAATCTTCGAAAGAAGTAAGCAGGCCCATTTCATGCTCACGTACTAAAACACAGCCCATGGCCGCGCCCGAACTAGTGGGCGAACAACGCGGTTCGGGAACTCAGGCCACTAACTCGACCCATTGTACACTGTTTTGTCTGCGATTGATGCAGGATTTCGCGAACCTAACAGGCCTTATACATCTGCAACAGGAAAATAAGTGATTTGTAGGCATGTTGCAGTACCAGGTTGCAAGAATGTGAATGGCATGATTGCCGGAATGTTGCAAGTGTGTAGTAACGTACCTGCAACCTAGGTTGGCAACCAAGTTGCAGATGTATAAGGCCTGTAAGAGGTAGCAAGAACGTCTCGCTTTCGTTGTTGTTGTTGTTGTAGCGATTCAAGAGATTTTTTTTTCTCTTGAATCGAAGGGGGTCTTGGCAGCTCTTGGCCGTTTTAACAACGGGTAGCTCCGGGACGATTTACATCGAAGAACCGGCTGCCGTAGGAGCATTTTATGGACAACACAAACATCCATGGGCCACAGTGGGATTCGAACCCACGCACCGGCAACTCAGAGATAGAGTGACATCTCTGCCACTGAGCCACCGAATGCCGCTTTCGTCGATGAAGTAATCGCCAAAATACCTCATCCTTGACATTGAAAAGGCAGGACAGCTGCATATGAAATGCAATGCTGTTTCTTCCTCACACTGGCCACACATAGCCGATAGTACCACCTTAATTTTGTGTAGGTGGTAATTTAAAGAGCAATGACCTGCAACCAGATATGTGAGGGTCTTTATATCCCCTTTCCTGAGATTGAGCCGGAAGAACGCCACGTGCCGCATGGGTGTGACGATGAAGGCTTTAGTCTGTCGGCAGGAATCTAAATTCTCCCAGATTCCGGCATGGATCGTAGTCTACTCCCTTTTTAAGGTAAACTTGATTACGGGTGATGGTATGCCGAAAGCTGGCTCCGGACCTATCATGTGTGAGCTAGAGCCTTGTCGGGTGAGTTCCTCTGCCATCTCGTTCCCAGTGATATTTGAGTGTCCGTGCACCCACACCAACTGTAGCCCGTTTAGTATCCCCAGCCTTAGAAGCGCTTGATGACAATTCCATACCAGCTGGCTTGATATTTCTGAAGAGTCCAGCGCCTTCAAGACAGCTTGGCTGTCAGAGCAGATTCGAATGTTGCGGCCGCGCCAGTTGTACCGTATACATTCATGGGTTGCCACTATAATGGCGTAAATTGATGCTTGCAAGATCGATGTGATGGACCCAAGAGACTGGTACAGCTCAATCCTTGGTTGAGCCGAGAAGATCCCTGAACCAGCCCTGCCATCCATCACTGCTATCCACCAGTGTAGATAATTATGTCATCTCGAAACGAAGTTAGAGTGGCCTTCAGAGGACCATTCTTCTCTGTCAGTGGGTATGGTATGTCTTATCGAAGGCGTATTTTGAAATTATCCGGTCCGAAGGCATCAGCGCCTGAGGGTGTTTTTGAAGTGATCTCATTATTGACGCGTGACCGTGGAATGTTGTACTTACTTCTTGAGGTTGACTTTTAGAGCACTCTGTTTTTATACGGGCTACGATAAAATAGAAAAAAATGCTGTCTTTTAGTTAGTATAAATACACAATATATTTAAAAAAAAAAAAAAAGCTGTTGACAACAATATTATCTTAACACATTATTATAAACGGTGTTAGCTGCTCTTCGTCAGAACAAAGTTAAAATCGGTCGTCCAACTGACGTCAGCAATAATACACACGGACAATGGACTTTGGACTATAAAAAATTATTATTCCATCTACTTGTAGACGTTAGGCATATTAAAAAAAAAATGTTGAAGGCACATTTAGAGCTGCGCTATACCAATATTTCGATATTCACACATTGTGTTGTTTTTTTTTACAAAAGGCAATTCGAGTATTCGGACTTTCAAAAGCACCCTCCTCCTCCTCTTCAGCATTTACGGATTTTTCTTCATTGTCATCTCATGTGCTGTACGCAAACGACGTCGCAATTCACCCGGGAATTTCTCATAGCATTTCTTACAAACTGGCTTCTCGTCATATTCGTAGAATTTCGATTTTTGATTCATTTTCGTGTCACAGACGGAACAGGCAAAATGATGAACACACCAGGCTTTGTTCAATGCCGTGAATACTGAAATTGTATTTTTATTGTTAGTAAAATCACGCTTAGCTGGTAAATAAAATTTGTAAAATCTTGTACCATCTCCACCAATGACTTGATTGCAAACGAAACACAAATTGCCGAACAATTGATGATAGTGGGTTTCGCAATAGGCCAGACCACGTTTTTCGTAGTGACGATGTCCCAAGAACGGCTTCTCACATTTGGCACAAACGAAATGCTGCAAATTTTCCAAATACAATTAAAATTGCTTCTAGTTGTAGACAGTGAAAAAACATACCTCAACATGCCAATGTTTGCCAAGAGCCGTGACAACACGTTCTTCAATCGGTCGCCGACAGGCGCCACAAATTGGAATGCCCATTTTATCGTGGCATCGAAGACAATACAGTTCATTCTACAACAAATTAAAAATAAATGAGTTAAGCAAATCATTGTAATTTTATTCAGATCGTTTTCGGTTTTAGAAAAATTCCAGATCCAGCCACATGTACGTAGTAAGGTTCATCAGAAGAGGGAAGATTCATTCTGTTTCGTGTCCGAGCAAAAAGGAAAACGAACCGAATGGAAATATATAACATCGAAACTCCATAAAACGCGTCGAACTTATACCTTATCCATGCTATCTCAAAGAAAGTATTGTATCCAGGAACGTTATAATGAGTTTCGATGATATTCGATAAATCAAACTAATAAATATTTACCATATCGTTAACTGCAAAGCCCGGACGACTTTTCACCTCTCGTGCCGTCGAGTCCAATTCAACCCCACATGCAGTACAGTTGAAATGATAGCCGTGATAGACTTCTCCACGGAAACGTAATGGAGCGTCGTCAATCATGCCACTATTTAAAAATAATCAAGGGTGAGCCTTAAATCTTTTTCTAAAAAAGGAAAATGTCTCAATGATACTTACTGACACTTATTGCACATATATTTGCCCATACCGACTTCCTTGACTTTGGCATTGCATTCGTGACACAGTGCACGGTTCTATTGAAAAAATACATTCAATTTGTAAAATGAAATAATAGGCTTTCCGCTTTCCGTGCACAAAGTCTAGGCAACTCAACAGTAGCCTCATCTGTACATGCGGAGACTCGACTAAACGAAATGCCATGCTTACCTGATTGCGTATAAAACCACAATCTGCCAACTCCTTGGCACACATCTGACAACGAAAACATTGTGGATGCCAATTAGCTGCCATCGCCTTAATAACGCGACCAATCACGAACTCGCCACACTTATTGCAGCACGGTGCAAAAAGAACGTGGAAATCACGTTCGCAATACTTGCGACCTTCGAACTCGTAGTAGATTCCATCTTGGAATGGACGGAAGCACTGGGCACATCTGAAAAACATCGTCAATATGTTTGGAATTATTTATTTTTAATTTTCGTGAGATTCTAGGTGAATGCCAAACTTACACAAAACATTGAGTGTGCCACAATTCTCCATTTGAATTGACTATTTTCTCGTGAGTCTCAAACCCGTCCCCACAACGGGTACACGACATAGTTTCGAGCGACATGTGTGGAGTTACTCTAGAAAAGAAAGGAAAATTCAATCAGTAAGAAACCTTTGTATTTTTCCACATCATTTGTTAAGTATGGAACCGAAACCAAATGTTAAGTTTTCGGGTTATGACAACAAGAGCAAATATCAAATAAAACGAAAATAATAATTAATTCAATTATTGACAACGCTATTGTGTAATAGAAAATATAATATAAAAAAGTAGAGCCCGCAAGGAAAGGGAAAACACAAAAATCTAACCGATAAAAATAATAGATAGGTGATTCGTAGGGCACAAACTGGTAAGAGAACCATTCTCGGCGACACATTTGATGAAGCCAAGTGGTTCCGGGCCGTACAAAATAAAAAACCTCCATAAGTTGACCGCCCAAGGCAGCACAATTTTCGGTCGAGATAGATAGGTCAACTTACAGAGACTCATTTAACGTAAAGTTGAATGTACAAGTGCGAAAATAAGATAATCAATTTAAAGAACTGAACAGAACACTGTAACTCAAATCGACTAGTTATCACTTTACTTCGTTGAATGTAGCAGATCTCCATTATAACGTTTCCAAAACGATAATTTTAAATTTAATAATACCAAAAAATGTGCCGCAGAACAAACTATCCTGTTTGAAATCCTGCATGAAGTCATTTTCGATGACTTTCGGAATTCGGGAAAACACACCGAGTTGACCACGTTTCCCATGCTAGGAGGCATTTGCTGACGACAGGAGTGTTTTGACATCGCAATAGTATTTTGGTGCTTGTGCATAGTAATCACATAAGCACCAAAATACAAAGCTCAAAAAGTAAACTACAAGCAAGCCCTGTCTTTGCAAAACAAACTCTTTCGCGCGTACACAAAAACGTTATGCATTTTATCAACCCTTCTTTTCTATATTTTAAGACACGCTGCTAAGAGCTTGTCCCCTCAACTACTTATTATGTTCATCAGGACATTTTACCGCCTTCTGTATGTATGTATATCTAATATTGTTTTCGGATATTCTGTTCTTTTTTGGTGTGTTAAAAAATAGTTTCCATTCATAAGTCAAAATGTAGGTTGTTCGTTGTTATGAGACATAAAAGTCGATCGTCTCAAATGTAATGTCAATACCTCGCCCGGCCGCATTAACCACGTCAGGGAGCCGCATGCTGCCCGCGAGCCGCGGTTTGGACAGCCCTGGTATGGATGCAAAAATGAGGACCATGGTGTTAGGCTGATGTTATGTCACCGATATCCTTAGGTCAGTCTTCATCGCATCGCACATTCACCAAAGGCGATATCGAAAGAATGTATCAAAACTTGGAAGACTGTTTAAGTTTTCCTATGTCTACAAACTTCTTTACTTTATGTACTTTACAACTCTCTCCTCTTTATTTATACCATTTCTCAGTCAAGTTCATAGCAGTTCGTAAGTTTGGAACATCAATCAAATTCGATATTTCGGGAGCCTAAATCGGAACTGTAAATGCATATTTGAGCACTGAACTTTTTTAATTTTAATAAAAATATAGAATTATCTATCTTCTATAATGTGAAGATATAAATGTGGTAGTGGTTGTCCATAGTTTCGAATTTAATATTTCAAAGCTATGAACTTGACCGAAAATTGGTATATGTATATTACAAACAAAAACCTTTCATGACTACAAAGTTGAGAAGCGTAGAAAATTTGTGACGTAACGTTTCTTTTTCTGACCATCAGGTGTTTGCAACCACCCCATCGTATCGAACAGAGTTTTTCAAACCATGTCTAGCTGAGCGTTGAGCCGTGAACTCACTCTATAAATAGAGCTGCTGTTGAACAACAATAACATCATATACCATTTCAGACGTTGTTGATGTCGTAGCGGTGCAGAAGAGTGTGAGTCGCTGTGCATGTCTGTGGATATGCTCTAAGTTTATTCGTCGTTCTCGCCTATTGTCACAAGCGACAAGAACGTAGCAGCTGCAATAGAGTTGTCCCATAATGCCCTCGGATTGACGTTAGTAGGTGCAGCGGGGCATCGAAACAGGTGGTCCACATCGTGAGGCGCACCAACGCAGCTCGGACAAACGTTCTGGATGTCCGGGTCTATTCGAGATAGATACGTATTGAGCCGAGAACAAAAACCCGACCTAAGCTGGGCTGGTGTCACTCTTGTGACTCTCGGGAGCCTAGTCTCCTCAGGCGATATGGTTGGTGGGGGCACTGCGAGGACCTTATTTCCCTATTGACCGATTCACAACGGTTGTGTGAATATCCGCGATGACCGCGTGGTATGCTGTGTTTTCGAATATGTCGGGAGGTACCCGTTTGTATCTCTGGACGTCTCTCTCGTGATCTCTGATTCGACTCCTGACATGTCGTGGAGGGGGAGTATTGTCCATGAGATGATGGTTTGGGTGATCCTCTCGATAGCAACCGACCAGATATTGTAAAAACAGGTGGAGATTGTGATTACGCACTGATAACATGCTGGTTTCTTGATGAAGATGATCCTGGGACGACATGAGATGGCAACCTGTAGCGATACGTAGAGCAGCGTTCTGGCATGCCTGGATCTTATTCCAGTTTGTGTCACAAACGGTTTGTGACGACATCGGTGCTGCATAGCTAGGGATTGCCCTACCTATCGCTTTGTAGGTGACCAACATAGTTTCTTTGTCCTTGCCCCAGGAACTCCCGGCTAGTGCTTTTAGGACGTTGTTTCTACTGTGCATTCTGTCTTCTACGTCTTCGACGTGATCTTTCGACTTCATCATGGTATCCAGATAGACACCAAGGATCTTGGGGTTGGTAACAGTACGAACAACGTCTTCAGCATGCTTACCAGTACGGATCCCAAACACCTCCGAAAATTCCTGCGTCCAGGTGGTGAGAAGAGTTGCAGTGCATTTAGACGGCGAAATGACTAGGTTGCGGATATTGAAAAACTCCACCAGTTTCTCAATAAAGTCATTCAGTCGAGCACACATGCCATTTAAATCATTCCTCGAGGTGAGTACGGTGCAATGGTCTGCATAGGAAATTAGTTCGATACCTTCCGGTGGTGTTGGAAGGCTCGACAGGTAGATGTTGAACAATGTAGGAGAGAGTACGCTACCCTGTGGAACTCCCTGCTTAATTTTCCTATGCTTTGAACAACTGCCCTGGGCTGTTTCTGGTTGAGGTCATTGTGGATGTGTTGGGTGCTCATATCCAGGGCTGTTGTGGTGCTATTCATCTTCCTGAAGTCATGCTGGTGAGAAGCTAGCTCAGCATGCGATACAAAGGATGGGGTGGATGAGTGCTTCGAGCGTCTTTGCAACGGGTGATAAATGTATGATTGAACACGAAGCTCCGCGTGTACAAAACGATCATCCGACCCGTGCTATGTTATGGCTGCGAAACATGGACCCTCACCCAAGCCTCCGAAATGCTGCTAGACCGATTCGAACGAAAGGCCCTTCGGCGAATTTTCGGGGCCGTTCGCGAGCGAGATCAATGGCGTATCCGGTACAACCATGAGTTGTATCAATTGTACGATGAGCTGGAAGTATCAAAAATCGCATTGCAATGGGCGGGGCATGTACAGCGGATGGACGATAATCGCATGTCAAAGAAAGTGATGAACGCACAACGAATTGACGGAGCGAGGTTGCGTGGACGACCGAGAGCTCGCTGGGAGAACTCCGTAGGTTGTTGTTGTTGTAGCGATTCAAGAGATTTTTTTTCTCTTGAATCGAAGGGGGTCTTGGCAGCTCTTGGCCGTTTTTAACAACGGGTAGCTCCGGGACGATTTAAATCGAAGAACCGGCTGCCGTAGGAGCATTTTATGGACAACACAAACATCCATGGGTCACAGTGGGATTCGAACCCACGCACCGGCAACTCAGATATAGACATCTCTGCCACTGAGCTACCGAATGCCCCAACTCCGTAGGTGAAGACACCCACTAGCTGCTGTGCTTCCGAAACTGGAGAACAAGGTCACGTAACCGCGACAATTGGAGGTCAACGATTCAGGCGGCCAAAGCCCGACGTCGGGCTATCGTGCCACATTGATGATGATGATTGCTGCTGAAACTTGGTCCGATGTATAGGTAGGGATGGTATCAACCGTTCGGTTGCGAATCCTTCTTTTTATCTTGCAGTTGAGCATCTTGGTCTTGGGGTGTTCAAAAAATTGCTTATTGAACAAGATCGCGCAGTTTTGGATTTGCGATGGTTTTCTTACCGAATCTGATGGTTACATTGCCCTTGTCTTTGGTTGGGTGAAACAGGGCACGGACCGTAGCCCATAGTTTGCTGACACCTTGTGAGAGGTCGCAGCTATCCAGATGCTCGTTACATTTCTCTTTTTTATATGTGTTAACTAGTCGATCTATTTCGGAGTTTAGCTCTTGAATTCTGGAGTCTGCCGGATTTGCGCGTCTTAAATCGTCCCGTTCGTCGGCTAACCTTGCGGCAGTAGTTGGGAAATATGGCCGAACTTTGGGGATACGCCCAGCCGGAATGAAGCGAGCTGCCGCTTTGACAATGACATTCCTCATATTCTTTTCGGCTTCCTTGGCGTTCGTTGGAATAGGTGTAGCGCGGCGAACTTCATCGTAGTGAACGCAGTGAAACCCTCCCAATTTGCCTTTTTGTGGTTGATAAACGTACGCCATTCTGACGTCGTCAGTTCGGCTGGTTTATCAATATGGGGAGGTGATCGGATTGAAGAGACCATCTGGATGCTGGTGGAAGATGTTTAGAGTTCGATATTGGTATTGCCGGATTTAACGGCAATAGCTTGCATTTCCGCCGTGTCGTTATTGAAACGAAGATCTAATACACTGTATTGCACGGTTCTGTGTATTAGGAATGCGAGCCCTCCTCCTGGATTAGATTGTAGATTGTAGAGGGGCGTGAACCCGAAGGGTTTCGCAGCACTGAAGCCAGTGGGCCTATTGTGCTATCGCCCTAGTCGCAGATGAGCAGGACTACGCCTGACGATCAAGGTTGATCGTGCTGAGAAACGAGTTGAGGTCGTTTATAGATGTCGAAGCTATGTCGTCCGTTTCTGGAAAGACCACTCCGAGGTGTGAACAGCGACGCTGGGCCAGTGCATCGCACTCGCATAAGACGTGGAAGGAGGTTTCGTCATCTTCTTCACAAAATCGACAGCTCACATCTTGCACAATTCTAATTGTGCGTAAATGTGATCTCAGGCAGGAGTGACCTGTGAGAATGCCACAGATGATGCGTACTTTAGCCGTTCTTCTGTGGGAATACCCTGCTATAAACATTTTCGATTGTCTGAGTCCTGGTAGTTTATCCCAGTGCTCAATTGCCTTGAGTCGTCCCTGGTCTCTGAAAGCTCTCTTTACTAAACATGAAGAGATGTTGCAAAAGGGTTCAGGTCCGCAGAAAGGGGATGATGCAGCTGTGCGTGCTAGCTCATCTGCCTGTTCGTTCCCTGCGATGCCCATATGACCTGGAACCCAGAAGAGTGTTAGTCTATTGTTTTCGCCTAGTTTATTCAGCGCCTTCAGGCAGCATTGAACAAGTCCTGACGTGACGGTGTACTTAGTAAGGGATTTAATAGCCGCTTGCCTGTCTGAGAAGATGGCTAAACGTTTATTTACGTAGTTCTCTCCTAGGCAGAGATCAGCGCATGTTTCTATTGCGTGTATTTCTGCCTGAAAAATTGCAGATTCGGTCGTTTCAGGTCAATATTAACGAAATGGAATCATCAAAATTTGGCGCCGCAGATACTGAAATCTCCCCCATTTTTTTAGGCCTGAGCAGTAGAAATGACACCATTCTCTGGTACATTCTCGGGTACACCTCAAGAACCTGGGATTCCCGAAGATTCGTCGGTTTCATACACAGCAGATGTAGATTTCGGGACCTGGATTGGTCTCAATGCCGGCGCGGATTTGGAGAATTGAGAGCAACCGCGCTGAAATGCTCCCAATTTGACGAAAAAACACATAGAACACATCCACACATATACACATCCCACCTGCATCGAACCTTCATGGTCCTTGCCATGGTGGGGTCTTTTGGCAACTCTTGGCCGTTTCGTTGGGTTGAAACGGGTGTGGTCGACCCCGAAGAGGCTTGAAAACCCCCCTGTGTGGCAGCAAGTTGCCATCGGGAATGGTCGCCGATAGGACCACGTCCGGCATGATCGTTACTACTGCTGCATCCAAACTGTTTCAAGGAATACCACCAAGTACCATATATTTTCTTGTAAATCTCACCCCGTAATTTTCGCCCTTTGAGACATTTCTGGAGATAACACAGATAACATTATTGCAATTGCAAAACACTAAGAAATTTAGAGGATTGATTAGTATTAAAAATACACTGCACACAGCACTTGCTAGCTCAGAATTTCAAGCTTAATGACAAACTGCTTCAAAAGAACCAAGCAATCATGTGAAGGGCGGCTGGCCGTCGGATTACGAACTAGCCAAATGATTCATTTCATATGCAAAACCCAAAATATTTCATGTTGATTATGATTCTGTGAAATGGCCATAGCTGTGTGTTGTTATCTTACGTATGATAACAACCAGATGTTCACTTAATGCTACCATTGCGCGAGCATAAAAACGTAGGAATGTAGTGCTGCTATCTTGCAAATATTTGCCAAGATATGGGGGGCGCCAACATTTTCATGTTAAATTTTTAGCCCAATTTGATTATACATACACGGAATTTTGCTCCCGTAATCAGAATCAACTTTTCCTACAAGACATTTGCTTTTAGCACATAGACATAATTTTTTTCTTCCATTTAAGGCAAATAATTCCGCTCACATAAAATACCATACATCCCACATATCAAATCAAGTTCAAATGGGGGAAAATTAGTAGAAATATGATTAGAGCTGTGAGGCTAGAAAAAAACGCAGTGTTATTACTCAACGTTATGAATTACACAAAAAAAATGTTTGCATTTTGCTTACCCAACAACGGGTGGCATATTTATATTAAAAATAGATTTCTAGGCGGTTTACGAAGAAATGAATTTGGACCACTTTTTTCGCACAGATGTCCACAGCGACCACTCCTCGTCACTTCACAAGAGGAAGCAACAAATGTCGTCACTGGCTTTTATAGAAATCTCTTCGTTTTATATCCTAAAGTTGTCCAACTAGGACAAGTTTGATTTTATACACTTTTTACCTTTGGTTTCGACTTAAAAGCAGGAAAAAAGGGACACTTAAAAATCTATCTCTATCGAAGAACTGTTGACATTTATTCGAAGAACTCGACAATTGAGACTGATGACGTCATTGATAATACGAGTTGGTGCCGACCATCATTTGAATTCATAGCGCTTTCCAACTGAAAATGAGGTACCAACATTGTGCAAATGAAAATCAAAACACCCATACGTAACGCAATTTTGACATATGTCAGTTGTCGAGGAGTGATATCTTTTTTTTACATATTTTGGACGCAAAAATGTATTAAAAACGTTCATTTCGAAACTCCGACGTGATATTCAATACGCCCAAATTGCACGGAATCTTGTCGGGATTCGGATAGAAGATTTGACGGCGCGACGCGACCCCTTTTATTTGGCATTTGCAATCGCGACAAAAGAAAGGAAAATGTTTATGTGTCGCGGAATGTCGATAGTAGAAATTGATGACACAATTTCTCTAGTGTCATCGAGGCGGAAATAAAAATTGTGTGCTTAAATCGTGTGTGCAATCTGCATAGATATATCTGTATGTGTATCTGGGGCCGTTTTGGGGCTGAGGGAGATTCACGCGCGTCACCCTTGTTGGGAAGTGACTAATACCAAACGGGAAGGACGCAGAGCAGAGTACACACAGCCGTGTACGACAGAAGGAGGCGGAGGAGTTCGTCGTCCCCGGGTCATGGAATACGATGATTATTTCTCTATTATTTTGACGATTAATTTAACTATACCACTAATCATAATGTTGGCCGCTTGCCTATGTTGCCGAAAGAAAATTCCAAAGTGAGTTGATATTATGCTGTGTGCGAATTTGTTTCGTTTTCAGTGTGGAAATGTTTTTTGTTTGTGTACTAGAGTATGGCTAGAATTATTGTTTGTGTATTGTGTTTAGTTCAAGCAAATCTGCTGTTGTTTGGTGATCTTTTCTTTTGATCTGATAACAGATCGCTTTGTGGCGAAAGTATGCCATTGTAATTTAGAGGACGGAAGAGTCTGGATGAACAGTGTTGGGAAACCTATATGCTTAAGTAGAAGTCGTACTAATTGTTATTATTCATCATCGGAAGACTTTGGACTTCTAGACAATTTGCATGTTGACTCATACAGTCAGGTGCATATTTATATAAATTATGTAGTTCCATCTACGCTTTGGAGAATAGTTAAAGTTTCTGTGCGTGAAGGCATCGCCTTGGCAAACAGAAAAACTATGCCAAATATAAGTGATTCCAGAACACCTTGTCGTTCAGGATGTTGACCGACTCCGGCTGCCCTAGGCTGCATACACACGACGAATCCATATATTTTAATGGATTTTAGTTTTGTCCGCCTGTGGGTGGGTTCATTTGACAGAAAAAAACTCCAATAAAATCAATAAATTTGAATCCACGATTTCGTCGTAAGTGTGTGGCCATAGAATTTTTTTTATAAAGACACCACCGACATCATACTTCGGCGATTCAGAGGTAGAGTGTTTTTTTAACCCACTTATCGAACGAATGCCCTATGCTAATGATTCCGTTTTTTTTCGGGTAGAGGTGGGGAATCTTCTTAGATACATGCATGCTGCGTAGCAGAAAACCTCCGGCATGCAATTATGTCGGTTTCTACCGACTAAACCTACACCTCTTTTTCACCGCTTCACCCCGCGGGACAACCTTTCAGCATTATTTCACAGGGCCAATTCCGGCTAATCAGCCATCACCGGGTACCAGACTTCCGTCTGCGTTCCTCTCTCTGTAGCTCCATGTGAATGGCACTAACAGCCCTGCATACTGAATCCCAGTTATCCGCCGATAGTAGCATTAGAGCCACTAGATTCTGGGGGCTTATGTTGTCTCCCAGTTCTGCTTCTAGTTGACTGCGGATATGTCCAAATATGGAGCAATCAAACACAACGTGTTTGGCATCTTCCGCAACTCCCTTACTTAAACCGATGCAAATACTGTCGGTACCCTCCGTGACCTGTTAAAAATTGGGTCATGTAAAAATTCACATCTCCGTGTTTTCGATTAACCCATATGGCTATGTCCGGAATAAGGGTATGTGTCCATCGGCCAGTAGATGCCTCATCCCATCGAACCTGCCATCTTCTCATAGATTCCACCCTTTTTTTGTTTCTCCGCCCTGGGTGAATCTCCTGTGATTCGCCTTGGCGATCGCTATACAGTCTGCTGATCTCGTCTACACGGATCGGCAAAGGCATCATTCCAGCCACCACGTAGGCCGCTTTATGCGATGTGGTACGGTACGCACAACACACTCTCAAAGCACACCTACGATATATCGCGTTTTGAGGTTTTGCATTGCACGCGAAACGTAATGCACTGGCCCAAACTGGTGAGGCATATATAATGATAGATCTTACCACTCTTGACAGTAGCAGCCTCCTACTTGTTCTCGGACCACCTATGTTTGGCATCATTCGTGCTAGTGCTGCGGTGGCAGTCGCCGCCTTGTCACCTACATACCTTATGTGCTCTCCAAAGCTTAGCCTTGAGTAAATCATGATTCCCAAATACCTAACGGCTTGCTTAGAGGCTATGTCATACTCTCAGACTCGGATCTTGAGGAAACACTTTTTTTCTCCGCTTGCTAATTAGAACTGCTTCCGTTTTCTGATCAGCGAGCTCTAATCCAACGATTTGAAGCCACAGCTTGATAGTTGTAATCGCCTCGCCCGTGTATATCTCAAACAACTCAGGGTCTTTTGCGACCGAAACGACAGCTATGTCAGCAAAGCCTACCACTGTCACACCTTTTGGCATAGCAAGCTCAAAAATAGCATTATACATGATGTTCCACAGAAGTGGACCAAGAACGGATCCCTGTGGCACCCCTGCTGTGAGTCTGTGACCACGTATTCCTTGCGTCCCGCACTAGTGTCATAGCTTAAAAACGCGTTGCGAGAGGTAGCTCCTAATTATAATAGCTAAATAGTCGGGAACAAACATTCTTTGTAGAGCTGCATGGGTACACCAGCTCGCAGAATTGAATGCATTTTTAATGTCTAGAGTTACAACAGCGCAACAAGTGCTGTTACGTAATGACTCCCTTGCAATAGCAGTTACCATGGTAATTGCGTCCACCGTAGATCGTGCTCGTCTGAAACCGTATTGGCGGTCCGATAAACGCCCCTGTGCTTCCACTACATCCGATAATCGGTTATATATGATTCGCTCGAGCACTTTTCCCGTTGTGTATAGCAAACAAATAGGGCGGTAAGAGTTAGGCTCACCAGCAGGCCTATTGGGCTTTGGAATAAGCACCAATTTTTGTCTTTTCCATGGTTGTGGGAAAGTCCGTTCTTCTAGGCATTTTCCAAAGACGTCGATAAACTTTGCTGGCGTCGTCAGAATGGCCGCTTTCAACGCCCTATTAGGGACACCATCAGGACCTTGTGCTTTACTGCTGCTTTTAAAAGTTCTAACTCTGTAATCGGTGGAATTATATTGATATTCGATGTAAGTCCTTGTGTCGCTGGTTCCAAATCATGTTGCGGAAACAAATTGGAGACAATATCTTCGAACGGAACCGGACATTTTAGTTGGGGAGCTCTCTGTCCAATCTTCTTCATGACCACTCTATACGCCGTTCCCCAAGGATTTGCGTCGGCGTCCTCACAAAGCTGTCAGAAGTAATTTTGTTTGCTAATTTTAATAGCCTTTTTGAGTGATCTACGGACTGCTTTATAAGCCTCGAGTAGAACATTGTACGCCGTTGATCTGATGGAGCGTTGACAAAGGCGTCGAGCTTTTAAGCATTCACGTCTCTTATTGGCAATCTCCTCGGTCCACCAGTAGTTCTCTCGGCGATTAGTGATCGAACTTTTTCTTGGCATGGAGGCATCGCATGCTGTTGATAGTTGGTCGATCAATAGCAATGCCTTCTCTTCGGCTGAACCGTTAGTTGTACCTAAACTGGATAGGGTTTCTATGAACGAATCTTCGTCGAAGCGTCTGGTAGACCATCCCTCAGTTGGAGCTGTCGTTGTACTCATGTGTGATCTATCCGCTATCGAGAATAGAATTGCCTGGTGGTCGCTGTGCGTATAGTGCTCACTAACTTGCCACTCCGTGGTTGTGACTAAAGAACTGCTTACGAATGTAAGGTCGATAATGGACCCCGTATTTCCCCTCCTAAAGGTGTTAACGTTCCCCGGGTTCATTAGAACGATATCGAGCCGGGAGAAATGATGATTCCGTTTGATTCTGTCTATAAGCCTTCAGTTACCCTGGAACTATAAGACAAACCTTTTTAAACGTAGTTTTTTTTACTCACTCGTCATCCCTCAAAGCTGCCATCCAGAATAAATCCTGTAATAAAAATAAACTGTATGTTTGGTATTCCTACAGCGAGTCAATTCTTAGCATAGACAACAATTGATGGAACACTTCTATATTTCCGAACACGTCACCAAAATATAAATCAACATTTGTTCCAGGAAAGTGCAATATACGAAGCGTAAGGCTCTCACGGCCGCATCACACAGAACGCGCCCCTTGCGCGAAAAGCTCTCATGGTGGCCAGCCGCGACCTTTTCGCACTGCAATATATCTTTGTTCACAGACGAGGATGAGCTCTCACGGCCGCATCTGGCAGACCGCGCCTCCATCCTACGTCCCTAGAACTTGTGTCGAGAATTGTGACAGCTCTTACGGAGGCATCACACTCTCCGCACCCATATCGCTTTCAAAATATTCTCGACATAAACAATAATTGAGACAAGCTCTTACGGAAGTATCGCACTCTCCGCACCCCTGTCCCAATCTTCGCGAATTCTCAAGTTCCTTCAACGTTATCATGCGTATACAATCATGCAAACAATGGCTACCGTGAAAGTGATCACAATAACGTCAACACCAACAACAACTTCATCTTCAAAACTGGTCAAGAGGTACGTGTGGGAGGAAACAGGTCAGCTTCTAGGTGAGAATCGCGGGACTCCAGACAGCTTCTCGTGCATTATTCGGCCTCATCCTCAACCAGTGTGAATCCAACACCTGGAAGGGAAAATACAAACATTCCAGTTGTCGTCTCAACCACACAAAACCCTCTCTATTGACCCATCAAAACTCCAACATCACTTCTTTATTTAATTTTACAAATTTCAAAGTTTCATTAAATGAAATCCGTCCATTCATACAACAAGACAAACCATAAAAACACCAATTACTTAGTGAAGTTGACTCACCTTCAATTCCTCCAAAAGCACCTTAGACAACCCACAATTTGCACTAATTTTACTTTACACCACCTTAACACTTTTAAACTTTTACAAAACCAAGGCTTAACTAAGACTGATCGAAGAATTCGAAATCTTCTTCAATTCAGTTGTGCGATCTAAAATGTACAATATAATGCAAGCATTTCCAAATCGAATCGTCATTCTAAACCGTCATAGAAACGCTCTTCATAAGTGCTAAACTCTCAAGTAGTTGAAAAGTAAGACATTCTCCATACGCCGAAAGGACGACGAAATCTTAAGCGGACACCATAAAATAAGAAACGACGTTGCTTTGGATATAAACAAAGTTCAAGTCATAATCAAAAATGCTACGGCGACATATTCCAATCGATGCGACTTTAAGTGGACCACATTGTGTTTTTAATAATGATCCGCTGGATATTGGTCGAAATCCTACCAACAACTAACGGTAATTCACCATAACATATCGAAGAACACGAAAATTACTCAAAACCATCCCAATGTCAGTCATGTTGGGCCAATTTATAGTCCAACTATTCCAAATGACATTTTAACGTATCTTTCAAAGATATCATTAAAAAAAAATGTTGCCTCCGATTTACACACCAACGTAATTCAACTATCGGCGGAGAAAATATTCTTCAAGCTTGTTGAAATGGCTTATTCACCCCTATCCAACGTGTTTCCGGCGTTTCCGTATACATTTTTTTCCGATCGTATATGTATTTGCATCCGTATCGTAGTTAAGTTGGAGTAAATAATTAATTACTCCTGAATCCTTGCGTTTCCAGGACGAACAAACGCCCAAAACAACGAATAAACGTCTGGCTTTCGATTGATATACCAAATTTATATTTATCCAACCATATTTAACGATGGCGGGCTAAGTTAACACTCAGAATTTTAAACTTAAATAAATAATTAAAAAATTAGAGACGAACAAACGTAGCCGTCCCCGAACAAATGGTTCCGAGCATGATTTGAAGATGTGGGAGGGCTAACTTCACATGAGTAGTTCGTTACCCAAAACTACACGGGATGTTGCAAAAAAATCCCTCCTAGCCTAAGCTGACCAGACGTACAGCATTTTGCTGTACAGTACAGCATTTTGACCTGTCGTACAGCAAAATGTACAGCATTCCCCATGCCACACAATGAAACCTAATTCACTACACAATAAGCTCTTCGATGAGGCCTAAAGAGAGAAGATGGAACCTGGACGGAATCTACGAGTGAGTCTCTTGAAATACTACTGAACACGCACTTCCCTGGGTGCAAAAGCTCTTGCACGCCTGGACCAACATTGTATAATGCTGACATTGGATCGAGTGTCTGCATAGACTCTGCCATTACTGAGGAGAAGGTCTGCTGGGCTATTAATAGCTTCTCCCCATTCAAATCACCGGGGCCAGATGGCATTCTTCCGATCATGATACAGAAAATGCAGGATCTCATAGTTCCAATGCTAGTACCACTTTTCAGAAGTTCACTGATCCTCAACTACGTACCCCTTTCATGGCGACGGGTTCGAGTAGTTTTCATCCCGAAGGTAGGCAAACGAGGGCATGAAACCGCGAAGGATTTCAGGCCTATTAGTTTATCATCCGTCGTATTAAAAACATTGGAACGTATTGTCGACCTCCATATCCGGCAAGGGCTGGACAACTCGGCGCTCTCAAGGTCGCAGCATGCATACGTCAGGGGCCGATCGACAGAAACGGCCCTCCATGAGGTAGTGCGAAATATAGAGTACAGCATTCAATATAAACAATACACGTTATGCGCTTTCCTCGACATAGAGGGAGCTTTCAACAATGTTCGTATAGAATCCATACACGATGCCCTTAGTGACTCAGGAGTTGAGCCGGAGTTCAGTAAGTGGATAGTCACTTTGCTGAGAACTAGGGTAATCCACGCGAACCTGGGAAGCAGCAATCTGACTAAATTCGTTCTCAGGGGTACACCTCAGGGGGGGGTGATCTCTCCATTATTGTGGTTAATGGTAATCAACAAAATTTTAACTAAACTTGATGAAGAGGGCATAAATGTGGTGGCGTATGCGGATGACGTAGCGATACTAGTGTCAGGTATGTGCCTCTCCGTGATCAGTCAAATCATGGAACGAGCACTTAGACTGGTCCATAACTGGGCCACAATCTGCGGCCTTGGTGTGAACCCTAGCAAGACAAAACTGATGCTGTTCACTAAAAAAACCAAGCTACCACCTTTTACCCTTCCAAAGTTAAACGGAGAACAACTCACACTATCAGACAGCTCAAAGTATCTTGGAGTCGTTTTAGACACAAAGCTTAGCTGGAAACTAAACATAGAGGAGCGTGTTAAAAAGGCCTGCGTAGCCTTCTACGCCTGCAAAAGAATCTTAGACAAAAGATGGGGCACCAAACCAAATGTGATATTATGGATCTACACAGCAATTGTACGTCCTATCTTAACATATGGGGCACTGGTCTGGTGGCCAGCCCTCAGTAAAGAGTACAATGTAACGAATTTAGGCAGGGTGCAAAGATCAGCATGTCTTAGCATTACAGGGGGAATGCGAACATGTCCGAGGGATGCTTTGAATGTAATTCTGCATCTTCTGCCGATCAACCTTTTTATCAAAGAACTAGCGGCTTGTGGTGCGATCAGGCTTAAAGAGTCTGGTCACTGGATTGCCAAGCCATATGGCCACTCTGATATTATTAACCAACTGCCACAACATACAATCGACGCTACTACGGACTATTCTATAACTACACTAAGTTTCGGGAAGAACTTCCATGTAAGATTTCCCACCAGAAGCCAGTGGACAGCGAGTGTGCTAACAGGAGAATACGATTTCTCCTTTTTTACAGATGGATCAAAAATGAATTGTGGTGTGGGTGCAGGAGTTTTCTGCGGCATACTCAATATCTCAGAATCCTACCGTCTGCCTAATCACGCCAGCATTTTCCAGGCTGAATTGTTTGCAATCATGAAAGCTTGTCACGAACTTGGAAATATACAACATAACAAAAACATAGCCATCTGTTCCGATAGTCAGGCAGCTATCATGGCACTGAAATCCGTAAGATCATCCTCCAAGCTCGTTAAGACCTGTAGAGAAACGTTGAACAATCTTGGAGAAAGACACACAGTCACCCTACTTTGGGTGCCGGGACACAGTAACATACAAGGAAATGAAGCTGCAGATGAATTGGCCAGAATAGGGGCAACTCTACAAAGCTCTCATGCGGAGCACGTGAACATTCCGTTGGCAGCAGTCAAAAGTAAAATCTCCGCTTATTATCTCGCAGTTGCTAATCTTAATTGGCGGAGCCTTAAAACTTGCGTAATATCAAGGAAACTATGGCCATCGTATGACCGGAAAAAAACATCCGAGATCTTGACCAGACCGCGAAAAGATATTGCTAGAGTCACAGCGGTAATTACTGGACATTGGCCAATAGGAGACCATGCAGCAAGGCTGCGTATACCCCACAACTCGCACTGTCGCAGCTGCGATAATACAAATGAAAGAGAAACTCTTTTTCATTTCCTATGTGAATGCCCAGGTCTCGCCAGATCTCGTTACCGTGCGCTGGGTTGTCCGTTTTTTGGCAGCCTAGAGGAGGCGTCGGAGGCAAAAATCGGCGAGCTGCTTCACTTCCTTAACCTCTCTAAATGGCTCTAAAGCCCTGTTTACATGAGTCGAGTGCATGGTGGAGTGGAGTGGAATTTTTCCAATGCCAAACGAAAAATTGTATGAATTTGAAGTTTGACAGTGGAAAACAGTCCCGATCTACTCTATCGTTTACTCGACTCATGTAAAGGACGCTTTGGTGCATCTACGCCCAAATTTATACTTCCTGTAACCCTCATCCTATAAGCAGTTAACGGATGTCTGTGGTCTCAAAACGGCGCTTATCGTGCTAATTGGGCTCTGGGCAAGTCTCGCCTATGGCCACCACTTTTACCAACCAACCAACCAAGGTGTAGAGTTTGACCCCTGTACTCTGTGATGTCGATAATAGCACTTTTACGTTTGACAATCGTCTATGTTCGATAACTTGGGAGCCCTTCCTGATCTCACTGAAATTTTGACACTTGTACAGCTACTTGGGGCTTATATTTTCTCCAAATTTCACCGTCCACCTATCCGCATTCGGAAGCCCAAATCGCACTTCTGTGTTTTCTAATCAAAAAATGTTGATAACTTGCAAATTGGGCGGAATTTTGAAATTTGGCAAACTTGTAGGGCACCGCACTGGTGAACATTTCAAGGCTCTACCTGCCAAAGTTCAGGGGTTACAGCTGCCAAAAGATGAGATTTTAAGATGGTAAAATCAGCCATTGTACTCCATCCGATTCCTTTATCAACCTCTATAGGAAAATGCATACTAAAGAAAAGATTTAGCATGGGTTTTAGATAGAGTTTTTTACCAAAATTTCCTTAGAACCCATACTCTCCTCGAGAAATATTGCAAGCAGGTTAAGATAAGATTTTAACCTCTGGCTGGTCCTTTAGTTTACTTTAATTCGGTGGCTCACTCTTCGCTCCGCTCAGATCTCGCACTGTCAGCCATGCATTATAGAATTCGCCAACATTTTTGTGTCGCAGTACTGTCATTAATGCTTATGCTAGCCACAATCGGTGAACGATAAATCCTCAGAAAGGGGAATGCAAAAAAAAATGTGTCACTGTATTTGTGAACACTCTCATCCACGAGCCGTCGGCTTATGTACTTCGACTGAATATCCATCATCCGATAACTGTCTCGATGAAGAATATGTACCAATTCTACGTAGTGTGTGCATCGTCAATTGTCAACTGTAACATTGCTGATCGCTTCCTATCCTAAAATTCATCATTTTTTTCATCCACTCCACCTTGATGAATTCCAAGAGTAAGTTCATCATAGGGCTGATGATTAGATGACTGAAGAAATAATTAATGAAACTAATCAACTATTTCATACGTTGTTCCTCTAAGAACGCATGAATGAAATTCATCAATTATTTCATTAGGGCGAACTTGATGTACTTTTCGAAGAAATTCATTAAATTTTTCATCAACTCCAGCATGATGAATTTGTCAGTGAAACTCATCGTACTTTTCATCAGTTCCTTTCTGATGAAATCATTCATGATCCACATCGCATCCAACACCTCTTTAATGAAATCATGAGGGAAAGTCATGTTTGAGTTCACGTGATCATCATGCAGTTGTTTACGATATCTTTGAAAAATATGTATAAGGCAATTTAGTCCCGTGGCTAGAATAAATGGTTTTGTTCCTACTGCTCATCTTTACACATACTGCTTCCGCGTGATGGGCTGAAGTCATCATTTTCTCAAAGTGAAGCCCGAGAATTTTTGGATTTGCAACAGCAGGAACTGGTTTGTTGCCAATACGTACCCCAACCGGCCACTTACAATCACCTGACCAGGTGGTAAGGAAGGTCGCAGACGATTTGGACGCTGAGATGGTTAGGTTTCTGCTATGGAAAAAGGCTTCTAGTCGCGCTAAATATCTATTGATATCTTCACGCATGACATCCCTATCCGCTCCCGTGGCGAGTACAGTGCAGTCATCGGCATAAGAAATAACTTCAATGCCTTCCGGAGGTGTTGGGAGACCGGCCATGTAGATGTTAAACAAGGTGGGAGAGAGAACCCCACCTTGAGGAACACCTAATTTGATCTTTCTAAGTTTGGAACGACTGCCTCGAAACTCGGTGAAGGATTGCCTACCAGCTAGATAGTTGGCAATCCATCTTATCTCTTGAGTCGGAACATGCATATTGAGGAGGTTTGCCAGAAGCATGGAGTGATTAACCTTATCAAACGCATTTGATAGGTCAATCGCCACCATGATGGTTCTATGGCAAGGTGTACTGTGGTTTAGTCCGTCTCTTATACGTGTAGTGATCGCGTCCAGAGCGGTGGTTGTACTATGCATGCGTCTGAATCCGTGCTGATGGGGATCTAGCTTTGCATGTGAAACGAGTGTGGGGTGGATGAGGGCTTCCAGCGAATCCGTCTTCTAATTTTGCGCTTGAGGCCATCTGACTTGGGATGTTCAATAAATTGTTTATTGAACTGGCTCGCATACTGAAGAGGATTGCTAGTTTCTTTTTTGCCGAAGGTTATGGCTATATTGCCCTTATCTTTTGTGGGGTTCGAAAGGGCACGGACAGTGGACCATAACTTACTGGCACCTTCATTAAGGTTACAGTCATTCAGGTGCTCGTTCCATTTAGCCTTCTTGTAGTCTTTAACTTGTCGCTGTTTTTGGATATTGAGCTCCCGAATTCTGGGGTCACCAGGGTTAGCGCGCCTAATGTTGTCACGTTCATCAGCTAACCTTGCGGCACTTGTTGGGAAGTTTGGACGAACCTTTGGAATGCGCCCTGCAGGGATGAACCGTGCCGCAGCTTTGGCAATGTCGCTCCTAATTTTCCGTTCGGCCTTATGTATATTGGTGGGAGGGGGAAGCGCGAAGAACTTCGATGACGTGAATGTTTTGAAACCTTCCCAATCAGCTTTTTTGTGATTGACAAAAGTTCGCTTCTCTGACTTGGTCAGGTCAGCTGGTTTGTCAATTCTGACTATGATTGGGAGGTGATCAGAGGGAAGACCAGTAAGTGTTTCCCAGGAGGTCTCACTAATTAGGCTAGCGCTGACAATTGTAATGTCTGGTGAGCTAATACAATTGTTTGCATCACGGGTTGGAGAGTTTTCATTGAGGGTACAGAAACCTGATGCGTCCAGAGATTCGGCGATAGCTTGACCCCTGGCATCGTTGTGAAGCGCGGAATGCCAGAGTTCATGATGGGCATTGAAGTCACCAAGAATGATCCTGTGCTCTCCATTAAGAAGAGGACCAATATCGAAATGGTAGTTTGTACAACTAGAATGTGGTGGTATGTAGATGTTAAAAATTTCGATATTGGTGCTCCCTGATGAAACTGAGATGGCTTGCAATTCCGCGGTACCGTCTGAAACTACATCTAATACACGGTAATGTACGGACCTGTGTATTAGGAAGGCAAGTCCACCTCCAGGGTGAGAATCATTCGTGGCGCCTTCTCTGTCCTTGCGTATGATGATATATTCACCTTCAGCGTTGAATGGTGAATTCGCGTGGAGTTTCGTCTCTTGGATCAGGATTCTGTACTTTCTCAAGAAGCTTGTGATTTCAGGAAATTTCCCTAGGATGCCATTACAGTTGAACTGCAATATGGACACCGGTGTGCATCGAGACCTTCGAGGCTCTTGCCAGGGAGGCGTTTTGGCAACTCTTGGCCGTTTGTTGTAGCAAACGGGTGTGGTCCGCCCCGAAGAGGCGTATTGCAACTGCAAAATAATGCAATAAACAATGGTTGCCAGTAGGACCACAAAGCTTGTAATCGTGCTAGATAACGATTAATGAGGAGGCGCATATCATCCCTATCCGCTCCCGTGGCGAGTTTGACGTTCCATTGTCAAACCAGTGTCAATGTACTTTGTTTGTTGTTTGAAGTTCCAAATTTACGAATTTGGTGTTACAAACTTAAGAAATTGATGTTCCAAAGTAATGAACTTTACCGAGATACCATTTCTCGTGAAAGTTAGAAATCTATGAGGTAGCTCATTGATTAGGAAATTGGAAATATTTCCGCCTCAGTTTTGATGCTGAATCATTTGCTGCACTCCTGTAAAAATTAGCCTCGCTTGACTATCTAATTTAAACATTTTTTTACCCCTAAAGAATCATATACCAAACATCTTGCACAATTTGTGAAATTTACTATTGTGGGGCTGGATGTGATTAATATTAATACTGAAATTTTATAAAAAAAAAACATTTTTTAGTGATTCCTGGCATTACGGATTTGAGCCCCATTGAGCTATCCTGTTAACATTTTACCGATTGAGACACTGAACTGACTTAGTAAATAAATGTACTAATCAAAATCCACCCACTTTTAAGGACGATTGCATATTTTTTGTCGATGTTGCTGCTGATGTTATAGCTTGACGAGAAGTTGTTATTACATTTTTAACAGTTTTATTCCTAGATATGAGTGCGTGTTTTACATTTTCCTTTGATTGTGTGTATATTTTTTTTAAATATAAACTCATCCATTCATACATTTATTTATTTTGTCCATGTACACTGTTTTGTACGCATTGTTTATTTATTAATTTTTTTTTTTATTAAATTTAGGAGCGAATTTTGGGGCCAGGAGGGCATGGTAAAAATAAAAAATCACGAAGATGTTGTCTTGAATGTTGATGAAACATATCTCCCGACCGTTGACGGAAATTCATCTAGCCATGGCGGAGATACAGATTCAAAAAGGTTAATGTGAATTTTGATTTATCCATTTTCATCATCATCATGATTTTGCATGTTCCATTTGTTTTACTAAATTGATGTCGTTCTGATTCGTGCTCAGTTGAAATGTGAACGAAATAGGCTAATTGATTCTAAATTAAATTAATTAATCTGCATGCAAAACATGTTTCTTTTAAATAACATATATTAGCAAAAGGTGTAAAATTAATTGACAAATGTTTTTCTCAGGGCAAGCAATGCACCGCATAGAAGTTTACCAGATATTCCGATAACGGAATCGCTTAACGATAACGTGTCCGAATTGTATGCAACTGTAGCTGATAAGATTCAACAAAAACCACAGGGACGAAGTCGTAAGTGACGTCAGACCGATGATATAAAATAATATCAACTGAACATGATTCGTTTTTTGTTTTGTTTTTAATTCAATAGCAACACCTAGCGTTAAGAAACAAACTAGCGTATCGCAACATAGTTCCATAAGTCAAGCAGACGATATAAGTTCACCGTATGCTCGAGTGAAAACACCACCGCACGAATACGATAATGTAAGTTTACATTTGGGACCACTTTGTTTCTGTTTTGAAGGCCAATACTACACTTGTGATTGCTAATCAACCGCAACTCAAGAAACCCATGCCTATCTTTTATGAGTCACTCATTAGCTGGATGCACACAGGCACCTAGTTGGCAGTTCGCGATTCCAAATGGCAGCTCTCATCGTATCTACACGCGCAGCCAATTGACTGGCTGTCACGTTTTGATATCTTAATTCATTATACAGCGGTATACAATTCGGTTGCCAATTGTACACCGCTGTAAAAGTGCTTTGTAGCCGTTTCTCAAATACACAGTGGCAATTGTGCAGGTATTGCTCATTTTTCATGTGAAACTCTACAATTCTTGAAGGACCTATTATGTAACTGTTTAAACCCACAATATTGATAATTAAATTTATGAAACCTCCCAAAATGAATGGTTGACGTCATTTTCGGCAGGCCATTTGGCCACCAGTGTGGATGATTAGTAGCTGCTATTTGGGAGCTCGAGATGCGATTTTCACGAACTGCCAATTAGCTGTCTGTATGTATGGATTCAGCTTTAAAACTTCTATTAACGTTTTTTCCCTCATTAGGTTCTTTCTGCCGAACATCCCTATGCACAGGTCAATACACCGGGTCCAAGCACATCCGCTGCGGCGGCCGCGACTCAAAATCAGGCGGCAACATTGGAGAATTCTCCAATTGATTCAACATCACGACGAAGTTCCCGTGAAAGTCTTTTGGGACCAATGGAAAATCAGCAGGTTTGTAACAAAGAATTTTTGCTAAAAACTGATTCCTAATTGGAGGTTTTGTTTTTGCATTAGGAAATACCTGCTGCCTCTGCAATTGCTGGAATGATATCGGCAAGTCAAGAGCTTCCCTATATGACACCACCTATTGCACCACAACCACATTTTAGTGGCGACTCACAAGATTCGTCAAGTAAGTAATTATTGTATGCAACAATCAGGGACAAGGATATACACATCTTACTTCCATTGCAGAAGGCTATACTAGCATAAGTGTAAGGGAACCCCTAGCAAATATATTGGCGCAAACAAAACGACCCGCACCTACGCGGGCGAATCGAAAAGACGATTCTCACTATGCGACTGTATCCGATGATTCAGGTTAGTTGAACTTCATTTCTTAATTACGTACAGGACTTAATCCGAGTCGTTAATTTCAGATGAGATGTACGCAGCTATTGAGGATCCTAAAAACAACAATCAAGGTGATATTTATACAAGCGGTTCCGAGACATATGCACAAATTCAGCCAGCGAATGCCATCACAGTATCCGTAGAAATTAACACATCGCAGTCGTCACAAGCAGCAGCATCACGAGCGGTTTCGGTTCCGAACCCGAACCCAGAACGTAAGTGTCAGTTTCCTATCCAATCATTGATTGGCATGTATCAAGCGAGCAATCCTTGTCAGATCACAGGCACATCAGATTCAATCTTGCTCAATGCTCCAGGCTGCATCCACGTGTCCTAAAAATCCAATTGGAAATTGTTCAAAGATTTGGTCTTTTACAGTGTCGATACTCTGTCACTTTTCTATGAATCGCCCTGCGATGTAGAGCTTGCCGCAGATCAACTAAATAGTGTACTCATCTCCGCATACCAGGAGAGCTCTTTCATTCCAAATTAAAGGTCTATCCGTAAGCTCCCCTGGTGAAATGATGGAGTAGATCGGAACCGGATCAAGGTTGGGAGATTGTTCAACTCGGCCAAGTGCTGTGGTCAGTGGGTCATACAGGCGCTCCTTAACTGAATATAATACAATGATTAAGCAATCTAAAAGGAAGTGCTGGAGAAAGCAGTGTGAAGGAATTCAGTCTTTACCTGACGCCGCTCGCCTTCACAAAGCTCTTTCTAGAAGTAACACCAACGGAGTTAGTTCGGATGGTTCGTTTACGGCGGGTCCCAAGGAGACCCTCCAACTTCTCCTTAACACTCACTTTTCTGGATCTGTCTATTCAGACAATTGCCCATTGTACATACCAGGTTATACAGGACAGTCGGCTAGAAGATTAGCGAGCCTCTCTGGAGCATTCTTCGACAAGGACAAAGTTAAGTGGGCTATTCAGTCATTTGATCAATTTAAGGTCGCGGGAGCTGATGGAGTATTTCCTGCTCTCCTTCAAAACTTCCTGGATATCATCCTGCCACATCTAACGGCAGAAGCTTGTTATAACTTCTGTTATATCCCACTTAATGTAACTTTCATCCCTAAGCAAGCTAACAAACCTGAGGACCTACCAAATTGCTACAGGTCCATCAGTCTAACCTCCTTTCTCCTCAAAACTATGGAGCGTTTAGTTTACCTATACATCAGGAGTTTGATGTTGTGGATTAAACCTTTACATCATACTCAGTTTGCCTATGTAAAGGGCAAGTCGACGGTGACGGCGCTTCACAAGCTCGTCAACATTATTGAAAAATCTCTAGATGAAAAAGAGATCGCTTTATGCGCCTTCTAAGACATCGAGGGTTCCATGAATAATACTGGATTCGATGCTATTGCCAGAGCCCTCGATATGAGAGGAGTGCCATTGCCATCCACCATCAGGTGGATTGACGCAATGCTGAAAGGTAGAGAGATTCACTCCTCGATTGAGGGTCATACTCTCAACATCAACGACATTAAGGGCTGCCCTCAAGGCGGTGTACTTTTACCCCTGCTGTGGTCCCTTATAGTAGATGAATCACTATCGCTACTTGAAGTGCATTTTTTTGTGCACCATTCACAAGGAAACTTGCTCCTCCTCTTGACACAATCTACTTTAGGGGTGTGCCTATTGCCTACTCCAAAGAGGTAAAATGCCTTGGCATCAACCTCGATGGTAAACTAAACTGGAATAGCTACTTGGACACTTGAACTTGCCGGAACTTCGAAAAAACAAAAACACTACAAGGCAACACCATCAAGAGCTGTCTTGGTATCACTGGTGCTTTTAGCACTACCTCCACTCTAGCCATGGAAGCTATATGGGGAATGACGCCACTGCATATTTTTATACAAGAAACTGTAGCACTAAGCGCTTTGAAAATCCACATATCGTCTGATATTCGTATCAGCGATCGGGGACACACGCGTATCCTGCAACAGGTTCCTGGTCTATCAATATGCCTGGTATCAGATTACATGATCAAATCCCAGATCGGGCGGAATGGGCTAATGGCAACCCGTGCATTGATCCTAGAAGCATCACTTGGTTCACGGATGTCTCTAAGACCGATCACGGCGTAGGTGCTGAAGTCTTTTTGGACCCAATACAACGATATCGATTGCAATGGGCAAATGGCGAAATCTGTGCGAGGGAGATACTTGGGCGGGTTGCCTGTGATGCTCATATCGCCATTTGCACTGATAGCCAGGCAGCAATTGAGGCGTTAGCTTCACACAAGTGTATTTCGAAGTTTGTTAGCGAGTGCTTTGACCTCCTTCAGAGCCTCTTCATCCGCAACTCTGTCTCAATCTATTGGGTTCCAGGTCACAGAGGCGTTGCAGGAAATGAATACGCGGACGAAATAGCAAGAGGGGGCTCATCTTCTATACTCATCGGTCCTGAGTCATTCTGTGGCATTAGCTGGAGAGCTGCTAGAGGCGGAACTGGTCATCGGGCCTGAGGTTTAACTACTCGACATCGCACTCTGGCCTAAGAGTTACAAAACAACTTGTGTGCCCCTTCAGCTGCTCCAATATTAAATGTCTGCGCAGAACTGAGGTTAGACTCTTAATAGGCTTTCTTACGTGCCATTTCGGACTCCGCTACCATCTCCATAAAATTGGTCTGTCACCCAATGTCGCCTTTGTCTGGACGAGACCTCCATTTATTTATTATCGGAATGCCCGGCGATCGCCAGGTCCAGAAGATCACTCCTTGGACGTGATTTACTAAGCTCCAGAATGATTGGATGATCAACTTTGAAGGATCTGCTAGATTTTATTAAACTGTAACCTTCTAAATTAAAGGATTATTTCACAATATACCTTTTAGTTAGCAGTGCCCACCACCTTGGTAAAGCCCATTACTTTATTATTATCCACTCAATTTTTTCATCCCGATTATAACAAGACTAAAAATAATAAATTTTCAAATAGCATCACGATCCAACGTCGTACCAGTGAAAAAAGTGAATGAAACTCCCGTCCCACCACCAGTGGATACACTAAAAGCCCAAATGCATTCACGCCAAGCATCCTCGTCGTCCAACACTAGTTCGGTTGGTAACATTGGCTCCCCGAAACCGGAAAAGCGTCAGGCCAACTCTCCGCTTCCGCCTACACCGAAAAATCTCCAACATGCTAGCAATTCAAATTTAACCTCGACAAGTTCCATTCCGTCCGGACGTAACTCCGTAGCGTCCGTCATAGAAGCACAGCTGGCAATAGGCGGTACTCTGGTCACATCCCGGGAGAATGTTTCGCAAGAGGTCGAGGACGAAGCGAGCGCGAAAAAGGACTCAAGTCCATTCAAAGATATCGAAGGAATGTACGCGAAGGTATGTTAGTTCAAGATCGTGTCATAGGGACGAAATTTACAGACTGTTAATTTCCAGGTCATCAAAAAGAATCGAAACTCCAATTCACCGTCACAAAATGCATCTCCCGTTTTAAATCGACGATCACCAAACGATATGACATCTACCCTGGATCAGGATCAACCGGATTCAATTACAAGCGATCACGTGACAAATGTGACAACAACACACGGTTCACCTAGCAAAGTAAGTGTCAAGTCCACAACATTGCCGGATAACAATTACGAAACGATCGACAAGCGACGGCCTAAGAGCAGTAGCGTCTACGAAACGAAAGATCACGGCTACGAAACAATACCGGCCAACAAATTGAGCACAGGAAATGGTGATATCGGCGCCACGTCATCCAGCAGTGCTGGTAATATAGCTGCAAATAGAAAGTCTGATGGCTATGCACAAGTGGCACGACGAAAAATTTTGCAGAATGATATTGGTAAGGACTGAATCTAGTTGAACGCATAATTTATTGTAAATGTCTAATAATGCATGATTATAATCCTCCTCCATTTAACCAGCTTCTGTAAAGGTCTAAGGGTCAATTAGAACTAATCGAGTTTCTATCTACATTGTTCACATTGTAATCTAAAGAAAACATATTTGGAAGACTATGTAACATGAATTATAAATGAAAATGCACAATTATTTCACACACAAAAAAAGAGGAACTGTAAATAGATATTTGTAGTCAAAATGCTAATCTTCTTTTTATCGTAACAAATTGGACTCAGCACTAACCATCAAAAATACATTTCTTGTAAATATTGAAAGCGCATGTTTGCATGCACAGCACTCTCAAGAGTCATGTGTGTACAAGTCGAAATTTCACCATCATCCAAAAAACTAATTGAACAAAATAACATATCACTCTTGTAGTTGGCACAACTATTCATCATTTAAATAAGTATGATTAAGGTAAAGATATAACTGAACATATTCATGTTCTGTACAGGTTACAAAATTCACACAATTTCAATATTTTATAGATGTTCCAAATCCTATCGTATCCACCTCATACATAAATCCGGCTAGTGAAGTTTTCGGCAAAATCGATCCAATTAAAGTTGCATCCGAACCTGGCTACGAAAGCCTGCCGGGTCAGTCGTCCACGACCGCCAATGATCCGGGCTACGAGACGCTCACCAAAACAAGCGAACGGGCGGAGAGTAAAAAATCAAACTCCGACTACGATCCAAATTATGAAGTTCTGCGACCGCCGCACTATGAAAATTCGGACGACGGATATGCCAAAGTTTTTGAAAAATGCATTCGTATCGAAGACGACGCCAGTGATGGTTATAGTCGCGTGAAAGAAGCATGCGACCTGACGGCTGGCTACAGTAGTATAAGAGAGAAGAAGTCGGATCGTAATAATCACGACTATGCAAGTATACGAGAAGACAAGATGCTGGTGTTGATCAAAAACAATAATAATAACAACAATAACGACGACTCCGGTTCGGATATCTATGCCAGCATTCACAACGATCGGCAGCATGCACAAGCGGATGCAACGGCCGACTATCACAATTATCAAACAATCGGTGAAACCAAATCATCATCATTATCCAACACAACGAATCCGTCGCCATGTACATCGAACTCGACAATTGGTGAGAAATTGACACCGACACTATCGATCGGACTTAGTAGTCCCGAGGCGCCGCAAATGCGATACAGCAGTACGTCGAATACGATAAGCAGTGTTGGTCAGCAAAATTCAAGTCACTATGGGTCGCTGACGGGTAGTGAATCGGATCCGAATTATGAATCGGTACGATATGGTGATAGTGAAAACCCTTATGAGCGTTTAATAACCGATCCCAGTGTAAGTCCAGCAGATGGCACAATACCGAATCTATCCACCGAACTTTATAATCAAACGACATTGTCGGCCACTTCATCGCATGATCAACTGCAGCCACAGGCACAAACATCACAATTAACGACGAATATTGCGACAAACTCGAAGACCGATAATTCCTTAGTTGGTAGCGAGAATGGTGGCGAAGAGGATGACTATTTTCAAGTTTGATAGATGTAAGTTATGGAAATTATTGTGATGGTATTTTTCTATTTACTTTTTTTTACGTTTGTCCAGTCTATTCATTACCTTTAATTTTTGTGTTTTTCTCTACATGGTTCCATTGATTTCATTAACCTGTAGAAGGTACGGCCTAGAGCGATGTGAGTAACGTGATCCCGTTTTACCACGGTATCTTCTTTTTTGGCATTCTTTGGTTCTGGGTTTTTCAATATTTTATGCATGTTCCCTTTTTTATAATCATACATTCAAGGGAACTAGAACTGTATTCAAATTTCTGTTCCACCGGTGTTCCCTCATATGTACATACATAACCCTGGACAACACACGACTCATACGATGATCACTGAGCTATCGTCACTATGTGGCCATCGATTACTGATGTTGTCCACGTAATCTGGCTCCGTCTACTCTTTGCACGTTCATAATTTTCTTCGGCATGCGAACTTTGTTCATACTATGCCTGCTTGAACCAGGTCTGAAGCCGCCTTGATATTCGCCAATGACTTGTTCCGCAGACGAATAAATTCTATTTTCTCGAATTTTAGATAAAATCTTATAAGTCGTACAATCTAATGAGATGCTCCTATAGTTATCCCACTTTAACTTGTCACCCTTTTTGTGGATTGGGCAGATAATACTTTTGCGCCAATCTTCCGGGATTATCTCGTCGTTCCATATTTTCACGAGTAATGTGTGTATAGCATTGATAAGGTTCCTTCCACCGTGCTTTAGCAGTTCAGCCGGAATCTCGTCAGCGGCCGGCGCTTTGTTACATTTTAATGACTGCATGGCAAGATCAACTTGTTATACTGTTAGGGGTGAGATCGGAGTGCCTAAATATAAATCAACCATTTCCTCCAGAGTTACGTGGGGTGGGCGGGTGTTCGACTGAACAATAAGGAGCTCTTCGAAATGTTACGCCCAGCGTTTGTTTGCGCTTTCGATGTCGCTGATGATATTGCTATCCTTATCCTTATAGAGGCTTGTCCTGGGTTAGTATCCACTATTAATTGAATTAATCAGTTTGTTTGAGATAAGATATTACCCCAAAACGGGCGATGTGCCTACACCGCAGGTCGAGCAACGCGAAACCATGGAGCGGTATAAAGAACGAGGCAAGGAAGGAAGAAGAAGAATAAGTTTGCTCGCCTGTCTTTGATTAATTTGCATCAAGTGCTCGTCAAGATGCTTATGTTTCTAACGTTTAATTAACCTATTCGAAATTCGTTGAAGCTCGTTATATTTTGCTTTTTTGGCTCAGGATGCGCGCTGGGGCCATTGTTGTTGTTACTTATTTTTTTGCATTCTATTGCATTTTGGAATTCTTCGTCAAACCAAACGTTTCGTGCTCGCCGGGTTCTTATAACCCACAACCTCCTCTGCGACCCCTTTGATGGTGTCTTTGAGTCCATCCCAGATCTCAAGGGCGCCTCTGTTGCTGATATTATTTAGCACAGGCAAAAACTTTTCCTCAAGAGTGGCCGTGTAAGCAACCACCTTCGCAGCATTCGTCATTTTGTCAACCGCAAATTTTTTTACCGGGTTGAATCTCGAGTGATGCACCGACGAAATTCCTATAAGTCCTATAATAGTCCTGACACACCAGACGATAAACTCGTTTCGTAACCCGCTAAAAGCTTTTCTAACCACGAAACAAGGACACACTACATAATTGCAGGTTATGACTGTCAAAATATTTAAAATTAGTTTTACGGAATTGACAATTCAAAAATATTCTCAATGTAAGTTTAGTGTTCCTGACAAGAATGGCTGTCGCAGAACCTTTAATATTAAATAACGCTGTCAGTAGGGATGGTTAGTGTTAGCATTAAAAGCTAGCCGCATTTTTGATTGCAAAAGAACGACGCTACACTATTTCTTCTAACATTTTGTAGGCTTTTAAAAAATAATAGTGGAACAAGTAAAAATAAGTAACAATTTGGATTTATCTGATTTATTCATTCAATAACACAATAACATTTTCACTCTCGTTACGAACATATAACATGTGTACTGTACATTAGATTCCATCGTCTGTTAAAGGATCTTATTGAAGTGCTGAATCGAGGTTTTTTTTTATATATATGTACATATGTATGTAAATACATTACGTACATCTTCGATTTAGAGCGCTTTGTCAGCCATCTTACACGTCTCTGTTGGACCTCACACAAAGCGAATCCATGTTGTTGTTGTAGCGATTCAAGAGTTTTTTTCTCTTGAATCGAAGGGGGTCTTGGCAGCTCTTGGCCCTTTTAACAACGGGTAGCTCCGGGACGATTTACATCGAAGAACCGGCTGCCGTAGGAGCATTTTATGGACAACACAAACATCCATGGGCCACAGTGGGATTCGAACCCACGCACCGGCAACTCAGAGATAGAGATAGAGTGACATCTCTGCCACTGAGCCACCGAATGCCCCAGGTGGTTTCCTTCGGCGTTCGACTTGCATTTTTCCTAAATCGATCGTGGTTGTTTGTATCTGAGACTGAAAGTAATAGAAATGGTACAATTTAAATTCAGGATTTTAAATATAACTTAAAATTTTACTTACCAACGATAGTGTTTCCAGCATTGACGAGTTTTGTCATGGTACATAATGATGTAGACGGCATGTTCTGCTATCCGCTCTCATAGGGGGAACTTTTGTGTTTCCGATATTTTCCGCTATACGGCGGACGGTAAGATAAGTGTCGCTAGTGTCGATAACAAGAACAAGAAAATTCTTCTTACGAAGCTGATAGCGTAATGTTCCTAAACTCGTTCTGGACTCCTAAACTGCATTCGTTCGTAAACTCGTTTAGGATTGTCAGGACTATAAGCCGTGTTCACCATATAGTGTTCTGAATCGATGTTTGCTTCCCGATAGAATCTACCGTCCATTATGATCGATGTCCATCTCCTACAGACGAGGACATGGTCAATTTGGTTTATTGTATGTTGGCCTGGAGATCTCCAGGTCTGTTTGTGAATGCACCGTTGCGGGAAGCGTGCTGCCCAAATTTCTGTCGGTCTTTGGACGTTATCATTACAAACTTCATAGGCCCACACAGCTGTTTATGAGTTTGAAGTCGTGCGGCTTCAGTCGATTGTTTACGATACTACTACTCCAAACTCCTTGTGGCCCATAGGTTTTCCCCTTGTGAAAATAGTGTACGAATACCGGTCGTCAATCTTGATACTAAGCCATTTTGTCGTCGTTGGGTTGTATCGGGGCAATCCGATACTTTCAATCCAGGTTTCTTGACGGGACATTTTTTTCTAAGGATGAGTTGTCGGCCCATGATAGTATTCGTAAAACGAAGGAGGTCCATCGTGAAGGGGCCTGGGAGATGCTGCTTCGGTGGTTTACTATTCGATTTTTGTCACCTTATTACGTTTGGTAGCCTGAGACGCTGAAGTTGTTATTACAGCACTCAGCGCAGCGTTGCTTCTTCCAAGTGTCATATCAAAAATGAAACGACTTAGCCGTTAGTGGTTTCATCCGCAACCGGGGCGGGCGCCCACAGTTTATAATATAATAATAATCGAATAATCGCTGCCTAATGTAATTTTATTCCACGTTGAATGAATGCTGTGAGGAGTGTCGTACCCAAAAAAGAATTTCGGCTAGCATTTTGCTTTAAATTGTTTGGTTATTGACGGCGATGGGGCATTTGGGTTTTGAATGAGCTGTTGCAGATATCGGTGCACGTGCAGTGCAACATGCGATATCGAATATCCGATCGACTACGATATTTTGTACCACGTCCGAAAAATAGCAATAGGCGTGTTTTTTTTGTACTCGGGTCTAGGTTCGTTTAGCGTAACTACATGGGGTTACAATAAGAACATAACCTGTATGGGTCATGTTGTTATTTTAACATCATGTCCGGAGTACAAAAAAAACGCTCCGATTATTATTTCGGATGTGGGTCGCATTTGGATTCAGAATTGATTATTGTTGGTATTGATGGATGGAAGAAACAAATGAAACAAATGAAATCTACCGTAATTCTTTGTCATTAATTTTGCCCAAACGCCGGTCTCTTTTTCGGGAACGCGATATTCGATTTGACCCATCCATCGATGTCTACAATCCAAATCCAACCACTGGCTGCAACGTTTTTTTTTTGGTACGGTACGAGTTGTTCTGCACTGCGCATTTCCATCAAGTTACCCATGTTTTAATCCTCGGAGAAATTATAAAACTAGCGAGGCGAAAAACTACAAAACTCATAGAAATTGAATTATCAAAAATGGGAGTTGAAATCTTTTCGAAATAGGAGATTAAGCTTACTATCTATGAGAGCATAAACAGTAACTATTCCTTGCCTTCTCATAGGTTTTTTCTTCGTACGTAAGGCGCTTTTTCAGAGTGTTTTATATTAAAGCTATTTGTTTTCGATAAAACTCTTCAAATGTCCCCTCGAACTGGTACTAGATTTTCCCTAAACGGCGTGGAAGTTGATAGCAACCAAAAAAGAACACATACAAACTATTCGCCGAAAATAGTTTTCTTTTCTTAACGTCGAAAAGCCCCCTCACCAAATTTTCCACATTTATGCCTAAATTTTGACCATGCACTTTTTTCGCTGCTAAAAACGCTAACGAATATATTGCTAAAATTAAAGGCAATGAATCAATTAAATGTAAATACAGGGTGTCCCGCGACTCTTGGTACATACGATAATGGGTAATAGTACATCTCATTTGGGTACAATTAATGTTCTACATGACCCCTCTATCTTTAACCGTTATAAAGTTATAGCATTTTTTGTTAATAGTGTCAGAAACCTCGACCTGCAGAGCAAAATCACTATTTGCCACACTCCCAAATATTTGATCCGAGATTTGACTTTACGTTCTCAAACTCCACAAAATTCTACATAAAATAACTGTTTCGCCAATTAAATAATTTAAAACCCTACCCAGATACAACCATTCAAACTTTTAAGAAATTCGAAAATTGATTTTTCATTGAAAATTTAAATTGTAAAATCGTAACGGTATTTTGAACTGACAAATGTGCAAAGTTGATAAAAGTTTCCTCATAGTGTTAGCTTTCGAACGACATATAAAAATTAGGGTCTTAGGATTTGAAAAATTGCATATCTTACGTGTTAAAGAGAAAAAAAAAACGTGGTTCCAAGAGAAAACCAAAGTAAACGTTTCCACAATTTTTATACGAGTTTTATTTAGTAAACAAGTTTTTTTTTAGTAAAAAACGAAAAACAAAACACGATAGTTAATTTCGGGCGCGGCCGAAATTTCGATACCCTTTACTCTCCTCGGGCTAATATTTTTTTCCGGTGTACTTAAGACTTATGGTTAATCCCCCCGTTCTTTCACTTCCGTTTTCACATAGTTTCGTTACCTCGATAAAACATATTTGAAGTGAGGTTTGGTTAGAATAACTGCACAAACGGAAAAATATAACTTTTTCTTGAGAGGGGGGATGGCCCCATAATACGAATATATGTATTTGTTTTTGCAATGTGTATTTATTGAAAGTACAAAAATATGTAAAAACAAAAATATTCGTACTATGGGGCATCCCCCCTCCCACCAAAAAAAGTTTTTTTCCGTTTGTGCAGTTATACTAACCAAACCTCACGCAAATATGTTTTATCGAGGTAACGAAATTATGTGAAAATAGAAGTGAAAGAATGGGGGGATTAAACATAAGTCAGAAGTACACCGGAAAAAAAAAATATTAGCCCGAGAAGAGTGAAGGGTATCAGAATTTCGGCCGCGCCCGAAATTAAGCTCGGTATCGTGTTTTTTTCGTTTTTTACTAAAAAAAACTTGTTTACTAAATAAAACTCGTATAAAAATTGTGGAAACGTTTACTTTGGTTTTCTCTTGGAACCACGTTTTTTTCTCTTTAACACGTAAGATATGCAATTTTTTATTTTTCAAATCCTAAGACCCTAATTTTTATATGTCGTTCGAAAGCTAACATTATGAGGAAACTTTTATCAACTTTGCACAATTGTCAGTTCAAAGTACCGTTACGATTTTACAATTTAAATTTTCAATGAAAAATCAATTTTCGAATTTCTTAAAAGTTTGAATGGTTGTATCTGGGTAGGGTTTTAAATTATTTAATTGGCAAAACAGTTATTTTATGTAGAATTTTGTGGAGTTTCAGAAAGTAAAGTCAAATCTCGGATCAAATATTTGGGAGTGTGGCAAATAGTGATTTTGCTCTGCAGGTCGAGGTTTCAGACAATATTAACAAAAAATGCTATAACTTTATAACGGTTAAAAATAGAGGGGTCATGTAGAACATTAATTATACCCAAATGAGATGTACTATCACCCATTATCGTATGTACCAAGAGTCGTGGGACACCCTGTATAAACCAATTTTAAACGTTTTTATGTTTTCATCGGAGAAAATGTAAATTATCAATTTTTTCCTGCAACACTGTGTCTGCAAAAATGCGATTCCTTCCGCAGTTATTCCAAAAAATATTCACGAGATTTCTGGTGAATATAGCGCGCTTATCTTCAAAGCATATGATCGTGGGTTCCAAACGCACTGTAAGCTGAAGTGCAGTTTTACTCCAATCAATAGAGACGAAATAATAGGGGAAAAATTGGGGATGTCTCAAATTTTTGATATGTTATAAAGACAGGTGGAATAAGTTAAAATCCAAGTTTGCGCCACTTTCCCCCCTGTGCTCCCGCCGCTATCTTGAAAAAACCATCTAAAATCGGCCCTTTCATCAGTTTTTGGCCTGTAACTTCTTTACAATCCATTTGAGCACAAAATCTGCCGAGACAATTTTGTAGAGGACAAAATTTTCTACAGACTTATTTTAAGATGTTGTACTCTACAATCAAAATTAACAGAGTTATAGCGCCAAGAAAATGGAAAAAGTATCAAAAATCATGCCAAATTCAAATTAAAAAAAAAATGGATTTAATACCATTTAACTTATAGCCTCCTTTGCATTTTAGTATTAGAGTTCTCCAAATATGTTTTGAAATTTGTTGGTAATGATTTTTGGAGTTTTAGCATATTCTTTGCGCTATAACGCTGCCAATTTTGATTGTAGAGTAAAACTTGTCAAATGAAATTTATAGGAAATTTTGTGCTCTACAAGATGGTCTCGCATTTTGCGCTCAAATGGACTGGGAAGGAGCTATTATAGACCGCAAACTGATAAAAGGGCAGATTTTAGATGTTTTTTTCAAGATAGTGGCGGGAGCATAGGGGGGAAAGTGACGCAAACTTGGATTTTAACTTAACCCACCTATAACATATAAAAAATTTGAGACATCCCCAATTTTTGCAAGGTAAAATCTCCCCGTTGATTGGAGTATTTATGATCGTTTTTAAATTAAGGACAATTTTTTTTTTGCAATTCATTCATAATTATAAAAAAAAACACAAAAAAGACTGATCTAAAAAAAAAACAGATATCTTATTAGATTACCTATAAATACATAGAAAAATACCATCCTAAACATAAAATAACGGCAACTTTATATAAATGAAAATGTTTAGCAACAATTGTGATGAAAGTAGAAAAACAAAAATAAAGTAAACCAAGTTTTTATATAAATATAAAAATATCTCGCACGAAAATTAAAATAAGAAAATATGTAATAATGTAATAAGCTTTTTTTTAGAAAACAAAAAAAAAAACGGTGGACGCTACGTCCGTTCCATTTATATTATACATATACATAATAATAATCGATCGTGTTTTACGCGAGCATTGTTAAGAAAAAAAACTAAGAAAAACACAAAATACACTGTCTGAAGCATAGAAAATACGGAATAGGTGGAAGTTCATTTCAAAATGATGTTGTACTAATGTTTCCTTGTTTTAATGCTTAATTGCGTTTTTGTGCATCTCTTGTAGTTTTGAGTATCGAAACTTAATAGGGGATTCACACGTCAATATAAGCGAATTTCTATAAAACAAAAATATTTTTAAGATATTGACTATTTATTTTATATCCTATAATTCGATTGTAAATATATTCTTTATACCTGAATGATAAATTAACACAAATTCACATTTATTATATCACGACAGCGATAATATATGCAAACAATTATTTTTTTTAGATAAAATCAACTTATTTATTTAGATATCCATTACAATTATTATTTTTTGAAAATGCATAAATGAACGATGAAAATAAATACAAAAAAAAGTACGTTGTCAAATTTTTTTCAATGTAAAGCATATGCCATTCATAAAATGCTAATACAGTGGAACTGCGCTAATCCGACCCCATAGGGACAGGAGGGTAGTTCGGAACGGTAAAAAAGTTGGATAATCCGGATTTCTTTAATTTACTTATTATACTCTTATAGGGGTGTCGGTCGATAATACATATCACTATTCTATCTATCTGGCAGATTTGATTCTACTACATGATAAATTTTGAAAAAGTCTTGTTTTTGAATACCCTCGAGTTACCCTTCGGAGCAGAGAAACGACCCTTGCTTAAAATGTAAAATTTTAAAAAAATGCAGGGTGCGCCAGAGAAACTTACTTATTTGAAAGGTCAATTTTTATTTTAGAATACAATATCCCAAGTTTTTTTTTTAACATTTTTATGTTTTGACTCTGGCACATAAATTCGAAAAGCTTCACGAAAATTGCAACGAAAAAGCGTTACGTTTTTGGCATTACATGTAGTTTTGGGTGCCATTCAAGGTTCAACGGAAGTTGGGCTAGGTGGTACCCTGTGAGTGTTGGGTGCCATTCAAGGTTCAACAGAGGTTGGGCTTGGGTTCAATTTACGTTCAACTTGAGTTCAACTTGAGTTCAACTTGGGTTCAACTTAATAAGATAAGAGAGATAAACTACAATAGAAACATGAAAATGTCCCACTGAGTTGCGGACTTGTACGCAAGCTGATGAAAAATGAAATGAAAAATGAAAAATTAAAAATGAAATTTTCTAAAGGAATGTCACGCATGACGTCACTTAAACACCCACAGCGCCGCTCATGGGCCACGCAGGCTGACGGTTGTGGTGTTGTTAAACCTTAGATCTTGGGCTTTGTTAGTGCCAAGTTTCGTCCAGAAAGAATTAAAACAAGAGGCGCCATGGGCTTTTAAACATTAGAGGCTGATTTTCATATAGTCTTGAAAATGACATCAATTAAAGGGTGACCCCATTGGGCGCAAACTGATTAAGTCGATTTTTGAAGTTCGTCTCCAGTCTTTGCAGCATATTAATCGGTATGTTGGCAATGGCATCGCGAATGTTGTTCTTGGGGTGAACTATGGTATGTGGTCGATCGACATAAACCAGGGATTTTAAATAACCCTATACAAAAATCAAATGAAGCCAAATCTGGAGAGCGTGCCGGCTATGGGAGATCGCCTCTGAGAGAAATGAGGCGGCCAAGGAAATATTGTAGCGACAAATTCATTGAGCATAGTGCTGTGGTTCCATCTTACTGAAACCACACGTCCCTAACGTTTATTTCTTCGAGGCTTGGAAAAAGTAAATCGAGAGCAAGAACGGGCGATCCACTTCAGAGAGAGACGACCATTTTCATTTCATTTTTTTTATTTTGCGTACAAGTTCGCAACTCAGTGGGACATTTTCATGTTTCTTATTGTAGTTTATCTCTCTTATCTTATTAAGTTGAACCCAAGTTGAACGTAAATTGAACCCAAGCCCAACCTCTGTTGAACCTTGAATGGCACCCAACACTCATAGGGTACCACCTAGCCCAACTTCCGTTGAACCTTGAATGGCACCCAAAACTCACAGGGTATACTGTTAGCCCAAAAACGTAACGCTTTTTCGTTGCAATTTTCGTGACGCTTTTCGATTTATGTGGCAGAGCCAAGACATAAAAATGTCAAAATGGATATACTAGTGATCAAGAGACGCGAGAGCGTATCGTCCGCCAAAGGAATTTTAATTTTTTTTTTAATTTTTTTTTAATTTTTTTTTATTTTTTTTTTTATTATACCCTATTACCCATAAGATGGTATAGGGTATATTGTTTTTGTTACGCCGATATTATGTAACACCTCAAAGGAGCCACCGGAGGTATGGCAAAGTATATATATGTATATAAATGATCAGGGTCTGTCCCTGAATCTAATAAGCCATGTCTGTATGTCTGTCCGTGTGTCTGTCTGTTAGCACGATAACTCCCGAAATAATGAAGCTAGCGGTTTGAAATTTCGGTCGAATGTTTGTTTTGCTAAAATCTTGGACGGTATTGAAAATGAGCCAATTCGGACCACGGGTTCCCCTACCTCCCATACAAACAACCCCTCCTTGATATTTTAATTCGGCCATAACTTTCGCTCGAATATCGCTATCGACTTGACATTTTGATCAATATATGATTCTGACATATACTGTGAGTTGATGGAAAGTGGAGTAGGTCCGACTACCCCTACCCCTACTTCCCCTACAAAGTTATATTCAGCCATATCTTTTGATAGAATGTCACGAAAAACTTCAAATTAGTATCAAATGGTAGCCGTTGGATGCCTTGACAAGGTAATAAAGATGTGTCAGGTCCGACCCATCTACCCCTCCCTTCCCCACAAAAAATATGAAATTGAATATTTTGGGTTTTGCGTGCCTTCTAGGTATGTACATGGGTATAGGGTATACACTCATCGTGCTATTCGCACGATTAGAACTCGGTCTCTTTTTTTTTATTTTTTTAGCCCAACCTTTGTTGAATCTTGATTGGCACCCAGAGTCAGAGTCAAAAAATAAAAATGTAAAAAAAAATCTAGAACATGTTCCAAATGACCGACCGTTAGAAAAAAAGCTCTCGACGGCGAATGTCCGCTGCTCTCTAGACCAGAGCATAATGGCAACTGACTAGTATGGGAAACAAACTTCCCCCTTCAGATGCGCCCTTCCCACCCCTCTACCCGCCCAACTCACCGCTCAGGAGTTTTTTAAATAAGTAAGTTTCTCTGGCGCACCCTGTATTTCTTATGGGAATTATTTTTGATGGTGGGTGATAACTATCAATATGGTTTCAGTTCAGTTGGTTGCATTTGGGTCGGATTACCCGAAGAGTGAGACTACCGAGCGTCGGTTTAGTGAGGTTCTATTGTATATAAATTTGACGCCATAGACACTGGAATTTTCCCTATAACGGTCGTTCGTAGAAATGCTGGCTCTCCGTTGAATCTTGGCGTCTCTCCAGTCGTTGGTTCCTTTAAAAAGCGGTGAAGACCGTGACTTTCGAACCAAAATATGTAGTATGGACCAACGTAGTGGAGTAATCAATATTCGTAACAACCATATCCGGGTTCAAAAAATCCTCATTAAACCCGTCCATCACGGTTTCTGGATCAATTTGACGAATTTCCGAGCTTAGTGTAAATGTATGGCTCTTTTAGACGAGAACTTGTAGGGGCCTTCCTTGATACTTCCACTTCGATTAAATTCAGCGAAATATGGAAGTTTTCTGGAAATATTTACGAAACGGGATGTTTCCCATTATAAACAAAATGCCTCAGCAAAGCGTAATTTGGTGGCAGATGGACGGATGTCCCGTTCACAACGCGAGACCAGTTAAGTAATGCTTGGAAAATAAGTTTCCCGGAAAATGGATCAGAAGATTAGGGCCAGTCGCATGCTCTGCGAGAAATCTTGACATTACTCGCTTAGATTTCTATTTATGGGGTAATTTAACAAATCTTCTGTAACTGTTAGCCCAACTTCCGCGAACAGCTGGTGCAGCGAATAAGTGATTCTTGTGACAAAATAAAGGACAACCCTGCAGAATTTTCTTTAATGCTTAAAAATACACCTAGTAGTATGTAAGAATAAAGGCCTTTTCTTAACATATACGTCGTATAGCGTTCGATCATTTTGTATTGTATTTGTTTACAATACTTGCCCAAATTATGTGACGCATGATGCGTACACACATCCCGCTGAACTGATCCTTCAGCTTCAATCAGTGGTTTCATTTCATGAAGTGTAGTTAGTGTTCTCTAATTCTGTGGTTGTTCTTGGGCTCTTTGATTTGTAGGTAAGTGAAAACTTACTGAGTACATGTGTTTATGTGTTTTATTTAATTTATTAAAGGATGACCAAGCCTTGTTGTTATTTATTATTTATACCATGCATATTGTGTTTTGTGTAAGCCTCTACAGAATCCGGAGATGGAAGTCCTCTGATGGGTAGATGACGTTAAAATTAATATCTACAGGATCCGGAGATAGAGGTCCTCTCCTGGGTAGATGGCTCTTCCCTTTGTTGGTTTGTTTTAGGTAGAGATGGAAGTCCTCGTATCTATTTATGTGTTGAAATATTTATTTTATTGTTTTGGTCATCGTCACGTGCACGTGTACTTATGTTGCACCTTTTTAAATATGTATGTACTTTCAGATTCGACTGGTCTCTATAATGCCGCAAGCACCGTCTGTCCGTTTGTCGTCATAAAAAAAAATAAGACCGAGTTTTCTGGGTCTTCCTTATTTAAATTTTCACTTTTACAAGTAATTGAATGAGACTATAATACGAAGAAAATAAAAGAAAGTTGCTTTGCTCTAAGCTTTCCAAATTTGCCAGACCATCATATGCGCCAGACTCACAATAGGTGTGTTTTTTGGTTATCCCGTGTAGCGTGTAGGTTTGGGTAACGAAACTTCATATAAAAAAAATGACAGGTGGATCAGCTGTCATTTTTTTATATGAAGTTTCGTTACCCAAACCTGCACGGGATAACCAAAAAAACACACCTAATGTCACATGCTCATTACTTTTTAAAGTAAGAAAAAACACTTGAAAAAATCTGAAAACTCCATTCGAAATGAAACGTAAAAAATTTCTACCGTCACTATGCTCTGCCCAGTTTGAGAGGCTTTGCAACTATGACAGCTCTTATCTCTAATCTAGTACTACACCATTTGTCATACATAATTGGTGTATCGTCTTTGGTGCGTTGGGTAGTCAGTCGTCGTCTTGTTCGCTAGTCGTGAGTGTGGAGTGTTTGGTTCGGGATTCGGTGGATACATTAATTTGTTGCGAACAAACTCTTTCGTAGTGTTGTGTGGCCCATATATTATTTATATTACATTATTCGGAACGTTCGTTTAACGCCTGAGAAAACCCAAATTATATCATGGCCATGCTTGCATCCAAACTTTTGACCCGGGCAACTGGAATCTCATCAATTGCAGCCGCTCAACGTTCCAACAACTATTTCACCTACGTCAATGAAATATCCCATCCGATTAATCGTGAGCCGAAAATATGCTCTTCCGCTGCTGAAGCTGTGAGCTGCATTAAATCAGGTCTGTCGACGTCACAAGCAATATTCTCAATATTCTATTTTGCCTGCACACTATGTATATGCTATGTGGTCACCACGACCCACCCCATCTGTACGTTCGTACGTCCCCCAATGTCACGTCCCACTTGGCTTCATTAGAGGGATCTTGGCAATTAATTGAAACCATTTCGCATTTCCAATCTAGCTCGTTTAATCTGCTGCTTTCTTGAAATTCTGTTCTTAATTGTCATTTAAATACCATCTTTTATCGACCTGGCTCAGTGAATAAGAAAACAAGTAGAAAAAGTTATGTAACTATCCCACCGGCCGGGCTGGAGAAAGACGTATCCTATCTGGTGGGCGAAAGAGTGTCACTTTCGCCCAATATGTAGGAGACAACAATTGAGCGCAATTCGAGGTAATCGCGGTCAAACTTATTAGAATCATTGAACTCAGCCCGGCCCAGCACGGTTGTTATCAGAACAGTCCAAAAGATGAATACAAAGTTCAATCGGCGATAAAACCGCTCGGCATAGAATCACTGTTCTGTTTGATTGATATGTGAGCAGCAATGTTGATGAGTGTTTGTCGGTCGTGCAATCGAGCAGCTTGATTTGCGTAAAATTAGATAACCCAATTGTCTCTCTGTCTTTCGGTTCTTTTCCATTTCTTCCATACTATTCGGGTGAAGCACGAAGAGGTGTGATAAAGAGTCATTCTTGCGTTTAAGGAGATTTTTGATTGCGACGTGTTTGTTGTATTATTGCGTTTTGAGTCAACAGATGGATGTATGGGAATACATATGCATTAAAATCTGGGTATTCAAGTTAGGTCTGAATGAAATTTATTAAGCTCACGAGATGAAAATGTTTGTGATTAGAGATAAGATAAATAAGAAAAACAACTGTAGGTGTGTCAGTTTAACAAAATATATCGCAAAAAATACAGACAGACAAAATGGTTTGTAATGCCACGTTAAAAGGTGCCCACTTGAGAAACCTCCGATTAAAAATGCCTGCTTGAATCTACCACCACCACACTTTGACTTTTTATTTATTACCAATGGCAGCACCAAGATTTTCCAGGAAAAAACGATCCAGAGTAGAGCTGCCTGTAGAAATAAAAAAATATCAGATCCTCTCTATTTCAATAATACACTCCCAATCATTAAGATAGTTCCACTTGAAAAATGGCTGTATGTCGGAAAGTGATAACGGCATTTTCTCCAAACTTGGTGACAATATTTTCAGTAGCCTGCTTGATTCTTTTAATAACACAAGGTCTCAAGCCCGTTAGGATCTTCTTCAATTCTTAAAGTCATTAAATATAAGTAGTTTAATAACACTCTATACAGCATTAGTGAAACCGACATTGATGTATGCTTCATCTGTGTGGACACCATTCTTTGATGTACATATAAAAAGATTAGAAAGAGTACAACATAAATTTTTATCGTACGCAGCATATAAACTAGGCTTACAAAATCCGACCTGGACTCATAATTATGAAGAAATAGCTCGTATATGTAAAATTAGTTCATTGGAATCGTTTAGGAAGTATATGGATGTATGCTTTTTGCATGGTTTGTTCACGAATAAAGTAAATTGTCCTGAACTTAAATCAGAATTCGTATGTCAAGATATAAGCTATTTCCTAAGACCAAGAGGCATGTTTGTAATACCTTTTCACCGAACCTCATACGGTCAAAATACACCAGTGACAAGATTGTCTACTTTAAGAAATCTCCTTGACCCTAATATTTTTACAACTTCGGTACCCGTTTTTAAACGACATGCAAAAAATATATTTCTTCAAAACTTTTCTTAGCCATTTAAGTAATAATCTTAGTGTATTATAAAATAAACAACAAAATTACATAATTTATGAAAGCTTCACTACAATTAGCATTATACAATATTATAATTGGGTTTAAAAGCCTGTTTGATTAAAATGAATTAAATAAATAAATAAATAAAAATAAAATAAATAGTTCCAGACTAAATATAACACAAAATAACGGTATAAAAAGATAATTTTATTCTGGAAATGCTAGTAATGAGTAGAACTTCCGTTATTTGATATGAGCTCAAAAACTTTATCTGGAATAGAAATTTATGAATTTTGAAGGCAATTTAAATTATTTTCATCCCAAGCTTCCCTAATAGCTTGCAGGAGCTCTTCAGGTTTGTTGAAATGTAATGTCTCGAAACCAATCCAGGCTTGTTTTATCTTGATAAAATCTTGAAGGAGTTGCTTGGTACTTTAAGCAGAATATTTTTGTAAGCCTGGGCGTTCTGAATCCGCCAAACTTCCACAAGCTCAATAGTCCCACATCGAAATAGTCAACCCCAACCGAGAAGAAGAGAAGATACCTCAAGACTTCTTGCTGTTGGTGATATGTCTACAAAATAATTCCATCTTAAGGCGGTATTACACTATCAAATAAAGTTTGTCCTGTGGGTCACACAAAATTTGTCTAACTTTTGCAATGACCAAAAGTGTTTTTAGAGACCTATTACACTATAGAACAAACAAATGACCAATAAGTTTGGCCAACGACGTAGTCAGCCGGGTTTTGGGTCATTTTTTTTTTACCAAGGCAAATTCGCCTATCACACTAGTATGACCGTTTTAGAAAATAATGACCAAAGCTACCTAGTAGGGATGTCAAAAACCGGCCCATAACCCGGTTTTCGGTTTTTGCGCAAAGCCGGTTAGACCGTCCGGTTTTAACCGGGCTCAAAGTACCGGTTTTCGATTAACCGGTTTTTCATTGAATTGCTTAGAATTTTAGCAAAATAATGCATACACACTCGTTAAGCTGATGTTCGTATATAAATCTGACTGTGTAATGGAGCCCTAAAAGAGAAACATGTTGAACAAAAAAGATAATCAAATAAAATTGTCAGAAGTATTCATAATGTTTCAAAATTAGTTAACTGAGTTTTATTGCTAGACAATGTATATAGTGCAGTCAAAATATCCAATTTCAGGCCTCCAAATAGAAAAAAATAGAGTAAGTGGTTTTTAAATCAGCGAGCTCCCAGGAATCTAAAACTCATTTTGCTAAAAAAAAAAATTGATCGGAAAGGTCCCAAAAAGGACAAAAAAGGATACTCTTTTATCCTTGGCCGGAGGTCAGCATGTGGGGTATCAAATCAAAGGGGACGTCGAGTACATTACATATCCGGTGTTTGTTTCCTGTTTGTTTAAATCGAAAATTATTGTGTTTTCCGTGTATCTTTCCAAAGCCATAACTACGAGAATATTTCCGAATCTATGATAGGTTAAGATTCTAACATTAAATTATCGGAAAGCTCTAAAAAGGACATTAAAGGACAATAATTACAAACCTTGATTGAAAGTGAGCATGCGGGGTGTCATGTCAAAGAGGACGTTTCAAGGACACTAAATGGAAAAATTCGGACGAACAATTACGGCTTTGGAAAGATACATATACGAGAAACATGAAAATTTTCCATTGGATCCCAATTTTCTCCTGTGAGGGTCCTTGAAACAAGTAATAAACGCCAGATATGGAATGTACTCGACGCCCTCTTTGATATGACACCCCGCATGCCCACGTTCGATCAAGGTTTGTAATTAGTGTCCTTTTTGAGAGCTTTCCGATCATTTTTTTTCTTAGCAAATTTAATAGTAGAATCTTTAGCTATTATAGATTCGGAAAAGTGAGAAACGTAGTGACAATTTGAATTACTCTCGCAATTAGGGCTCCGGAAAGATACACGGGAAACACAATAATTAAAGAGTATCCTTTTTTGCCCTTTTTGGGACCTTTCCGATCAAATTTTTTTTAAGCAAAATGAGTTTTAGATTCCTGGGAGCCCACTGATTTAAAAACCACAAGAATTAACCTTACTCTATTTTTTTTATTTGAAATGCTAATATGACTGCACTATGATGTAGATGTTGAAGTCTTTGTGGACACGACGGATGTTGAAGTGGACGCGGATATCGATGTGGACGCGGACGTCATAGCAACTGCCGATTCGTCTTCCTATAACAATGAACTCTAAATGCACTGATCTGATACACATATATACATTCACGACGCACAAAAGATACACGTGTGACACGCAACGTAAACAATATCTGCCTTGGAAAGGAAAAATGCAAGGAGCGGTAGTTTGACGAAGCGATGGTTCTTGGAATAATAGCACTAAGGAGAGTGTTCGGAAATACGGCTATTTTCATAGAAGACAAGCAATAGAATTACAGACTGACAAATCAAGAAAATATAAAAATTTTATGAATTTGGAAAGTTTTTTTTCGGTTTTAACCGGATGGGCAAGCAACCGTCCGGGTTAAAACCGGGAGGATGAAAAAACCGGTTAACCGTTTTGAAAGTACCGGTTTTCGGACTAACCTTCCGGTTTTTGACATCCCTACTACCTAGATTCAATATGCATTTAGTGGTTATTTGGGATTGTTTCATTTCTTTATTGAATTTGCAAAGGTTTAGTTTAATAAATTGTTATATAGAAAATCAGTTTAATTTTGCTTGAAGGCGTAATCTTGTAATCTTGTTATTTAAAAGGGCTCGTGTTATTTCATCAATCATCAATGTGGCACCTCGACTTCTACTCCAATCAACGGGGAGACTTTACCTTGCAAAAATTGGGGATGTCTCAAATTTTTGATATGTTATAAAGACAGGTGGGGTAAGTTAAAATCCAAGTTTGCGTCATTTTCAACCCTGTGCTCCCGCGGCATCTTGAAAATCCCATCTACAATCTGCCCTTTCATCAGTTTTTGGTCTGTAACTTCTTTACAGTCCATTTGAACACAAAACGTGCCAAGACAATTTTGTAGAGGACAAAATGTCCTTCAAACTTAATCTAAGATTGATTGTCATCAAATTTCATCATAAATTGTGTTTGTAAGATGCACAGGAAGAGAGTATAATGACTTTTATCGACTTGACAGGGTCTTCACATGTTTAGGCTCGCTGCCCTACTCTTCCTATGCTACGAAATATTTGTCAAATATTCCCCATGTTTGAATTTTTTCTTAGCGAATATAATGATAGAATGTTCAGCAATTATGAATTTTCAAAAAAGAAAAAGGCAGTGGCAAATTGAATTATTCGCGTAGTTATGGCTTTGGAAATATACGAGTACATGGGAAACACGATAATTTTTCATTTAAGCCAGGTTTATTTCGTCGAGGTTTCTTGAAATAGGAACCAAACACCGAATATTTAATGTGCACGACGTCCCCTTTCATATGATGCCCCGCATGCAGACCTTTTAAGACCTTTCTGATAAAAATTTTGATTTATCATAATGAGTTTTAGATTCCTGTGATCCCACTACTTAAAAAAAAATTAGCCTTACTCTATTTTTTTCTATGTGAAATACAAAATCAATAAAAATGGACAAAAACTGTGAAATTCGCATAATTTTCGATATTTCCCCCATTTTCTTGGCGCTATAACTCTGTCAATTTTGAATGTAGAGTAAAACTGGATTGCATTTTTAGGAAATTTTGTGCTCTGAAAAATATTTGCGGCACATTTTCTGCTCAAATGGACTGTAAAGAAGTTACAGGTCAAAAACTGATGAAAGGGCCGATTTTAGATGGTTTTTTCAAGATGCTGGCGAGAGCACAGGGGGGGGGGGGAGTGACGCAAACTTGGATTTTCACTTACCCCACATAAATTAATAACATATCAAAAGTTTGAGACATCCTCAATTTTTGCACGCTAACCCCTATTATTTCGTCTCTATTGATTGGACGATTCGGGCTTTGGCTTTGTTAGAAAACGATAAGAGGCCGCGCGCCATTATCAGGTTCTTTCTCTCCACCCATCTAAAAGTACCAAAAGACAAAATTCAAAATTAACTGCGGATCTTAGTCTCAAGCTACAATCAATCTTTGTCCAGTGGTTCATAATAAAATTAGGAAATTAATTCCGTGATAATTTTTGTGAGAGAAGAAGCACCTCTGAAACAGCAAAGACATCTTTATATCATCCATGTAATGTTGCATCACTTGCTCTTGCAGTTAGGTTGCTACAGATTACTTGTATGCCGGGCTCGAAATTCGGACGTTGATCTTTGGAAGGTGCGGTGCGAGTTTTATATTGATCAGATTTCTCTTTCAAACGTCATCACCAAATTTGGGAGGGGTTTGGAACCCCCAAACCCATATACACATATGTTGGATCGCGACTAGTTTCAAGTCATAATTGTATTGTGAGTCCGTTCGACCATTAAAAAAAGCTGAAATAATTGGAGCACGGAACGGGTTTATCGTAACATTAAGAGTTCTACTTCGAAGCTATTAAAAAAATAACAGGCGCGACAATCCAACGTTGGACTAAGGCCGCAGGATTTGTTAGTGACATCCTATTTCCAAGATCTTATCTGCTTTTTGTTGAGTTATTACCGAGAGTTTATTTCAACATTTTCTTTGATGTAATTCCACGGGTTAATTTAAATTTTAAATTTTCCAATATCCCACAATTTACAAAAACTAAAAAATTGTCGTTAATTTTTAAAATGATCATTAAATCCACTCAAACGAATAATTTTTTTTTATCTTGGGCCACACAAAAAAAATTGGTAATTTTTGAATGACCTTATGACCAAAAACTGCAAAATAAATTTGACCAAAGATGTGTTTTGTTATTACACTAAGGTCATATTATGTTTGACCAGAAATGAATGACCACGATGGTCATTCATTTTGGGTCAAACACATTGTTGGTCATTTATTTTGCTATTACACTAGTGGGACAAACTTTTTGCGTCATTGGTCAAATTTTATTTGATAGTGTAATACCTCCTTTACTCAAATCACGGAAATAATTCCTAAAACCTTTTGGAGCGACGAGATTGAATTTTATCGTTAGTGAAAATAACGCGCTCTTGGAATGGAACTATTGAGCTTAAGGAAATCAGGGGTATTCAGAGCGCCCAAGCTCATAAAACAGTCTAATGTAGTGCCAAAGATTACTGAAATTTTCCCTGCAACCCCTTTAAGATTTTAACAAGATAATGGCCCCATTCACTAAGTAAGGTTGATAAATGATTGGTTTAAAGACCAATCCACCAACTTTATGGAATGACCACCATATGGTCATATCTATGTAAATATCGATAAAAAGATTTGAACTTGGTACTTAGAAAAAAATTAACTTAAATTACATTCAAAATCTATACAATTTTATCCCGGATAGACTTTTTGAGAACATATCATTCAACGGAAGTTCAACTCATTAACAGCCGTTATTTTTTTCTGAGACTATCCTAATGATTTTCACGTTTGTACTGTTTTTAAATTGTCGTAAGAACGTAAAGACATGGAAATAGAACATAAACAAACGATAAAAAAATACAATATTAAAGCAAACACCTGTTTTTCCCTTTGTTTCGAATTCTAAAAATAGGTCAAACATTTCTAAAAAAACAACGTGTAGACATCAGAAACGTCGAAATACAGTGTGTCCCGCATTGGGTGGTCAATACTGTAAGGGTTGATACCGCAACTTGTTTCAGCAAGAAAATTACCAATACAATCGGAATTTTTTTTACCGTTACCTTGTTATCGCTCTTTTTGTGAAAGTCATCAAAAATCGTGTGATATACCGTTCGAAAGCCAACATATTGAAGCAAATTTTATCAACTTTGCAGAGTTGTACGTATAAAGCACCGTTATGCAATTACTGTTTGAATTTTCGATGAAAATCTATTTTAAATTTTCTGTTAAGTTTAAGTAACTGTATCTTGAAAGTGCCGATAATGTTGGCAACAGGAAAAACTTCAGTTTTTGTGAAATTTTATATAGTTTCTGAAACTGAAATCAAATCTTGGATTAAGTCATCAGGAGTGCTGTAAATTACGATTTTGCGGGACAAGTCACGATTTTCGATGTCTTTCACAAAAAGAGCGATAACAAGGTAAAAATTCCGATTGTATTGGGAATTTTCTTGCTGAAACAAGTTGCGCTATCAACCCTTACAGTATTGACCACCCAATGCGGGACACCCTGTATACTTTTCATACATATACACATAAATGACAAACAACGAACTAAAATAAACGCATCTATTGTTGGGTTAGGACTTAATTACATATTTAATTTTAGTACATGCTGAATTATGAACCTTCGGTTGCTACCCTCACAGACTGCATCATGAATATTGTAAACATTTCTAGCAAGCTATACGTATGTATGTACAACTCGGTCCTCGTCAACTAATAAATAGATAAGAATATTGTTTGGCATTGAGTGACCGGCGCAAGTATGTACGTTAATGCATAAATGTTTTTGTTTTCTGTTTGAGTACTGAGTACTATGGGGTAATGTGGACGCCGAATGAAAATCTATAAATAAAGAGAAAAAACTTCGAGTCATTGAAAACAATTTGTGCGTACATATTCTCTATTCCAAATTTTTGTGATTTTACGCTAAAACAATTTTTTCCATCTCCGTTTTTTTAAAGATGGCGCATTGCCTTACAATCACTTCATTCTCACGTCATTTTAGTCGTAACTCTATTATTTCTGGCACTAAATAACCACTTAAAAACAGAAAACACTGAACTGGTAGAAAAAAAGAAGTTCGAATAAAATGATTTAAGAACGATAGCGTCCTAAGAGAATACACCACATTTTAAAAGAAATAAAACAAACACATAATCTTGAAAAACGGGACACCTACATAATTCCCAAAAAACACAATCCCGCTTGATAAGAAATTAAAATCGGAGCCCAACGTTAAAGAAAGGGTGAATAAAGCTACTGTAACACTGTACTCGTGCACTGAGTTATCGAGAAGACCTGGGGCTTGCAGCCAAAAGTTGAATATTGGATGTATACCGCTATTGTACGTCCTATTTTGCTTTACGGCTCTAGTTTGTGGTGGATGGCACTCAGCACCACTACCTATTATAATTTGCTGGCCAAAGTTCAAAGGTTGGCTTCTCTGCTCATAATATGAGCTTTTCGCACTACACCTTCATTCGGATTAGATATCGTGCTGGGACTGCTGCCATTTGACATTTTTGGTCAACGGATGGCTGCATGCACGGCCTTACGCCTACGTGAAACTGGCCTATGGCGAGCGCTGGATTATGGGCACTCATCGATACTTCGCAAAGATTGGGAACAATGTAGTCAACTGACTACATTGTTCCCAATCACTTTTTTGGTAGGAACCATTGTAGCTTGATCCCGTCAACGGAATCTTGGGATATTAACAGTCGCCTGGTCAGTGGACCCTTCGCAATCTGTACTGATGGCTCCAAGGAGGAGTTGGTATAGGAATTCACTCGGATGAATTGAATATTAATTTGTCTTTCCGCCTCCCTAATTTCTGTAGCGTCCTCCAAGCAGAGGTCACAGCGATATTGGAAGCCCTAACTTGGTTGGGTTGTCACGTCGTCACTAGTAGGGACGTCATTTTGTTTACTGATAGTCAGCCTGCAATTCGATCATTTGATTCAGTGCTAACCACATCAAGAACTATTGAGAATACCGCTTAATACTTAGAGAGATGGGTCGCTTCTTCAACATTACTCTATGCTGGATACCGGACCATAGTGGCTTTACAGGCTACGCAGATGACTTGGCGCGATATACGTCAGCAGGTAACGCTGAAGACGGCCGCGCTAACTTTAAAATACCTATTGTCGCCTGTGCAGTGATAATAGAAGTTGCTGCAGAATACAGGGCCAACACAAGATTTACTAATGGCTGGACTTGCGCAACGACAAGGATTATCTGGCCAAAACTAGACAATGTTCATTCTAACATGCTACTGCCCATGGACAGAAAGCATATTCGTAACGTGGTAGGCGTAATAACAGGGCATTGTCCTATTGGTGGCATGCAAGAAGACTTAGAATTCCTCACAACGACTTTCGCAGAAGTTGTGATGTCGAGGAAGAGAGTTTGCACCGTTTTCTGGGATCAAGGTATTTTTACGATACCGATGACCTCCGATATGTGAGCCCAATACTGCTCAATAGATATATTGTTAACACGTGATGGTTTCCTAGCATAAGCGGTTAGTAGAGGCATGGTTCTCTCAGTGGTATCAGAATGGACCGATTCTGGTCTAAGTGCGCTGGGTGTAACTTGGGAGCCCCTGCACCTAACCTAACCTAAGAGTAGGCACTAACATCTTCAGTTCACGTGAAATCCATGCATGTAATGTAAAAATTTTGATGGTCGGGAAATCGAATTTGCTTGGTTATATTCACTTCACAGAAAAGTCTCCACACCGTTTTTTGACAATACGCCCTCATTTACAGTGGCGTATCTATCAAAACATTATACAAAGTGCCCGTTTTGAAAATGATTCCAAGTTCTTTCACAAAAATTTTGTTTTTCATTGATATATGTAAGTTTTCCAAGATTTTTTTTTAATTACTAAAAACGAATATCTGTAAAAGGAAGTAACGTAAATTTGGCTTAAGAAATTTGTATGGTACGTTGTACGTAAGTATCTTTATTATGGGCCTTTTTATAGCATTATTTTTTTAGGGCGACAAATCATAAGTCGACCGGATCTGAAGATTTTATTTTAGAAGGTCCTTATTGGCGATCTATGGAAATCCGAAAATGCTCGATTTCACAAAAAATTGATAAAATGTGGGACTATATGTCCGTTTGTCTGTGAGTCCGTGTGTATGTCAGTTTGCATGATAGCTTCCGAAATAATGAAGCTAGTGTTTTGGTCAGATGATTGTTTAGATAAAAGTGTTCTCCTTCCTCCACGCATACAAATGTTAGTTTAATTCGACCATATTTTTCGACAGAATATCGCTAGCGACCTGAAATTTTGATTAATACCTAAATGTGACATATGCTTGAAGTTGGTGGAAAGTTGGTTTGATTACCCCTACCCCACCTCCCCTACAAAGCTCTATTCCGACATATCTTTTGATAAAATGCCGCAAAAATTTTCAAATTTGTATCAAAAGGTAGCTGTGGGATGTCCTTATAAAATACTGAATGTGTGTCAGATCCGTCCCATTTACCCCTACCAACCAAACTTTATTGACCACCGCAAGAAAGTATATTACGCCAAAAAGTTCCCAAATCCACATTTTCTGTGTTTCATAATTCTCTCTCTTCTTCTCTTGTCTGTCCCCAATGTTAAAGTTCTCCCTGGAAAGTTAAAGGAATTTAACACCATTTCGCCTGATAGGAATACTGTAATGTGTCTAGGATACGTCAACCCAAATTGGCACCAGATGGCGCTAGTATCACTAGCGAGACAACTTACTGGCCGAAGTTTCCAGAACATCGAAAATGGGTATATAAGGGCGTCGACTAGAGCCAGTCAGTCAGTCTAGTTTTAGCCGTGAATAAATAATGTCGAGTCAATAATTAGTGAAGTAATTAGTAGAAATTGTAAACCGTGTATATCCGTGTGGTTGTAATAAATAGTGTTACAGTAAAGCGAGTGTTATTCATTGTCGTGTACGCGAAAATCTATCGAACCCACTGGAACGTCTAGAATAGACGAGAAATATATAACAATTGGTGTCAGAAGTGGGATTTTCAAGTACGGTGAAGTGTGACTCGTGCGCGGAATATACGACGTGAAACTGCGAGTGCCGAGTGAACTCGTGAATATTCGAGGACTCTTCGAGAAATATCGGTATAGTTCGCGTTGGAAAGTTCTGGATTGTGAACTTACGCGGTCGTGTTGAACTAGTGTGGACAGATTCAGTGCGTGAAACTGTGTGACGAGTGTATTCGGGAATATTCGAGAATTCTACGAGAATTTTCTGGAAAATTCGCGACAGAAAATTCTGGAAAGTGAACGCAATCGTATCGGACTAGTGTGACGAGATCCGGTAAACGTGAAATCGCGTGTGTTTGCGAACACTCAAGAACTCGACGAGAATTTTCGGGAAAGTTCGTGACGGAAAGTTCTGGAAAGTGAACTTGTGAACTTCGGGTCGGACTATTGTTGACTGAAAAACTTCTCGAAAGTGAATTAGTGCCGTAACGTGTAGAATTCGAAAACATTCTAGAAAATTCGATTCGTGTAAAATTGAACTGTAGACAGTTTATAAGTCGAGAAACGAAATGCCGCGTAATATCTCGCAATTAACCACGGCCGAATTGAAGCGTGAGCTGGCGAAACGGAATTTGTCGACTTCGGGAAACAAAAGTGCGTTGCTTGCTCGGCTGATGGACGCACTGAGGGATGAAGGACAGGATCCCGACACGGTGGAATTTCGGGAAGAGCAAGACCCTAGTGAAGTAAGTGCAGAAGAAACCACAGACCCAATGATGCAGTTGCTGAGAGCTATGGCGGAGCTGAACCAGCGAGCAGCAGAGCAAAATGAGCGGTCAACAGGGGCACGTGCGAAGCGCCTGTGAACAGCTGAGGAAGGCAGGCACATTCGGCAAGAAGGTTACAAACGGAGGTTCGAGACGATGCTGGAAATGCGGTGAACACGGGCACGTGCGAAGTAACTGTGAACAGCTGAGGAAGGCGGGCACACTCTGCAAGAAGGTTGTCAACGGCGATTCAATTCGGTGCTGGAATTGCGGTGAAAATGGTCATCTCCAAAGGAACTGTCGTATGCCGAGAAAGGCAGGAACATCCTGTAAGAGATGCGTGCAGCGAACCAGAAGAATGAGTTGGCGAAGTGCGAAACAACCTGCTCCCGTTGTATGTAAATCGGGAAGCAATCGATTCTACTGGGTGGACGTTCGAGGTGACGTTGAGGAGTGGTGCAGCCGGTGTACGAGTTGTGCAGCTGTTAAAGGACGAGCATCGGAAGCCGAGAGCGGAAATGAAAGCCATACGTGTGGATCGACTGGCACCCTATCGAGGCGACGATACGGAGGAGACCGAAGCGTGTTCTGTTCGGGACGAACAGGTTTAAGGAGGGGGTAATGTAATGTGTCTAGGATACGTCAACCCAAATTGGCACCAGATGGCGCTAGTATCACTAGCGAGACAACTTACTGGCCGAAGTTTCCAGAACATCGAAAATGGGTATATAAGGGCGTCGACTAGAGCCAGTCAGTCAGTCTAGTTTTAGCCGTGAATAAATAATGTCGAGTCAATAATTGGTGAAGTAATTAGTAGAAATTGTAAACCGTGTATATCCGTGTGGTTGTAATAAATAGTGTTACAGTAAAGCGAGTGTTATTCATTGTCGTGTACGCGAAAATCTATCGAACCCACTGGAACGTCTAGAATAGACGAGAAATATATAACAATACATTTGGTGGCAAAGGTTATATGATGTAATGAGGAGTATAAGGCTGCATACATGCAAATACCATTTATCGTTCACTGGCGAAAACGCGTTCTGAAGTGTTCTTTATAAAAAGAAATCAACATTTTTTTATTAATTTATTTTTCCTTGTTTCGCTCTTTATACCTCTTCTGGCGTCGCGTCGCTCGGCCTGCGGTGTAGGCGCTTAATGCCTTGCATTCTTTTGCAACTTTTGAAGGAAGGTTGTGTATTTTGGCGCATCCGTCGGCAGTCTCCAGACCCGGCAACCCATACACAAACCTATGGGAGGTTTTGTTGATGTTAAAATGTACCTCTGGCTTGAAATGTTATGGTTGCCTGCTACCCTCGCATATACTAGCGGCCAAGCGCCCTCTTGACTATGCATCCCTCGACGCAGGCTGATCCGCCTTGGATTAGGAGTTGTTTTTTTTACTGTAAGAACTTTCATCTCTCCTGTCCCTTTAAGTCGCCTTCCACGAAACGCCGGGGAAACGCGGTGAAATCGTGGCAACATCTATGGTTCATCATCTGGTAACATTCCTAGTGTTCGTAACAAATAGCCAACCCAAGAACTAATATACTACAAATAAAAAAAAATAGTGACTGCAACCACGCTTATAAACTAACAACTTTTCCTTATCCATATAGATTTAATTCTACTGTATGTACATTTATGTAGTGATAATGATAAGTGCGCTGTCTCATGATATGATTTCTTATCAAGTTATTATTGTTCATGGATATCCATAAAACAATTTCATAACTAGTTTTAAATCGCAAGGTAAATGTATCTGTTTATCGCAGCACACTGATTATGCGGGAGCAGATAGTATACATTCAATATTCTACACATTGACCGGTTGCGTATCTAGAATAATATTTATCTTACAATATTACTATACATAGTAAAATGTAACCGCAATAATTTACGTAGTACTCATATACATTGAAAATATCAGGTACATATTACCATGAAACGGTCACTGTTTAACCTTGACCATGATCATGATGTTAACTCGAGAATCAAACGATCTGAAAGATGTTAATCAAAGAAACGCAAGATTGCAGTTTATATGTAACTGCTAACAAACTTTCGATACTATCTCAGATTCAACATATTAATAATAATCTTGTAAGTCACGTGAATAACTATACAAATTTATAGATAAATGTAAAATTCAAAATAAATGTAAATTTTCTCATTCACCGTCGCCAGGTGATTAATTTCATTTCTTATCAAAATCGTTAGTCATTCATTACTATTGCATATGAGAAGCAATATTGTCAGTAAATAACCCATTGAATGAAAACGATAGTTCCGTTTTATTGGGTCGTATGAAGGACAGAAAGAAAGGCTTTTAGAGGTTTGATTATAGTTACAGTATAAAGAGATCATTAAGTTCTTGAATTTCCTTTGGTGGAAGTAAAATAATGAATTTTGACCTATCTATCCTAGGCTCTACACTTGACGAGCGTAGCGAGTAGGGGGCAAAGCCCCCTAGTATAGCTAAAAAGGGTAAAGACTCTAAAAGCACAACGAGCTATAGGGCTATAAGCCTTTTGGGAAAGTTTCTGGAACGAGTAATTTTATCGGGGCTAAGGCAAACTGCCGAACATATAATAATTTGCGGTGGCAGTGCCACACCGCACGCTTTCGTCCCTCAAATTCCCAAGAGTTCTCTTATCAACAGGACATCGGCTGTCAAAATTGAAGATCAACTTTCAACTTTTCTTACAGAAGTCGTGCCTAAGTATAAAATTTATACCTCAGTTGTCCCTAAATTAAACAACTGCGAAAATGCCCTGTATGCTGATAACATGCACATATACACAAGCGCAACAAATCCGGATGCAATCATCGCATCGCTGGAAACAGTCTTGAACAGCTGTACAATACTATAGGTGGAAAAAAAAAAAAAAAGAAATCAATCCCAAACAAAGGCAATATTTTTCACAAAGAGGTCGAATAGGAACAACCGAACCGTAAAATAAATTGTCTAGGCCCTGGGAGGAAGATTTAGTTTACGTAGAGGTTAACCTGGATAAGAAGTCGTTTGATAAGCACGCAGGATATATTGTGTCGATGGTTAAAAAATCAACCCATTCCCTCAATCCTGTACAGAAATCCATAGAAATTAAATCCCTAATTTATAAGTGTTTAATCCAACCGAACCGCACCTATTGTGATACTCGCCCAAAATGATTTTGAACAAGCACGGGTTTTACTCGACATAAATGATTTTGAACCGTTTTTCCTCCACACGTAGACAGCCAATCTACCACAATTTATAAGCTTATCGATCAATTAACAGACAGCTTCGAACTAAGTTTCTCCACAAGCCACAATGAATTGATAACATCGCTCCTTTACCAGTAAATGCCAACTAATCAATCAGATTAAAACATCATTTGATACTAGCCCGATCCAAATCTTAGAAATAAAGATAGTTTTACGAGTAATAGTCAGAAGTTAGTTAAAGTCACATATCAAAGTCAAAAGTTTACACACAAGGTTTTTGTCTGAATCTTCCTTCATGATAATTTTCAACAGTGAATTATATTACGAATTATTGAATAAGCTTAAGGCAGCATATATTACAAGTGCGGAAGAGACAATGTTAGTCTCTACTTTCTAATAAGAGCCAACCACAATTGTGTACTAAATGTTCAATAAAATAAATTAAAAAAGGAGGATAATGTTCAGTAAGGCAAATAACAAAAAATACCGAGTGTACAGAGGGCTGCGCCCACAATACAAGGGTCTTTTAGAATTTTAATGCATAGTGAATATTTTTTGTACATATATTTTATAGGCAATAAATTAGAATTGTGCACAACATTAATGCAATGCTTCCTGTAAATCTATTTTTGGATTGGTCTAATTAAAAGTGTTACAGAATGGCATTAGCCTTTCATTCTGGAACGCGTTCACTGTGTATCCAGTTCGGATAAAAGTACTCAACGGCAAATCTACAGACATTTTTCGATTTATAATTTCTGATGAGTTCTCAACAAAAACGTAAGGATGGCTACACATATAAACTGAATTTATTAGCTGTAAATTCGTTACCGTTTCTCCGAATAAAGAAAAAGGCACTCATACGAAATGACTTCGTTGAGCCCGTTAATATGTGTATCCACACAGACGCATTGGAAAATGCGTATTGAAAAGGTAGACTTTTGCAACTATTCAGAGACACCAACTTGGTCCTACAAACTTCAAAAGAATTCATGCCAAACACTATTACCATTCTATGCATCGCCACCAAATTTCATGTTCATTGTTTAATCCAGCCACAAGATAAGCGATGAAAAAACGCTTAAGACACTGCCCTGGTATTTTAAAACGGTCTTACCAAATGTTAGATTCACCATATTTCCGGTTTGGATTAAGTTATTCAAATGAAAATTCGCAGACATATTCCTAATGCCATTTCCTAAAAACCCTCATCAAAATTTGTATATTTGTAGACTTAAGAAGGCATACTCACGTATAAATTGAAATTTCACAAATTTACTGTTATTTACTTTTTCTCAGCAAATGTCAACAGTCTTAGTATTTAGCGTATATAAGTTCATACTAACCAATCTTTGTGCAAAGTTTCATATCGGTACCTAACGGTTTAGAAAAACCGAGGTGATAACGTAAGCTTAACTTCAAACAAACGCCCATAACTGCGTTACCGTTACTCGAAACTGGAAAAAAGTAGCTGATGTAAAATGTACTCGTCGATTCCTATGATTTGACTACCCATATGTTCGTGCATCTGGGATAAATCCACTTTTTTCTCCTCTTCGGGACACCTTGTTATCTTTGCCCTTCCAACTTCTAAGGTATTCGTGGCAAAGACTTTCTACACACTCCTACCAAATTTCATGACGATCGGTTGAATCGTTCGCGAGTTATTTAGTGAACAGACCGACGGACAAAATCGATTTTATAAGGATTTTTGAAAAAAAATTCTAAAAAACCCTAAAAACACAATACGTTGGGGGATTTGTACCACTATCGCCGCCTGCCTACTCTCTCCTTTTTCTATACAACCATAGGATTAGCTCACTTAAGGCTTAGTTGCAAACAGTGTTGCCAATTTAGCCGTTTTCCGGCCAAATTTAGCCGGAAACCGTGCTGTTTAGCCGGAAAAAATTTATAATTCCGGCCGGCCGGATCTTTAGCCGGAATTGATTTTCTTTGGACGTTTTTCTGGCTAAAATTATTTTATCTTTTTTTTTTATTTTGAAACTAGAATCATTTTTTCAATATTCACAGCCAAAATACGAGTAACTAGCTCTTATCTAGTGCTCGCTTCGCTCGCATTATTGGCTTCACTCACAACTTGACACTAATTTGAATGCCAATCAACCTGCTAACTATAATTTATTCGGATCGACCTCTCGATGATGAAACCAAAGTGTATAATGGAAACAACGCTATAGATTTCCGTCGTGGGGTTAAGCGGTCAAGGTAATACAACAACAACATATCGCACATCCAAAAGAAGAACGACGCAACTGCAAATTTGTTGATTCGCCAGAAATTACATTTTAAAATTTCTTTCACGTGTTTTTTACAATTCCAAGAGTATTTTTGTGGTGTTCTGTATTATAGGTAGCTGAAAATATTGCTGAATTTATTGACATTCAATTTTAGAATGACATATTTAAAAAAAAATTATCGTGCGTTTATAATGATGATTAGTGCAAGAAGATGTTTCAGTCGCGTAATAGTTGATTAAATATTAATCGTGACATGAATCGTGCTAATCAGCCAGGATAAAGAATACAAAAGAAAATTCATTTGTTTTTTCTTTTATTTTGTTATAATTTATTATGAAAAAATAAACATTTATTCAAAAAGATTACGGAAAAATGGTTCGTAATACGAGTAATACCATGGTTTAAGATTGAAGTTTAATAAACTTATTAAGTCATTTTGTTGTGCTCTGATATGGAAATTGTTGATGCATAGATTTGTTTCAAGGGAACAGTATCAACTGAGCGGTCGTATAAGCGGGTACCCTTCAATATAGGGAGGGGTGGCAAAGGGATGAAAATTCAGTTTTTTGCAAATATGTATCTGGAAAACTATAAGTCTAGCCGAAAAATGTCATGAAAACGAAATGAACTACACAAAATTACCGTTGTAAGTATATGTAACACTCTAGACATTTTCTTGGAAAATTATATCCTAAACCCAAAAGTATTATAGTGAATTTGCATTTTCTGAGTTTTACATTTCGCGCTGTAACTCTTGACAGAATAGACTTAGGGTCATAAGATCTTGTCCATGTATTGCTAAGAAAATTTTTCATTTGTACCAAAAATTGAAGTCTTCCGACCATTGACACCCCCCTGACTCCTCCTAACATTTTTAAAAAAGGTATGCATGAAGCTTCTTTTCAAATTGAGACAGGCAGATCGAATTTGGTAGGGTGCCTAACCTAAGCCCCCTCCACCAAAAAATATTACCGAAACTAAAGGTGCCCCCATACAAAGTGAACCAAAATTCTAACAAATTTCAATTCTATCAAAAATCTAAAATAGAAAAAACACGAAATGTAAAACTCAAAAAATGTAAATCCACTATAATACTTTTGGGTCTAGGGTATAATTTTCTGAGAAAATGGCTAGAGTCTTATATATCATTACAAAGGTAATTTTGTGTAGTTTGTTTCGTCCTCGGGACAGACTCATCGTTTTCCAGATATTTGAAAAAAAGACTGAATTTTAACCCCTTTGCCCCCCTTCTTCTTCCTCCTTAACCCATTGCCCAAATCAGTGTAACTTTTTACTGCGTATATTGGGCAGTGTATTCAGCAATTTGGCATCAAACATTTTTTTAAGTTTGGGTTTTTTACCCTGATGAATACTATAACCTTAATTTTGGGTGTGCCCTCTAATGAGAAATTTGTGCTCGATAGAACTTAAATCAAATTTTCTCACAGCATACAAATACATGCTTAACATAAATCTGCCAAGAAATAATAATTAAAGCATAGTCAACAGACACAGACAAACATCAATTGAATATTTTAACCTGTTCTTTGTTTGCCACGACAATTATCTAAGTAAAAAAATCAGATTATCGCCAGGATGTTTTGCCGAAACTTCTTCCAAATATTGCAAAACACAACTTCCTAATCTCATTAACCCCTCTGTTTCCCATCATGCCAAATGTAGCATATATTTTTCTCTCGTTAATTCTGCAATTTAATATTCTTAGTTAAACATTTAAGTCTTATTGTTACGCCAATTAAAAACTGAAACTAAATCATTTTGCAATTATTTTTGCATTAACTTTCCCTTCAATGTGGTTTCGAATATTAACATCAAGACAAAAGACACAAACATCTAACTTGCCAATCTCAAACATTGATTTGAATTCTATATCAAATATATTTTTTACCAGGAAGCATAACCAAAATGAGAGAGTGTTCAAATGCTATTTCAAAAATCAGAACTCATACCGGACCAGTATATTTTGTTAATAAGTTTAGCAAAACTTTAAATTCAATCAAATTCCGCCTCCTTAAATTTTATATTTTTTAGAAACTGTGTGGTTTGATACAATGAAGTAGGTTGAACATGCCAATGTGATAATAGAGACATACACCGCATTTGCTTTATGGAGTGGAACGATAGATTAAGACTTTCGCAATTAAGTTTTGGTAATAGTCATTAATCGGGTTATGATATTATTTCAAAATTATTTTATGAAGATATAGTTCAGTAAATCGAATTAATTAAAAGGCGAATAGTTATCGGGACATTGTAACACTAAAAAAACCGTGGTAAATAAAAGAAAATAATACGAATAATTAATTTTCAAATATGATTTGGCTCCATATACGTTTATGTTTTTTCAATTCACTATTGAAAAATCCACTTTTTTTTAATTGTTACATGAAAATCATTTAACTTTAAAAGTGGGTTAGTCTAGATTAGACTGAATTCGTTCTGTTTTAAATATTTCTCCATTGGTCTCCATGTTTTAACTAACTTTAAAACAACGTTGGAAATTTATAAACGATCTTCCCTATGAATCATTATGATTTTTAAAAATGTTCAACGTTATGATTTTATAATTTTTAAGTTAAATTTTAGGCCAGTCAAAATCGACACTAACCTCGGAATAAATGGAATACTACCGTCTTGCGCTTATCTGTTTTAGAGTATTACTGGCTACATAAATCCAGATTTGCAACCCTGGGGACCCTGTGCTAATATTATGCCGAGCGAAAAAAAAAACCTTTTTTTTGCTCTTTTTTACATTTCCAACAATATTTAAAAAAAAAAATATCTTGGAAAAAAGAACGATGATCGGCATTTTGAAAGTAGACAAAATTTACAATCTTATGTTGTTTGCCGAAACGACATTTACTTGAAATTCGCAATTTTTGGTAAAAAAAATACCCTATTTTTAAAAACCTGTATTACCGTCAATATTTGACCTATAAAATTTGTTAGGATATCATTGAATTGGAAATTCTGTCTACTTTCAAAATGCCAAACACAGTTTTTATCCAAGACAATTATTTTAAAAAATATTGTTGAAAATTTAAAAAAATAGCAAAAAATTGGCTCTTTTTCGCTTGCTAAAAAATTAGTCCAGGGTTACAAATCTGGATTTATGTAGCAAGTAATACTCTAAAACAGATAAGCGAAAGAACGGTAGTATTCTATTTATTCCGAGGTTAGACCTTTTTTTTGTAAAGTTTTACTGACGTATTTCACACTTGAAATTTTATGAGTGAATGAATGTTGCGACTTTAATTTTTTTTTAATTAAAACTTACAGTGAATTTAAGAATTAAACAAAAAAAGGCGAAGTTTATCCCACTGGAATCGGTAACCGAGCTTGTCTAAATTCTGGGAAATTATGTTTCACATAAAACGTTAAACAGACTTGCTTCAATATACAAATAGTACAGATATTAAAATTATTATAAGGGAATGCAAAACGTCACAAATAAAGGCATTACCGCATTCAATAAAATAATTTAATTCAGGAGCCCAATTATAGTAACTAACAAATAAAATACAACAAATTATCTAGTAGTATGAATCGAAAATTAATAAGGAATCCCTTAAGGTTTCCGTTAAGTATAAGTGGGGGATGGGGACTATGAATTCCGCCCTCAAAACTGAATTGATTTATTATTTTTATTCTTATTAGAAAGAATAATTCATTGTTATTGACACCAACAACACGCACTTTCACCCGGTGATGCTTTGACAAGCAGTTGCAGTTGCGTCGTTATTGATCTGAGTGAATGCTTCCAAACGAGCGAATGGAATAACGACCTAACTGAATTTTAACAGTTTTTTTACAGAATTTTAAAATCAAAATTATTTTTATTTAAAATATAGCCAATTTCAAACTTAGTGGTATATTTAACTCAAAAACTATAATTTTTGCACTTACGTCATTATTCTTCTGGATGTGCGATATGTACTCAACCCCCTGACTGATTGATGAGACTGCACTTGCCCTTCAACTATATTAGCGAGTTATCTCGAAAATCATTAATTTAATAAATTTCTATTAAATATGTCAGCACACTCATTTACTCAGTTTTTCGTGCACTAAAATGTGCGCACGCCACCTACAATGCTCATACTATCCCAGAAACCATCATACATCCAGGTTGACGGTTGTTAATGTAACTTAATTGTAATTAATTGTAACCTTGCTATGCCAACATCCGGGCTGACGGTTATTAGAAAAAAAACCCCATGATCCTTTAGGCAATTTTGTTGCGAATCCGGCGACATCTCAATCGTGTCGTTCCGCCAAAGGATTGCGGAGATATCGACGGATTCCCGAAGTAGTACGAAGTCTATTGTGAAATTGCTGTGACCAACATCAAGGCTGTGTGTACGTAAAAACATAGTCACCTTGACTACAATTAACACTGTATTTGATCCAATGACAACTAAAATATTCCCATTAAATTTAAATGTTGTCGATGAAAACTTGATTGCAACAGGTGACTCTCATACAAAATGAAATTTTGATATTTACCACCACTTCCTTCGAGATTTTCAAAAAATTGTTGGTCCATAAACCTTCTCCAACGTAAGACGGATAAAACAAAAAAAGAATCATCCAAATCGGTTCGTGCGTTCTGGAGTTATAGCGTCAGCGAGGAAAACCCGACTTATTTTTATATAGTAGAAGATTACTCGCCTGTGGAATTATTTCTACATACACTTATTGTGATGCGGTCACATGGTGCAAGTAGCTACTCTGCAGTAGCTGTCTAGGCCAACTCGCACGATAGCTCGCACTGTGTAATCAAGGCAAAATGCCTTGATTACTATGTCCACCGATAGGAAAACTTGCATTTATGTCTCCTGGGAAAAATTTGCCGCGGAGATTTGCCTTTTGTTCAATAAATTTAGGGTAATGGGTTTCACGTAAACTGACGATGTTAGTACCTAGTCTAAGCATGTAATTTACTAACCAACAATACTCGTATGTTAAATAATAATTTGCATAAAAATGGAAGACAGTTCCTTAAATAAAATTCTTTGCTGAGCAAGTCTTGGAGCATGGGGGTACCCGAACATTTTTCCATTTTTCAAAGTGTCAATTCTTTACCACAGATAACGTAGTCATGCCAGATTAAGTACAAGGGTGAAAACCTTTTAACACGATTCATAGGTATTGATAATATCGCCGGAACTTTGTACTGTTCAACACTAACGTTGTGCAAATAGCTTGCCCAGTAAACTACAAAAATTATATTTAAGTAAACTACAAAAATTATATTTTTTGGGGGCAACTTACCCCATTCTTCAGCAGAAAAACTAAGCGCTTAAATTTAATTTTTGAATTTTACTGGGCAAGCTTCTTGCACAACGTCTGGCGATTCATAGAACCTACACATTTTCGTAGATGCATTACATTTTGTTGTTGGGTTTGTAGCAACAAATTTATCAAAAATCTATACCATTTCCTGGCCAAGCTCATAATTTTGGAACATCATTTTCGTATCTTTGGAGCATCAAATTCGTAATTGCGGAACGTCAAAAATGGAGTACAAATTTCGTAACTATGGAAAATAAAATAAAATTTGGAGGGATATCAAATTATTCGGGTTGCCGTTGCCCATAGTTTAGCATTGGACGTTCCTTTTACGAATTTTATGTTCAACAATTTCGAACCTAATGTGGTTATGGACTTGACCGAGAAATTGTACCTGTATACAACAGTTTTGACTATTTAATTATTAAAATTTTAAAATTATTGAACTTTTTGACTAGTTGAGCTATATCTAGCTCCGAACAAATTATATTTTAACTGTATTGCCAGCGATTGGAGCATATATGTAAAACGAAGAAATCTGCCTAAAGCATAGTTTACGGGTAGTACTCAAGAAAAGAAATAAAATTAGTTTTTTACTATATTTTTTCGTAATATGATTTTTTTGTATGATTTAGCCGGTTTTTTTGCCGTTTTTCTGGCTGAAATTTATTTAGTCGGATTTTTAGCCGGTTTTGAAAAAAGATATAGCCGGTTTTCCGGCTAAATTTAGCCGTTTTCTAAATTTCCAGTTGGCAACACTGGTTGCAATCCCGTTCTTCACTGCTTTTGTGAGTTCAAGTGACGAAAAATGATTTCAACCTTAAAAAATATCGAAATACAATTAGTTAAAATAACGAAAATTAATTTGGAATGAAAACCACATACGTTCCGAATCCCTTTAATCCCTGATTTAAAGAACCGGAGATTCTGATTTCATTAAACGAAGCTTATCCCATAGATTTTAATCGAGCCTTTCGGCTAATTTCATTAAGCACTGATTCTAATAACTGGCGGCTACTGTACTTCAAATTTAAAGCACTGTTTGGACTGTATCCCATGAATCACTATCTTACACGAAAAAAAAATATGTATACTCGAGACGAGTACATACATACTTGTAAATATGTATGTACATATTTCTTTTGAGCATAGTCGGCATTCTGTAAGGCGATAGGCAACAGGCGATAGTCACTTTCGTTCTCGCGTATCGTCTAACTCTAAATCTGGCAACATTATGGATCTTAGATGGCTGCGTATCGTGAAAGGTAGTTGATTATAGCGATTTCACCTTCTTTATATTGTCAGCATTAGAATTAGAGGGCACAAAAAAAATGAAGGGACTGTCGCCTATCACCTTACGCCAACTCTGGTCTATTGCACTAGATTGGTATTAGTATAATCTATTTTCACCGTATCACCTGAAGATAAATCCTAAGTACATGTGTCCATATTTTTGCTATCTATTAATATAAATTAACACAATGTCGTTTCTTGATGTTCTTTTTGTTAAATATTGAATCTAAGCGCCAATTGAATGGTTATCACGTGAATATGTAAATTGTAATTTTTGACGTTAATTACCGTTTGCCTCAAGTGCAAATAAATTGATGAGTGTGCCGCTTATTATTAACTGCTGTTCGAAATATACTATCACAGTGCAATTTATGTATTTGCGAAATATATGACACAGCCAATTGTTAGATACAATTGGTGTAGTGGTTAGGTTAAGATCAATTGAAATCCATAACACATCTTTGAGCTGGATTAAATGTTGGACTGTCGCGTCAGTTATGTGTTCAATATGATTACCAAAGTGTAAATTAACTAAATGGTCAATCTGTTGATTGATTGTTTGTGGCCACAGATGGGTGATCAAATCATTTATTCAAGGAAGAGATCTATGGTTGTCCTAACCCTTTGCTACACATGGTGCATTGACTCAGCCATTGGTTATATTGAGACGTTAAACCGCACTTTTTCTCTATCGCTCATTGTTCCATGGTGGTAGTTTCTCAGTTTAATTCTACCGGATGTTCATCATGTCATATTCGATCTTAATGCCTTTGATAAAAAAGTGCAGGCTCAATTGATCGGCGAACAACTAATTTTAAGGACATATCGTTTCACTTATTCGAAGTCTGCTTAAGCCCAGCTAATTTTTTGTTTTTATTGATTTTACTCCATACTAAACTTTTTTTTTAATTACGCAGGCGATACGGTTTTCGCATCGGGAGCGGCATCAACACCAATTGACTTACTCACTGCCATGACGGATCATGGTGCCGCAAACAATTTGAAAGACATCACCGTCTGCCATATGCACACCGAAGGACCGGCCAAATACTGCGAGCCCGAATATAAGGATATTTTCCGCTCCATGTCATTCTTTATGGGTGGCAATGTACGCAAAGCAGTGGCAGAAGGACGTGGCGACAACATTTCCATATTTTTACATGAAATTCCTAAACTTTTCCATCAACGTATCGTTAAGCCGGATGTTGCCTTTATTCACGTTTCACCGCCCGACGAGCATGGATACTGTTCACTCGGTACTAGTGTAGATTGTGTACGAGCTGGTCTCACATATTCAAAAACGATTATCGGTAAGTTTCAATGGAGATACGTATACATCAGATCAAATAAAAATTTTCGTTTTTTTTTTCAGCACAAATCAACAAGAAAATGCCACGCACCTTTGGCGATGCCATCATTCACAAATCACATTTCGACTATGCCATTGAAATTGACAAGCCACTGCCCCAGCATGGAACAGGCAACATTACCGATGCGGAAAAACAAATTGGAAAATTGATTGCCGAAAATTTGGTTGAAGACGGTGCGACTCTGCAAATGGGTATTGGAAGTATCCCGGATGCTGTTTTGAATTGTTTGCACAATCACAAAGATTTGGGCATCCATTCGGAAATGTTTGCCAATGGTGTGGTGGATTTGGTGGCCAATGGATGCGTCACTAACAACCAGAAGAAATTCCACAAAGGACGTATTGTTGGATCGTTTTTGATCGGTTCACAAAAATTGTACGACTTTGTCGATAACAATCCATTCATTGGTAGGTGTTCACAAACATGACCTGACCTCCTTAAGTTGCCGCTAATTGATAATAAATTGTTTACTGTATTTTCTAGAAATGATGGAGGTCGATTATGTCAATAGTGTTCCAATTATTGCTCGTAATCCTAAAATGACAGCCATCAATTCATGCATTGAAGTCGATTTGACCGGACAAGTTTCATCCGATTCCATTGGAACTCGTTTCTATTCCGGCTTTGGTGGACAAGTTGATTTTATTCGTGGCGCAGCTGAAGGTTTTGATGGCAGAGGAAAGCCAATTATTGCTATGCAATCGGTTTCGGCAAAGGGAGTATCGAAAATTGTGCCTACATTGAAAGAAGGTAACGATTCAGTCTCTTTCCGCAAGGAGCTAGAATCTCCCTAATCTAAAGGCCGGACGACTCGATTCGAGAAATCAGTCGCCTAGCCTGTAGGTCGCGGAGTTTTTAGTATTTATCCATACATTTTTTTCGCATAGTCTGACAATCTTTATTTCTTTTTTTTAGGTGCTGGTGTGGTTACTTCACGAGCTCATGTACACTACGTGGTCACGGAACATGGAATTGCCTCGTTGTTTGGCAAGACAATGCGTCAACGCGCCCATGCACTCATTCAAATTGCCGATCCCGCGAGCAGGGAAGCACTCGAAAAGGCCGCATTCGCACGTCTAAAGACCATGCCATGTCCTTAAATTATTTTTAAATTGTTAAAACATCGACGAATGTGTTATATATATATATTTTAACTCTCTTTGCATTTCCTTTCACATATTTTTATATGTACAATGATTTTTTTGTATCCAATGAAATTTTTATGTAAAATTGCGATTTATGTTTTAAAATTGTTTAAGAACCAATATCAGATGTATAGGTCAATTTTGTGATTATTTTTAATGTACTGTATTACTGGGTTCTGTCTAGTTGAAACGTTATTGCATAATCTAATTTTAGCTCTAATTTATCTAGACAAAATTTTAAAACTCCTTTGGCTTATTATTATCTATCCTAGAGTCATTAGTTACCAAAGTGAAGTCAAAACCATTTGAAATTGTGGAAATTCGATTAAAAACAAATAAAATGAACGTAAGATTTCTTGGTATGAATTCCCCCAATAAAGGAAAAAAATTTTCATTTTTTGTTAGATCTTTATTATTGGACTAGGAAGATTGGTATGTTTGGAACGATAACGATTTTGATAATGTTGCCACGATTCAAAATGAAAGGCATCGACAACTCGTGCATAGAATCTCAGAGGAAAAACAACTGTGTCGATGTAGGGAGCATCTCATGGAGGGTCTTGAACACTTCGGTCCTCATGGAAGTTTCAGTCATTTCGGTTTCAGTGATACGAACACCTCAAATGATACAGTGCGAATAAACTTGACGACAGCCTATCGTTGTAGTCGCAATAGAGGTTCACCACATTCCTTCTCGCTGAATAGCCATTAACGGTTCCACTTGTTGTTGTTGTTGTAACGGCACAACCGGGGAACTATTGAAAATAGTAGGTATCCCGTCTTCCAGGTCGAGGTTGAGAAAGTTGCTTCGATAGGTTGTTGGCATAATGGAAGTTGTGTTGGGTGAAAATATGGGCCACATCATGTAGACTAGCTCCGCAAGCAGGGCATGTGTTGGCGATTCCATTATCTATTCGTGACAGATATGAATTTAGTCGCACCATTCGGAGGGCAGCTGAGACAAAGTTGTGCGGGTGGCTCAGGGTAACTGCTATTCATCCGCGGAGATGGCAGGTGGTTTGCTTTGGGGCCAAGTACGCGTTTATTTGAGAATTTTCGAGCTATAGCCGCCTTGTAGTCGGAGTTCTCAAATGGAACTTTCTTGTATTACTGGACTTTCCGTTTTTTGTCCCTAACTGGTGTTGCACGGAGGTGTCTTGTCCATGAGCTGGTTCGGGTTATTTGCACAGTCATCCGACTAAATACTGTTCAGTAAGAAGTCCATTATAGCTCTTCAAGTTTATCATTTTGGTCTTCTGATGAAGATGATCTTGGCAAGCCGGCGACAGTGTGAAGTGTTGCGTTTTGACAGATTTGTATGTCTCTATTGACTGTTGCTGAGATCATTCGTCCACGTAGGTGCTGTATAGTAGTTAGCTAAGGGTCAACCAATAGTTTTGTAAGTTTCCAACAATATTTCCTTCTCCGTGCCCCATGTGCTCCTGGCTAGAGCTTTTAGGATTTTGTTTTTGCTTCTAAGTTTATCGCAGATATTGTCCGCATGGGTGTTGTTCCGGAGTTGTCGATGGTTTAACACTGAGAATTTTTTAGGCTATGTATTGTTCATATCTCAATGTACACTGTCGCCAATTCGATATTCGTCAGTTATATTCCTGATTGAAAATGGTGAGGTTGCACATTTCAGAAGCCAGATGCCCCGTATTTTACGGGTTACCCCGTTTTTTTGGGCACCGAAAATCCAAAAACCCTTAATCCATAAAATAAAATACGGGGCAAACAAATGTTTAGCATTTACATAACAAAAGTTCGAAGTTCACAGCAAAACGCTGCACAAAAGCGTTTTTAATTGAAACGTTATTCGATGCTGTTTCTGCTACTCCAGGCGTCCTTTTATCTATTGCCAGGGAATATTTAGCAGAACTAGCGCAATCACGCAGACATTACGGTCACAGATTGCGGCTTTTTGAATTTCTTATCGTTATTCGTTTATCACAGTTCGATGCATGCTTGTTGTTTGTTTTTGCATTCATTTTTCGACATAAAAACGCATTTTTGTGTTATTTCGCCCCAATTAATAGAAATCTGCCGATGAAGTCCTAAGCCCTGACACATGGATCTGTATCATCAATTAAGAAATATTAGATGTGTTTTTTTGGTTATCCCGTGCAGGTTTGGGTAACAAAACTCCATATAAAAAAAATGCCAGCTGATCCACCTGTCATTTTTTTTATATGAAGTTTCGTTACCCAAACCTGCACGGGATAACCAAAAAAACACACCATTGTTACAAAAAATAATTGACATCTCTCTCTTGATTACCGTAACTCCTAGTGGAGCATGGTGCGTTGATGACTACCGTGTGTAGTTATCAACGTTACAAAGACAACTGAATTCGGAGTGTGATACGGTTGTCAGCCATACCACTTCCTAGTCGCATTGTTAGTTTATTATTCTACGATAAGAATATTTCTTATCATCTTCTTCTGAATAATAAACTTGCGACGAGTCGTGCCGAGTTTGGAAACTCGTTTCTCTATGAGTGCCTATTTCACAGAGTGGCGACCGAACGATCACGGCCACAGAGCACGACAAAAAAAAAATAATTGACATATCGGCATAAAAATATTTTTTTTTATTTTTGCCCCGTAAAAAAAATTGAAAACCCGTATTTCATAGGCTAGTGACCCGTAAATCGAAGACAGGCAGGTGGTCACCCTAGCTACATCCGAGGCAGCTTGTCCGTGGATCAACCAATCAGCAAAAAGCTCGAAGTTCGACAAATGGATTGGTATTGCCATGTTCAAAGGCGTTCGCCTGAGAACCCCGCAAAGAAGGCGATGTCCCAGAGGCACGCGCAAGAACACCTGGATATGTCAAATGAAAAAGCAATAAAGTATTGGTCTCGGCGATGACACGATCCAGGATAGGAGCTGCCTGTAGAAGTAGCCTGAGACATTACCGCCAGAGCGGTCGAAGTGCCTACACCGCAGGTCGACCCGACGCAATGAAGCGGTATAAAGAACGAGGCAAAGAAGAATAAGGTGGTGTGAAATATCCTGACAAATAAACGTTGACAAGGGTAGGAGATAATTTCTCCTCCCTGGAGGACGCCCTTTTCGAATTTTCGAAGCTTGGATTTCCCGTTTCTAAACTCGATCCAGGACTGACGACCGGCAACATTAATTTACAATTCCATTAGTGAAGTTAAGGCAGAGTGGAGTGTTGTAGTAGCCATTCAAGATTTTTTTTCCTGAATGGAGGGGGTTTAGTAGCTCTTGGCCGTTGTAGTAACGACAACGGGTAGCTACGGGACGATTTTTTTTATCGTATTCCTCACAGACCATTGTGTCACCGGTGAACACCACTCAATTATTCCTTCTAGGCCAAGCAATTTAAAACAAGAATACAAATGTGTCACCAGTGACACATTGGCCTGTGAGAAATGTGTTCATACCTGTTCATGGCCTGTGGGGAATCATTTGTGGGTGCTCACCGGTGACCCCATAGCAATCAGGGTGTTAAAGATTTCATTGATAGATTCATCGTAGCAGTGATATACGAGAGACCAATGGACGGTGAATCGAGATGTATGATTATGATCATAGCTATGCCGTCTGGGCCAAGCGGTTTGGAATTTTGGCGTGTTTATTGACTAGAGCGACTTCATTGGTGATGAAATGAAGATGCTGATAAACTCGGATAGTACTGGTAATAACACGCTAACGAACGAACGGAATGTTCCGACGAATTCTTGGTTAAATGTATGTGCGCATTAATCGTTGTTGTTGTAGGTCTTGATGACAACTTTTCCTTTCGATTCTACGGGGCTGGAAGTTCTCTCACAGATCTGGTAAAGTTTTAATTTGGCTTCATTAATGTGGGAGTTACTTTTTTGTTCTGTGGTCATTTTCTTGCTTGATAATCGCAGTGTTCAAGTCACCAATTCGAGAATCATTTCGGTAGTTTCTTCGTAGTTCATCTTTGCCGATTTTGCCGCGGACGATGGTGGTCATAGTAGCAGGATGCGCTTGGCTGCAGTTTTTATGATCGATATGAATTATTTTTCGGCAAGGCGAGTTTCGAGTTCATTTTACCCGAGACGTCTTTGAGTCCAAAACAATCGATTGGTCGCGTGTCTTGCTTTGTCTTGATACAGCACCTAGTCATTCCAATCCGCTTCATTTAAATTGTGAATTCATTAGAACCGAATTGGATGTGGTGTGAAACAATTTATTTCATCGCAAAGTCCGCTACGCGAGAAGTCTTGCTCGAGAAACCCGATCCTCTTAGACGCTGTTGTTGACATGGTTTTAAACGGGCATTCGGTGGCTCAGTGGTAGAGATGTCATTCTATCTCTGAGTTACGGGAGCGTGGGTTCGAATCCCACTGTAACCATGGATGTTTGTGTTGTCTATAAAAATGCTCCTACGGCAGCCGGTTCTTCGATGTAAATCGTCCCGGAGCTACCCGTTGTTAAAACGGCCAAGAGCTGCCAAAACCCCCTTCGATTCAAGAGAAAAACAAATCTCTTGAGTCGCTACAACAACAACAACATGGTTTTAAATATTCCGAGCTTGCCTACTGAATGTAAAACTGTAATGTACATATGTAAAAATTAAAATGCGTTAAATGAACCGGCGAAGATGACATGAATTCGTGACTATGTTTTTTGAGGAGTTTTGCATCTGAAGTATCCGTTCAACGGAGTAACGTTATTCGATGCACTCTGGGTTTTAAGGGGAAAAACAGAGTGGGCGCATTACGTTCCGTATGAATGGACAGTTCCTTGCCGAACACCTTTTAAAGTTTGGTGCAATGGAGTTTGCATGTAAGTAGCAAAAAGGTACACAGGAGCTCTTCGGAATGGAAATATATTACCGTTGTTGTAGTAGCGGCTGTGGAGAGAAAAGAAAGTAATGCTGCTTCGATTCGCTTTTCCCATAGAGTAAAAGGTTTAAGGTGCGTTGGTGCAGCGGATGCGGAACAATCGAACATGTGGTCCACGTTCTGCAGATGCAGACTCATCAGCTATTACTACCCCACGCGTGCAATTTTTTTGGTCTTGGGTCTTTGAACGGCTGAAATTTACAAACGGAGTCAAAAATTTGCGCCAAACGTCTTCTAAATTGCCCTTTTTACCCTAAAAATTTCCGAAATATTTACCTTGATTACGCTTCGTTCGTTTTAAGTTTTTTTTTTATTTATCTTGGATCGCGTTTTTGTACGGCTGCAACTTTCGAACGGTGACAGTTACGATTGTTAAATATTCAGCAAAATATGTCGCCCCTTTTAACCCCTCTATTAAAATTTTTCAATTGGTACCGCCTTGCGTCTTTTTGATCCTTTTAGACCGCAACTCTCGAAACTGAAATAAGCCGGAAAAACGAAATTTAAAAGAAAAACGCAATTTCCACTTACACAGGGGAACAGCATTTTGTTTATTTAGATTTGATATTCATTTCTAGCTAATTTTTGGTCGTAGAATCCGGAAATGCTAACCGTTTTTCTCCTATACGTCCAGTTTTTGAGATACAGGGGGCTCAAATGTTGGCCCCCATACAAACCTTCCCTTGATTGAAATCAAAACAAACGAAACTCGCTAAAAAATTTTTGATTGTAAATACTGATTTTATATCCTAACAACATTACATTAGAATTAAAAAAAAAATTATGGCAAAAATTTTCGTTTGTAGCTTTTTCTGGAGTGTTCAATTTCCGGACAGTCCCGTTTTATGCCCCATCAATAGTCCGCCATCATATTCGCATCCCATCTGCCTTGATATCGACTTTCCATGATTTTGAAATCTTGATGAAATCGCTCTTCTTGCTCATTACTGGTTATGTCCACACATGTGCGCTTTCGTCTTCCCTATCGTCTTCAAGCTCCGTATCCACTTTCAACATTGAACATGTCAATGATTGCGTCAAGTGAACAGAAGAGATCAATGTCTCATTATATCCAGATCTGTTCATTATTTATCGTTAAATATGTGTCACGGCTTTGGTCAGGACGGGTAAATAATAAATTCTTTCATGAATTGTATGAATAGATGATGTGTTGTTAATATTTAACATTGGCAACTGCGTTCAAGAATGAATGCGTTTCTTCAATAGCGCATACATCTCAAGTTTCAATTGTCAAAATGATGAAGACGAACGAAAATTGAAACTGTCTAGACAGGCACACTCACAGCTCCAAGATTTTCCGGAAATTCATCTAAATGACTGTGTAAAAAGTGAACTTTGATGCTCATGTTGCAGCTAAGCCTTTGGAACTGTCCAATAGTTGCTAGTTACGTCATTGTCCTATACAATGATCATAATAATCAATTAGGAGTGGTGTGAAGCGATGCCACATCATTCTTAATCATAACAATCTATGTATTTTAGTCACTTAATTATCCTATGAAAGAAGTATAATCAATTAGGAGAGGTGTGAAATGATGCCACTTCATTATTGACCATATTAGCCAATTATTTGAAGTGTGCATTGATTCGCAATTCTTTTAAATTGATTCTGTAAAATAAATTCCAAATAAGGTGAAGATTGACAAGTCCATTATATATTAATGTTAACAGAACAGAATTTTATTTAAGTTCCAAAATTGTAAACTTTAAGTTAGTTCGTAAGCGACTCCCAACCCGAATAGAATAACATTGTTTGAAAATAAAAAGAGAGTGTTTTCCTTTAGTCACAACTTGCTCGACTACTATCGCATAATTCGATGCACTTATATTGCCTAGAAAGTTGTTGACTATATTCTCAAATGCCAGCCATGCTGTCTTTTCATTTTCTTTCATTGATTTCATAAAATTTGTATCGCTGAGAAGCTGCCGAATTTGTCGACCGTCAAATACTCCAGCCTTTATTTTCTCGTATGATAGCGCAGGAAGGGCCGGACAGCATATATTTAAAATAATTTCCTTCTGTTGGTAAGGCTTTTACAAATTGTTTCGCCAGGCCTAGATTTATATGCAACAGCGGGAAAATGTTTTTTATCGATCCACAAGCGGTTCATGAACAATATTTTGATCACCAGCCTTCATATCAGATCTCGATGGCCAATTCCTTTGTATCCAATGTTTATCGCGAGTTCTGCTACCCCACATACACAAAAAGCACGGATATTTTGTATATCCACGTTGCTAACCGAGAAGGAAGAACCATCTTGAGTTCTACACATATGATATGCCTGGTGGACAAAGGGGCCTATTTTTTGCCCTTTGACTTAGAAATGTATAACTGCCACATATATAGCAAACTGACTCCGGGTGTTGAGACACTTTCGACAAGGGATAGTAGAGGCTTCCATTACACAAGTTAAGAGCACGAAAATAGGGTTATATACTCGAACGGAGGCTTTTAAATACATTTTTTTGATTAAAAAAGACTTAAAAATTGCCGAAGAATTTCACAACTTTTAACAAAAAATCCAGGTCGCGACAAATTACTTTCATTTATTTATTTAATTTTATTGTATACAAGTACTAGAAGGTCCTGCACAAGGATGCAACCCCGTAGCTTTTAAAAAAAGTTGTTATTTAAGGGGGCCTATTGTAATTTTCCGTAAAATTAAAAAAACCCCGTAATCTCAAAAACCTGACGTATAGGGGAAAAACGGACTGCATTTTTGGAATCAGCGAGGCCGTTTTACTATGAATTAGGTGCAAGATTTAAAAAAAAAAAACAGAAAAAAGTGTTAAAATTGTTCTTCTGTGTTATTTTAGTAAATTTTATTCAGAATGCATTTAAATGCATTCTGAATAAAATTTACTGTCTTTCTATCTTTCTATCCGTAACTTCGCTTATTTAGTTGCACGATTTTGGATGTGTTATTGCCGTTAATTCGTTGGGAGTCAGTTTTGGACATGGTGGCACTGAAAGCGCAGTTATTAGCCGGGAATTATAGTTATTGGAAACTCTGATTTGATGATGGTTGTTAAGGACGGACTCTGTCATTCCATTTCGCCTTCCTGTATCCTGCGTATATTTTAATTGTAAACTACCTTCAAAAAATGAAAAACAATAAATAAAACACCTCTCTTATATTTTTGTTTGTAATATAATTAATTTTGTTTATATACATAGTATGACGCACTTAACTGAAGTTGAATGGGAACACCATAATAAAATTGTTTGTTTCTTTTGCGTATCGATTGCTACTCATTTGCGAGCTCCCAGAAAACAATTTCAAATTTAAATGATTCTGTTTAGTTGCTTTCATCAGTTATAGTATGTATTTCAAAGGCTGTTCTGTTGTATAATACAAAATTCATAAAAAATTGGTTCATCTTGAAATACAACACATAAAAAGATAACTAGTAGAAATCACGTTGGAAAACTGGTTTTTGCTTTGTTTTTTTCACTTAAAAATTATTATTACATATTTCCTTCATAACGGGTATACAGCTGATATTATTCCATTACGTTCAAAAACACCTAGCAAACGAGTACACGAATCATACAAGCTGTCTACGTGCAGAAGATGTGCAGCACAATAATATTATTCATTTTTTATTATAATCAAATTGGATATTAGTCAAAAAATTGAAAATTTTCTTATATAAAACTACATACTCTTGTTTCAAAAATACATACACGTAAATATATGTAAGGTAAGAAAATCATGCGTATATTTTGCAAACGACATCATTCGTTAAAGATTTAAACAAAATTCTCAATTATTTTCTCTTAAGTAAAAGTATATCTTAATTAGGTGCTTGTGAAATGAGAGAAATCATAAAGCAAAACTGAAGGAACTAATAATGAATTGTATAAAAAAAAAACTGATATCAGCCTATTTTTTCTTATTCTTAGCTCCTTTGCCGTCTGTGTTGTTGTCAAGCTTGATCTTCTTTTTTGGTGCGCCCTCTTCCTCTTCTTCTTCGCCCTCGTCTTCCTCGTCCGTGTCATCCTCCATGTCTACTACTTCGACTTCATCTTTAAGATTTTGTCCGTGAATGTAGACCGGACCCTTGCCCTGGATAAGTGTGAATGTTACAGATGTGTCTTCAAACTCCACATCGGGGTTGACGGCCCGGGTCTCGCCAGCCTTCAATACAGCAATTGGAATTTTCAGGTTGTCTTTAACCGTTTGTACCTGGAAGAGAAAGAAAAAATGTTTTTAAATTTGTTTTAGCTTAGCTTAGCACAATTCGAATATCTGTCGAGAGCTATAAAAGTCCGAAAAGTTTTATTATGCAACAAAGGACTAACAGCGAACTACACTCGGGCCACCAGCAACTTTCGAACTATTATCCCAATTTTCTCACAAAGCATGAAACTTGCAACTATGAAAGTTATATTCACTGAAAGTGCATTTAATGGCAGTTTAAATGACTATCAAATCAATTTGAGTTAAAGTACCCTAAACTCACATAGCAATCACAATGCTAACGATTTGCTATGTTTTGACTAGAGTTCGCCCTTACCTTTTTTTCTTCTACAGTGAGGGTATATGATATTTTTTATAATTTTTTTTCATTATTATCATTGCTTTTTTAGACGCGTGTATTTTTGCTACTTTTGTCAACCAATAATAAAGAATACGACACCGAAGAAAGCAGCTCAAGTTGTAGCACTACTTTAAGCAGGCTTTGCACAACGTGAGGTCGCTCAGAGACTTCGAATCAGCAGATCATCGGTGCAAAGAGTTTACAGGCGATACTTAGAGACTGGATCATTCGATCGGCGTCCAGTTACGGGTAGACCTAGGGCTACATCAGCAGCAGATCATCGTTATATCCAGCTCAATGTTCTGCGAAATCGCCGCCTCAACGCAGTTCAAGTCCAACAAAAGTTGCGTGACGAACCCCAAGTGATTATAAGTTCTTCTACCGTTAGAAAGAGACTTGCTGAGCGGAACCTGGCTCCAAAGAGAGCAGCCGGTCCAAAATTAACGACAGCCCACCGTCGAGCACGACTTGAATTCGCTTGAGAGCATAGGGATTGGACGTTAGAAGAGAGGGGTAATGTACTCATCACTGATGAGACCAGGGTGAGCCTATATCAAAGTGATCGAAGTTAGAGATAGTATATTGTTGCCCAGGAGAAAGTTATTCTCAGTGTGGCATCGCTACATCAATGAAATCCTTGCAGTCCATATGATATCTTGCGCAGATTATATCGGGCATAATATCCAGTTGATGCTGGATAATGCACGGCCTCATGTTGCTCATAAGGTGATCCAGTATCTTCAGGACGTCGGCATTCGTCCGATGGACTGGCCAGCTCAAAGCTCGGACTCGAATCCAATAGAGCACTTATGGGTTAAGCTGAAACGTCGGATTCGAGCCCGTTCCTGCTCCAACAACGCTTCCAGAGCTGCGAATCGCAATTGAAGAGGAGTGGAATGCAATTTCACAAGACTTCATCATCAGCCTCGTGAGGTCTATGAATACAAGGATGCTAGCAGTTATTCGAGAAAGGGGAGGGAACAATGAATACTAACCAAACACTTTATTTTAAATTTTTACTTTGTTTTCATCTTAGCTTTAAGCTTTTCACTTGGTGATTACAAGACCGGAAAATGACTGGAAAGTCCTTCTTCTTCTTCCTTGCCTCGTTCTTTATACCGCTCCATGGTTCCGCGTTGCTCGACCTGCGGTGTAGGCACATCGCCCGTTTTGGCGATAATTTCTCAGCATATTTCTACAGGCAGCTCTATCTTGGATCGTGTCATCGCCGAGACCAATGCGTTGTTGTTGCTTTTTCATTTGACACATCCAGTTGTTCTTCGGTCTGCCTCTGGCCTTGGGTCCATCAAGTGGAACTTCCATTGATATCGCTCTCTTTGCGGGGTTCTCAGGCGGACGCCTTTGAACATGGCAATACCAATCCATTCGTCGGTCTTCGAGCTTTTCGGTGATTGGTTGGTCTATGGACAAGCTGCCTCGGATGTAGCTACTCTTGATGTGGTCCCTTTTGTTTACACCAACTGACATGCGTAACATTTTCATTTCAGTCGCTGTCATTTCTTTCGCGTAACCTTCATACATGGTCCAGCATTCTGATCCATACATGAGTGCGGACCGTACAACCGTTTTGTACAACTTGCCCTTTAGCTTCAGTGGCATTTTCTTATCGCAGAAAACTCCAGAGTTTTCTCGCCACCTCATCCACCCAACCTTTGTGCGATGTTTGATGTCATCATCGCTGTTCACCATCGAGCCAAGGTACTTGAACTTGGTACAAGACTTAAGCTGCTCTCCTTTGACGTACATTTCTGGTATCGGTGCATTTGGGTCTGAGAATTGGCAGCATAAGAACTCAGTCTTTGTTATACTTACCCTCAGTCCATGCTCCTCCAGAATGTCACACCATTTTGTAAGCGCAGCTTGCAAGGCAACGATTTTTGGGCTACTGAGGACTATATCATCAGCAAAAAGAAGAGATATTTCTAGGCCGTCGGAGACACGTGTTAATAAGTAGCACATGATGATGTTGAAGAGCAACGGACTCAATACACTGCCCTGGTGTACTCCGACATTCACCGGAAATTCTTCTGATTCACCGGCTGTGCATCTAACCTTAGTCGTAGCTCCATCATACATGTCTCGTATCATCCTGACGTATGCCTCGGGGACATTAAGTGCTCTCAAGGCCAACGATATCAGATCACGAGGTACTCTATCGAATGCCTTCTCCAGATCGATGAACACAAAGTACAAGTCCTTTCGTGCTGCTCTATACTTTTCCATCGCAATACGAATGCACTGAATCGCATCGACTGTAGATCGACTATGACTGGAAAGTCCTCTTATTTGTAAAATCTTTAATAAACGCTTAATAAATTAATAAATCACAATGTGTTTCCATTCCTTTTAATTGTCATAAAATGCACTTACTGTAGATCTAACATTCACAGTTGTAACTTTTATACTTTTTGAGAAAATTGGGTTAGAGTTCGAAAGTTGCGGGTGGCCCGATACTTTTGATGTCGAGTTTATATTTAATCGCCCTAACCCTTCGTAGCAGATGGTGCATTGCCGATCGATGTGTAAAGCGGGCCGGCACACCGACCGGAGTGTGGCAAACACCGCGCAAAAGACCGGTCCAAGAATGATACCTTGGATTCACCCAACCACACTGCCGCACTGCGAGGACGGACTGAGAGCTTCTTAAGAATGCTCCATTTATGCAGAGCCTTCTAAAACCATAGGACGAGGACGCCATAACTATTGGTAAACGGCATCATAATACAGCACCACTTTAACGATAATACATAATCCTAAAGGTACGTTGTCCTCGACAAGACTCCATCGGCTCTAGCGATAGCTACTCGCTCATTCCATATAAAAACTCGTTTTTAGAATGAGAGAAAAATGAGTTTTTATATGAAATGAGCGAGTCGCTGTCGCTAGAGCCGATGCAGTCGTGTCGAGGACAACGTACCTTAACCAAGGCAAAGTGAAAAGCGACTCGACGATAACTTTTTAAAAATATTTTTGAGAGTGTACAGGCAATATGCCCTGTGGCACGGGTTAAGAATAGTGCTACCGTTTTTCCCGACGTGTCGTAAGAGGCGACTAAAGGGACAGGAGAGAATAAAACTCTCCTGAGTTTCGAACATATCTCTACAATTGTGCGCGCAGCAACTCTGTTTTGCGCTCAAGGGTTCAGATATGTACGAAACAAAAAATTGACCCCTGTGGTTTTGGGGTTAGAATTATACCACAGCGATCCCGGCTTGTCGTAAAAGGCGACTTGAGGGATAGGGTATGTAGGCTTGTATCCTGCGATCGGTTTTTGGAACGTTCGGACAATGTGGGGTGAGTGTAATAACACAAGGCCCACTCTGGAAGTGAAGACGATAATTCACCTCGGCAAGCGGGCGTCGGAATCCTTTGACTAGGAATGCACGCCGATCTCTTATTGACTGGAAACCTATCTCCGACCGTATCATCATAGCCAGATTCAAATCCAGAATACGAAACATCACAATTATTCAGTGCTACGCACCGACTGAACCTGCAGACAATTCCGCAAAGGACGTTTTTTATCAGCGACTAGGCGACACCTTTGATAGGGCTCCCAGGAGTGACATCAAAATTATAATGGGGGATCTCAACGCCAAAGTCGGTACTGATAATTTAGGCTTGGAACATCTTATGGGCAATCACGGGCTTGGCGACAGGAACAACAATGGCGAAATGTTCGTGGAGTTCTGTAACTCTCGGCAACTAGTCATTGGCGGAACGTTGTTCAAGCATAAACCCTGCCACCTAACAACTTGGATTTCTCCTGATGGCAGAACAGAGAATCAAATTGACCATATTGCTGTTTCTAAGACATGGAGAAACTGCCTCTTAGACGTCAGGTCGAAGCGTGGGGCTGATGTTGGCAGCGACCACCATCTTGTTATCGCGAAATTTCGCTTACGAACGGCAGCGATTCAACGATCTCACAACACGCGAATCTTGCCACGATTTAATGTGCAACTAGACGTGCATATTCTACCGCCTTGCACGAAAAAGCTTGTGCAGCAACATCTCTTCAGAATCATACAATTGAAGATAGATGGAATTTTGCAAATGATTCTTTTATTTCATGTGGCGAAGCGACTGTGGGAAGATTGGATCGAGGTAGGAGACCATTTATCAGTGATGCTACTTGGTCTCTTATCTCAGCACACAAAAGAGTTAAGGAACAGATTATTCAGCTGATGATTCAGCTAAAAATCAACTTCGTGCTGAATACCGTTCACTACAAAAAGGCGTGCAGAAAAGTGTGAGGCGTGATAAGCGTACTTACATCAACGCTTTAGCGAAGGAGGCAAATTATGCGGCTTACCGTAGTGAAAGCGGTACCCTATTTAAGCTAATTAAACCACTAATTGGCAAATCGTTCACAACGGACCATCCTGTGAAAGAAGAAGGGTTACTGCTTGTTACTGAAGAATAGCAACTTCAGAGATGGAAAAAGCACTTTTTTGAGGTCCTTAACAACCGCTTTGGGCCTGCAAGTGCATCTTCATCGGCAGAAGAAGACGTCCCTCCAGTAGCCAGTATTAATTCCAGACCACCATCTAAGACGGAATTAAAGCGGGTTATCGAATCTATGAACGCCGGTAAGGCCCCGGAGATAGATGGAATTCCGGTCTAACTATTTAAAGCGGATTCGAATGCTACAGCGTATATTCTGCTTCCCCTTATCAGAGAGTGTTGGGAAACCGAAACTCTTCCAGTAGAATGGAAAAAGGGCGTAATTATTAAAATTCCCAAGAAGGGTAACCTTCAGGTTTGTAATAATTGGCGCGGTATTTGCCTACTTCCAGCTGTATCCAAGCTGATGGCTAAAATTATTTTGAACCGGATCAAGGATGAAGTTGATCGCACTTTAAGCAATGAACAGGCTGGCTTTCGTGAGGGTTTTTCATGTAGTGACCATATAAACACCCTCCGATTAATTTTTGAGCAATCCGCCGAATGGAGATCCCCATTACACCTCATGTTCATTGATTTCGAGAAGGCGTTCGATAGTGTTGATCGGGAGTATATTTGGAGAGCTCTTCGTGGGAGGGGCATACCAGATAAAATAATTTCCATCAACAAGGAATCTTATCAGGGAGCCCAATGTCACGTTTTGCACAAGGGTAAGCTTTCAGATCCTTTTGTGGTGCACAGTGGAGTGAGACAAGGTTGCATTTTATCACCTATTCTTTTCCTCATAGCCATTAACGATGTACTAGTGAGCGCGCTTCAAAACCAGAGGAAAGGTATCAGATGGAAAATGTTTGATTACCTGCAACACCTGGACTATGCTGACGATATTTGTCTGCTTTCAAATAAAAAGGAGGATGTAGCTCAAACGGCCGATGCTCTGCATTGCGAAAGTCGTAATGCCGGGCTCAAGATAAACGCTGCCAAGACCAAGTACTTGAGCTCCCATCCTGGGGGACAAAGCGGAATTTGTGTTTCGGGCCAGGCAGTCGAAAAAGTTGACGAATTCTGCTACCTCGGAAGCATAGTCACAGCAGATGGCGGCGCGGACGCTGATGTACAATCGCGTATCAATAAGGCTAGGGCAGCCTTCTTCACTTTGACTGCTTTCTGGCAAAATAACAACATTTCCAGTCGCACGAAAATCCGAATCTTCAATTTTATTGTAATATCTGTGCTTCTTTATGGCTGTTCAACTTGGAAGGTGACCAACGAGATAACAACTAAGCTGCAAACTTTCGTAAACCAGTGCCTACGGCGCATCCTACAAATCCGCTGGCCGGAGATTACTTCCAATGATGATCTCCTGAGTATCACAGGCCTGGATTGGATAGGCACTTCTGTCAAAAGGCGAAAGTGGCAATGGATAGGTCATACTCTCCGAAAAGGGCCAACAAATATTGCAAAGCAGGTCCTAGATTGGAACCCTCAGGGAGCCAATGCTAGACGACGTGTTGGACGACCAAGAAACACGTGGAGAAGATTGGTTAATAGCGAGGCTGCTTCATTAAACAAACAGTGGTCAGACCTAAATACGATGGCACAGAACAGAACAAGGTGGATAGTAGGCGTAGTTGATGCCCTATGCCCCACAAGGGGTTAACAGGAACCAGAGAGACATGCAATATAGTAACTTAGTTTTGTTCCCCATTGGCAAAGAAGCGCTCTAGAAGGTGTCGTGCTGGGATTCTACAATTTCCCTTCCTACGTATTGTTAAAACTAGTCGAACTGTGTAAAGACAAGCTGACCTGCCGACCTAGCATCACTCTTCTATGGGGTTCAGGTCATCTGAACGTTTTGGACAATGAGCAAATAGGCTTGCTGCTCTCGACTTCCGCTTGTTGCCGTTAAGAGTTTACTCTTGTCTCTTGTGCATTTTCCAGATGGAGGGAGCTTTCAAATCCGTGCAGTGCATATCGATAACGCTATACGAAACACATAGGATAAAATTGCTTTCCAGATCGCGTAGGCATGTCGCCTATCCATTGAGAATCTGCAAATTCAGGAACTATATTTGGGTCCATGCTACATAGGTTTTAGACCGCATACTCACTCCGTGGATTCGAATCCATTTGACTAGTTTTCGATCAGTCATAAGCCCATCCACAGGCCGATTTGGATTTTTAAGACAAAAATTCATGTATTCGAATCCACCGATTCGCAGTGTTCGCGCGGGCCTTACAATTCTCACTCAATGACAAGTGCAGATATTAAGCTTTCGGCTATCAAGTTAGCCTAGCGTCATTAGAAAAAATTGGATAACTACGGTTGACTCTGCCTTGACTCCATTATTGCTGAATTGTAAGATATGTACTACTTAAGTTACCATTCACGTTGGATGGTACTTCTGAAAAATTTTCGAAATGTTTCTTCAAAAAAGGACATTTCCGATATCCTTAGGAGGTTCAAGAAAATTGACCACATTGTGATCACATCCGCTGATTTATTCCGAAACGTAAAACCCCGAAATTTTGTTACGTTGAATTCAACAAATTAATTGAATAAACTATTTGGTGGTCCGCAACAATTGATGAGTTCCTGCAAAAATTACAGTAGGAAGCTAAGTTTTGTTGTATGGCGACCAAGAGAGAGTGATATACTTCACACCGAAAGTCAGCTCAAAGCTGAGAGTACATATCTTCCGTACAAACTTTTATCCACAGTACTCGTCGATTTATCAATCGAGTAGTGCGTAAAACCAACCCATGTTGTTTCTCCCTTATCACACCTTAACCTTCTCTTCTGGCTGGTACATTTGACTTTGTTTTCTATTTTTTTTTTAATTCTGTGCAGTGCATTTGTTCCGATCTTTTATCTTTTTTTTTTAATCACGAGGGCATAAATCCATACCAAGTCACATGATACTATGTATTTACATTAATAAAACAAAAATAACACACCTCTCATCAAATGAATATTAGCTTGAGATTTAGATTCGAAGGAAATTACTCTGCTATGATTTACAATCTTCTCGTGATTTTCGAGTAGTTCGAATCTGAGGAAAATAGGGAGATAATATTGACACATTTCATGTGAGATAAAGTGCTAGGAATTAAGACATTTTCGGTCATGTGAACAAGCTGTATGATGATTTATAAGAGGGATTATATGTATTTATTATTTTCGAATTCATCTATGAAAAACGCTTATTTGAAATAACTGTACACATAGTACATACATATTACGATTAATTCACGTGACTTATCTAAAAATGGTTATTGTTTTCTCTAATGGTATTGAATAAGAGACGAATTATGGTACTATTGAAGTTGAAGGGATTTTGCAGCCATTATAACAACGGGTTGCACCGTGATGATTTACATCGTAACACTGGCTGCCATATAAGTATGTACTTTAATAAAGACAATACATACGAGGGCAGTTCAATAAGTACCCGTGTTTGAAGACATAGGATGGTACTGAGGGAAGTTGGTGTCATCATCGTGTGCTGCCATCTAGGCCTGTTCGGTACCGAGATTTCAGTACCGGGTTTCGGTTTTTTTCAATACCCGGTACCACAAGCGGTTTCCCTGACTCAGGTTTTTTTTTCAGTACCGACGGTTTTTCTAACCATAAGCCGGTTTTTTTGAGTACCGGGTTAAAAACCGACTCAGGTTTTTTTCAGTACCGACGGTTTTTTTTAACCATAAGCCGGTTTTTTGAGTACCGGTACCAAAAAACCTGAAAAAAAACCGGCTCATGGTTGAAATGAATCGTTCTTTTTAACTCGGTACCAAAAAACCGACTCGTCGGTCGGTTTTTTTTAACTCGGTACCAAAAAACCGGGATATCGGTACTTTAGAATATCGGGTCCGGTACCAAGTGAACACCGGTTTTGTACCGGGATCCCGGTTTTTGGAACAGGCCTACTGCCATCTAATAAACGACGCCGAAACAAATTCCAGACTAATTTATTGGTTAGTTGATTTGACAGCCATTCGAGGAACGCGTGTTTCGATAAGATGGAAACAGAACATTATGGTTCGGTAATTCAATTTCTGTTTTTGAATCAGAAAAAATGCGAGGAGGTAAAAGCAAAGTTGGATGCTATTTATGGAGACACTTCGCCGTCTATGACCACCGTTAGATATTGGTTCAACGGTGAATCTGCTCCAAAGAAGGCCAAAACGGTTCCATCGGCCGGAGATCATGTCATGGCGACGATTTTTTGGGTTGCGAAGGGCGTCATCCTTATGGATTTTTTAGAAAAAGGAAGAACGATCACTGGACAGTGAGTTATTGGACCGCTTCGACAAAAAATTGAAGGAGACACGATCGCATTTGGCGAAAAAGAAAGTGCTGTTTCACCACGATAACGCACCAGCGCATTCATCCAAAGTCGTCGCCGCCAAACTGCATGAATTGAGTAATGAATTGCTGCCGCATCCTTCGTATTCACCCGGTCTGGCTCCCTGCGACTTCTTCTTGTTCCCTAACATCAAGAAATGGCTCGCGGGATAAAAATTTAGCACAAACGAGGAAGTCATCGCCCAGACAGAGGCGTATTTTGGCGACTTCGACAAATCCTATTTTTTGGAGGGGTTAAAAAAATAGCAGGAACGTTGGGAAAAGTGTATCTTACTAAAAGAGGACTATGTTGAAAAATAAAAATAAAAATTAGAAAAAAAATTGTGTTTTCATTTTCAACACGGGTACTTATTGAACCACCCTCGTACATCCATGGTAAGAGTGAGCCGGCAATTTAGAGATAGACTGTCGTCGTCAACCACTGAGTTACGTAGTAGAATCCAAAATTGTTGAGAAAAATACACTTACAGTTATCCGATTGAATTCATTTTACCGCTATTCGATAGAACAACTCTTCAGTCACAACAGGACTAAACATGAGTTCAATTGTGCAATCAAGGGCCCGGCTAGGTAATTATTTGTGTCGCATTCTGATTTCGTATTTAAAATGGAGCAGATCAAGTACCGCGCGGTCATTGAATTCCTTTTTTTGAAAGGATATACGGCGTCCCAGATTCGAGATGAACTCATATCCGTGTACGGCAACTCTTCGCCATCCCAGGCGACTATTTACCGGTGGATTTTGGAATTCAAGCGAGGAAGGACGAATGTTTTTGATGAACCCCGCACCGGACGCCCAATAACTGAAACCACCGAAGAAAACGTCCAATTAGTCGAGGAAGTTGTATTGAGTGATCGGCGGCTAAAGTTATCAGAGATTGCAGAAAGGACAAGTCTATCAAAAACCACCGTCCAAAGAATTATTACCGACCATTTGGGGATGAGGAAGATCTCGGCAAGATGGATCCCGAAACTCCTCTCAGCAGATCAAATGAAGCAGCGGATGAAATGTTCGAAAGACTTTTGGAGCTGTGTCGCGCCGAATCGGATGCAATTATCAACAGAATTGTGACAGGAGACGAAACCATAGTCCTTTACTATGATCCCACGACCAAAAGGGAGTTCATGGAATGGAGGAGGCCTTATGAGGAGCGCCCCAAGAAGGCGAAGGCGCAGCAGAGCCGGAAAAAGATTATGGCCACCATCTTCTGGGATTCCAAGGGAATTATAATGATTGACTTCAAGGAACAGGACACATCAGTAACAGGGAAATATTATGCAGATCTTTTGACCTAATTGAGGGCCAACATCGTGGAGAAACGGTATGGAAAACTGGTGAAAGGGGTGCTGCTTCTTTACGACAATGCACCAGTTCACACCGCCGCGGTGGCCAAGGCTGCTGTGGTCAAATGCGGCTTTGAAAAAATTGAACACCCCCCGTACAGCCCAGACCTGGGCCCAAGTGACTTCTTCCTGTTCCTAAAATTAAAAAAGGACCTCCGAGGACGAAAATTTGAGACTGAGAAGGAACTGAAAGATGCTGTTTTGGACCATTTTCAAGACAAACCCGCGGACTACTTTTTGAAAGGGATGCAGGATCTTATTAAACGATCTCATCGTTGTATTGAAGTAAAGGGGAGTTACATTGAAAAACAAAACATAAATGAATTCAATCGGATAACTGGAAGTGTGTTTTTCTCAACAATTTTGGATTCTACTACGTATATGCTGAATGAACTGGAAAATGATAATAGAAATACACAATGAGGAATTCACTACAAATATGAATAGAAGAGGTAGTTTGTGTTATCTCAAGAGCTAACAACCGCAATTCTATTTATTGTGTGCATTGTGTATTTCCACTTCTACAGCAACACAAAACTAAATTAATCCCCATAATTATGTTTCTCAACTGTCAGCCCTTATTTTATGTTCATTTTCATGTCACTAAGCCATTTCCGAGGCTATCAATGACTAATGTACATTGATTAAACTTATAGTCAAGTTGAAAACTATTTGGAAATAAATAATTTATTGCACTGATTGCAATTATGTACTATCTATAGTAATAAACGCAGTAGAGCGTCCATTATCCGAACTAATGTTGACAAGGGTGGTTCGGATAAACGAAAGTTCGGTTAATCGAGCTTCCATAGAAAAATACTGAAAACGTGTAAAACGACTGAACAAAAATGAAAAAATTCGAGGTAATTGAGCGATGCAGATGAGAGGTTGCTTCCGTCAGACCCTTGATTTTTCATTTTATTCGATGTCTTTCGCAAGAAAAGAAGCTTAGTGCCCGATTCGGTTAATCGGGTGTTCGGATAATCGGCGTTCGGATAATCGAGGCTCTACTGTATACTATAAATAAAAATACGATAACAGCAGTTACGGACACCGGATAATATTCTGTATTTACATATTAGTAAGAGTTCATCCGTATAATATAATGTTAGTAACACATCCAGCTCAACGGGATGAATCTGTAAGGCAGGAGTGTCCCACTTCTTTTGTACGGCCATTTTGAAGTGAGCTTTTCTCTCGGATTGGTGATCGTAAAAGAAGCATATGAATCCACCAATTCGCACTAGCTTTAGGTTTTTGGCTCCTAAACGTGAAGTTTTGGATAGGGGAACTACATAAAATTTCCAATAAAAGGACACCTCGCCCGTTACGAAGTTCCTCGTACCTTCCGAGATACACCCGTTCGAACTTTAAAGAAACTTTAAAATTGGGTCCATTGGGTCTAAAGGACATGTTGTGGGGAAAATTATCTAAAACCCATGCCGAGTCCTTTCTTTAGTATGCATTTACCTATACAGGTAGATAAAACAATCGGATGGAGTAAGTGGATGATTTTTCCATCATTTTGTGATTGGAAAAATAAATTAAAATTTTATGTTTCGACGACTGTAACTTCTGAACCTTGGAAGCTAGAAAGAGCCTTGAAATGTTCACCAAATATGGGCAGTGCGGTGCACTACAAGTTTGACAAATTTCGAAATTCCGCTCAAGAATTTTAAAGTTAAATTTTCGATTATAAAACACAGGAGTGCAATTTGAGCAGCTGTAACTTCCGAACGCGGGTAGGTGTACCGTGAAATTTGGAGGAAATATGAGCGCCAACTAGCACTACATATTGTGCAAATTGGAGAAATCGGGAAGGGCTCCTGAGTTGTGGAAAATGAAAGAATGGCAAGCATGAAAGTGCAATTATCTCGCTAAATATCGATCGCACAGGGTACATAGGTCAAAATTTACATCTTAAAAGCAGATATGACTGATCACAGACCTTATCGAGGAGTTTATTATGTACTGAATTAGGTTTCATTGTGTGGCAATGGAAATGCTGTACATTTTACTGTACATTTCCCAGTGCTGTACGACAAGTCAAAATGCTGTACTGTACAGCGAAATGCTGTACGTCTGGTCAGCTTACCGTAGTTGATCTAGTAAATAAATAACCTTTATTTATTTTTTTCTAATTGACTCATTAAATATAAACATTCTCCTGGAATATGTTGTATTCAATTTGCAAAAATATTTTGTTTATGTATCCCCTTTCAACACAGACTGCATTTGATAAAATTACAATTTCATCGATTAAAAACTTTTGATATTATCCGCCGGCCATCTACATATTATAAAGTTAATAAATAAATTACATATATTTTAATTCATTATATTGACGTTAATCTATCACGATAATTTCACCATTTAATAATAAACGAGGACAGCAAGCACGAAAACATTCAAACAATGATGTAGTGCATCGATTGTTATGAAAACATTTCAATTTCGCTTGTACACTAAAACATGATAATTCATGCCTCCAAATTGAATAAACTGTTTATACCAATTATGGAGAGTTTCAAGTTAAATTGTATCCGGACGCTTTAGGCTAGGACACCATTTGTTGCTATATTTCATCGCTTAGTAAAATGACAGTATACCAAGCACCTAGAACGGAGTTCAGCTTATGTGAGCGTATACTTTTCCATCGTTTGCTTTCTTACCTTGCATTGTATGTTGTGGCCACCTCAATCAGTGGAAACTCTCGCCGAAATCTCGGAAGGCAGCATTATTAATATTGAAGGGCTATAAAAGCTTCTTCTTGTTACCAAAGCAGAAAACATTTTTTTCTAACAGTATTAATAACTGCAGTTGGTTGTCTGGTTGGTGTGGTTATTTATTTCTTATAAGATCAAATTTATGGGGATAAAAAAAAAACTTGGCAGAGCATGCTGTTAATTCCAACACCGTTGGCGTTTCAATACTTCAAGTTAATCAACACTCGCAAACGAGGATATGATATATTCGACCCGCGCAAGCAGATATAGCACAGTAATTCATCAGAATGTCAATACCATTCGTTCAAATTGGAAAAATTAAGTTCAATTTTCGATGAATACATCAAGTTTATTTCCGTCTTGCTAATAAAAATTACGTGATGCAAATATTAAGTAGACATTTTGTAAACGTCGATTGTATACCGAAAATTTATGAGTCAAACAAACGAATTGAGTATGTAAGTGTTCTGTAAAAATGTTTGCACAGAAAATTGTAAGTTTGATAGTGTTTGCGTACAAAAATTTGGTCTTGAAACTATTGACGGCTCTGTAAAAATGTCCATTCCTTTTTTGTATGATTGCGGAAGGAAAAGATGAAAAACAGATTTTTCTAGGTCTTTCCTTTGGAGACCAAAGTTAAAGCAAGTGTCGAAAAAAATCCTTAGTCTTTTAAAGATGACTATGAATACAGCCATAAGAGAGCCACGACACCAACATCCAGTCAGAAAATTTGCCAAATCTCAGGAAACCTCGCGTATGTCCCCCTGTTTAGCTTGAGCGTCTGGTCACCCTAACAGTTGCACATAGGCAATCGGTGGCTCAGTGGCAGAAATGTCACTCTATCTCTGAATTGGCGCAGTGTGGATTCGAATCCTACTGTGACCATTGATATTTGTGTTGTCTATAAAAATGCTCCTGCGGCAGCCGGTTCTTCGATGTATCGTCTCGGAGCTACCCGTTGTTTTAACGGTCAAAATCACAAAATCTCTTGAGCCGCTACAACAACAACAATAGGACATCAAGAAATCGGGTCGTTACAAAAAAAAAAAAATCTTTAAAAAGATTCTTTCAAATTCCAATCAACTACGAGTGGAAAATTTTCCCCAAAAACTTAAAATGCTACACACAAAAGCTACACGACCAACCGGGAAGTTGTCCAGCAAACCAACAACAACACTAGATAGAAAGATACAAACAAAATTCTAGATCTTCATACTCATACTGAAAGTAAATTTCGTAATTCCGCCCACACACAAAAAACATCCAGATGCACTAAAAGATTTTATTATTGACAGGAAAAAATGTCACTTCCTAATTTATTACATATGCCACACAGCTAAGAAGAACCATACCCACGTGATTTTGTAAGTCAGCTCAGAACATATCTTTTGTGAGGAATACATTAGAAAATGTCGAACGACTGGTCGGGCGATTTGTGTGGAAAGAATGAACCATAACACTCAGATTTTTTTTTAGAACATAACAATGGAGGGGCGGTGACAACACTTTGTAAATTATTTATCTAAATGTGAAAAGTTCACAAAAATGTATATCTGTTAATCGAATATTTTCACATATAGAATGTGATCGTTGACTCGACACATAACACGTCATACATGCTTAAAACACTTTTGAATTCGACTCACGTGTAACATTTTTGCATAAACATATTCAGAAGTTTTGGAACCTTGTAAGGTTTTTAGCGTGCCACGAAGAAAAAATACAATTACAGATTTATGCTATGCAAAGCATAAAATAAAGATACTTTCATGATTTCTTATCACCAAAAGTGAATATGTACCTTAAAAAGATGTAAATAAACCTGCGCACGGTGGATTTATCAGTTTGGGACTATCGACACATTATTAGATGAGATATGACTCCATGCGTGCTATTCGGCCGACACTAGACCTAATAGAGTACAACATGTCCATGTGCTTGGACATTAGTTGACAAGATCGCAAGCCAATAGTGTACGAACCATTAAACGGAGCGCACTTGTTGCTGCTCTTGCTCCAGAACTTATTTTCTTTCGTGAAAGTCGTGTACACAGGAAGTTGTCGATTTTTTTAGTGGAAAGTTTCTAGGGAACGGAAAGTGATCATACATGAGCAACAAGTGTTTTTAAAGTGATAATATTAGTGTTCTTTTGATATTAGTAAATCGAAATGGTTGTAAAACGTGAAAGTAAATCAACTAGTGATATTAAAGCCAGTGGTAAATAATTTGTTTTAAACAAAAATTTTGAGACTAAATTCGTTTTTTTTTTTTCAAAATAGTTCAGTAAAATTAAGAATTCAATTTGATCCTAAAATAGTTCAGTAAAATTAAGAATTCAATTTGATCCCAAAATAGTTCAGTAAAATTAAGAATTCAATTTGATCCTAACTAAAAAGTGATGATAAGTGACAAGTTTCTATAACACACGTTCAATTTCAAATCTCATATTGTTCTAACAGATAGCAGCCTTGATGAGTTCTATAAGGAAAGATTTCCCGATGTGGTCAGTTATGTAAAGCATCAATCGCGAAATGCATGCACCTATACGACTTTGACGAAACGATTGCCCATTGTAACGTGGTTGCCCAAATACAAATGGCGATATTTGTTGCAGGATTTTATCGCTGGATTGACAGTTGGACTGACCGCAATACCGCAAGGTATTGCATATGCTGTGATAGCCGGACTGGGACCACAATATGGTCTCTATTCGGCATTTATGGGATGTTTTGTGTATATGTTTTTCGGATCGTGCAAAGATATTACTGTGGGTAAGTGTGGATTGTAGTATGTAATTAAACTTTAAATATTGAATTCGAATCACCAACGCGTAAAAACGCGGCTTTTAAAATGGAGCGAGCAAAATTATGCTCAAATTTTCACCGAGACATTAATATTTCCTTCGTACAAAACAGTATGTACATCAGAACAGTTTATTGTAGACTTTGTTTTGATTTTTTTGAACTTTATTTTGCCGGTTTATTGCACTTGTTGATATGTCAGCATTTTTTTTATTCAGAACACGTTGATAAGTGCATGCTAAAGCACCTTACTGTGCAGGTGACAGACTGGATAAAAAGTTAGAATAGAGTCATAAAATGCATCTAGTGCATACAACTGCATTTTTTTTTACGAAAATTTCAATGGCCATGTCCACACATGTGCGCTTTCGTCTTCCCTATCGTCTTCAAGCTCCGAACCCACTTTCAACATTGAACATGTCATTGATTGCGTCAAGTGAACAGAATAGATCAATGTCTCATTCTATCCAGATCTGTTCATTATTTATCGTTAAATATGTGTCGCGGCTTTGGTCAGGACGAGTAAATGATAAATTCTTTCATGAATAGTATGAATAGATGATGTGTTGTTAATATTTAACATTGGCAATTGCGTTCAAGAATGAATGCGTTTCTTCAATAGCGCAGACATCTCAAGTTTCAATTGTCAAAATGATGAAGACGAACGAAAATTGAAACTGTATAGACAGGCACAATGACAATTCGTCAGTCAGTTTACGGAAATTGCACGGTTGAAATGTGCGTTTCAAGGCTCGACTGGGATGTTTTTAAGTATTTTCCTAATTTGCAGTCGTGCTTTTGCAAAACGTACCAAATGCTTCTCCTACCATATGTACTTCTATGTACTGTATTTATATAATAAATTCGGCCAGTTACAATAATTCCGATTTTCAAGAAAAATCGACAATTGGAATTCTGTTGCTGTTGAATCTTCTCTTTTGCGAGAGAGTGCGGTTCAGCTTGCCATTTTTGAATAGTAACATTAGGCAGCAGACCGCAAATTGGTATTGGAACCTCGAGAAGCACACTCAAACTTTGATCGGGAATTTTTACTGACACCGTGGCCATGCTACTACATATATAGGGGACTCATGGACTTGTATTAGAAACAGGAGCGTACAGATTAGCAATTATTCCGGAGAAGGACAAAATCCTTGGGAAAAAGTGTGTGTAGCATAGACGTTATCTTTTGAGTGTTTTGCATTTTGTTTTCAAGAATTGGTGCTGATTCTTCCCTTCTTAGAATGAACATTTTACGGTATTGGCAAACAATGAGGGACAAGATGAAACCACATTCGAGGTGATTGTAGAGATCCGCACAAAATATAGTTTAGAAAAATTAAATTTCTGTTGCAGAACCAAAGTTCAAGTGCTCGTTGCCCGCTATAGCACTTATGCCTCTCTGGGCACGAGGACAATTTGCCGCCCTCTAGATTTTATACGAGGCAGCTCTTGGACGCTTTTACAGCGAGTACCTCCGAAACGATTAACATTTTGGAACCGACTGCCGTATAAAATAGCGCATTTTTATAAAGACAACACAAAAATCCGGCTTGTTCTGCTGTCCGTTCTCATAGGGAGAACTTTTGTGTTTCCGATATTTCCCGCTATATGTCCGCTATATGGCGGATGGTTAGATAAGTGTCGCTAGTCTCGATAAGAAGAACAAGAAAATTCTTCTTGCGAGAGCTGATAGCGTAATGTTCCGAGATGGGAAACTTAATATTCAATTGGAGGACGAAATTACCAAATAATTCAGCAATGAAAATCTTTTTTTTGAGGAGAACTTATTTAGTAAATAACTGAGCGAATTGAAGCACTTTGCTTTTCGAGAGTGGAGTGATTGCTAGCATCACAGACGTACAATTTAGGCGACTTTTATATAACGCAGCACTATCAATTGTAGTCACTTCGGAAGTCTTGCGAGGGAACTTTGCATTTTTGCATAATGATGCAGTTAATAAATAAACAAACATTTCAACACGATTTTTTTAAAGTAATTTCCTAAAAAAACGCCGACTTTCAAAAAATGGCCGCTTATAAAATTTGGCGCCCGAGCGCCCATAGTACAGCGGGCGCTGAGTGGAATGTCGTCTACCTCAGCGGTGTCAAACTCAAAAACTATGCGCCAAATATGTAACCCAAGCTTTAGATTAAAGAGAGCCATAGGGTGTAAATTTCGAAAAGTTAATAAAAACTTATTTTCTAAACATTTCTTCACTAGTGAAACTTACTACTTCTTTAGTACCTAAATTTTGGGGTTGGCATATTTCTGAAACTAACATTTCAATTAAAGTTCTGTGAAAAAACGCATTTCGAGGTCTCAAGAGGCTCACAAAAAGCAAATATTCTTCTGTGCTACATTAAAGCGAATGAAAAATTTAGATTTCTTGTTAATACAAACAATAGGCTCTCTGGGAGAAATATAAAAAAGTAATAAAAGCTCTACAGCGCTTACAGATGGGTTGAGATGCGATGATGTTACTTATTTGGCATTATAGAATTTCTATATTTGTTATACTCAGTTGGCTTCACCATCATAACATGGTGCCACCGTTTCCCCCAAGTTAACTCACCCGGGACACACGAGTTATCAAAAAATTTACGTTGCTGCATTTTTTTTTTGCATAGTTACATCCACTTCGAATGCGACTGGCTTACTTCCAGACATAGCTAGTGACGAAGAGCGACGATTTGATCACTTCCCAGGGGAACATTGAGAGACTCGGCTCCGGGTCAGCCAATCTCCTATAAGTTTCGCGACCCGCGAGTAAAATAGTTATCTCGGATAGCAAGGAGCACTGAGTGGTAAATCTTTGGATTAAGCAACTGAGTTTTGAATTAGTCCGTTCAACTAGTTTTTTCGGGAATAGGTTAGTTCACAAGGATCACCACAAAGTTGGACTAAATCGAATGAAAATACTCTCCCGTGTCCCACTGCAATTACGTAACAGCTAGTGAAGATTGGCTGTTTCCGCTTTTGCCCAAGACTTGTCGTTAACAAATGCAGACTGCTGAGCTTTAAATTTGTTAAGATCTGAACATAGTGGAATTGAAGGCTAATTTTTCATAAGAAAATCAAACTTTTTTTATAAGTAATCTTCTAAGTCTACCGCGGACCATGAGACTTCTGTCTGAGTCTAGCGCGGACCACTTCTTGGGAAACAGTGATCTAGAGCAGGGGTGTCTAACATATTTTTTACGCGGGCCACATTGTTGATTTGCAAGGCGATGACGGGCCAAATATTTGTATTTTTCATTATGACTCCATTTATAACGTAAGAAGAAATAATTTCTGAAAATACAAAAATTCACAGCTACTTAAACCACACATATAATGACCCGAATCCGCTCAGACTCACAAATATCTTTGATTTATTTACATATTTTAAATACAGTGGAACCTCGATTTGTGTCGTTTCACATTGCGTTGTTTTCGTATTGTGCTGTTTTAAAAGTAACACCATTTTTCCGAATTGCGTTGTAAAAATTCGAGTCGCGTCGATATTTTAATGGCTTTTCTTTAAAAATAATGTCAAAATTTACCATCGAAAATTCACAATTCGTTTTGAGTTATTTCGTGTCGCGTCGCGCTTTCTAGGAACCAATTACCGACGCAAGCCGAGGTTCTAATGTAATGGATATTTGGAAGGGACCGGCCATATTAAAAAATTGGTGTTTACGTGGGTGTCGTACTGGCTAGCGTTTTAGCGAGATTAGTTACAGTTGTAGACGAGGATGGAATAGCTGCTGGGTGCGTTTTTTGTTTGGGGAAGTGTTTTGCGGAATCGAACAGATTTGACAGTTTTGGCCGATGCAAAATATGAAGGACTTCCTTCCTGAAATAAGAAATTTGACGTAACCACGAGAGGTCGCTTTTTAGCGTGCAAGCCCAGAGAAGTCCCTATTAGTGGCACTTACATCTGTAGACCCCTTAAATATGGGTGGCGCTGATTAGTTTTCCAGGAACGTTCCAGGTCGAGTTTTTTTTAATAGAGGGATTAACGAGGCCGGTTGAAATATTCTGGTCCTGTAGAGCTATCCGTATGATTACACCTGTTTCGAGTTATTATTTTCACGTCCCTCATTTAGGGAATGAGATTGGAATTATCGACCGAAGCGGCCGGACATGTAAGTCGTCTGCCATCCAATTGTAGAGATCTGGAAAGGGAATAGTATGACGCCAATTATACCAAGACAGAGTGCGTAACCACATCACCTGTCAATAACAAGGAGACCTTGTATCGTCGTTCTGCAAAACTCCTGAAGGCATTCTCATGTTGAATTCGCCCCCCCCCCCCCCCCAATCTTCATTGTTTTTCCAGATTTATTTAGTCTGAATTTTCGAATAGCTCTCTCTCTCTCTTCAAAGAATTATTTATGGAAAAAATTGTGTGATCCTCGACAGAAAAAATATTTCTATTGAACCAATAAAGTTATCGTCAAAGGTTTGATGAACTTATAAATAATAGATCAATCATATTGTGAAAAAGATTTGGCTAGCTACAGAACACTAAGGCAGTGCAATTTCCTTAGAATCGCAGAACAAGCAATTTTAGTTGTGTGTACCATGCGAATCGCGAAAGCAGAGTCCGCTTGGTTAATTTCAACTATGTACTTGCGATGCGAGGCCGGGTTGTTCGATGCGGAACTTTTATAGGGCGAAAAAAACGTGCTAGCACAATGTTTCGGCAGAACATGCAGCCCAATACAACTAAAACCGTTGTCATATGATGTCATGCCAATATTAGTGCCAAATTAGTTCGAACTGGCATGGCGCCCGATCGCATTGTCAGGCTCGGCATCTACTTTATATGTGGACGAATAAAATCTCTCTCAAATTTATAAATTTTCTGTGGAGAATATTTACATGTCGACAATTTTACCGTTAAGATTTAAGCTCATTTTCAGGCCTGGGTTCAATTCTGGACGGTTTCGCCAATTATTTTTTATTTTCTATTTTAATACATTCAAACGTTATTTTCGTTCCTTTGTGAAGTTAATACGGTTATAATTAACACAAAATCTATCTCTTTTTCTTATTTACAGGTCCCACCGCCATCATGTCACTTATGGTACAAAAATATGTGTCAGACAGTCCTGACTTTGCTATATTGGCCTGTTTTCTGGCCGGATGTGTAATTTTGCTGTTTGGCTTGTTGCGCCTAGGATTTCTAGTTCAATTCATATCAGCGCCGGTAACGAATGGTTTTACAACGGCGGCGGCTATTACAATAGCCAGTGGTCAAATCAATTCACTGATGGGAATAAAGAGTAAGGTTCCTGCTAACAAAAGAAAATCTTCCGTAAATAGCAGTATAAAACTGTTTTTTTTTTTATGAAACAGGTGGAAAATCCAATGAATTTCTGGAATCGTGGGAGAATTTCTTTGAACATATCAAAGAGACACGACCATGGGATGCGACACTTGGAGTGGTGTCTTTAATTTGTTTGCTGCTATTGCGGGTAAGTAATTGTTTTTTGTTATTAATAATAATGCAAAAATTGGAACTTGAGGCAAAGCTCACACGATGATACTTTAGTCTCCGCAGCGACAGGCTGGACGGATGATTGTTGTGTCGAATATTTAGGGTGCGGACCGTGAAGTGTAAGAGTATCCCCGTCTGACTGAAGGATTTCCTGTTTCTTATAATTCCGATACGGTCTAAATCCATTCAGAATATGTACATATTGTTTTCTGATCTTGCAAGAGACTGTAGTTGACAAGGCAGTGAAAACTGTAACGAACAAACCAAGATATGCACGCCTTTATCACTGTATTTCTTTATCAATGAAAACCATAAGTTAAAATTTTTTTTTTACAAAATCTAACAGCACTCCTACTCCATGTATAAAATGCCAGTATCAGATAAAATGTTAGAAAGATGACAGTCACACAAATTTGTTTTGATAATTCAATTAGAAACTCAAGTATGTATTCACAAATCTTGTTAAGGATAATAGACCCATTGTTTTGTTACAAAAAAAACATTTATCGGAAATGTTTGAATATTAGCAAAATATTCCATTGTCATGGTTTTGTTAATTTTTTTTTTGAAAAATTATTTGCAACAAATTTAATTGATCGATACGGATTGCTTGCGTACCTTCAGAAAAAAGTCTACACATTATAATAGCGCAATATACATATAGTGAGTGCTCTGTCTATTGACGTAAGTACCGAACCGGCCCATTTAAATGCCAACAGTTTTAAATGATTTCCTGTCGAGATTTGAACGAAAAATCGCAAGTTATTATACAATTAAATAAAATTGAAAGTGAAATTCTTTTTAATATTGTTTGACGGGGACAAACAAATTATATTACGCACATAAGCAAATTGATTGGGGACATGTTGACACTATTCAAAAAAAGATAAATTTTTTTCATTGTAATCGAATCAGTGAAATTATCACAATCACTTCATAATACACTTGTAGATTTAAGTGGTCAATTATTTGAAGTAGACACCTTGATGGGGAAGCTATTGTTTTTGTGAACTATTCCTAGTTTAGGGGATGATTTGTTATGGATGGGCTATTATCAATGGCAGTCATTGAGTCTAGAAACAGAAACTGGTATTTTAATGCAGGAAATGGTAATAAAGGGTTTTTTGTCTATCATCTGAGTGTACTTGTTACAGAATGTCTCTACGGATATAAAAAGGTTTATGGTCTATATTTGGCATTTCATCATCATTGTGATACGAAAGACCGACCGAATCCTTGACCTTCAATTGTCAGTTTCGGAAGCCCGGCAGCTGGTGGGCGTCCTCACCTAGTAAGTGATCACATCGCGCTCTCGGTCATCCATGCGATCTCAATCCGTCAACTCGTTGTTCGTCTATAACCCTCTTTGGCATGAGATTATCGTCAGTTCGTTGTACATACATACCCCGCCCATTGTAATCGTTGATGGTTCACGATTTCCGATAATTCCAAATGAAACAATTCGCGGTTGTACCGGATGCGCCATTGATTTTGTTTGCGAACCACCCCGAAAATTCCTCGAAAGACCTTTCGTTGGAATCTGTCCAGCAAAATTTCGAAGGCAGAGAGATGATTATAACTTTTATGGCAGCTATGAGGGCAGCGGTATCTGAATCGTGTCCTGCCACTTCTTTTTCTGGCAAGCGAACACCATCATGGTGGAGTAGTAAAATCTCCGAGCTAAGATTCGTGTGCAGGAGAAGCTTTAATAAGGCCAAAGTTGCGAGGATGGAGTCAGACTTGATCTCCTATAAAAAAAACATCTTAATTCCTTCAGAAAATAGGTAAGATCAGCTAAACGTAAAGGTTCATCTAGATTGATCGCCAAATGGTTGCGTGTCCAAAAACTGGCATCAAGAACAGCCATTGGTTGCTTCTTAGCATCTGCACTAGCAACCAAATGGAGACAGAAAACGACATAACCAAAATTTCAATTTGGTGATTCTTATAAATTTAATTATCAAAATCGGATTCTGCGCTTTTGAATTATTACACGGCCATTCAAGAATTATTCAATTTCACACAAAAGAACGAACAATAGTTGCAAAATTGTCACTGTGAATTTGACAAGCGGTTGGTTGAGTTGCCATATTGAATATCAAAACTGGACGCACACCCAAATGGTGATCAGTTTGGATGCAATGACAATCGCCAAATGGTTGCACGTGACACCATTTGGCGATCAATCTAGATGGACCTTGATGCATGGAAAAACTTCTGTCAAAGTATTGAAGGGTCCTACGAGACCTCTAGGAATCATCAAATCCATCGATGCCCAGCTTCCTTTAAAAGAAAGATGGATCGAGCATTGAAACTATTGAGTGTCGGCTTGACGCGCATTTGCCGGGAAGTTCGGTAACTTCCCCACCTGGTCCTACGAGTGCTACAGTACCGAGTGACAGTGAATCTATTCTATCTCGTGAGAAGATATTATGGACTATTTCTAGCTTTGGAGCTTTTAAATCAGCTGGACCTGATGGAATCATTCCCGCAGACTTGCAGCAATGCTTACAGAGTACCTATTCATGGATAGAGAACATACTAACAGCCTGCCTTGGTCTAGTTCTAGTATATATTCCTCGCATATGGAGAGAGGTGCGAGTTACGTTTATCCCGAAGACAAGCACGCACGACCTAACGATCTTAGGCCAATAAAGGTACGTTGTGCTCGACACGACTGCATCGGCTCTAGCGACAGCGACTCGCTCATTTCATATAAAAACTCGTTTTTAGAATGAGAAAAAATGCGTTTTTATATGAAATGAGCGAGTCGCTGTCGCTAGAGCCGATGCAGTCGTGTCGAGCACAACGTACCTTTAAACTCACTTCAACTATGCTTAAGCTACTGGAGCGACTTGTTGATATTCATGTAGAACCTTAAGACATTGAAGGTGCTTTTAACAATATCAGACCCAGGGCGATTACCGACCTGAAGTGTGTCTTCACGTCGAAGGGTCCATTTGCACACTCGTAAATACGCTATTAACATCTAGACGCATTCATACCACACAGGGATCGTCGTCTGTAAGTAGGTATGTGTGCAGCGGTACACCACAAGGAGGTATTTTATCTCCCCTACTCTGGAATATAGCAGTCAATCAACTGTTTGTGCATCTCGAAAAGATGGCTGTAACAGGTAAGTTCTTGAAAGTGCTGAGTAGACTATTGGAGAACTGGTCAGATAGACTTACTATTCCCTCTATCGACCCTCCCAAGCTACGAGATAGGGAAGTTACTTTTGCTGAAAAGGCTAATTGCTGGGACTTCAAGCGGAAATTTCTGCAATTATGGAAGCCCTAGCTTGATTAGGAAATCATGTCGGCATGTCATCATATACACTGACCGTCAGGCTGCAATTCGATTTCTCAAATCTGTCCTGACTACTTCAAAAACTGTTGATATAGTTGCCGCTCAACAAAATATTTTCTTTTCCAGAAATGCAACACATTTCGTGGCAAGTGGAAAACATTTGGCAAATATTTGGCCCTCTCCCGTAACGCTTTAGCAGTCATCATTGGTGCGCTACTCGCTTACATATTTGCTATAAATGGACTGGAGCCGTTCAAGCTGACCGGTGAATTAAGAGCCGGCCTACCACCTGTTGCACCGCCTCCATTCGCAACCACCACCAACAACGGAACAGTACATCATGATTTCATCGATATGATAAACTCACTTGGACCCTCAATAATTGCAATTCCACTTGTATCTATTCTGGAGAGTATTGCCATAGCTAAGGCATTCTGTAAGTACCATCCGATCCCATCTGATTAGCAAATGATAATAACACTATTCTGCTCTATTTTTATAGCGAAAGGAAAAACTGTTGATGCATCACAAGAAATGATTGCACTCGGACTTTGCAACATAGCTTCATCGTTCTTTTCATCGATGCCAATCACGGGATCATTTACACGCACCGCTGTAAATAATGCAAGCGGAGTGGTGACACCACTTGGAGGTCTATTCACGGGCGTTTTAGTGCTCCTCGGATTGGGATTGCTTACCGAGACGTTTTATTATATTCCGAAAGCAATTCTGGCGGCTATTATTATTTCAGCAATGATTTTCATGATTCATTATGATAAAATATTTGAAATTTGGAAATCAAAACGTAAGTTAAAACAAATCGAGACGAATAACGCTCTCCCCACCGTTGGCAGTTTAGTTTCCACGGCCGAAAGGTTAGGCGGCTGATTTATCGAAACGTGTTGCCCTGCACTTGGATTGCGGACATTAAAGTCGCTCATGATCGATTCACACATTACAGTCAACTGCAACAGTCACAGGAATTTGTTGTTTATACAACTTGGTGACTTTTATGTGTGAATTGATCTTTATTAGCATTAAAAGCCTAAAGACACGATAATGCAAATCTAATTTAATTTCAGGCATTGATATCATCCCTTTCCTAGTCACCGTACTCGCTTGTCTTTTCCTCGGACTCGAGCTAGGAATAGTGTGCGGAATTGTTCTCAGTTTGGCTTTTGTTCTGTTTCAAACATCGCGTCCCGAAATAGCCATTCACTCCGACAGGGTAAGTGGCGAAATTGAAGAATACTCCACATTATCTTTTTTTGAAAATATTTTTACAAATTAACAGTTTGACAACTACGAAATAACCGTCATAAAGCCAACACAAAACCTAATGTTCTCTTCTGCCGAATATATGAAATATCGTGTCATCAAAATGGCGACGAAAATGGAATGTCCAGTGAAATTTGTTATAATCGATGGAGAGTTGATAAAATCAATTGATTCGACAGTGGCATTGGTATGTTTTGAACTAAATTATTATGTTTATTTTCTTGATAAACCATCCCAGTTCAGCCAAGTTTATTGTTCCGCTTTTATCGATTTCAGAATCTTCGAGCTCTGTGGGAAGATTTGCAACTGTTGAATTGTAATGTGGTATTTTGGAATTGGAATCGTGAAACAGCCGGTGTGGCGTATCGTCTTTCAAGTAAATTTGAGACATTGTTTCAATCCGGTAGTGATTACAACGAAGTGGTAAAGAGATTCAATCGTGAACAAAGTGCCGTATCAGAGATTTCAGTGATACATTGAAAATAGCAGCCGCTTCAGAAGAGCTTGTCTGATGTATATAGACAAAGATTAATGTTAGTTAGCTAAATAAATGACTGTACATATTTTTAATACTTGAAATAGAAAATAAATAATGATAAAACCGGGATTTATTGAAAAGTTCTTCAAATGCAATTAAATTCAATCCATGGATACACAACATGCATCTGCTGTCTGGATCGTTCCTGTAGCACACCATCTACTATTTATTTGTATTGGTAAAACGGAAAATTAAGTAAAAACCACCAGGTCCGCAAAAATCTAATGCTAGCACGATTGCCGTCCAAATCAAATTTGTGTTCGCCCTTAATAAAAAGAGCTGTTGGCACTTGGAATGAAGAGTCACATGAGCACGGAACGACACCATTTGGCCGCACAGTTCGAGAAGGCTTATTGTGAACAATTGCCAGATTTCGTATTTAATTTTGATCGCTTTTTTCACCGATAAGTTCATGAAATTTTTGTGGTTGTGACATACGAAATACATATTTCCTAACCAAATACATAACAGTTTTCAGGCCGAAATGCATTGCAATGATGGAAACCTCTCTCTCCTCCAGGTTTGTCTGCGGTTTGAAAGAAATTCATCAGCAATTTTCCAAATTAGAGGACTGCCTCCAAGGACAACAAGAACAATTTTTGATAACGTTTGGGCCTGGTGAGTGTGGAAGCCGGATTAACAAAGTACCGTTTTGGCCCACTATTAGCAATTCCACAATTCGGACATTGGAGACAGGTGAATTGTCTTGTAAAAATTTTCACGATTAAGGTACGAAAAGTTGATTAAAAATGAATAAGCCTCTTTCACTACACCAAAGTGCGCCAGTGCCTTCATTTTTGTGCTGAGAAATGCCCTGATATCGAGTTTCCATGATTTTTAAATCTTGATGAAATCGTTCTCCCTGCTCATCACTCACAGCTCCAAGATTTTCTGGAAATGCATCTAGATGACTGTTTAAAAAGTGGACTTTGATGCTCATGTTGCAGCCAAGCCTTTGAAAACCGTCCAATAGTTGCTCGACTACTATTGCATAATTCAATGCACGTATATTGCCTAGAAAGGTGTTGGCTATACTCTCAAATGCCAGCCACGCTGTCTTGTCATTTTCTTGCATTGATTCAATAAAATTTGTATTTTTGAGAAGCTACCGAATTTGTGGACCGTCAAATACACCAGCCTTTATTTTTTCGTATGATAGCGAAGTGAAGTGAAGTGCCGACAGCATATAAAGAGTGGTTCAACGTGAATGCACGAAGTTAATTGTTAATAAAAAAAAAGCTTTTAGAGAATTTTCTAAACTTGTATTATGATAGAAGGATCTATGGCAATTATGTGTGAAATGCTCGCCATGGCTACGGTGGCATACTTCTATCCGATGGTCCATATTTTCAATGACTCTGAGACATAATTGAGATTGAATATCGTTAATGTGCTGAATTATCTCATCCTTTAGCTCTTGAATCGTTTTTGGCATATTGACGTACACTTTTTCTTTTAAATATCCATAGAAAAAGAAGTCCAACGGTGTCAAATCACATGATTGAGGCGGCCAATTAACATCGCCCAGACGAGAGATAACACGGCGATTGAATTTCTCGTGCAAAAGAGCCATTGTTTCGTTGGCTGTGTGGCAGGTGGACCCATTCTGTTGGAACCACATATCGTCCAAGTCCATATCCTCGATTTCTGGCCACAAGAAGTCCGTTATGTATTTGGTCGATTATGTCGACCAAAAAAATTACGAAGTGCACGAAAAAAGCATTTTGATTTGAACGTCCATTTTTGTAAAAGGCTTCAACGACCTTAACGCGGTGCTCAATTGTGCACTTCTACATGGTTGATTTTGCCAAACACTGAAGCAAAGAAATGTCCAATAAAGTTGGGCGAGCAACTTACCGTTAAGGTTTGACACTTAATTAGCATCGTGGACCATCGTTAGAACGAGAGGCCGCTAACTTAGACAATGTACTCTTCTATTCGTGCTCATGCAAAATTGTATGTCACGAGAGGCTAACTAACACATAAATGCAATTCTAGTTCCCGGCTGTGAGTAACGATGGTTTTGTTTTAAAGACAGTCAAATTCACGGAAATACACCTATGCCTACTTGCGACATGTAATTGTGGTATACTGTTTTGCGTTCGGTAGGCAAGCGAATTTTTCATAGAGAATGTCAAAGCCTATCGTAGCAATCTATGACATGCTAACACTCTCTAATAACTGTCCAGCCGGACCTACTAAAACATTTGTTTTCCTCATCTGAGAAAACCTACGACAAAAACTGAAACGTGCTTACACGTGCACTCGCGTTAATTTGAATCTCCGCCAACTTGAACATTTTTTTTCTGTCCGTTGACTACACTATAACTTGAACTATATCAAAATGCGGTATAACTTGAACAAAAATTCTTGCAAATTATTTATTGCGTTTTACCGTTGTTTGCAATTAAATTGTCTAGATCATTTTCGTTAGCGTAGCGTGCAAAATGGATCGCAAAAAGTTAAATTTTCTTAGGTTTAAATAGAAAGCTGAGGTTTTGATCAAGCTGAAGCATGGCACGAGTGTTTCCTTCTGGGCAATACATTATAATGTTGCCAAATCAACCATTTGTGGGATTAAAAAAAGGAGCAAGTTATCCTTATGTGTAGTCAATACATTCTCAGGACCCGGTAAGAAACCATCAGAGTTCCCAAAAATGGATGAAGTGATTTTTGCCCAACGTAACAAAAATTCCGGCTTGTATTGGCAAATGCTGCTGGAAAATCATATGTTTCAACTAAAATAAAAAAACAAGCGCCCGGAAGGAAATGTGCAAAGCAGCAAATCCCATTTTTGGCATGTACCAATGCCACAGAAAATTACAAGTTGAAGCTTATGCTGATTGGAAAGGCCAACAATTTTGATCAATGTCTCATTCGGATATATACTTTAAGTTGTCCCGCAAGGGGTCAGTGTCCTCATGGCACAGGCCTTTGGTGGGTTGTGACACCACGTACCTGAGCAGCGCAGGGAGACCCCTGGTATGGTTGATACGCCATGGCGTGGATCTGTACAAAGACCGTCGGGCGATGACGTTCCCGAGCTCCCTAGTCATGTATGGGTGACACAGCATGGCTGACTTTTTCCCTATTCCTTCGAAAAGTCAGCCAGACCAGCTTACACGACGCAGTGCTTCCTCGTAGGGGAGAGACATATTATAAGCGTACGTGTCCAGTCTCGGAGCTGACGGCTTCGCATAAACCAAGCCACGAAGTGGGCTAGTTAGGGAGACTGGCCTATGGGCCTATACCTAGCTGGTTTGTGGATTGATGACCACACGGCCTGAGTCAAATTGCTGCTTAGTAAACGGACGGGGGCCAGACCTATGTGAACGGTAGCGCTACGAATCTGCTTTAAGCCGACGAGTAGTAAACAGGCGTAACGATCCTGCGGCTGGCGAGCCGAATTCGGTAGGTCTACCGAAAGGGGGCCAAGGGAGGATCACACCTGCTATCTTAGCGAATAGTGTACCTCGGGGATGGGCGTGCCCAGGGGAGCATGGTCCTTACCCATCTAGACGTTGGACTCGGGGGGGTTTGTGGTGTTAGACAAGCCGACCAGCTAGAGTCGCATACCAAGGTGGGGTTCCAAAGGGAGGCATCCCGGCGGAGAACACCCTTCCGGCTATCAGTCGGATAAATCTTGTCGTCCCGCAAGGGAGGGAGGCTATGGCCACCTGGCCCAGGAACTCTCAATGACAAATGCGAGGTAGACGCAGGATGGATATACTTTAACACTAGAACGGCCAAAGCCGTCATTTTGACGGTTTTGGGACTTTGATAGCGCATATTTTCGAATTCAAATTTCTAAATAATATTATTATATTGGATATATGACCTGTTCTACCTATAAGGGCCAAGCCGTCATTTTGACGGCAAAGTAATTGAACTCCGTGAAGAATACGCAAAATTCGCTAACAATACCTTCGGGAGAGGGGAGGATCGTCCACCAGAAAAAAATTAGCGGTTTTCACAATAACAGCCAAAAGAATCACAGAAAAATAATGCTAAGTACAGACTAACTGCAAGAAGAATCGTACGTGTGATTTGCACATATTGTAAAAGACCTGTTTGCGGAAAATCTAATCTGTATGTTACAAAAAATATAATTTGTAATCAATGCAAATCGGAATAACTTAGAAACATATTGATAAATCAATTTCAACTCAGATTTAATGTTTCATTTTGCATCTTTACAATTTTGCAAGCCGGCAAACGGCTAGCCGTCAAATTGACGGCAACGGCCTTTGTAGGTATGATACACCTGCCGGCCTTTCTAGTGTTAAGTTGATGGAAAGTGGAGTAGGTCCGGCTACCCCTAACTCCTACCTCCCCTACAAAGTTATATTCAGCCATATCTTTTGATAGAATGTCGCGAAGAACTTCATTAGTATCAAATGGTAGCTGTTGGATGCCTTGATAAGATGTGCCAGGTCTGAACCCATATATTCCCTCCCTCCCCTACAAAAAACATGAAAATGAAAATTTTGAGTTTTGCATGTCTTCTAGGTATGTACATGGGTATATACTCGTTTTGAAGTGTAACCGATTACATACATACACATATGGCCAAAGAAATAAGTACACCCATACGAATTTTTCTTATCACCCTGTAGCCAAGTAGTTATTTTAGGAAATAAACTCATATGGAAAGATTTAAATACTTAATTGGTGAGGAATGAAATAATATGTAAATTAGCATATTATAATAAATAACAGCTTTCATTTACCTTGAAAAAGTACGAACTGACTAAAATAGGCTGGACAAAATAATAAGTACATGTCAGTTAATTTGATTAAAACTTGTTTGAATTAAAATATTAAGTTCTGATTCGACAAGAATTTAATTTATTTTACTATTTAAAAGTAAATGGTCCATTATTTTGAAAGAAAACGAGACCGAGGCTAATTTCGGGCGCGGCCGAAATTTGAATACCCGTCACATTTGAATGAAACTGAAGCTCCTTTTGTGTTAAAATTTTCTACCGCAGCCCAATAACGTGTTCCGATTCCATCTGTTCCTGGATACGTTGGGGTTAATCCAGGAACACACTTGGATGTATTTTGGTTAATATTCAAAAAGAAAAAAAGTTGTTCTTACAAGAATCCAATATTTGGGGGTTGGTTTGTATGACAGCCCTATGACGTAATGTTCCGATTTCATCCATTCCTAAATATCTTTTGAAGCTTTACTAGCCTAAGGTGACCTGATTCCCGAAGGCCCAATGCAGTACACATTCCGGAATTCGGTTTTCAGGCAAACGCTCAATCGTACTATTTTATTATTTGTTATCATTCGCTTAATGTTATCAAAACAGCAAGATCCCGATGTGATCGCATTAAGCGGCGTCGATTGTATGTCACGAAGCTACCACCATGACGGATGCCATAAAACGACCACATATTCTCCATTCGTTCATAAGTGATATCTTCCTAAACGGAATACAGCAAGAATAGTAACTTTTATTCTGGGAAATGTGTGGTGAACCTTGGGAAACCAATGTTCCAAGGACGTAGCTAGAGGAGGGGTCCAGGAGTCCCTAACTTCCTACAGTATTTCTAATCTATTCATTCCTAAAACTCTGGCGAAATTAAGCTTGCAGTCAGATAAATTGTGTCATCTGGACGAAAGTAGTGACTACATATATGTATAATAAATAATTTGGAATACACAAAAACTCTGGTGACCCAAAATTGGGATCGTCTTTCATAATGGAAACTTCAACAAATTTCGTAAGGACTCATACAGGCTACACAATTTGAAATAAAATATTTCCCTGTAAGAATGAAGAATTTTTTTCGAGCCGTGCGAAGGGAAGGCAAAAGCAGCATGACGCGGGCACCGAATACGCGATCGTACTTTCCATAGATCCATAGTTGCTGCTTCGTGCATATACCATGGCCCACGAGCCCTTCTATAATTGTACAGAAAAGAAGTCTTTGGCGTTGTAGACGTGGCACTCTCTGCTTCCGATGATAGCAGAGCAATTAAGTAATCGTGCGTGCACTCGTGCTCGCCCAGCCTCGTCAAGCGATAAAATTGGATTTGACACAGGAACAGTGGGACAGGAGGCATATTATGCATTGGGGCAGCGCCGTCATAATGTCATAATTTCAGATATCCAGCTAAATCCTGGCTACGTCCTTGCAAGGTTCTGTTGGTACTAAACAGAAAAGATCCCTCAACTTCTAAATGTTCTCATAGACAAAACATCATCAGCATGTGAAGTGCAAATGTATGTTTTAAGACGCAAAGTTATAACAGGCATGGGAGAAGTGTAGCCAGGATCTCGTTTAAAAGGGGCAAACCCAACATTTGTTTAACACAATGAACCCGAATTTTTTTTAGGGTTAGGAATAGGTATTTTTCAACTTTTGAATTTCAGTGCTCGAAACTGCAGTCTCAGCAGCATTGTTGGGATGATGATGGCCCTTTCCCTATCTCAGACTATCCGTGACCCTGAGACAAAAATCATGAAGCTGTTTATTTGAAGTACGAAAATTACACCTCCTTGCACCTACCTATTTAAAAGTTTCGTATTGTTTATTACAATAGATAAATTAATACCTCATTGCGTAGAGAATTCTTAAGCGGATGGCGACTCTCTGGGGATTTATCGTTACTTTATTGGATTTGGTCAACATATAGGAGAAATCCTTGCAGAGTCCTTTAGTTTGAATTTTTTTTTCCTAAAGAGTTTGATAGGGGAATCGGATGGAGTACAGTAATTTTTCCATCGTTTTGTGAAAAATTTAAATCGCATCTTTACATATGGCTGTTACTTCTGAGTATTGGTAGCTTTACACTGAAAAAAATGGTTTAGACTTTTTATCTAAAGTGAAGTAGTTGACTTAAATTTAGATAGTTTTACCAAAGAAATAGCTGATTTCTCTAATCTTCGTAGCTGAAAATACTATTAAATTCGTTCACTTAACCACGCAAGATTAGAAGAAAAAGTTTAGTCAATTCTTCCACAAAAGTTGTTGATTGTACTATTCAAATATAAAATTTAACTACAAAAAATCGTTCTTTTTTCTTCAACACAATTTAGCTATCCAAGATTTAACAATTTATAGATAATGAGTAGCTGTCTTTACAAATTAATTAATTGAATTTGCAAATATAGTAGATGTTTCAATTAATGACGAATAGAAAAATTATCCATATCTTCGTAACTGTTTCAACTACATAGAATCATAAGCTGAAAATCAACGCGAACTTTAGATGAATTCGACTATTTCTTTAGATAACCATTCTAATTTTTTTTCTCTGTGTAGATGCTTGTGATTTTCACCTAATACGGGCAGTGTGGTCCTCTATACATGGCTGTTAAATGTCAAAATTTTCGATTGAATCGATTGAAATCCCGAACGCAGATAAGTAGGACCTTGAAATTTGGAGACAATGTGAGCGGTGAGCGCCAAGTATAGCTCTACAGCTACAAGTGTGAGCTAGAGCCTTGAAATGTTCACAAGTCTGCCAATTTTCTTTACTAAAGTTGTACGACATGTATTGTACAGCAAAATGGTGTACGTCTGGCCACACATTTGGGTGAAGTTTGGTTGATTGATCGACAAAGAAAAAAGTTGTTCATGCAAGAACCTAATTTCCAGCGGTTGGTTTGTATGAGAGCCCTATGACGTAGTGTTCCGATTTCATCTGTTCCTAGATATGTTTGGTGGCTTTACTAAAAACACATTTGCGCAAAGTTTGGTTAAGATTGGTTCATTAAGAAAAAAGTTTTTCTTAGAAGAATCTAATTTCCAGTGGTTGGTTTGTATGACAGCCCTATGATGTAGTGTTCCGATTTGATCTGCTCCTAGATATTTTTTGAGGCTTTACTAGGAACACATTTGGATGAAGTTTGGTTACGGTCGGATTGAAAAAGAAAAAGTTTTTCTTAGAAGAACTTAATTTTCAATGGTTCGTTTGTATGGCAGCCCTATGACGTAATGTTCCAATTCCACCCGTTTCTAGATATGTTTTGAGGCTATACTAGGAACACGCTTCGGTGAAATTTTGTTAAGATTGGTGCATAAAAAAAAGTTTTTCTTAGAAAAACCTAATTTTCAGGGGCAGCCCCATGACCCCATGGTCCGATTCCATTCGTTCCGACATATATACAGCGTACACTAAAAAGAAACTTGCATACAAATTTTCAGCTCGATAGCTTCAAAACTGAGGGACTAGTTTGCGTTGCAACAGACGGACAGACAGACAGACAGACAGACAGACAGACAGACAGACGGACATGGCTCAATCGATTTCTCTCGTCACGCTGATCAATAATATATATACTTTATATCGTCGGAGGTGCTTCCTTCTGTGCGTTGCAAACTTCATGACAAAGTTAATATACCCTTTCACATAGTGACGGGTATAAAAAGGTTTTTGTTGGCCTTTTGGAGATAATTCTTATGGTATGTTCCCATACATCCATATATCCAGTTACTTCCAGGAAATTCCGTAATTGGTCCGTTTTGTGAAAACTGTGTTTCTGTTTCATTGATTCAACTCCCCCTAAACATTCCAGATTCAATTTAACTCTAGTAACAACGTGAAAAGCCACCCGACTTGGTTGAAGCGGATCCTTGACTAGTTTGTGAGGTACGGTTAGGGTTAATATCCTGCTGAAATCCCCATTTAAAGTGTGTGTGTTCATCAGTGAAATATTCTAGGACTCTAAAATAACATTTCTTATATGGAAATTGTTTCATTGTAACGGTTATTAGGTATATTTGAACGAAACCAAACTATGAAAATTAAACCATAGACCACGTTTTTCGACTCCATGGGAAATAGTCAGTAGATGTAGCATATATTATATTATTTTTTTTCCTGAATGAAGAATATTACGATAAGAGTACTTTCCAATCAAATTTATTACGATCTCATAAATAAAACAGAATATTCTGTGAGTTTTCATTGTTCGGTCTGGAACAAGAAAAACTATCCCTCCCAAATTTTCTTGAATCGTCAACACTTTTTGACGTCGCCATGGGAACTTCCAAACTTTTTGTCAAAACTGCTTTACTTCTTGTATTCTTCGATTAACTTTTCAAAGGGATTCTATATTTTAAATATTTGCCGCGAAAATCACCAAGAGAACTTTTCTCGCCATAGTGATAATGAGACCGACAGTTGTCCTTAAGGCCCTTACATAGACTTAACTGTATTTGAGACTGCTTATATTTACTTTTTAATGAATTACACAGTAAATACAATGTTTAGCTGGTTTATTTCGTTATTGAGAGAATAATTTTTCCGCTATTTCAAAGTTTCGAACTTAAACTTCCTTTTTCGTACCTACCATGCGTTTTTCGCCCTCTTAGGTATTTTTGTTTGTTTTTAATTTAACGCTTCTTGCATACAGCAATTAATAAAAAAATGAATCCTTACGGAAAATAGCAACTTGTTGCCAAAAGTTAAAAAAAAAAACGATGGTGTACTTATTATTTTGACCAAGCTGAAAACATACTTCAAAGTTAACATCGGGAGGGACTAAGAAAATAGGGGGATGCCATTTAGTTTTTCGGTTCCGTTGGCATTGTTGTATCCTAATTGTTGTAATGACTATCTATTTGGAGTAATTCAATTTTAAAAAGGGTATGAAAATTTGGCATAAAAAGGTACATGAGGGGTGTACTTATTTTTTTGTCCATATGTTTACATCAGAAGTTTGTTTCCTAGGTAACGAATTTCTTAAAAGAAATTGGATTGCCTGTGGGGGCGATACTTTTGATAGACATCTCCCCGTCACAACCCCCTTGAAAATGAGCGTAAGTCCGAGGATGGATCAATTGTGGCGATGTTTATGATACCCAACGTAACCCCTTTAATCCAGCCGATAGAACAAAATGCTTTAAGAGTAAGCAAATTCATTATAGGAACTCTTTGCTGGCATCTTCAAAAGAAGCGAAAAACCTTAATTACAACATTTTTGGCAAGATTTCAGGGGAGACTTCAGTATCTGTGGCGCCAAATTTGGATGATGCCATTTCATTAATATTGGCCTGAAACGGCCGAATCTGCAATCCTTTTTCGCGAAATCGTAACGGTGTTCTAGATATTCAATGTCAAAGTCTGACATTTATATGGGGTAGTTCAGTTTTGAATGGGAAATCTGAAATCTCCCCGTGAAATTCTTCCTTTAGGACGACAAACGATCATTTTGCATCACTTTCATTACCAAATAAATTCCTTTTTTTTCATCACTAAAAAGTATATTCCGCCATATGTACTGCATCATGTTTTATGAGTCAATGCAAAATTTTTCCTCTTGCTCAAATTTTCGAACCCACGGGAGAGGTCATATATCGTCAGGGACCTTGTCGATCGTTCCTCAATTTCGTGGATCGCGTTTTTGATTACAGTGAAACCTGTCTAAAAGACCACCCGTATTAAGCGATCACCTCTCATAACGACCGATTTTTTCGGGAACGGAATTCGTTTCCATACAACTCCATACATTTGTTCCCCGTATTAAGCGACCACCTGTTTGTCGGACCAACGACCACTACATCACTCATTTGTCCATACATTTACCCTTCTTAAACGACCACCTCTATTAGCGACCATAAAAAATGCGATGTGCCCGTATAAAGCGACCATAGGCAAGTACACATGGGCTTATCTTTTGGGTTTTGTATGCTTTTTTTTGCAAGTTTTCTTAATAAATTCAACAACGGCATTAAATCATAAAAAAACATAAGGCCGCAGAAAATGTAAGTCGTTACGTTACGCGAATAATAGATTATGGGCAGTAAGCAGCAACAGCAAAAATGTCCAATCAAATTTTGTTTTAGCTTTTTAGTTTTTGTAGCCATCATTCGGTGGTGATACAGCTGCTGATTTCCTTGTTGTTAATCAAAAACCAATAGTATAGTCATTAGTAGATTTCAGATTGCAAAATGTGGTGGAGAAAATTTTGTTTTTGTTTCTTATGTTTTTTTTTGCTGAGTTTGAAGCTCCCGCTTCCCACCAAAATTTCGTTGCGGAACAGGACAAAAACCGAAAGAACCTGTACATTTTCGGAGTTTTTCCGTTGTTGGCTTATAACTTCAAAATAGTACATTGCTCCAAAAACCAGTCCATAAACATGTTAGAGAAAACATAATTGCAGGTCCAACGCGATATTAATCTTTAACATGCATTAAGCGGTATTGCTACAATTTATAGTAATTTTTTTGGCGATTTTGACCCTGTTTCGAAACGAAATGTAGGTGGGAGGCTACGGATTCGGGCTCAGCGGCCCAACATACATAAAGAACAAGAAAAATGCAAATGTTGCGACCAAAAATGAAAAACCGTTCAATCTCAAAATTTAATTCATAATAGGTATGGAACTATGCTAAAAATGGCAAATATAAATTATCAATTGTAGTAATACCGCTCAACGGATTTATAATATTTATGTCTTTTTGGAAGCGTAATCATGTTCTCTCTAACATATTCCTGGAGAGCTTTTCGCAAAAATTAATAGTTTCGGAGTTAAGAGTCAAAAAACAGAAAACAACGAAAATGTTGGGGTTTTTCGCAAATTTAGCACTGTTTCGCAATTTTACTGTTAATGCGATCCGCGTTTGACCTATTTTCAAGTTTAAATGCTGAGTAACTAGGGTATGTCACAGGTAACATGAATGTAACATCTTTCTAGTGGGAACTTTCGAACCTTTGAAAACTGTTCAGTTTTCGTGGAAAATATTTCGTTTTCGAATTCATTCTATAAAGGTTGTTGCGTTTTCTTGTTAAGAAAAACTAGCAATTGAAAACGCTAAAACGCATTCCTATTACCATTGGTAGAACTCAAAGATTATCTCATTATTTTATAAAAGAACTTAATTGAGTTTTTTCGTGCGTGAGCAGAATAGAATTCTTGAATGAAATATGCAACAGATGCATCTTACCATGTTCAAATGTTCTCCTTTTTAACATGAGTCAAGCTACGGTGAAGTATGCAAGCCTTTCAAAATGCTTCTATTTAAACGGTCGACAGCTCTTGCATTCCACAAAGCACAGGTATGAACAGTAAATTTGCGGTATTTACTCTGTGGTCCAGAGCCACCTATCTTTACTAAATGCACCACAAAAAAATGTATCCAGGACACCTCCTGCCAGTTGCTCTGTTCAATTCTGGATGGAAATTTAGGTCGTGCATTTGTTGAGAAGATAATAGCTTCAAAATCTCTCACGTTAGCTTTAATTTAGGAAAAAAGTTGTACATTGCCTCTAAATTGATGAATTTGTTCCCTAAGTTCATTACCCTTATTAAGCGACCACCTCTAATAGCGACCACTTTTTCCGGGAACCGAGAGTGGTCTCTTTAGACAGGTTTCACTGTATATCATTTCTCCTCCTATTATTTGGCAGAGCGTGTGGATAGGAAAATAATTATCAATTTCGCAACTCACTATGCCAGTTCCGGGCGACTACACATTTTTATTCCTTGCCACCTTATACCGATAATGTCTCCCATAATTTCTACAGCCAGCTCTTATGTTGGATCGTGTCACCAACTACATCATTGCATTTATGTTGTCAAAATATCATCCACATAAAAATGATTCTCTTCTCCCCCATGATTATAGATACTCTGCTAATTGAATGTAAATCACAACATGCACACTTGAAGTTTGCGTAATTTCCTCCCATAATACGCCATGACACTAACCATTTCAACAAGAATTGAATTTCAAAAGACACCGCCCTCGTGACAAATATTTAACCGAAAGGATGAGACATATTTCCTACTCACCTCGACAACATTGAACTCTCCATCGGCAGCCTCGGCACCCAACAGAATTTGTTTGATAATCAACTTTTGCCCGCGTGGGTAATCCTCATCGTTTGACAGAACATCCCACTGAACATGGCTCTTCTCGCCCTTCAGCGTAACAGCTAAAACAGCAAAGAAACACCATTAAATCATTAACATCAACCACAATTTCAATAGAATAGCATGCATCGAAACTCATAGCCGGGTGCTGCCATTTTTCGGGACTTGCGTTCCATCATTTATCGCTCTTGAAAAACACCGGCAAACATATCCCCTCGGAGATATTTTGCGGCCCGCAGCATTTGTCAAACATGAAAGCCGTGTAGCGATTAAAATACGAAACGCATCCGAAAAATGGCGACGGCTACACATTCCCAGATTTGTTGGAAACTATACTCACCATAAAATGATTCCTCAGCCATTGTGATTGATGATGTTTTTTAAGATTTTCCTGATCGCGCGAAACCGGCTTCCGGAGACTTTTCCACACGTTCAAACAGGCAAAATTTGCAAACTTGTGAGAGCCAAAGATGAGAGAAGCTTCGCTTGCGCCTGACAGATGGGAAAATATATGTGTTCTTTGTGATTAGGCTGCCGTCTGGTAGTCGAGTGGAAAATGTTGAAATCAGGTGCGTTTTTTATTGGACATTTTTTTCAATTTTAATTGCAATTTGTTTTTTTTTATTATTAGCGACGTTTTTTTCGTATCGCGTGTAAGTCTGACTCGAAAAAAACGATCGCGGGTAACATCCCGGTTAAGACCAAACAGCTGACATTTGACAGTTTTTGTCAAAACCACCTTCACTAGAAGCCGGGAAGCAGCAATACATGCACACAAAACGAGCCTATGAACATGTCGTATATACGTTGCACGATGCACTAACACAAGCACAGCGCATGTAAAAAAACCGTGTCTGCTCTGATAAAAATCGCGAAAACATGTGGAAAATTCACTTTTTGTCGGGATTTTGTTCTTTCACTGCATTCTAGACACTTTAATTCCCGACACATTCCACTTTTCGCGACGAAAATCGACCGGGAACCAATACTTTTCGTGTAAAGTTTGTCGCGACCCAACCCGATTTGCCTTTACCTCAATGTAAATTTTCGATCTGAACAGGCCTATGATCTGGCGCTTAAGTATATGAACGTGTTCTGCTTCCGGGCTTTGTATAAAGATGGTTTTGGTTTTTGTGCATCTTTGACTCGCTTTCGTTGGCTTATTTTTTAGATGTGGTGGATTTTATCACAAAAGATTATTATTTCTTTGCAAAATCTTTTCTCGTGATTAGAAAAACTCTCACATTTGGTTTGAAAAAACAAATTGCCTCATATTTCCCCTATGCGACCGCCATCTACATTTGAGCTCTATCCCGTGTAGGGTAGTTGCACGGGTTAACTTTACCTGGGTAAGTGTCATTTTTTTTATATGAAGTTCTACCCAAACCTGCACGGGATAAACACAATAAAACGTCCCTATTTTAGAAATAAGAAGCACACAAAAGACGATTTGCAGCATCTGATATCCGACCTATATAGCCTCAGGCTTGAAATAGATGAAAGCAGCACAATACATTTTAAATGAGTGACGACATTTTACTGCTTATGCCAACATCACGTCATTCATTTAAAATATGTAGAATGCCGCAGGCAAGAGCAGCATCATGCATTTTAAATGGGTTATTGGCTGCATCAGATATATTTTATGCATTTTATTCTCGTCTTTTTATTTTGGAAATTGGATTGATTTCACCACGCGATATATATAATACGAGTTGCTGGTTGTGTCAAATAAAAGAGCAACAACAACGCATTGGTCTCAGCGATGACACTATCCAAAGATAGAGCTGCCTGTAGAAATAGCCTAAGACACCGCCAAAACGGGCGATGTGCCTACACAGAGAATGAGGCAAGGAAGAAAAATACGAATGGTTGTAACCTTTATGCGATTCAAGTGCATGATACTTAAACGCGTTATACACGAGTCGAGAAGCGTTCACTCTACCACCGTGCTATCTAGCTACTAACTCGATTGTTTTTAATTGATAGAGCCAAACTCTAATCTAATGCTGGAAACAGTTTAGACGCGTTGAATGCTGCCGAAGAAATCAGCACCATGCATGCCATTCAAAGGCTGACATGTTTTTTGCTATTGCAAATTATTCATCTTGTGAAACTAGAATATAATTTTTACTCTACCATTTAAAGGTTGATCCACACTTTTCAGTCAGCAGTCAACTTGTATGGAGAATGACTGGTGGCTGATGGATCGTCCTATTTCCGGCTCAAGTTAAACCGTGCTCCACAACAGGTTTGGAGTATACCAGCTAGGCTAAGCCTAGGCAGGTAGCTAAATTATTTTTTTGTGTTTGGTTTATTGAATCTCTTGAACACCCAATAAAAAAACTCGCTACCATCTGAACTTTTCGAAATTTTTTGCAAAAGACAATTTTCCTTAAACTTTCCTGTGTGTGTACAGCTTTAAATTTCTAAACAGCACCTTCCGGACTTCACCACTAGAGTGGATCCACATCGCTAAAGTGCAATCCACTGAACTGCATTTTCGTATATTTTTGCCGAAAGACCGCCGTTTTTGACATTTTATGCCGACTCCATTCTTCTTCTGTTCGCCGCTGTGTAGTGAATCGCGCGTCGGCATACTTGTTTCATTCGAGCTCGACACGTGTGACGAAGAATTTGCTTATTTTACAAGTTCCATAATCAAGGAATGGAAATGGAGTCCTTCTACGGTAAGTGTTTATTGATTTATCATGATTTTGTTCCCACTATTCGACTCTTACCAGCATTTAAGCTACCAAGGAAACCATTTTGGCGCCATGCGTTTCTGAATTTTTCCGTTGAGTTTCTCTTCTTTCATGTCGATTACTCATCTCATTTATCCGGTAATTTGTGTAACCATTTTTTTTAATTTTCCAGGTGCCACACTCACTTCAGAAAAGCCCGAATCAAAATTCGATGTATCCGAAGAGGATAAAGTTCTGGCCGACCAGAAACTGATTATCAAGCAAATTTTGTTGGGCGCCGAAGCTGCCGATGGACAATTCAACGTTGTTGAGGTAAGTGACGCACACCCGGCGGCGGCCGGTTCAAGGCTATTTTCTATTGTTTGCGATGTTTTTTGTGTTCTAGAAAATGTGTTTTGCGCTCGCTAACCTATAATGGCTGGAAGGTTTGTCGTCTATGCGTTAATGGTTTTGTTTGAGCAGGTGGCAAAAACTATTTAAAGATGACTTAGTGTAGCACCTAATGGCGACTACAAACACTTGCCAAAAAGGGATGCTTTGAATTCTTCCACAATTTGCCATAATACCTAATGAAAACGAATAATCTTGATCCCCAATAAACGTTCTTCCGCTACAGATTCCAAAATTGATCGTTTTCAGTTTTGGATAGGATCAGACCGGAATTACAGTACATACACTGCGTTTCACTTGAATAGCACACTCTATACATTAAATTTATTTTCTCAATATATTTAAAAAAAAATGAACAGATATTTTGTATTTTTTATCTGTCATTTGAATAATTAGCTTTAATTTGAAATAAAAAGCACTTAATGTCCCCGAGGCATACGTCAGGATGATACGAGACATGTACGATGGAGCTACGACTAAGGTTAGATGCACAGCCGGTGAATCAGAAGAATTTCCGGTGAATGTCGGAGTACACCAGGGCAGTGTATTGAGTCCGTTGCTCTTCAACATCATCATGTGCTACTTATTAACACGTGTCTCCGACGGCCTAGAAATATCTCTTCTTTTTGCTGATGATATAGTCCTAAGTAGCCCAAACATCGTTGCCTTGCAAGCTGCGCTTACAAAATGGTGTGACATTCTGGAGGAGCATGGACTGAGGGTAAGTATAACAAAGACTGAGTTCTTATGCTGCCAATTCTCAGACCCAAATGCACCGATACCAGAAATGTACGTCAAAGGAGAGCAGCTTAAGTCTTGTACCAAGTTCAAGTACCTTGGCTCGATGGTGAACAGCGGAGCTACATGCGATGATGATATCAAACATCGCACAAAGGTTGGGTGGATGACGTGGCGAGAAAACTCTGGAGTTTTCTGCGATAAGAAAATGCCACTGAAGCTAAAGGGCAAGTTGTACAAAACGGTTGTACGTCCCGCACTCATGTATGGATCAGAATGCTGGACCATGTATGAAGGTTACGCGAAAGAAATGACAGCGACTGAAACGAAAATGTTACGCATGTCAGTTGGTGTAACCAAAAGGGACCACATCAAGAGTAGCTACATCCGAGGCAGCTTGTCCATAGACCAACCAATCACCGAAAAGCTCGAAGACCGACGAATGGATTGGTATTGCCATGTTCAAAGGCGTCCGCCTGAGAACCCCGCAAAGAGAGCGATATCAATGGAAGTTCCACTTAATGTACCCAAGGCCAGAGGCAGACCGAAGAACACCTGGATGTGTCAATTGAAAAAGCAACAACAACGCATTGGTCTCGGCGATGACACGATCCAAGATAGAGCTGCCTGTAGAAATATGCTGAGAAATTATCGCCAAAACGGGCGATGTGCCTACACCGCAGGTCGAGCAACGCGGAACCATGGAGCGGTATAAAGAACAAGGCAAGGAAGAAAGAAAAAAAAAGAAAAAAATTGAAATAAAAAGAATTCGAATTTTTCTAACATGTAATCTTAGAAAGAAAAAAAACTGTAAAGCACCAATGAAAAAACACATGAATTCTGTTTCACTTGAATAGCACACTTTTTTTTAAACTTATTTTAATTAACTTTTTATGCAGTGAGGATAAGTTATTATTGTTCAGAATACAAGTTGAGATCAATTTGAATTAAAATCAGCAATTTTAGTAATGGGTTGAGCCTCCCCCGTTTGAAATAACCTCCTAGATCCTATTAGGCAAAGAATCGTACAAACTTTTGATGTAAGCAAGGGAAATGGTAGCCCATGATCGCTGAGTAGATTAGTTCAGTCTTTGATGGAACCTGTTTACCAGACTCATAAACATTTCTGACCAGCCATCCCGAAACATTTTCCATTATCTTTAGATCCGGCGAGTATAGTGGCCATTTCGAAAGAGTAACATTTTTGGACCCGATAAACGGCTTTACGGCACGAGCAGTGTGTATTGGTGCATTGTCGTGTTGGAAAGTCCACGGCAATGGTCCAAAGAGACTTTCGAATGTCGGAAAAGCCTTTTCAAAACACCTTGATACGACTTAGCATTCATAGTGGTGTCTATGAATTGGGAGTTCACAAGTGCCGTAGTAGGATATGGCTCCCCAAACCATAACGCCGCCAACTCGACTGTGCCAACGATCCAACTGCTGAGTCTCCTTCCTTAAATCATAAAAATAACAGTTATATCCGGCGGGCCCTTCCAAAGTAAATCTCTTTTCATCAGAAAAAACAACGCGATACCACTCTTTGGCCCATGACATGTTGGTACGACAAAAAGTCAACCGAGCTTGTTTACGAGCGGGGTTAAGTGGTGTTTTTTTTTAATTTTAGACGCTTAAGGTGTTTAGCTTTTGAATTAGAACGCAATACAGTTGTTTTACTCGCACTGAGGCCAACTTTTAACCGAATTTCGTCCACAGAATCATGCGAATTCGATGCTTCACGCAAAATCGCCTATCTACATTAGAATACACTGCTCACTCGACCTTTAACATTTTTCCATAATTTTCACCATTTTTAATAAAATTGTAAATCACGTTTCTGACTTTTCCAATTTTTTTTTCGATATTTTAGTCACTGAAATGTCACAATCTCTGTAGGTTTTTATTTTAACTTCTTGTTCGTTTGTTAAGGCTTTGAAAATCAACGAATCGCATTTAAAATACTCAAAACGACTATAGATTTTGATATTGTGACCACGTGCACCACGTATGTGAAGCTTAAACCCAACTGTGCTATTCTAGTGAAACAAAAAATCTGCTCGCTTTTGAAGCAAATTGGTGAAAAAAGATAACGGTAAATTTCGAGAGCACACCCACAAGACAAAAAAAAAACTACTAGCAAAGTCATAAGAATGTTAAAGTCCTAGCAAATTACAATGAAAAAACGGAATCTGCTATTCAAGTGAAACGCAGTGTATATGTCCGTAACGTAGGGTCAAATTGATGTCAGTCAAAAGGTCTAGACTATGAATACCTTTCCCCCCAAAATGGCCACTTTCAATAAATGATGGAAACTGGACCGATATTACAGTTTCCGGAGAAAGGGTGAAGGGTTTTTACCGGGAGAAGGAGGAAAGAAAAGGACAGTTCATTGGGTTCACTCTCGTTATCTCGGTAAAGCCCTGGACGTAGAATCTAACATTGGTCGGAAAGTGTTTAATTTAATTTGGCGCTATACCGTACTAAAAACGGCGAATTTGCTGCGGCGATAGCAGAAGAACGAGGGTGACCCCATGAAAAGACTCCAAAACTCGTTCATTGGGTTTTCTCGTGGATTTATGGAGGAAAAATATATGCCGCTTTTTTCCATTGAGTATTTCGAAGCGGTCTCTGTTATGAACTAACTGATATCAACATAACCAAAAGTACCCTAGAAGATTTATCATTTCACTTTGGAAGTTAAGGGAAAGCTTCATGAACCGTTCTTTCTTGGTTCGAAGCTGCCATCCGATTACCTTCTCACTTTAGTGTTCTTCCGGCGAATCTCGTTGCGATCTTCAGTCCGTACTCTAAACTTCAACAACGATACTAGATTGTCATGCCGCACTTCTGGAAATAGGAAATTACTTTCACAGTAGCCTTTGCTGGATTCCAGGGCATAGTGGATAGGATTTGTCGGTGGTGTTGTCACGGGACGCTGTCCTATTGGGGAGCACAGGAGGCTTAAACTTCCGTATAACGATCTATGTAGAAACTGTGGGGACGAGAAGGAGGAAAGTAACTTCATTTGTCTGTGGTTGCCTAGGCTTATCAGAAAGAAGTAGATCGATACTGGGGGATCCTAGAGATTCTGGAAAACGCTGATAAGTGTCAACATCAACGTTTTATTGCAGGCTCCGGCTGGTTTCAGGCTTAGGGTGGTCGAGATGACTTTCCGTGATTTCACAAAGGATCCAGATGTGGTCTAAGCGTGTAATGGCTACCATACTCAGAACAGAACGAGTGCAATGCAATCGCAACAAGACTTGGAGAGTTATGTGATTCGGTACTATTCAAGCAAGTAGACGATATTGAGTCGGGAGGAAGCGTTGGTATAAAAGAATTGGTTACCTCTGTAAGCGAGGCTGCCCCACCTTAAATTTCGTTTGAATGGTCGATCTGATTTATTCTTGGATGATATATGGGCATTATCGCCAAAACGGGCGATATGCCTACATGGGGCATTCGGTAGCTCAGTGGCAGAGATGTCTATCTCTGAGTTGCCGGTGCGTGGGTTCGAATCCCACTGTGACCCATGGATGTTTGTGTTGTCCATAAAATGCTCCTACGGCAGCCGGTTCTTCGATTTAAATCGTCCCGGAGCTACCCGTTGCTAAAAACGGCCAAGAGCTGCCAAGACCCCCTTCGATTCAAGAGAAAAAAATCTCTTGAATCGCTACAACAACAACATATGCCTACACCGCGGGTCGAGCAACGCGAAGCCATGGAGCGGTATAAAGAACAAGGCAAGGAAGAAGAAGATATATGGGCATGTTATTAATATGGTTGCCTGTTACCGCTGACAGGTACAGCTTCAGTCTCATTTTACTGGGAGAATACTGAGAACAATAGAACTCAGAGAAGGTTAGAACGATGAGATATCGCCCCACATCCTTTGTGAGTGCTATGCTCTAGCGCAGCATCGCTGGATCATCACATATGTATTTGGCTCCAGTCAGCCGGCTTAGTCACTATTTATATACGATAGATCTGGATTGCCAGCTCTTCGCATACGATCAGGACCGGGCACAATATGCCCATGGCATATGTTTTCAATACTCGGCATGGTCCATCGCACGTTTATTATTCAGAAGGTAATAAGAAATATTCTTACGTTGTTGTAGCGAACAGAAAAGCGTGGACCTTTGCGCATGTCTGTGGTCGAGCTCTAAGTTTCGTCGTCGTTCTCGCCTATTGTCTCAAGCGACAACAACGTAGCAGCTGCAATAGGGTTGTCTCATAACACCTTGTAGCGATACGTAGAGCAGCGTTCTACCATGCCTGGATCTTCAGGCTAGTACTGACATCGAGTGTGAGATTTTTGTCCGTTGCGATTTTTTCAATGAAAATGTATTCTTACTGTCGTGGAATATGTGGGGAATGATGGGGAATTCCATAAGCTACAATCCGAAAACAATTCCATAATTTTTCTCGGTCATTTTATGTATTTTTTTCCGATTCCCCGGTTATTTCATCGTGAAATGTCAAATGACCGGGGAATCGAAAAATAATACATAAAATGGCAGAGGAGAATTATGGAACCGGTCTTGAATTGTAGCTTATAGAATTGAATTCTCCATCGTTTGTGACATATTCCATGAAAGTAAGTATGGATTTTTATTGATAAAATCACAGCGGGAAAAATTTCATTCTCGATCTTAATTCCGCCCTTTACTCCGAACTGTGTCACAAACAGTTTGTGACCATACCGGTGCTGCATAGCTGGGGATTGCTCTACCTATCGCTTTGTAAGTGACCAGCATGGTTTCTTTGTCTTTGCCCCAGGAGCTGCCGGCCAGTGTCTTTCATCATGGTGTCTAAGTAGACACCACGTGTCTTGGGATTACTAACACGCCATCCTGCGTCTACCTCGCACTTGCCATTAGGAGTAACTGAGCACGGTGGCCATCCCCTCCCTCCCTTGCGGACGGCAATTGTTTATCCGGCTTAAAGCCGGAATGGTGTTCTCCGCCGGGATGCCTCCCTTTGGAACCCCACTTTGGGATGCGACTCTCGCTGGTCGATTTGTCTAACACCACAAACCCCTCGAGACCAACGCCAAGATGAGTAGGGACCATGCTCCCTTGGGCACGCCCATCCCCGAGGTACACTATTGGCTAAACATTTCTCAATATCAGGTGTGATCCTCCTTTGGCCCACTTTCGGTTAGACCTAACGAATTCGGCTTGCCAGCCGCAGGATCATTATGCCTGTTTACTACTCTTCTGCTTAAAGTAGACTCGTAGCGTTAACCGTTCACTTCAGAGTGGCCTCATCCGCTTACTAGGCAGCAATTTGACTCAGGCCGTGTGGTCATCAATCCACAAACTAGTTAGGTATAGGCGCATTGGCCATTCTCCCTAACTAGCCCCTTCGTGGCTTGGGTTATGCGAAGCCGCCAGCTCCGAGGCGAGACACGTACGCTTATGATGGATTCCTCCCCTACGTGGAAACGCTGCGTCGTGTGAGTTTGTCTGACTAACTTTCCGAAAGAATAGGGAAAAAGTCAGCCATGCTGTGCCACCCATACATAACTAGGGAGCTCGGGGGCGTCAACGCCCAAAGGTCTTTGTACAGATCTACGCCATGGCGTATCAACTATACCAGGGGCCTACCTGCGCTGTTCAGGTCCGTGGTGACGCAACTCACCAAAGATCAGTGTCACAAGGACACAGACCCCCTTGCGGGAATTGGGATGGATTAGTAACATCCATCCTGCGTCTACCTCGCATTTGTCATTGAGAGTTCCTGAGCCTGATGGCCATAACCTCCCTCCCTTGCGGGACGACAAGATTTATCCGACTGATAGCCGGAAGGGTGTTCTCTGCCGGGATGCCTCCCTTTGGAACCCCACCTTGGGATGCGACTCTAGCTGGTCGGCTTGTCTATCACCACAAACCCCCTCGAGTCCAACGCCTAGATGGGTAACAACCATGGTCCCATGGGCACGCCCATACCAGAGGTACACTATTCGCTAAAGATTTCTCAATAGCAGGTGTGATCCTCCTTTGGCCCCCTTTCGGAAGACCTAACGAATTCGGCTTTCCAGTCGCTGGATCGTTATGCCTGTTTACTACTCGTCGGCTTAAAGCAGACTCGTAGCGCTACCGTTCACATTGGTCTGGCCCCCGTCCGTTTACTAAGCAGCAATTTGACTCAGGCCGTGTGGTCATCAATCCACAAACCAGCTAGGTATAGGCGCATAGGCCATTCTCCCTAACTACCCCTTCGTGGCTTGGGTTATGCGAAAAGTCAGCCATGCTGTGTCACCCATACATGACTAGGGAGCTCGGGAACGTCATCGCCCGAAGGTCTTTGTACAGATACACGCCATGGCGTATCAACCATACCAGGGGCCTCCCTGCGCTGCTCAGGTACGTGGTGTTGCAACCCACCAAAGGCCTGTGCCACAAGGACACTGACCCCCTTGCGGGAATGGATTAGTTACAGTAGGAATAATATCGTCATCATGTTTACCAGTACGGATCGTATGCTCCTCCGAAAATTCTTGCGTCCAGGTGGTGAGAAGTGTTACAGTGCATTTAGACGGCGATATGACTAGGTTGCGAATGCTGAAAAACTCCACCAGTTTCTCGATATAGTCATTCAGTCGAGCACACATACCATTTCAATCATTCCCCGGGGAATAATGAAAGCAAAGTCCTGGGGCAATTTTTGTACAGTACCATTTTTTGAACTTAGACGAAACAATGAGTTTGATTTCTGGGTTCGAAAGTTGTTGAAGAAACCAGAGAGTTTCTCACATTCGTTGTTTTTTCAGCAACCTGTACTTCATGATCATTGTGGCACGATGACTCAATGCTGCCTGAATCGTAAACCTCCAAATGGAAGCCCAGCAGCTGGTGGGTGTCCTCACTTACTCTCAGTGAGCTATTTTTCATTCACACAATCTGGCTCTGTCCACTCGTGCGTCCCTATACTTACTACAATCAATTACACGGTTTTGATAAAATACTTCTCTGATCCTTTTATGTAAATGGGCTTCTAGTCCGTAGATAAATAAATAAATAAATGTATTGAATTATCACAGCTACATTTATATAGAAAATTCTCTACCAAAGTCCATATATATATCTATGTAAACTCCTCCGAAACGGCTCGACGGATTTTTATGAAAGTTTTTGTATATTTGTACTTGCTAGGCATCAGAATTGGTATATTACTTGTATATTATAATACAAGCGGAGTAAAATCTACTGCTTGTAAGTTATAATATTTTCAACTTTTAAATATTTTTTTTCTACCGTAGTCTTAGATTCGAATCGAACAAAGCTAACGATTTTCCCTATGTTTATTTCCAGGCCGAAACACAAAACTTTGACGGTGAAATCATTAAAATTCCAATTGCCGTTTTGAAGTCCGGCGAGACACGTTCTCTTAAGCCCAACATTGAATTCCCGGCCACATCAGTTACATTTAAATTGATTTCCGGCTCGGGACCGGTTTACATTCACGGACAACACATTGTTAACGATTCACCCGAAGAGGTGGACTATGTTTACGATAAGGACGATGACGAGGAGTGCGAAGAAGAAGAATTGGAAGACTATAAAGACACCAAGAGTAACGGAAAGAAGGCTAATAGTCATAAGAAGAAGTAAAGAGATATATGATATGATGATAATAAAACAAAAATATGAAAAACAAAACAAGAATGATTTCCATAATTGTATGATGATGTATACATTTTGTACACGTGAAAAAAGTGACGTGTTGGATATATGCGATTTATTTTAAATATCACGATTTAGTTATATGTCTGAATATGATACAACAACCTCCATTGGTAAAAGAAAGAGAAGAAAAGATGTACGCACGTTTGAATACAAACGATTGAAACATTGTTCTGATGAATAAAACATACATTTTTAAAATCATTCGTATTATTTTTCTCTTAAAAATAAAAACGTTTTGGGAGAAGGGGCGGAAAAAAATTCGTCTTATTTTTATGGGTTAATGGCTGGCAGGTAATCACTACTCTAACAAAAGCGAAACCAATCCAAGGCCGATTTACACTTTTGTAGTGTATGTAACATTGCAATACACTAAACCTATCTCTAATTACAAGCCCATTGAACATTAACCGATTGAAAGGACACACTCTTAAATTTGAAAGAAATAAAAATCAAGTTTCATCCTTTTTAAATACTTCCACATGTGTGTGCACACTATTGATAAGGCGATATGCTCGTATGCTTGTACACCCTGAGACACATGTCATAAGTGGTTTAAGGACCGATATTTGTATTGTAGATTTTCTCAAATTTAGAACACTTGAACCACGGTAATAAATTTTACATTTTATCACCTCGTGAGAAGAAACGGGTCAAAGGATGGAATTTGACAAATACATAGATGTTTACATATCCATGTACATTAGAATAAGTTACATAGATTTAGTATAAAAGAACATGTCTAATGTCTCAGATTCGACACAACCTTAGCGTTTTCGACATCTCATTCGCCACGGGCAACGGGCGAAGGAAATTACCCTATCTAGTATAGTGCCACGGTAAAAGGGCATTGATTGAGGTAATTTAGGACTTGGATTAAGAGCCTATACAAAGGGCTTTTATCCGCGGTCAAAAGGCATCCAGGAGTCGTGCCGACCATTAATTTTTCAATTTTATCTTTTTTTCTTATTCTTCTGCAATGGCAGAGTATCTAGAAGATGTCGGCTACAAGGCCCACTAACCCCTACACTTTACAGTCATCAGTCACAGTCATTTTCCATACAAGTTGACAGATTGTCAGCTAATTGGTTGACCGACAATCTGTCAACTTGTAGGGAAGTGATTGTGACTGCTGACTGAAAAGTGTATATCGATATTTACTCAATGTTTGTAGCTCATCTAATTCGTTCATCGTTTGTTAAATATGTTGACAATTTTTGAAAATATATGAACCACGTTCCGAACAACGCTTCTTTTCTTTTTTATACAAATACGAAGCACCGACCTATGAGATTGACACGCATTCTAGTTTGGCGGTGATTTTAAGGAGACCAGATCCCCGAGTGACCAATGCTGATGCTGTACGTACCATGTTGGTCGAAGAAAAAATTACCCAAGACCAAAATCGGTCTGCATCCTAACTTTGTTTTGAAGCAACTTTAATTATAATTTAAACTGCTTCTTCTTCTTCTTTTAGCGGTGTCTTTAGTGGTCTTACAACAAGTGCCACTACGGGGCGGACCACCCCCGTTTTTTGCAAAACGGCCAAAAGCCAATATGCCAATATGCCTTCCTGGCAAGAGCCCCGGCAGGAGCCCTGAAGGTTCGATGCAATTTAAACTGCTCCGGTGATAGCTCTCAAGATCAGAGACAAGAATACAGCAGATTCAATATCGACTTTCAAGTACGCACGGATGTTATTATCTGCCAGCGTTATATAAAATAATAAATAATGAACTTGATCGTAAACAAACAATTAAATTTTGGTAAGAGAGACGCCCTAGTCAAAAGCATACCTTAGCTGTAATTTGTCGAGCACGTACATTATTTCACTGTGTCCCGTTATGACTAATTTCCAATAATATTCAATCGTGTACAATGTTTCACTCACACAAAAAGAAGAACCCAGGATTAGACTCCATTATTTTCAGAAAAGAAAGAGAACCCCAGACACCAGAAAGAAGCCCCAAGTCGGGTTGCTAGTCTCTGTAAGTTTATTGAGCTTTCGGCATTTGACAGTGATTATTCACGATTGATTTCTTCTACATAAATCATATCGTTCAGGAAATTTTGATTTAATCACATGGAGATGGAGGATGGAGATATTTTTTTCTGTCAGTGCTCTGACGAACCACCGCTTTTTTATCATAGAAAGCTGAAACCGCCTCCTAAAAAGTGAGCTCCTAATATCAGTAAAAAGTAGTTTCTCTCTTTAATTACTGGCTTCAATTTTTCCATCGTTTTTAATGGGAACGATGTAAGGGTAATCTATTAATGCCGTGCAATAGGAAAACACAACGTAGAACGCAGGTCGGGACGAAGAGCTGGTTGTATAGTGCATGAATTCGAGAATACTGTACATTTTGCTGCACGTTCCTCAATGCTGAACAACAGCTCTAAATGCTGAATGTACTGTATAGCAAAATACTGTACATCTGGTCACCTTAGGTTTTTTTTTTACACGGAATAGGGATCAGAGTTAGGCGCTATCCTTCATTACATATCAGTTTGATAATAATATCATAGCATTATCATCATTTCCCTAGGATTATGGAAGGGAAACACATATGTTAGTAGGGGAATGAAGGTTAATGTAGACACCTAAATTCTGACGCTTACAAACATTAAACATATAAGTAAAAAATTTAAAAATTTAAAAATCTTCTTTTGCATTCCCAGGCAGTATAAATATAAGGGATGCAAAATAATTATTTTTTCAATATTATAATCTAAAATTCATTTAACTATCGCGAAACGCGGTAATTAAATAATGTTGGTAAATGCATAAGTGGTTTTTAAAGAATATTGTGTGTGAGTAAATATTGTTTTAATTTTCTATTAAGCAATTCATAAGATGTTATAGAACGAATATTTTGTGGTAGACCATTATATAACATTATTGAAGTTCTTATTATTCTCATTGTATTTGCTGCTGGTGTTCTGTAGTTTTCAGCATATCTTGTATTGTAGTTATGCACTTGTCTATTTAGAGTTAATGTAATTGATGTTTTACTCTTTTTGTTTATAATTTTCCAGATTGTTTTTATTTTTTTCTAGTTTTATGACTTTCTCTATAGGGAGCTTTCCCGAAACGTTATACACTTCTTCAGTAGGTGTTCTTGAATTCCAGTTATGTATTGCTTTCAAAGCTTTATTTAACATTATACCAATTGAATTAATATTTCCGCCAGTTGTCTGGCTCCATATCATTATTCCATATGTTACAACTGGCATCAAGTATGCATTGTAGATCATGTTTTTTAACTCAATGTTGAGGTGTTTTTTACGCCTCAGCATTGCAACAAATGCACATAACTTTTTTTCATTTGGGTCACGTGTTCATTCCAACTAAGTTTTTCGTCGAAAACAACACCTAGATATGTATACTTTTTAACTCTATCAATATATTTATCGGCGAATTTTATAGTGATATCAATATCATCTTTGTTGATTTGCTTGAACAGCATGAATTTGGTTTTTTTCAACATTGATTGATTATTAATTTATTACCTAGTAGCCATTTTTGATATTCAATCATATCATGGTTTATCATGTGTTCTGCATCCTCTTTTCCATAGTGAGAGTAGAGTAAAAGTGTATCATCCGCAAAGGTTACATATTTGGCTTTAAGTGCTGCATTCTTCAAGTTATTTACATATAACAGGTATAGGGTAGGGCCTAGTATGGAGCCTTGCGGTACTCCTGAGTTTAGAATCTTTTCTGAACTAGTTTCATTATTATTCAATTTTGTTATAATCATTCTGTCTTTTAGATAATTTTTGATTAACTCATTTGCTATACCTCTGATTCCTAGTTCGTTAAGAATTTCTGATAACACAGTGTGGTTCACTGTATCGAATGCTTTACTTAAGTCCACTAAAATTGCTGTGACATATTTAGATTTATCCAATTCCATATTTATAAAGTGCATTGCATCAATGAGAGCAGCGGTAGTATTACTTTCCGCTTGAAATCCATATTGGTTTGGATCAAAACTGATTGTTTTATTTATAAAACTTAAAATTCTTTTATTAATTACTTTTTCGAATATTTTACTAAACACACTGGTCAATGCAATTGGTCTGTAATTTGATGGATCATTAGGATCTCCTTGTTTAAAAACTGGTTTAATTTTAGAAATCTTCAAAATTGTCGGAAATGTTCCTTCGGCTAGGTGGTTATTTATATAGTTACATAGATATGGTGTAATTTCATTGCCAATTAATTGTATATCAGTACTTTTTATTTGGTCATAACCTGCAGATACGTTTCGTAGATTATTAATGATATCTAGAATTTCTCTGCAATTAGTGGGTTCTAAGAATATGCTTCTATCTACTATATAAAAATAAGTCGGGTTTTCCTCCCTGACGCTATAACTCCAGAACGCACGAACCGATTTGGATGATTCTTTTTTTGTTTTATCCGTCTTACGTTGGAGAAGGTTTATGGACCAAAATTGTTTTGAAAATCTCGAAGGAAGTGGTGGTAAATATTGAAATTTCATTTTGTATGAGAGTCACCTGTTGCAATCAAGTTTTCATCGACAACATTTAAATTTAATGGGAATATTTTAGTTGTCATTGGATCAAATACAGTGTTAATTGTAGTCAAGGTGACTATGTTTTTACGTACACACATCCTTGATGTTGGTCACAGCAATTTCATAATAGACTTCGTACTACTTCGGGAATCCGTCGATATCTCCGCAATCCTTTGGCGGAACGACACGATTGAGATGTCGCCGGATTCGCAACAAAATTGCCTAAAGGGTCATGGGTTTTTTTTTCTAATAACCGTCAGCCCGGATGTTGGCATAGCAAGGTTACAATTAATTACAATTAAGTTACATTAACAACCGTCAACCTGGATGTATGATGGTTTCTGGGATAGTATGAGCATTGTAGGTGGCGTGCGCACATTTTAGTGCACGAAAAACTGAGTAAATGAGTGTGCTGACATATTTAATAGAAATTTATTAAATTAATGATTTTCGAGATAACTCGCTAATATAGTTGAAGGGCAAGTGCAGTCTCATCAATCAGTCAGGGGGTTGAGTACATATGTTGTTGTTGTATTACCTTGACCGCTTAACCCCCCGACGGAAATCTATAGCGTTGTTTCCATTATACACTTTGGTTTCATCATCGAGAGGTCGGTCCCAATAAATTATAGTTAGCAGGTTGATTGGCATTCAAATTAGTGTCAAGTTGTGAGTGAAGCCAATAATGCGAGCGAAGCGAGCACTAGATAAGAGAGCGAGCGAAGCGAGCTCTGTCAGCTAGTCGTTTATATTATTATTGCATCTAACGCTTGCTGTAGAATTTGTTTGTTGTAATCTTTCTTCAATTGCTGCAAAATATGTATTCATTTCATTTGCTGTAAGATTACTTTCTAATTCCCTCCTACTTTCTGAATTTGCTGATAATTCCCTCTTTATTAATTGCCAAATCTTTCTGTTGTTACCTGATGCATTCTCATACTGTGTTTTTATCGAATTTTGTTTAGTTTCATTTATAAGCCTTGTTGCTTTATTTTTTAAAATTTTAAATAAAGTTCTTTTATCTTCATTATTTGGATCGAGTTTAAGTCTCTTATATGCAATATTCTTCTTTTTTACTATTTGAATTATTTCAATTGTGATCCATGATTCGTGTCTTGTACGGACTTTCTTCAGTTTCATAGATTCATTTTTAGAGTTAGTAATGATTTCTATAAGATCTTCAAATCTAGAAGTGCTAACATTCAAATCATTAAGCTTATTTATTACTTTTTCTTGAAAGAGATCTTTGTTTAGGATTTTTATAGTTATGGATTCAATTGGTTTTTTGTTCAAGCTAATTTTGTTAAGTTTTAATACTGTAGCTTTGTGATCTAAATTTGCTACATCAGTTAATTTCAAATTAATATTTTGTGAGTTTTTATCAATAGAAGATACTACATGATCAATCAAGGTCGCAGTAGATTCTGTGACCCTGGTGGGCTCATTATCGTTGATAAGTGCCATATTGTTCATAGCAAGCATTTCTAGATATTCATTACTAATAGTACTATTTGAATCTATGATATCGATATTCGTATCAGAGAGCATCATTAGATTTTTATATTGATGGTATATATTATCTAAGTATTCAATCATATTGTGTGCATTTTCAGACGGTGCTCTATAGTAGGTTCCGACTTTGATCGGTACATCAAAAGTGGAGAGTTCAATAATTATGATATTGTAATCTGCTGCTTTTAAAATGACTTTACACCTTATATTATCTTTCACATATATGGCTGTACCACCTCCAGTCGTAGCTCTACAGTTAAAGAAGGCCGTATAGCCATTCAAGTTAAAGAAATTTATTTCATTTTCATAAAGCCATGTTTCATTAAAAATTATCACATCAGCTTTTTCTGTTGCGCATGCCATTACTTCAACCTCAGAAATCTTATTTCGAATACTTCTAATATTTGCATAAAATTTTTTTAATGTGGACAAATTCATTGTGTTGAATAATAGTTGATTTTGGAAACAGTCATGTTTAATACATGCTCATATTCGGGGCAATCTTTGCTATCAGGTTGTTTCTACTACAGTAGAGACTCGATTTGCGTCGTCTCACAATGCGTTGTTTTCGTGGTGCGTTGTTATAGAAGTAGCACTGCTTTTCCGATTTGCATTGTGAAAAATCGTGTTGCGTCGTTATTGAAATGACTTTTCCTTACAAAATTCTAAAATTTACTATCGAAAATTCACAATTGTTGCATCACATTTTCGAGGAATCAAATACCGACGCAAACCGAGGCCCTACTGTATTAGATCTATCTTGGATCGTCACATACCGGAGACGAATGCCTTATTACATGATTTCGCGTTGTTTGTTCGGCCAAGAGTGTTGGTACTTTGGCCGTACTGGCATTACGGTAATGTCTCAAAACGCAATTTTCTTTGATAATTAAATGTCCGAATTTATTTAAACGCTTTCTTAAGACTTAAATTTAATACACTAAATATTTTCTTTGTGGTAAAGAGATTGTGCACAATTTTTCCTACATTCGCGCGACGGATATTTTCTGTCGTGGAACCCTAAAATTAAAAAGACAACAAACCACTTAGAATTACAACACACACATCAGGAAACTTCAAGCTTAGAACCTTATATGAATAACGCGTCGTCGATCACTGGGATGTATTAAATCCAAACTTTCACTCCAGTCGATATTTCGCAACTCTTGACGTCGTTTCTTACGATCGAAATAGGATATAACACAACTGGCTGGTATCCAAAAGATGCTGGTCAGAACGACAACCGCAACTAGAAATATAGATTTGGAAATTATTGGAAATCCTTTTTGATGCCGCTGTGTTGAGTACATACAAACAATATTGTCTCTAAGGAAGCGCAACACCCGATTAATATTGATCTCTTCGATTATATCCCAGAAACGTTCCACCACGTCTTGAATTGTTTTCTCGCACAAGCCCTGTGAATATTTAGCTCAGTAAATTCTACTGTTGATTAGCCATTTTATTTTCAAACTTACTTTATTACAAAATCCTTGAATGCAAGGCGTACCATCCGCAAGAATGTCTGGCGGATCAACGGGAAGACAACTTTCATTGATACTCGTTCGGCAGCACCTAGAAAGAATGCAAAAAAAATTAACTCTTCTTTTGCTCAAAAGGGCAACTAGGACATTACACACAGTAGAGGCTTCTGACCGAGCCTTGCAGTAATTTTCAATCTGGGATATATGTATACATCATGTTCATGTTGAAATCTTCCCTGTACTCTACAGAAGCGCGACGACTTAAGTGTGAATTTACGCCCAGCCTTAGGTTTCAAACAAAAGGCGAACCATACGGCACGGGCCTAACTAGTCAATTTGGGCGAGATTTATGACATGAAAATCTAAAGCAGTTGTTCCCAACCCACAAATGAAGGCGGACCACTTATCCTTGAAGTGAATTGCTGCGGACGTAGAGGAAGCTCTTTCTCTTGGATTTTCAATTCTGTAATAGTCGGATTATGGGAAATTGTAAAATACATACATATTTTTGGCCGCCTTGACCACAACATTTTATATTTTCTGCCCGGTTAGGCCGCCCTTTTTCTCACTCGTAGCCCAAAAGTTTCAAAGTTTCCACTGCTGCTCGAGTTTGATGTGAAGTGGTAGATCCCTGTTTCACGATGACTATGAATCGGCAAAAAAACAATGAGTGGGAGTCATGTGTGAATTTGATATTACCTTCAAGTTACAGGCATTAAAAGATACCACTAAGGAGCAAAACAATCGCAAAGGAGAACCCAAGAGGAAACTTGGTTAAATTTTCATATGACCATCAACTAGCAAAAAAAATCGTAAAGAGGAAACCAAGCGCACATGGGGTCAATTTTTCATGATACTTATGTACAAAAATATCGTAAAAGGGATGACTAATCGGAAACGGTGTCAATTTTTCGTTTTTTTTTTAAGAAGTTCAAGGGGCTTATACTGCAGTGTTACCATGGACAACAAAATTGCAAAGGGGGACTAAGCACAAACGGGGCAATTTTTCAAAAAGAAATCCGAAATACACAGTAAAGGACAGGATAGCCTTACTTTCAATCATCATCATCAATGTGACACGATAGCCGCCTGAATCCCCTACAGAGTTCTCCCAGCGAACTCTCGGTCGTCCACGCAACCTCGCTCAGGCAATTCGTTGTGCGTTCATCATCTTCTTTGGCATGCAACGAAGGGACGTTGTATAGGGTTTTTCAATTTCTACGGGTAGATGTTGAAATGGAATAAAATAAGTTGTGTGTGAGGTATAAACTATTTTTTATTTATTTGAAAGACCATATATGCCATAATGTATGGAATATAACATCATTCGAATGCCCGCCGTGGCTTGTCACGATGGCACAAATCCGAGTGGTTCAATTTTCAATGACTCTGCCGCATAGATCCTGCTGAATTTGAGCGAGGGTTTGGTTGATATTGACTTTAAGGGCATCGGTCAATTGCGGCTTATTGGTGTGGCCCTGCGACTTCAGGAAACCCCACAGGAAGTCTATCGGAGTCAAACTGTACCAATTCGCGTCAAAAAAAGCGTAAAACTAGCAAAATTTGCACTAACGAAAACTCATTTTGATAATAAAGTTTTATCGTTTGAGCGCGCTAACGCCCTGCTTAACCGTATAACTTGGCATGGTAATTTGGCATGAGTGACTGAATAGTAAACAAGAATACCATCTACGGGGTTTACCGTCTAAGGGTCACCTAGCCTTACGGCTTTATACCCCGGTCCTTGCGAAAGCGGTTTGGACCTCCGGTTCTTTTACTGGCACGGATCTTGTTGCCAGATGGGGATTTCTCCATCCGGTGAATGCACTCACCAACAGGAACCCAACCCCGGGGCTGCATCACCAGCTCGATGTCTTGCTTAACAACCGACAGCCCCCTCGAGACCAACTCCAAGATGGGAAGGGACCATGGTCCCCTGGGCTCACCCATCCCCGTGGTACACTATTCGCTAAAGACTTCTCTTTAGCAGGTGTGATCAACCTTCGGCCCCCTAATGGTTAGGCCTAACGTTAAATTCAGATGTGCACATCCCAGGTTCGTTGGACCTGTTACTACTCGTCTGCTTAAAGCAGACTCGTAGCGCTACCGTTCACATTGGGACGGCCCCCTCCGTTTACTAAGCAGCAATTTGACTCAGGACGTGTAGCCATCAATCCACAAACTAGTTAGATATAGGCGCGTAGGCATTTTCGCCAAGGCCATTCTCCCTAACTAGTCCCTTCGTGGCTTGGGTTATGCGAAGCCGCCAACTCCGAAGCTCTACACGACCGCTTATAATGGACTCCTCCCCTACGAGGAGACACTGCGTATCGTGTTCGACTTGTATGACTGCCTTTCCGAACGAATAGGGAAAAAGGTCAGCCATGTCGTGAGCTACCCATACATGACTCGGGAGCACGGGAGCGTCATCGCCCGAATGGTCTTTGCACAGATCCACGCCATGGCGTATCAACTATACAAGGGGCCTCCCTGCGCTGCTCGGGTACGTGGTGTCGCAAACCACCAAAGATCTCTGTCCAACTACAAACAGCCTTCCTTGGCTGAGTGTCACATGGACACAAACCCCCCTGCGGGGACTGAATAGTAAACAACAAGTTAAACCGACGCCACCAAAACAAACACGCCGCTACAGGCGGCAAACATCGTAGACATTGAATAACTCTATGCCCCAGCCATTGCAAACGCTTTGGGTTTCACTAATACAAAAATTTGAACGTTGATAACCAAAATTGTTCGGTATAATGAGGGTAAGTATACGGTCAAAGTCGCTGTCGCATTGGGTGGGAGCCAGGTTCAGAAACTTAGAAATGCAGTTTTAAACGAAAATCGTAGACATTGACTTCATCGCGAAGAAATATTACATTTTGGTTAGTACATAATCAGTCTTCCGCGGACCAGCTCCGAGACTCTCACGGATCACCTTCGGTCCGTGGACCACCGGTTGGGAAATACTGGGTTTAAATATGTTGGCGCAGTCACCACGACATTCCTGGGGGCGCTCTACGCTATGGTCCATTTTTCCCGTCGAGTATACGCTCAAAACGAAATTTTTTGTTGCGAATAGTTACCCCCGTAAGGGCTTATCAAAAAATTTTGCGATTGGCGGTTTCGACAGCCAGTTTATGGCACGACACCTCTCACCAGATGCCGTCGCTAAGTGGCGTGCCATATATTTCCGGGGACGGCATGATCGAGAATGCATCGATCAACGTTACTTAGCCCTCTATATAGCAATATAGCTGCCGAATCATGAATGACAAACTTTTTTGAAATGGACTTAGAATCCATTCAATCGCCCATTGTATTGAACACGCTTACGTACTAAAACACAGCTCAAGGCCGCGCTCGGACTAGTGGGCGGACCACGCGATACGGGCACTCAGGCCACTAACTCGATTCATTGTACTCTTCCGTTGCGCTTAGGCGCTATTTTGTCTGCGATTGTTGCAGGATTTCGAGAAGCTTAGCACATTCCTAAGAGGTAGTGAGAACGCCTCGCTTTCATCGATGAAGTAATCGCGAATATACCTCATCCCTGACATTGAAAAGGCAGGACAGCTGCATATGAAATGCAATTTGCTATTTCTTCCTCCTCCTTACACTGGCCACACATAGCCGATAGTACCACCTTAATTTTGTGTAGGTGGTAATTTAGAGAGCAATGACCTGTCACTAGGTCTGTGTGGGTCTTTATGTCCCCTTTCCTGAGATTGAGCAGGAAGAACGCCACGTGCCGCATGGGTGTGACGATGAAGGCTTTAGTCTGTCGGCAGGAATCTCTGTTCTCTCAGATTCTGGCATTGATCGCAGCCGACTCCCTTTTTAGAGTAAGCTTGATCATGGACCTAGCATGTGTGAACTAGAGCCTTGTTGGGCGAGTTCATCTGCCATCTCGTTCCCAGTGATGTTTGAGTGCCAGGGCACCCACACCAGATGTAGCTCGTTAAGTCTCCCCAGCCTTAGAAGCCCTTGATGACAATTCCATACCAGCTGGCTTGATATTTCCGAAAATTCCAGGGCCTTCAAGGCAGCTTAGCTGTCAGAGCAGATTCAAATTAGACTTAGAATTACCATACCTACCTTTTGCATGCATCCTGAATGACATCACACATACAACTTTGTAATCCTTGTGTTTCACAATACGGTATACATTTACCGCCTCGACACAAGCCACGCTCTTGGCATTGCGTTCCATCAACCATGGGCGGTGACTTGGGACATTCCGGTTGACTTCCGGCACAACGTGCCTCCTGCTCACACGTTGCATATTGTGCGTCACGACATTTCACACCGGCTGGCATAAATTGGCAATTCTGACAACATGGTGAATTCTTGTCGCTACAAACGGCTCCCTGATTTCGTCGCAGCTTGCAATTTTTATCACAACATGCATCATTGTCTTCAGTGCCCAACAGACCGGCATCACATTGTTCGTCACCTTCGACACGCAAGTTGCCGCAGAACGATTCTTCGGGTTCGGAGAAACAACGTCCCGATTTCGCTTGAAGGACTTTACGAATGGCTCGTAGTGAGCAGGGAGAGAATTTCTGTAAGATTTTCATTTTATGTTATTTTCGATTTTATACTGATTTGTGGTCTAGTCATTTACCTTATTGTTGACATCGTACCCACTCACGGAATATGTGTACATGAGAAAACTTCCCCCTTGTGATGCACTCGGTGAACATTCAGCAATATCTGGGTCATGCTCCGATCCCCAGTTATGGCCGAATTCGTGGGCAGTGACTAGGTCAGCTTCTCGCGTGATAACACGTTGACCGTAATGATTTCGTGAGCTACTCAGTCCCGAATTTAGATACAGTGTGTAGCCGTTTTTGAAATATTCTAGAAAAGGATTAACATTTGTATAAAGTGATTTTTTTAGGTTTTACTGAAATATTAGAAATAAAATGGACGAAAAGAAATAAAAAGGTACAAATACAACTGAAGGAATGCTAATAAGTTATATCCGATAGACACATAAATACAAAAATAAGAGCAATCCAATCCGATTGTTGTCTCTCTCTAAGAAATGCAAAGCTGTTGTGGGTAATAGAGACCACTGTTTCAAAAATTGGCAAATGCTCATAATAAGTGCAATGCCATTCATAATCTGGACTAACCACCTTGCATGGCTGCACGCTAACTTCTACGACGCAATCAAGCATCTCCATTAAATCAAAATTGTCCCAAAGCTTAAATAAATGTTAAACGGTTGCCTTATTTTAAACCAAATTATTCTTGCAAATAAAATTCTTTTCGTAAAATCAAAACGATATAATATTCGCTCCATTAATTACACATACAACCAAAGAGGATCAGATCAATTAGTGAAAATCTTAAATCGTTTAACCTGGTGTACAAATTCCGCCTACAGAATTCCTGCGTGGTGATCCAACATAAGCCAGACCTAAAATACCTCCTTCGAATTTTAAATCAGTAAACAGATGAGCTAAGCAAAAATCCTTATGACTATATTCCCGTGAAAAGACCTTTTGTTTTGTGTTAAGGAAAGATGACAATAAATTGGTATTATATCAATGGTTAGTAGACTGTTAAGTGAATTGTGAAGAGCACGATTACTAAAAAGCATAAATTACCTCCAATAAATTTCGTACATCCCATTTCTCGCGAATCATGTTGTAGTGCGCTTCACCACCGCGAAGTCGTGTTGGCTCGGCGTGGACGACAATTTTTTTGATAACAAATCCCATTCCTTTGAAACCGTCACCTTCCTGAAAATATGTTATTTTAGTAAACAAACAAAAAGTTTTAATAGGAAGTTGGAACATAATTAAGTATTCGAAAATATACGCCGTTTTTTGTTTGCTAACCTACACTGTAAATATAAATACATGGAGCTTAGAGAAAGCATGCGTTAGTACAGAGTGGGCATCAGAAAATAAAAATGGCACCGTTCTCACACTATTGCAGTTCATAGTATGCGTGAAAATTTGATTCAAACGTCAATTTTTTTGTTTACAATTGAGAATATAAAATCCGCGTAATATTTATTACTCTCTTAAAATGCCGACTTGATAATTAACCCTTCTCATGGCATATAGGCACATAGACCTAAACAGACCATTGTTGTAGTACCAATGGTGAATGATGAAAAATATCTTTCAATAATATTTTCCACCCCTTTCCATATAAATTTCAGAGGAACCGACGGCCACAAATGCGATCAAACGTTCGACGAAATGTAAACTATGTCTAAAGAATCGAAAAAACTGCGCATCATCGTAAGACACAGTATGTAAACTGTTTCTAGAACCAAAATTAGACCTCTTCAAAAAATAAGATTGATTTTACAGAAGATTCAGCTACACCTTAGGCATAATAGCTCGTAGGCGGCTTCAGAAGGGTTAATAATTGCATCGACAATATTTTGACATTTGAATTATTTCGTGGAGTGTAGTGTAATAAATTTGGAGTCAAACACATATGGGTTGTGTGATCACATAGCCACTCTGGACTAACGCATGGCATGAGTTACTATGTTTTCTCTAAGACATGGGGTTACAAAAACAACATAACCTTCATATGTTGTTATTGTAAGTACATGTAGTTACACTAAAATAACCTATACCGGAGTACAAACAAGGTCTGCTACCCTTCAGGCTGAAGGAAAAAGAGAGTTGAATCTAATGACTAAGCCGTTTTGGCCTACAAGTGGAAGAAGAATTTCGTTTGTTACTTTTTTCACTTACCTTTCTATCAATCCATATTGTGTCATTATAAATTTTGTGAACTCTATCAATAAGACTTATCTGCAAAGATAAATTGAAAACAGTTACATACTCGTATTTAGAGCGTCAGACACAAATTCAAGAGTATTCTTACCAAATAATTAATTGTTGTTTTCGTATTGCCGCCACCCATTTCTTGAAAAAATCTATAGTCCGCCACCAAAAGTAATGGACATCGTGTTTTTGTTGGCGTATACTCATACTGTTCAGCTTGTCTTTTACTTCGATGCAACGTTTCATCAGCTGAATCTTCTTGATTATTCCAGGTCGTGTCATCCGTTGAATCGGGCCAAAGTGATTCTATATTTCGTGCTTTACTGAATTTTGTGTTATTGAACATGTAGTGGTTGTGATCATCTTCGATTTCTAATTCTAGAAGTATTTATATATATTTTAGTTTTTTTTTTTTAGGACTGGCGACTTCATTTCAAAAGATGTCACCTTGACCCTCTTTAACGTAGCCACATGTAATGGGTGCTTTCATATCGCCGACAGAATGAGATGATCCGGGCCAGTCCAAAATAACGTCTGACGCTTTGTAGGCTAACATGAGACGATCGCCAAGATGAGGTGCATGTCTCCATAAGGGCTATATGAATATATTTTCCGATAAGTTATTTTTTTTTTATAATTTTGCAAATAATTCAGTCGACAAGTCAAAAATAATGAAATGTAAATGCAAATTGAATAGAACTTTAGGATAGCTTTGCTGTTGTCCAAAACGTATATTAAAAAAATCCAAGCAAAATTTCCTTATGCTAAATCGTTGTCAGTTTTTCACATTTTTCTCTTGGTTGGTTGCAGTACGGGTAGTGTATACACCGTATACATCTCATCGTGGACCGTGAATCGTTTTGATTGGGCAAAAGTAGAAGTTATAAAGTATCACTAAATCTTCCCAAGGGACCTTTAACATTCAAATAAATATAAAGTTTTTTTTTTGGACGAAATCGATTTGTGCAAACAATGACGCTTTCTTAGGTGTGCAAGCAAATTATTTTGGACAATTTAAAATGACCTTCTTTGTTCGTTCTTTGATAGTTTTTTTTTAAACGTGTGGTGTGTTAAGGTGTCCCGTCCAGGATCCTGCGGGATAGTCCCGCATTTCACAAGTCTGTCACACATTGAAAACCCTCCTGCAATTGTCTCGCAAAATAAAACAAAGTATCCCGTAAGTCCCACATTCGCGCATGGCCGCCCTCTCCCTTGCGACTTTTTTTATCCTTGACTTATCTCGAACGGCTGTAACTTTTGAACGTAGGCAGTCTATTAACTCCCCTTTTTCCGGTTTTTTTTTTGAATATCTTAGCGTTAGCCGCATCCCTGAATTACTTCTACGCTGCACAGCAACTATAATATTTGGCCTGTATAATCAAATGGTCTCCTCACACACAGGTATTCTCAAGCCTCTGATATCAAAGGTTCGTATTAAAGGTAAGTAGGTACATACATACTATGTTCACCGAGCGAAAAACTTGTATTTATGTTTCCCGTGAAAAAAGTGGCCCTGCAGACTTCACCTTATATTCACTAAATTAAGAATAAATGTGTGCTCGCGGTTTGATTATTTTCGATTTCATTTTTCACTGTGAAAAAACGTGCAACTGCACTATTTTCGCTGGCAAAATGTCAAAAAGCGGTGAGGTGAGTAGAGTACAACCAAGTGAATTTGATTTCACGATCATCCAAATTTTGACAGTATTTGTATGGATTTCACGTGAACTGACGATGTTAATACCTACTCTATATACGAGAACTGGGGCACGTGACAGATGTTTTATCAATGATTTCTGCAGGATGTTTTTTTTCCTATTTTTTCAGTTTTAAGCCTTTGACAGTTCACGCGTAATTTTTGACATGAGCATTCATATGTTAAGGTCCATCTAGATTAGTCGCCAAATGGCGATACGTGCAGCCAAATGGCTGTTGTCATTCCATCCAAACGTGTCGCCATTTGGCTATGCGTCCAGTTTTGATATTCAATATGGCAACTCAACCAACCACTTTGACAACCGCTTGTCAATTTCAAAGTGACAATTTTGCAACTTTTCTTCGTTCTTTTGTGTGAAATTGAATAATTCTTGAATGGCCGTGAATTAATTCAAACGCGCAGAGTCCGATTTTGATAATTAAATTTAAAAAAATCACCAAAATGAAATTTTGGTTATGTCATTTTTTGGCTGCTCGTGTGGATGCTAAGTAGCAGCCAAATGGCTGTACGCGATGCCAGTTTTTGGACGCGAAGCCATTTGGCGACACGTCTAGAGGGACCTTTAAGGTCCATCTAGATTAGTCGCCAAATGGCGACACGTGCAGCCAAATGGCTGTTGTCATTCCATCCAAACTTGTCGCCATTTGGCTGTGCGTCCAGTTTTGATATTCAATGTGGTAACTCAACCAACCGCTTTGACAACCGCTTATCAAATTCAAAGTGACAATTTTCCAACTTTTGTTTGTTCTTTTGTGTGAAAATGAATCATTCTTGAACGGCCGTGTAATAATTCAAACGCGCAGAGTCCAATTTTGAAAATTGAATTTAAAAAATTCACCAAAATGAAATTTTGGTTATGTCATTTTCTGTCTCTATTTGGCTGCTAGTGTGGGTGCTAAGTACGATGACAGTTTTTGGACGCGCAGCCATTTGGCGACTAATCTAGATGGACCTTTACTCTGAAATTCACGCGATACCATCTGGTAAGAGATTGATATCACATTTTCACAGAATTAATTTGCAGTCATGATCATACGATTTAACCCCATTAAACTTTTTTAGTGATATAAGTGAATAACGATTGCTGCCTAAGATCAGCCATACACTATCCAATCGATCTGACGATGGATTCCACAGTCGATCTGACAGTGTATATCGACTCTTATCCCTACTCGCTGTCAATCGGCAGCTCGCGATGCCAACTGGCAGTTGTCGGATCTACACCTACTGCCATTTGGTTAGCCGTACAGTTGTGATATTCAATATGACAACTGAATCATCTGTCATCTGACACTTTAACAACCGCTTGTCGAATTCAAAGAGATCATTTTGGAACTTTTGTTGATTTTTTTTTGTGTGTGAATAATAATAATTTAAACGCGCAGTCAGATATTGATAATACAGAGTTTTTAACCCTCCAAAATGAAAGTCATTTTCAGGCTCCATTTGGTAGCTAGTGAAGATGCTAAGTAGCTGCCAAATGGCAGTACGCGATTCCAATTTTTTAACGTGTTACCATTTTGAAGCCAATGTAGATACAGCATAAAAATACAACATTAAAGCCCTTTTTAGGGTCAGACTTCAGCACATGTGGCGCCAAATTTGGATGATGACATTTTATAATTATTGACCGAAAATTATTGAATCTGCTATAATTTTTCGTGAATTTTATAATTGATCGATCAAAGAAAACCCAAAGATACAATCCTTTGCAACAACGTCGCTAAAAAGCAGAGCCAGTCGTATTCGGGCATTTTTGAGTCTTAAAATCAGCCCAAAAATTTCACAACTACGCATTCCTTTCGACGATCGGCCATTACATTTTCAGCGGAATAGAAGAAAAACAACACAGCAGGTCGAAAAGTACCAAATAGCACTTGTTTTTAATCGAAAATTGCCCATAACTCGGGCAATCATGAGCGGATAGTTTTGAAGTTGTAGATCGCCGTACTGTCCGTGTCCATATTTGCTGTAAGATATTACAGACGTCAAGTGAAACGTTTGACTCATGACTCATGACTCATAACGAGCAATATTAAGCCAGATAATCGCACTTTTGTGCGAAATACGGCATACTATGCAATTTGGCACCATCATTTCCTACAAGTCTCAAGGTCCTACCTTGCTATAGCATTCGGAAGTTAAAACAGTCCAAATGCGACTTTTCTATTTTTCTATTGAAAATTGTCGACAACACGGAATGTCATAAGCGGAAAATTCTGAAATTTATGGAGCACCGCACTGTCCATATTTGCTGAAAATTTCAAGTCTCTCACTTTCAAGGATCGGAAGCGCTTTTCAAGCATGCATGGGGCCTGAGCCAGGAAAATTTAATTGACACAATTATGACGCCACTGGTAATTAACTAACCCTCTGCATACTCGCTTACCAAAGTGACATGGGAAAGGAAGGAATAGATAGCTGGATATGGGAGGTCTCTTCTCATAATTTTCCAGACCAGAACCCGTTTGTGGCCTTGATTACCTCTCACCGAAATTCCTGAGAAGGGATTGGCACAGCAAAATGGAACAACACCGCTAACCTTCTTCTTCTTCTTTTTAGCGGTGCAGAAAGGTGTGCAACCGCTGTGCATCTATGTGGATTCGAGTTATGGTTCGTCGATGCTTTCGTCCGTTATGTCAAGGGACAAAAACATAGCTGCTGCGATAGGGTTTTCCCACAGTGAGATAGGGGTTAAGTCAGTGGGCGCAGCTGGGCATTGAAACAAGTGACCCACATCGTGTGGAGCGCCAGCGCAGTTTGGACAGATGTTTTGAATGTCCGGGTTAATGCGAGAAAGGTACGAATTGAGGCGTGAACAAAAGCCCGACCGAAGTTGAGCTAATGTCACTCTGGTGGCTCTCGGGAGCCTAATCTCCTCAGGCGAAATGGGTGGAGGGCGCACTGAGAGGACTCTGTTCGCACCTAATCTCGCAATAGACCGACTCACTTCTGCAGTGTGAATCTCAGCGATGGCAGCTCGGTATGCATCATCGTCGTAAGGGTCCCTCTTGTATCCCTGGACCTCTCTCTCTAGGTCTCGCAAATCACGCCTGACATGTCGTGGTGGAGGAATTCGGTCCATGAGACTGTTGTTGGGATGATTCTCACGGTAGCAACCAACAAGATATTGTTTGGACAGTAGGAGATTGTGGTCACGTATTGGCATCAATTTTGTCTCTTGATGTAAGTGATCCTGGGCAGACATCAAGAGGCAACCTGTGGCTGTGCGTAGAGCAGCATTTTGGCAGACCTGAATTTTGGTCCAGTTTGTATCACATAAACTATGTGACCAAACTGGGGCTGCATAATCGGCAACTGCTCGACCCACCGCTTTGTATGTGACTAGCATGGTTTCTTTATCCTTGCCCCAGGTGCTACCAGCTAGTGCTTTTAGGATTTTATTCCTACTGCGCATCTTTTCACAAACGGATGCTGCGTGATGAGCTGACGTCATCATGTTCTCTAAATGGAGCCCGAGAATTTTAGGATTTGCAACAGTAGGAATTGGATTGTTGCCAATACGTACATCAACCTCCCACCGACAATCCACCGACCAGGTGGTAAGAAATGTCGCAGAAGATTTAGACGCGGAGATGGTGAGGTTTCGGCTTTGGAAGAAAGCCTGTAATCGTCCGAGATAGCGATTAATTTGGAGGCGCATTTCATCCTTATCCTCCCCGGTGGCGAGTACGGTGCAATCGTCTGCGTAGGAAATCACCTCGATTCCTTCCGGTGGTGTAGGAAGGCCGGACATGTAGATGTTGAACAGAGTGGGGGAGAGTACCCCACCCTGTGGAACACCTAATTTGATTTTCCTAAGCTTAGAACGTTTGCCACGAAACTCAGTGAAGGAATGCCGACCAGCTAGATAGTTTGCAATCCAACGGATCTCTTGAGCAGGGATATGCATATTCAGTAAGTTAGCGAGAAGCATCGAGTGATTGACATTGTCAAAAGCACTCGTTAGGTCAATTGCCACAAGAATCGTTCTGTGGCAAGGACGACTGTGGTTTAGCCCATTACGGATGCGTGTAGTGATCGCATCGAGGGCTGTGGTGGTACTATGCATTTTCCTGAAGCCGTGCTGGTGAGGTTCTAGCTTAGCATGCTTAACAAGAGTGGGGTGAATAAGGGCCTCTAGCGTCTTTGCGACAGGTGAAAGTATTGTTATGGGTCGGTAGGATTCACCGAGACCAGCGCTTTTACCCGGTTTGAGACAGGGGACAATCCGTCCTGTTTTCCAGATTTCAGGGATGGCAAGCGTGGACATCGACAAGTTAAAGGCTGCCGTGAGATACTCAATGGCTGGAAGGTCGAGATGTTTCAACATGGCCATCGAAATGCCATCGGGTCCGAGGGCCTTTGAATTTTTAGCATTCTCAATGACTTTTTTAACCTGGTCCGCAGTATACGATGGTATAGTGTCAACATTTCTACTGCGAATCCGTCTTCTAATTTTACGCTTTAAGCCATCGGACTTGGGATGTTCAATAAATTGCTTATTGAACAGGCTTGCGCACTGAAGGGGTTCGCTGGTGCTCTTATGGCCAAATTTGATGGCATTATTGCCCTTTCCTTTCCTAGGATTGGATAGGGCGCGGACAGTAGACCATAGTTTACTGACACCTTCATTGAGGTTGCAGTCATTTAGGTGCTCGTTCCATTTCGCCTTCCGATAGTCTTTTACTTGTCGGTTGATTTCGGAGTTAAGCTCCTGAATTCTGGGATCACCTGGGTGAGCGCGTCTGATGTCATCTCGTTCATCGGCTAATCTGGCGGCACTGGTAGGGAAATTAGGTCGAACTTTCGGGATACGTCCAGCAGGAATAAAACGTGCCGCTGCTTTGGCAATGACGTTCCTAATATTTCTTTCGGCCTTATGAACGTTAGTTGGTGTGGGTAGCTCGGTGAACTTCGCCGACGAGTATGCTTTGAAACCCTCCCAATCGGCTTTCTTGTGATTGACAAACGTTCGCTTCTCAGACTTAGTCAGGTTTGCTGGTTTGTCAACTCTTATTATGATTGGGAGGTGATCGGACGAGAGAGCAGTGTGCGTCTCCCATCGAGTAGCACTGATTAGGCTGGGACTTACAATAGTTAAGTCAGGAGAGCTACTGCAAGTGCCTGTGACTCGAGTCGGCGAGTCTTCATTGAGTGGACAGAAATCTGAGGCGTCTAGAGATTCGGCAATAGCTATACCCCTGGCATCGTTGTTGAGGTCAGAATGCCAGAGCTCATGGTGCGCGTTAAAGTCACCAAGAATGATCCTGTGCTCTCCAGATAGGAGAGGACCAATATCGAAACGATAGCCAGAAGGGCAACTAGAGTGTGGTGGAACATATACATTGAAAATTTCGATATTAGTACTCCCTGATGAAACTGAGATGGCTTGCATTTCCGCCGTACCGTCGACATCTACATCTAATACACAGTAATGTACGGACTTGTGTATTAGGAAGGCAAGTCCACCTCCAGGGTGAGAATCATTCCTGGCGGCTGGTCTATCTTTGCGCAGTATAACGTAATTGCCATGGACGCTAAGAGACGAGTTCGAATGGAGCAAAGTCTCCTGGATAGCAGAAATCAGAATTCTGTTTACACTCATGAAGTGAGTGATCTCGGTGATTTTTTGGTGAATGCCGTTGCAGTTAAACTGCAATAAGGACAGTGGAGTGAAAACCGCTGGAGGAGGAGCAGGGGTTAAACTAGGCCTAGCATTCCTGATCATATTGTTTGGGGGTGCTGGGGGCTGAGGAGGAGGTGGAGGGCTAGGAGCAGCCCTTGGTCGCCCTGTATTTATGCATCCCGGTGCAACATATGCTGTGGAGTGCTGACCAACCCTTCTCAGGCCAGAACACCTGAGATGTACCCATTCCAAGCAACAATTACACTGTACTGACCTGGCATTCGTACCAATTCGTTGGCCGCAAACACTACAAAACCATACCTCTGGGCCTGGATTTGTTTCAATGCCGGCGCGAATTAATAAAATTGAGAGCAGCCGCGCCGAGATGTAATGCTCCCAATATGACGAAAAAACACATAACTCGAATCCACACATATACACAGACAAACACAACCTTCCTGCATCGAACCTTCAGGGCTCTTGCCAGGGAGGTATATTGGAAACTTTTGGCCGCTTCCATGTAGAAAACGGGTGTAATCCGCCCCGTAGAGGCAGTTTCCGTAGGACCACCACCGCTAACCTTCGAAGTGCGCTAAATAATCCTATCAACGGCTAGAATGTAATGCACGATAGCAGAACAGATCTAGAGCTTGTATAGTACCCTTCGGGACTACGTCAAAAGAATTGATAAAATTAAGGGGATTACGTTTAAAAAGAAAACCAGACTGGGCTTAAAAAATACAAACGAAACTGCTATTTTGTTATACCCTTCGCTCGTAGAGTCAACAAAGGGTATATTAACTTTGTCATGAAGTTTGTAACGCATTGAAGGAAGCATCTCCGACCATATAATAATGGGGAGTCGATTGGGCGATGTCCGTCTGTTGCTACGCGTTTTACTCAGCCAATTTAAAAGCTATGAAGCTGAAATTTTGCACAAGGGCTTCTTTTTTTCTGCAGGCAGTTTGTATGTTTGAATCGGAAAAAATCGGACCGTGGGGTCATGGGGCTGCCATACAAACCTAAACAGACAAATGTATTTCTATTCATGACACACAACATATGTGAGAATCGATCAAATCGGACCATGGGATCATGGGGCTGCCATACAAACCCAACCCCCCCAAATTAGGCTCTTCTGAGAAAAACTTTTTTGTTTGTGCATCGATTTCAACCAAATTTCACACAAACGTTTTTCTTTTGATGACACAAAACATATCTAAGAATTGATCAAATTGGATAATGGGGTCGCCATACAAACCTAACGCCCAAATTAGATTCTTCTAAGAAATTTTTTTTTATTTGTGCACCAATTTCAACAAAATTACACACAAACGTGTTTCTCTCGATGACACAAAACATATCTAAGAATTGATCAAATCTGACCATGGGGTCATGGGGTGGCCATACAAACCCAACCACCATTTTGGTTCTTCTAAGAAACATTTTTTGCACCAATTTCACAAAACCTTGAATTAATGTGTCTTTACCAAAGCATCAAAAAAATTAAAAACTAATGGAATCGTACTGTGGAGTCATGCTCCGGCAACCCCAATAAAATTTTCCAAGTAAATATTTTTATTTGCCCACTTATTTCAACCAAGCCCAAAGCTTTTGTCAAGACGGAAGAAAAAAAATGAGGAGGGGATTAAATACAAGTCATAGGTACGCCCGAAAAAAACTTTTAGCCCAAGGAGAGCGAAAGGTATCCGAATTTCGGCCGCGCCCGAAATTATCCTCGGTCCCCGGGGGTTGGCGAGCGTAGCGAGCAGGGGGCGAAGCCCCCTAGTTTTTTTTGAAAACTGTCTCATTAGCGGCAATACGGAGGTTTAGAATTTTGTAAATAGTTATTATTGTTCCATGTTTCTGCACTTTTACCATTTTTACACATAAATCGAAAAAAGTGTGAAACAGTTCAGACTGAATATCTCATCACGTGATACTCTTGAGTTCGAAGATAACATAAATACTACACGATGTTTAAGGATTGAGCTCAGCCTCTTTTGGCCACTTCTAATATGTGCAGCTTCTGCCTGATTCGAACCATCGTTAAAGTATGAATCTCCTGTATTTTCGGTCATAGAGTATCGACCTAATGGCCACGACAAGGCAAGCTTTTTCATTGGTCTTATTCATTATATTGTGATAAATCTTAATTTTTTTTTCATCTTCCTGCTACATACATAGCACCCATAAATCTAATATTCTTGCGCCTTACCTCAATGTGATAGGTCTCATGGGGCAACATAATTGATCCTGTGATCACACCATCCTCAATATGCATCCTGACGGCCGATTCTTTTTCGCCAAACACTCGTCCTGCATAGAAGTTATCATGATCTGTAAAGCGAAGAACCACACAATGAGCTTCCATTGAACAAACACAAAGCCCGGAAAAGTCTCACCCATGTGCACGATGGTCTCATTTCCATCGCCATCCACAGCGTACGCCTTGAAATGTTTGTGCAAAACTTCACGATGCGGATTCAAAATCAGACGAAAGCTCTGTCCCAGCGTATTGAATTCCACCTCCTTGATAGTATTGAAAGGATGCGAACTATGCTTAATTCCACGCTTCACAACTCGATGGGCGATATCGTCAACATGCAAAGTGTCGAAATGTTTTAGTCGTCGATGGAGCGATACTGAAAGAAATTCCATTAAATTCTCATTTCACCAGATAGCCAAATACTTACTTGTTCGACTGGCAATATTTAGAAGAATGAAAATGACTGGAATTAACCGAAAATTCATTTTTATCTAAAAAGATTTGCCGATTAGCGTCCAACATGGATACCGATTTTTCACATTTGGATTTGACACGTTTGACGGCGGGTGTTGGGGAACTGTTTTGGGAAAATAGGAAAAATCGATTGGAGCCTGGCGGGGGTGTTTGTTGTTGTTTTGTCTCTGTCTGATAGGTGTATAGTTGTCTCGGAAAAGCACGTGCTGCCGGTTTGTAAACAGATGTGAAGTTGTTTAGGTGGGCGGGGAAATTGGAGACGGGGAAAAAAAGAGAGAGACAAATATTGACAAACAGCTGATTGATGGAAATATCTGTCAAAATTTCGTAAACAGAATTGCATTCGCCGGGTGAATTGGCTTATTTTTGTAAGGAAATTCCATTTTTTAACAAATTTAAAAGGTAAGTTTAATTCATTTATGATTAATGGTGATTTTGTTTTTATAGTGGAGTTATGTTTTTGTGATTTGGACCGACTAATAACGGCATAACTATTTGCTGTAATTATGGCTTTATTGTGTGTGAGTTTTTACTGAGAACAAAAATACTTCGATGGGGGAAAAATCTGTTACAATAAATGAGATTTTCAGTTGCTGAAATAAATTGTTGAATTTACTGAGAATTTCGATTTGTTCTTTTCAGAAATATTAATTGATACATGAAATATGGACACGTCCGACAAGGTGGATCGTCTGACTACTATTCTGGATGCTTGTTTACTCCCTGAGCTCACACGTGATCTAGGAACAGATCCATTAGATTCCAAACTTTTTGATGACTACCGTCAAATACTAGATACCCATCTGATTCAGTTATTTGATTTGATTCAACAGAATGAAGACTTACTGTACGACACCGAAGGATACACAAGACAGGTATGATTATTTCTTCTGTTTTTTGTAAACCAGAAAATTGAAATTTTCCATTTCAGTTCCGATCGAAATTCCTATTGATGCTATGCGAACAGTCAGCTCCGAAAACAATGTATCAAACTAAAGACATCAAGTTGCTGGACAATTTGAATAAATTAGTGGAAAAACATTTGTTGAAAATGCTTTCCAATGATCTGAAGCTATTGACGGAGATTTTTGATTTCTATAAGAATCGCCTGCGTAAAGATGTATGGAAACGGCATTTAGGACCCATTCATGGATTTGTACGTTTTGTTGAGGTAGTGTAGTGTAGTGTAGTTGTTTTGAAAAGGATGCGGAACGATTTTGATTTTATTTGGATTCAAATATCTGCATAGGTCTATTATTGTACGAATGGAAATCAATTTACGACAGATTTGTGCTCTTACTGCTTGTCTGTAGGCGCTTTACTGGAGGAGTTCTACGATCCCGTCTACAAGGAAATGAGTTTCGGATTATTCTATGCAATTCTAACTCAAACGGTAAATGCATTAAAATTCATTCTAAAAATTAAAGATAAAATATGTTTTTTTTTTCAGCCCGAAGATATTCTTCAGCAGTTAAATCTGCACAGTTTCTTTTACGAGATGTTTGTTCGTAACATTCCGAAAATTAAGACAAAATCCGGTAACGCAGTATTGTGGAATGGTTTGATACATTGTTTGAAATTAATTGGAACTTCTGATTGTACAAAGGTAAACATTGCTTCCATTCCGACAATAAATTCCTTTTACTGATAGACTCAAATTATGATTGTTTACAGTGGAATAAAACTGATGATGTAATCGAAGCCCTTATTAGACGAATCACTCTCGAATCAAATGCGGATATTTGTATTGAATTGTTTTCGAATTTTTCGAAAATTTTTCTTGTAAATTCCGTGAATTTGTCTCGTTCGATTTGTGCTGTGGATGAAATGGTTCTGAATGGAATATGTGAAGCTGATCTGAATATGCTGAGCGATGAAGGAAAGCGCCAGAAACAACAAATCTTCTTTAAATGGGCAAAAAGGCTGCTTAAATTATTTGTTGCGGAATCGTATCGATTGTTGACAACCGAGAGTGTTGCTGTTCCGTTGTTGAGGGTAACTTGTAGTATCTAGTACATATGTACATAGTGTCACGCGAGGGGAACCTGATGGTTTTGCGCCACTTAAACACTCAGTACAAATGAGGATTATACTAAACTCTTCTGTGGAAAAAATGGTGCTCGATCTCGATAACGTCCCTCCGACCGTCCATGACCGATTTTGGGGCAAAAGTCAAAAGAAAGATTTCTCCGAACCATAAGTAAATTGCGATTACGAAAACCAATTTTCCAATAATTTTGAATTTTTTGTTTTGTAGACAGGGGGAGATACATTTTCCACTGTCAAAACAAATTCTTAATTTAAGGTGCCTCTTTGGTCATCTCTATCTCATCCACATAGGCGGAATAGCCTGTACGCTCAGAGATTTAATTTTGTCCTAATACTTATCAGACAAATCACAGGGCGTTCAAATTTTCTTATAAAAACCATCTTGCGGAAAAGAACCTTAACTTGTTCGGCGGATTTTGCGTAAACCATTGTACCAAGACTTAAAAACGTGAGAAAAATCCATTCGAGCTGGCGCTTGCAACCAAAAGCACTGTATTGGATTTACACTGCTATCCTGCGACCTATTCTATTGTACGGTGTATGCGTATGGTGGTCGGCACTTAGTAAAACAACTTATTCTAACTTGCTTGCGAAAGTACAAATAATGGTCTCTTGTCATAACTGGATTCCTTCGTTCTACCCCCTCGCTAACACGGCTCTACGCTTACGTGAAATTAATCAATGGCAAACACTGCATTGGAGACTAATTACACTACTCCCAATTATGCTTCTTGGTGAAAACCACAATATCCCTCAAGGGATTAGTGGAATAGCAATACACCCCTGGCTACAGTGTCTTTGGTATTCTACACAAATGGCTCAAAAACCGATGAAAGCGTTGGTATTGTAGTTCACTCGGAGGGACTAGGTATCATTTCGGCATCCCGTTTACCTAGCCACTGTAGTGTCCTTCAAGCGGGAATATCTGCGATCATGGAAGCCCTCCCTCATGTCGTCACTATAAGAGATGTCATCAAATACACTGACAGTCAGGCTGCAATTCGATCTCTAGGATAAGTTATGACTACATTAAAAACTGAATGCTACCGCTCAGCTCTTAGGGTGATGAGGCACTTTTTCAACATCGTTCTGCTGGATACCTAGTCATAGTAAATTTGAAGGGAACTGCAATTTGGACCATTTCGCTCGAAATGCGACCACCATGTTCCTAGAGGGCGATCGTAATAACCCTAAAGTGCTAATTGCTTCTCGTAAGCATAGGCAATAGAAACGGCTGTAATGTACAGGGTTAGTGCAAGATGGTCTAACGGTAGCACATGCACTACAAAAGGTTATTTTGGCCCTGACTGAACGCAAATCAAACATTCTACTGTCGATTTACAGGAAATGTATCGGCAAGGTGGTCGGGACCATAACGGGCCACTGTCCTATCGGAGAGCACGCCAGGGGGCTCCGTATTCCTCATAACGACTTCTGTTGAAGTTCCGATGACGAAGAAGAAGAAGAAAGTGTACATCATTTTCTCTTACATTTTTTACGATACGAATGATCTACGTGATGTGAGCCCACTATTGCTCATCAAATACGAGGGTGGTTCAAATATGATCGAGACAAAACGCTGTAGATGGCGCGCATGTATGTTTTGAAGGCCGTGACTTGAGTATATGATAGCTGGGTCCCTTACGAACAGAGTGGCATAATTTTCGTCGCGAAGGGATATTTTAAGCTCGTGCTACGACCATGAGTGAACATCAAGTGTCGACCGTCATTGCGCAACGTATTGTCATTCGTTTTTTAGTGAGAGAAGGCGTTAAGAATACGGAAATTTTTCGGCGTTTGCACAATCCGTTCGGTAGTGAGTGCCTGAGTAGGACTGCTGTGTTTAAATGTGCCAAAGCGGTCAAGGATGGCCGAGAAACCGTCGAATATGATCCGCATGATGGTCGACCGCGAAGCAGCATCACAACAGACAATATTCGCCGCGTAGAACAACTCATTTTGGAGGACAGTAGGATGAATGTTCGAGACATTTCGGCTGAATTGGGCATCAGTATTGGTAGTGTAGAGTCTCTCATCCACGAACCCCTTCAGTATCGCTAAATTACGGCGGTATCGCTAAATGAACTTCTCCAGGATAACGCGCGTCCTCATACCGCGCGTCTCACGCTCGATACAATATCGGAATTGGGGTGGGAGATACTGGAGCACTCCCCCTACAGTCCGGATTTATTACCCTGCGATTACCATATGTTTGGACCTCTGAAAGAAGCCCTCGGCGGTCAAACAATTGCCATTTTTCGGATCAAAAATAATCTCCGGTGCTTTTCGTTTACATGTTCCACAAAGCCAGACAAACAAAAAGAACTGGAGATTATTTCTGATCAGCAAAATTACAGGGGATCATAAAGGCAAACATGTTTGCGGAACATACGCAACTGGTTGCCCCGTAACCTCACCCATTATGGTACGTTTCGCTCGGTGGAATATGATCATTAAAAATAGACGGCACAGGCCAAGCGACAGCATTGAGTAGGACAGGACAAGAAGAAGTAGAGACTGGTGCGACTGGTGGAAGCAGATGCATATTGATTAGATCATTATTTCCCAACTTTTTTTGAAGCTGCGATAAACTTCCAAAAAATTGGTATTAGCGTTTAGCGACCACTTTTGGCCCGGCTCTTGATTTTGCAAAACTACCCAGAGATTTGGTTAATTGTCCTTAACATTTGTTAATTGGGTGAAAAATGAAAATTTGACAGTCCGAATGCAGTTTCAATTTCTTTTTTTCGGAGCGATCAGAAGTTTTACCCACTACAATTAAGAACGACTATCAGCGGCTTTTAAAAGTAAACGTTTATCGAGTCAGCGAGAAAGGTTAACACATATCTAAGATCCACTCTGCGGATGAGTCGAAATTTTAACTGTTTAGTGAGAGATTTTCCCATAAGTCACTAATGGAACATTGAACTTGAGTCAATAGCCCATAGAAGTCACACCGTGGCCTTCTTCTTGTTCTTTCAGCTGTGCATAGAGGTGTGAGCCACTTTGCATATATGTACATATGTATGTGGATTGGATTTATAGTTTGTCATCGTTCTCCTGTGTGGTCTCCAGGGAAAGGAACGTGGCTGCTGCGGGTTTCTCCACAGTGACATAGGTAGGTAAAATTACTGGGCGCAGCTGGGCATTGAAATAAATGACCCACATCATGAAGTGTCCCAGAGCAATTTGGGTAGACTTTTTGAATGCTCGAAATCTACGGCCAATTCAATTGATTGACACGAAATTCATGGTAGAGATCCTCCAAAAATAAATGCGTTCTGTAGGACAAACCACTGATCCGTTATCTGGACAGAAGGGTTTAGCGGTAGGCATATATTTCTTGATTATGTATATGAGTCCTAGATAAAAAAGCTTTTTGACTTCCTCTACGATTTTTCGGCCAGTAGATCCACAACATTGTGAACATATTTTCCTTGGTGCGGCAGTTCGTAAGAATCTTCTACGAGTAAAAGCTTCTTTTTGCAGGTCAAACCTTCATATCTCTTTTTTTATATTTTCGGCTTTGGTGGCCCCTATGGCTTGGGGCCCGTGTTCCACTTAACACATGGAACACCGTAAGTTACGTCACTGGTCGTGACTTATCCTTTGGGAAACGATGGATAAGATCATTGGACGGAGCGAAGTACACGTGGGTATTTGCGGTGTCTAGTCTAGCATAAAATTGTTTGTTGGTCGAATCCATTGATTTATGGGCCTTTTTTGTATACAAATAAAAACTTGGCACTTTCATAGATTTTCTTGAAATTTATATTTGGATTTTGTTTTCTTTTACAGTCAATGCATCTATGCTATGCTCTTTGCATTATGTCCATACCAACAAAAATATGTGAACGTCATCTTGTCGAATTTCTCAAGAAATTCATGCCAGTTTTAATGGAAATGATTCAAGTTCATCAGCAATCATTGAATATTTGTCAGGTAAATTAGCATACATATAAACTTGTTGCAACTGTGATTTAAATAATACGAGTAATTTATTTCTATTATAATTTATTTTGCAGACTGTAAAAGAATTCCTAACAACTATTTCACATCATCTTGCCGAAGATTCGTATCAAGATGCAATTTCCAATGATATGCTTCTGTATAGAACAAATATAGATAAGATACTATTGTTACCAATTTTTGAATAGCTCCAATAAAATGTTTTCTAGATGGATCTACTTTTTGTTTTATTCAAGATCATGAAATGGAATTCTGTAAGAGACAGGCGACAGACGACTGCCAGTTTCATATTTTTGGTATCTTCTAACTATAATGCTGTCAATTCAATATAATAGGTGTGTTTTTTTGGTTATCCCGTGTAACCTACACGGGATAACCAAAAGAACATACCTAATGAATATGAAATCGCAACGTATCGCCTAGGCTCCAATACTTTTGACGATACCAAACCATTCCAGGTCCATTATATTGCCAAATACATCATTAGTTGAAACCTCAAAAAATATGTGACTACATAATGTCAATCACCTTACAGAAACTCTGGATTTAATATTAGAACTAAAACAGTGTTAATCATTCTCTATAGACATTAGAGCAGAAATAACAAATTCTCTTTCTCGATTATTTATGTATTTTATACAATTTTTGAAAAAAGCAACGAAGATGACAAAAATATCAAAAAAATGGTATAAATGCTACTCCGCACTAGCAGTATAATGTTCAATTATTATGAAATAAAAAGGTAGGACAATTACAACAATTTGTATACGGGCAAAATTTTTCCTCTAGTTTAAAATATGTGATGTTTGATTGGGTTCGTCAATAGGACCTCGCAGCTCCTGAATATATTTTTGTAATTCTTCTGAAATATTATATGCAAAAAATATTACTTGAAATTATTATTATTATTGATTATTATAAAAATTATATACCTGCATTAAAACTATGAGGATTGGCTTTTAAATTTCTTAGAACCGTCGAATCCTGTGCATCTCCAACACTCTGTTCCTGCTGTTTGGCCAGATCGGCTTTAATCTTTTCATTGAACGCCACCTTTTCTTCTTTTATGTCTTTTTGCAAGCGCAGAATCTCTTGTTCCAATTTCTTATGTCTTAATTCCAAAGTTTGTAGATTGGCATCTTCAGCATCAATCGTTTTCATAATTTCTGCAAATTTCTCCTGTACACTATCCATTTCGGTAAAATCAATGGATAAATTGTCGAGAGAAGGTTCCTCTTCGTCCAGCGAAGTCATATCGGAATTTGTTGAAATTTTGTCAACCATATCTGGGAGGGAATCGTTCCCAGAATGGTTTGAATGACGTGGTGATACATTTGGGGAGGCGCTTTCAGAAATATCATCAATTGATGAACTATTCATATTCTTTGGGAAAATTAGTATTAATGTAGAAAAGAATATTCGTAATAAACGCAATAAGTTGTTGTGAAATATCGCGTAGTCGTTTGACAACTGCGTTTTAAATTATTTTTTTTATAACACATCGTACGCAGATGCATAGATTCGATATATTTTACAGTAATTTCTAGTGATTGGCCAATGTCGCATCTGGTCCATTCCATTGTTGTATTAACAGAATGATGAGCTGGAATGAAATTCACGGGAGAAACACTTCGAAATGCTACAATAATTTCTTTTTCCGCTGGATAGCCACTATTCGAGACAAGAATGCCAGTGGAGTAGCACTTTTCTGCTATATTTTTCGATCGCTGAATGCATTCAATGATTTTAATGGGTGGGGTCAGAGCCGTGCGAAGGAAATTTGGCGCCCGGAGCGGTAGCTCGCGAAAGCGCTCCCTAAACCTTTCACATATCTTAACTTTTCGTTTGTCATCAACAAGTCGAAGCAATGATACACGAAGAAGCAGGAGGATCCAGTCAACATGGGATTGAGCTTCGGTGTTGAAAGATTGAAACAACTTCCATCATCGTTCAGCTCTCAAAACTGCGAATGCAGAGCCCTGCCCTGCCGACAATAAAAGGACTTCCTAGTAGTCTGGTTGGTGTAGTGGTTAGTGCACACTTTCGGTGTACAGGGTCGTGCGATCGAGTCTCACCATGAACAAATTCAGTTTATGGTGATTTTTGAACTCAAGGAGTCTTACAAACAGGGAGGATGTCATCGCCAAACTGAACAACGTAGGCTCAATTTCATCAGACGATCGGCTGGTACCGTTTGATGTCAAGGCACTGTTCCCCAGCATTCCGGTCAGCTCTACTCTACCTGGAGGAGTGGCTACTATCGAAGGGCCCTTCATCTCCTCCGAGGAAGAGGGTGAAAAGGTGTGCATACAGAAAACTATCACATCTTCCGGGAAGGTTCTACAAGGGCACCAGAGGGGTAGCCATGGGTAATCCAGTATAATATGTGGACGACGTGCTAGCGATCATCGATAAGGAGGAGGGCGAAAATATCCTGAAGAACTTGAACAAGGCTCACAAGAACATCCAGCTGCCATTCCTGGACGTTAAATCACGTGAGTCAATAAACTCTAACCATTCCTTTTCATAGAAGATGGCGCCGTTCCACTCCATGATTCACCGCTTTTACACCGTCCCGCGAGCAAGGAGAGATTCGAAAGGGAGCAAGCGTGATCGAAACAGGCCAGAGGAATGGATAGGACCCACGGGTGACGTCGAATCTTAGCCGAGGACCAGGATGGAGGAAGGAGCATTGACGTCGTTAAAGCGCAACGAAAAATCGATGAGGCGGATTGGAGATTCACGGATATCAAGGCAGCTTCCGAAAACAACGCAGGCCACAGGTCTAGATTTGCTTTTGACGAGCAGACAACACCAACTAGGCAATAAACTATGGTCGACTAAGGACAAGAAGGAGAAACACAAGGACAACAGAATATACAGGGTCTCTTGCCCGGATTGCGACGAAACGAATGTGTGACAGACGAAACGCCAGTGAGATGGAGAGAACATGCAAGGGAAGCAGACGTCGATCGATGGTAGCACGACACATGGTGGAGACAGGATACGAAATCACGTGGGACAGCGTTAACCTCATCCATGGAAGAGTTGATCAGCGAAAACTCTATGTCCTGGAAAGCCTGGCCATTCTCAAGGAGCCGGAGTGAACCACAACATCGGCAACATACAATCATGGTTGCTGAGGAAATTAGCCAAAACATGTACAGGTAATTAGCTCCTAATTATCACAGGTAGTAGGTATTATAACTTTTGAATTTTCAGGTACATAAGTCGAGTCAACACCAAATGGGACACCAATGGATATGTACCGAAGAAGGGCTCAACTGGTGCTCCAAATGATCATTTACAATGCAAAATAATAATCCCGTTTATTGTTGAGAGTCCTAGCTACCACCGTTTGGTGACAAATACTTTGCTCTTATCTGCTATCATTCGTGCCTAATTTTAATATGCTTAAAATACTTTTTTAGGGTTTTTTAGATTTTACAAAAACCCTTATGAAATCGATTTTGTCCGTCCGTCTGTTCACTAAATAACTCGCGAACGGTTTAACCGATCGTCATGAAATTTGGTAGGAATGCGTAGAATGGTAACAGTCTTTGGCACGAAATACTTAAAAGTTGGTAGAACAAAAATAACAGGATGTCCCGGACATTTGAAAATTTGCTCAATAAATAACTTGCGAACGGCTTAACGGATCGTCATGAAATTTGGTAGGAATGTGTAGAATGGTAACAGTCTTTGGCATGAAATACTTAAAAATTGGTAGGACCAAGATAACAGGGTGTCCCGGATATTTACAAATTTGTTCACTAACCGATCGTAATGAAATTTGGTTGGAATGTGTAGAATCGTAACAGTCTTTAGCACGAAATACTTAGACGTTGGTAGGACAAAGGAAAAAGGGTGTCCCGGAGATTTGAAAATTTGAATTTTTTAGTTTTTATCAAATCAAAGAACTCGATCGGTACATTTCATATCAGTCGCTTTTTTCCAGTTTGGAGTAATAGTAACGGCGTTACAGCTAATAAATCCAGTTAATATGTGGAGCCATAATATATGGTAAATCTATTTTTGGATTGGGCTAATTAAAAAGTGTTACAGAATAACGCCTTTCATTCTGGAACGCGTTTATTTAGACCAATCCAAAAATAGATTTACGAGAAGCATTTCATTAACATTGTGCATAATTCTTATTATTACCTACAAAATATATGTGCAAAATTATTCACTATGTATGTATCCAAAATCTAAAAAACCCTCGTATTGCGGGCGCAGCCCTCTGTACGCCGTTATTTTTTTTTGTGAATTTAAGCATCGCGATTTTCAACATTGTCAAATTGGTTAAATTTTTCAAAAGCTGTATTTTTAAGTATCTAGATTTACGAGTAAAATTTACAAAAGGCGAACGGTACATTTTTGAATGTGGTCCCACACTTGTCTGGCTTCTCATACTGGAAGTAGATTCGACGCATCAACAGCCAGTGGCGCAACCACGGGAGGGGCTAAGAGGGTTAAAGCCCCTCCCAGACCCAGAAATTAAAAAAGGATAAATTTCAAAATGAACTATGAAGCGAGGAATTTGTTTGCAGGTTTTCTAAAAATTAGAATTCTTGTTCTTCGAGCATACGGTATTTACCTACTAGTTTCGATGTTCTGCGCAAATTGCAGCGGAATTTCAAAAACATCTTTGTGCAAAACAGAAGAAGCAAAATGCGCAGATCTGAGTTGCTTTTTGAAAATAATGTAATTTTTCATGGCAAATTGAAGTTTTGGATAATTTTATTTAAGAAGGAAGCATCCATCAAATATATTTCTGTTCAAAATTTTGCTAAAAATATTTTAAAATAATTGTTGTACAAATATTTTCTGCTGCGAGAATGAGCAGGATACAAGCGCTGTATCCATCGCAGCAATCCACATCCAAACTGAATCGGTTCTTGGGAAATAGAGTCCTGTCAGTGTTCTCACCTGAGACGATGCAAATGCAGTACAATTTTAGTTGGTGCCTAAAATTCAATTTTTCTAGTATGGTACCAAACGGTTGTGGGCATGTGGAGTACGAGTCGGCATTATACGTATTGAAACAGGTGCGATGATAAAGTTTAAATATTTCAATTTATATTTG